>BSUD01000006.1:99154868-99334067 GCA_033239045.1 Fagopyrum esculentum | reverse complement strand
TTTTAAGGCGAATATAAATATAAAAAAAATTTATTTTTATTTAAAAATAAAAAATTTAGGCCCAAATTTAATTTTAAAATTTTTAAATTAAAAAATATTAAATTGCTTCTGTACTAGTATTTATAAAGTTAATTAGTTTAAAATTCAACATGAACATAATTATTTTTAAAATAAAATTATTTCAAAAACAGATTATAAAAAGTATGTAAATATTTTTTGTTATAAATTTAATTATTATAAAATTTAATGTGATCATAATTAGTTTTAAAAAAAATACTTTTTATTTTAAAAATAGATAATATATAGTAAGTTGATTTTTTTTCAGTATTAATTTTGAATTTTTTTTTAAAGATTTTGTTATTTTATAATTGAAACCTTAATGAAATTATTAAGAAAGGGTATAAAGAGAAAATAAATTATACCACGAGGGTATCATGAGAAAACTTAAAACATTGTAAATACCAAGAGGAAAAGTTCAAACTTGAGGGGTACAAAAAGGAAAGATTAAAAAAAGTACTTGTACCGTGTGCGGGTATTTTTAAACGTAAATAGATAAACAATTGCGATACTTATTATTGAACAAGCTTATTGATTTATTGATGAACAAAAATTTAAACATACATAAATCTCCTTTTTGAAATTGCAGATCTCGGTTAAGGAAAACTAGATCTACGTCTACATCTACATAATCTAGTATACGTTGACCCTAACGTGAAGCATTGCGGAACTAGTATTTTAGAATGAAGCTCTCACAATTAACGCCATAAATTTTTTTTATAAATTACTTATTGATTTTATAACAATTTTTTTGTTAAAACAAATCATTAGTTTAATTTTATTTTTATTTTATTTAAAAAAATCAAATAGTTTTTTATCCGTAAAATATATTATATTTTACGTAATTGTGCACATGAGCTTTTATTAGTTGGACAAGATTCCTTAATATTTTTCTATTTCACATCGGTTATCAAGTAAGTCTAATAGTTTGAAAACTTGTATAAATAGACGGTATGAAGATTAAACAAATCATACATTTAGTAGTCTTTTGGCTAGTTCAAATATTATTATTATTAATATATGTTATGTGGGTCGTTGAGCTCATATGTGGATCGTTGACACATTTTTATGTGATTCGTTGCCTATATACCTTTAAAAGACCGTTGATCTAAAGATACATATTTGACTTTGTTATTTAGTTTAATAAAGTCAATTAGATATATAAATTTCTTTATATAATATTTTTTCATAATTATATTTAAAATCAGTTATTATTCATGACTTTTTTTAATACGGCCACATGTTCATGTATTTTGCTTTCTCATATCGTTATAACTACGCTTGACAATTTGAAAATTTATACAAATAGAGAGTGTTCCACATCGGTTATCAATTAAGCTGATAGTTTGAGTAAAATGCCCCTAAAATATGGCGTGTTTACTATAATTATTTTTTCGTATTTTCTATTAATATTTTAATAGTGTAAATATATTTATGAGAATATTTTACATCGTAAATTATATTTTTTGAGTATATATATAATCCGTATTTGTATTATTATATTAATTTCGTAAATATTTTATGATAATGATTTTTATATCGAAAATTTTATTTTTCTAGTATATATTGACGTATAATTTTTCCATTTATTATATTACGGAAACGATTGAAATATTTTTCGAATTAGAAAATCCCGTTCTAAATACTTTCATCGAGTTTATTTCATTTTCCTAATTTCTTCTTTTCTTTTTCCTTCCCACTTTTCCATCTTTCTTTCTTTTCTTCTTTTCCCTGCGTTTTTCTTTCTTGACGAGCAGCTTCTTCTTTCAGCCTTATCATTGCTTCACCTTGCCGCCTAACCCGGCTCCCTTCACCTTAGCGTGCCGCCAGGGACGGAGACACAAATTTTTTACGGATGGGCGAAAACTAAAAAAAATCTAATATTTTTAATTTTTAATAAATTATAAAAATCATTCAAGCAACATGGATGGGTTAATCTTATTTTGTAAATTTTCTAGCACAAGAAATCCATATGAGTAATAGTTTGGAGAATGTTGACAATCAAACTTCCCTGCACAAGAAAACCATTTTCAACCAGCAATAATTTCATATTTTTGAGTTGGGGTGGGTCATGACCTAGTCAGCCCACCCCTTAGATCCGCCACTGCATGCCGCCCAACCTATTTGTGCCCCTAGCCGGCTTACCATCCCCTACAGCCTGAAGACAACAAACGTCCTCCCCTCGAGCTGTCCTTTTACGCCCTCTCTCATTCTCTCCCTCGCTCAGCCTTTCCCAACTCTCCCCTCACCTTTGTCTTCCTTTTTCTCCTTGCATACCCGGTCTACAATTCTCCCTAAGGCAACAACTCCCACCGTATTGCTTCACTCCCTCACGTCTCTATAACTCATCTTTAACACATATCTTTTCTTCACGACTCCCTTCCTCCGCTTCTATTCTTCTCGACGTCCTACACCCTAACCTCCCTCCTATATTTTCTCCTTCACCCAAACTTCCTTCTTTTCTCTATCGGTCCAAAAACAGCCTTACAGCCGCCAGGAATGACACTGGGAAGCCGTTGTCGGAGCAACGCTTGTGTTCCCTCCTTGCCGCCATCTTCATCTATCGGGTTTGAGAAAACCCTACTACATTAATTAAATCAGACCCCTTGAAATCTAGTGTAATTACAAAGAACCTCCCACATTTTGTGTTTTACGCTTATGACCCTGATCTTGGATTTTTGCAAATATACCCCTGTGGGAATAGTTTCAGAATTTGGCCCATATATCTTTATATTTTATGACCCATATTTATAAAATTGCACATTATGCCCTCTTCATGTAAAATTACAAAATGACCCAATGTTTTAATTACAGAAAATGATCCAAACTTTTAAAATTTCATATATTGCCCCAAAAAAGTTATTTATGGATTTGGACCAAAGTATTAAATACTTACGTACCCAACAACAACCAGGGACGTGCCTTCTTCTCCTTGGTCGTACACGAAGACAACAACATCAACCCATTCTTCTCTTTGGTCGTGCACACAAGATAACAACAAGGAATACCCTTCTTCATAGGAACCAATTACAACAGTAGGCTAAAACTACCTTCTTTTCCCCTTATCTTCCATCTAATTGTTCCTAAACTCATTGATGCAGGTTTGGTGATGCAGTTCCCGATCCATATTGAAATTCCTCGACATAAGCAAATTTCGGATGAATCAATGAAATCTCGGGCGAGATTTAATGAAGAATAGACCGAGATTTAGTGAAACTCAAAAAACGGAATAATGAATGATATGGAAAGATAAGGAGATGAATAATGGAACGATATATGATAAGTATAGGAAGATATGAACCAAGATATTCCCGCAAAGAACCTTGACTAATGATGTGTCAAAACCACTTAACAAAGAGCTTACCTTAACCCTCACATCTTTCACCTTACACTAGTCTTCTAAGTAAGACAAGCATAAGGAGGGACTAGTATTGACCAAGAGCACCAACTTTTAAAAAAGATTAACACACACAAGCACAATCTAGCAATGACTTCACAACGATTCGATCAAAGGCTCTCTCTTTTGATTGAATAGGAATAAAGCACAGACTTCATAGATGAAGCTGCGAGTTCACACAATATTGTGGAAAATAATCAAATCAAAATCTAATCTAGAAATCTCTCCTTCTAAGGCTAATTATAAGAGAGAATTTCCTACTTTAAACTAGGGAAGATATCTGTAAAGATAATCTAGGAAATATATCTTTTTAAGATAATCTAAAATATATAAAACTAACAATTAACTTAAAGAATGTTTAAGAGCTTTTAAAGTAACAAAATAAAAAATAGTTGCCAAAATTAAAAGATCTTGGCTGGATCTTCAAGCATGCATCAGAGACCAAATATCGGGTGAATATCTCGGGTGAGATTCTTGTAGGTTGGCCGAGATTTCTTCTCTAAAGCTCTTTCTTCGTCCTAGCCACCTTTTATGTTTGCTAGCTCCTCTTGGTCGTGGCTTGGCTCTTCTATAACATTTAACAATGTCACCAAAGGATTCCTAAGAGTGAGTAGGGTCTCCTTGAGTGTACATGTTGTTAGTATGCTTGTTACTTCATCTTGAATGGCCTTTGCTCTTGTTCTTGTAATTGCTCCTTCCATGATGGGATTTGAAGAATGTGTAGCTAGATTGTCCTTCAATACCTTAGCCCTTGATCTAGTGAATGGTCCTTGAGGTAGTGTTGGGGATGGTCCCTCATCATAATCCCCTTCTTGAGAAGGATTCATCCTCGAATCATCAACATGCTCATCTCTAGACTACAAAGGACTCAAATCACCAACATTGAAAATAGGACTTACACCATACTCAGCTGGAAGCTCTAAGACATAAGCATTATCACCAACTTTGCGCTTCACTCGAAATGGTCCATCTCTTCTTATGGGCAACTTGGACTTCCTCTTCTCCAAAAATTGCTCTTTCCTTAGATGCAACCAAACTAGATCTCTTGGTTCGAATAACATCTCCTTGCAATTCTGATTTGCCTTTGAAGCTACAGTTTTTCCTTTTTGCTCCAGCCTTATGCGTGTTTTCTCATGCAATTCCTTGATGAACTCCACCTGTTTTCCTGCAATGAAATCTACTCTTTCCTCTAAAGGCAACGGTGTACGATCAAAAGGAGTCAAAGGATTCACTCCATAGACACACTCAAAAGGAGTTAGGTTAGTAGATGAATGCAAGGTACAATTATAAGCAAACTATACATGTGGTAAAACATCTTCCCAAGCATACAAATTATCTTTCATAACAGCTCTCAAAATAGTGGTCAACTTCCTATTAGTGACTTCCGTTTGTCCATCCGTTTGTGGATGACTAGAGGTTGAGAACAACAACCTTGTACATAGTTTTCTCCAAAGAGTCTTCCAAAAGTAACTAAGGAACTGAACATATCTATCACTTAAAATAGTCTGCGGCACTCCATGCAACCTAACAACTTCCCTAAAGAACAAGTTAGCCACATTATAAGCATCATCAATTTTATGGCAAGCAATAAAGTGAGCCATCTTAAAAAAGCGGTCAACAACCACAAAAATGGAATCTCTTCCCTTCTTAGTCTTTGGTACACCTACAACAAAGTCCATACTAATATCTAGGTATGGGTAAAGGAGTATAGAAACCATGTGGTTTCGACCATGACTTTGCCATCAAGCAAACAATGCACCTCTTGATCAAATGTTCAACATCTTTAAGCATATAAGGCCAAAAGAAATGTGAATGAAGCATATTGTTCGCTCCAAACGGTGTGTGCAAGCTTTAAATTTATAACACTAGACGTAAGCTTAAAACAAGGATGCGAACCCGCAGTGTACGGGTCAATCGTAGTAAAAGCAAGGAATTCTAGGGGTCGATCACAGGGACTTAGTGAAACAAAGTCCAATTACGGTAAGCTTTAGCAATCACTAACCACAAGTAATTAAAACAATCAAAGATGATAAAAGTCAATAAAGGAAATATGCAATTCTAGGGATTAAAGCATCTAGTTGTGTTTCCAGCTCAAGATCTAAAGATAAGCGGACAAAGTTGAGGTTTTTGCATAGGGAAGGTGTTACTAAAGTGGAATAGATCACCGGGTAAGTCTCACTACTCACTAATCCAAAACCGTAACTCCTATTACCGGGTAAGTCTCAAGGAATTAAGATAAAGAACTATAACCTCAAACTAACACACCATCTAAGGGAATAGAATCAACCTTTACCGGGTAAGTCTCAGGCTAACTCACAAAGATGGGATGGAAGCACACTCAAACCCCAATAAAGGATAAACCTTTATTACCTACACTTATGATCTTAGGTAAACAAACTAAGGAATTACCGGGTAAGTCTCATCCTAGGCTTGCATTGAACCAGGAAAGGTGTAATAAGAATATGATTTGGCAAACTCTAACACTTAACTCTCAGTTTCGGATCAGATAAGTCACCTCGGTCAACAAATTCCACCCCGGCCGAGATGTTCATCGACTGAGTGAGATGCTTAGGGTTAAGGTAAAGACTCGAACTTTCAGGGTCCTACTGTGATTAAGATCATTCTATCATTGTTTTTCCCACAACCTTCAGCCAATCACCCTAGAATCACACAAAGAGATTAGCCACTCATCATCATGAAAGTATTAATCAAATATATGGGAAGAAAGAGAATAATTGAACAAGAAAACCTTAAGAGAAAGGCTTCAATAACTGAATCAATTATCAAACACAAGCGTTCCTTGGATAGAAATCCAACAAGACAAAACAACAAGGAAGGAAATCTAAGATAATCTTACAAAAACCCTTCAAAAAGCTATAAAAGCTATATACTTTCTTCCTTCAACCTTCAAAAAGGTTCTTCAAATCTCCCAACTGGAGTATGGCTGCTGCGACGTATTAGGTGTAAGTAAGGTGATAGCGGATGTCGGATTTGTGGGAAATCCGACCCTTTTTATAGGAAAATTACTTTCCAAAGATAAGATATCTTAGAAAGATCTCATCCCATAAAAATAGGTAAAATATATGATCTAGTATATCTTCTTCCTTCCAGGAGTCAAGCCCAAAAATATAAGATCTCTTTCCAAAGATAAAAGATTTCAGCCAAGAATAAAATATTCTCGCCGCGTCCCAGGTGTTCGCCTCGGTCGAGTCGACTTATCTGGATCACCTCGGTCGAGGTGACTCTGTAGTCAACCGAGGTGAGTCACAACTGAATGTGAAATCTCTCAAATCTGGTCCAAAGTGAATCTTTAATCCATGGCTATGCTTCCTGGATGTTTCCTTATGTTCCTGAATGTAGCTCCAATGACTCCATAGCTCCTTTTGCTCCTTTTTGATGCAAAACGTGCCATTTTACCTACGATTACAACAAAACTAGGTGTAGACCTCGATTCCCGCAAAGGTAGATGAAATGGTAATATAATCACATAATATACATACAAACATGCAGATTATTGAAGATAAAACGTCTAAACAAACCCCAAAATATAGACTATAATTCATGCTATCAAAATACCCCATACTTAGCCCTTGCTTGTCCCCAAGCAAGTTCCGCATATAAAAGGCAAGATAGAATGGATTATAAGTCAAGAAAATCAATGAAAAATCTTTCAAAACATTTTTATGGTGTGCTACAATCATAGATCACTCTAAGAGAATACTTCATGGAATTTAAAATCAATGTATGATCAAAACATTTTATAAGTATAAGAAAGTTGTTCATCTTTGCATAAAATCATAGAATGCATAATAAGTCATAATTATCGAAATTAATCATGCATAATCCAGTTTAAACCACTAAGTCAATCAACAAGCTCGAGGTCTCAAGGGCTTCCCAAAAGAAAGGTCAAGAAACGTGTAGGGTAGGGATGTATGTAAGGTAATGTGGTGCTAGAATCCGGGAAAAGGATATACTTCACTTTCACTTTGACTTGCAATATCTTCCACCAATAAGCTTTGCTTATTTCACACTTTTCTTTTTTTACTTTACTTTTTGGGATACATGGACAGAGGTGCACAATAACCGAAGCCTAGGAAATCAGCAATCATCAATTTCTTGAGATGCATCAAACCCTTGATGCACATACCATGACCCATTAGGAATATCGCTCAATCCGACTTTGGCAAGACACAAACACCCGGCTATGTGAATGGTGTCGAGTTACTCATCATCATGATTGACTTCCCCAAACCTATTTATTTCTTTCTAACACTTTCACTTCCAGCCAACTTCTCAACTTTAACTTCACTTGCTTTCACCACTTCGCTTGCTTCCAAATTCCCGGATAGGTAAAGGGAGGCAAAAATGTATATGAAGGGCTAAGCATGATCAAGAAGAAGAAGAGAGAAGAATGAATTGCCTTGGTCTTTCTAGGAAGAAAGTGAGAGGACTCATAACGTGGTGTCAACCTTCAAATTCAACATAATTTGGATAAAAACAAAGTATTAAACATGCCAAAAATTTCAAACAAAGCATTTAACAACTTAAACATATTATAAAACCTTTCAAACACATAAAGATTTCAAAACCAGTCAGTAAGCAAGATCTTCACTAAGATCATATCCAGATAAGAAGCACAAAATCGTTTCGAAAATTCTCAGTTAAACCACCTCGGTCGAGGTGTTCTTCGTTCAACCGAGGTGAAGTACCTCGTTCAGTCAGAATCGCCCCGGTCGAGGTCAAAATTTTTTTTTTTTGTCCAGTTTTGACGTTTTTGTCAATCAAATAACCTATGTGTATGCATGTAATCTCAGATAAAATATATGGAAGCAAAATAGGCACAAATATCCGATAATGTAGAGTCATACAACACATAAGTCAATCAAATACATAAACACCCCATACTTGGGACACACTGTCCCAGTGGGTCAAAATAAGTCTAAGAAATAAAATACTCACCGGACATAAACCTGAGCTGCATAATAAATAAGAAAGAAAATCCTGCAGCTCTCAATAGTCACGATCCGGTGGTGGTGGTGGTGGCACATATGGATACTGAGATGGGTCGAATGGGTAGCCCATGATGTGTTGGAACTGAATCTGAGACATCATGTGCTGGTATGCTGTCTCTCCTGCATCTCACGGATATCCAGTGATAGAGCGGCATAAGAATCAATCATCTGATCCGTCAGATCATCGATCCGACGGTGAGCCTCTGGATCTCTTTGCGGCGTGCCCTACGCCTAGCAGGTCTCACTGGTGATGTGGCTGGTGCAGGCTCAATATCATCATCATCAATATCAATAACTGGCGCACTCGTCCCAGCAGTATCCGTCCCTGTATCCATCAGAACTCCGCCATCCCTGTCATCATCAGTCTCCTCCTCTACCTCCTCCTCCTCAGCTGGTGCAGCTGTTGCATCTCTAGCATCCTCCATCAATGGAATCCAAGCAGTCTGCCAGTAATGAGGGTCATAAACAGAGAATTGGGGCGACCATCTGATCCCCTGAGGTGTAGTCGGCTCCCATGGCATCGCCACATATGGCGTATTCAGTCCTCGGGGAACCAGAATCCTCCGAGTGATCATCTCCTACAGCCCTAGCGGCTTGGCAGCCGCCACCATAGTACAAGCATTGAGGTCCATGTCCTGATAGCTGGCAATGTGGGTCACAAGTCCTCCACAACAGATATCCCCCTTCGCCTTGGCCTTGATCCTGTGCAGATCCTTTGCCAGCATCAAGCCAAAGTTGGGGATCCCTCCAGTCACCATGCAGTAAAGGCTGAAAAGCTCCCCCTGTCGGACCTTCTGGGGCGTCTCAGTATGCGCCAGAAGCGTCTCGCTGAAAATACGGTGGGCTAACCTAAAAGCTAGGTGGAAAATAATGCGCCAGAAGCGTCTCGCTAAAAATACGGTGGGCCATCTATCTGCGTGCTCAACTACGTGAGCAATCTGACCCCAAAACTCCCTAGCTACAGTCCGGGAAGGGAAATCAACAGCGGTCGGGGCCAGGAAACCAAAAATGTCTCTCCAATACTCTAAAGGAACTATGAAGTTCCGGTTCATCAACCGGTACTTCACAGAACGCTCTGTGGGGAGGTAGGTAAAAGAGCTAACAAACTCTAGTGTAGGCTCTAGATAGGCAGGTGCACGGATCTCAGTAAACTGATCTAGCCCTACCATTGATATCATCCGCCTAAGGTCTCCATCTACATGGAGACAGTCAAAAGCAGAAACATCCAGGAAGTGTGGTGCAATCACTGGACGGGCTGCTATACGGTCATAATCGACCTGGTGTCGCTCGTGGATCACCGGTCGATAAGGTCTGGAAGAAGAAGAAGAAAGAGAAGGGGAGGATTTATCCCTAAGGACAAGCTGTCTATCAGAACTCATCCTCAACAAACTCTGTCAGGTCACCTCGGTCGGTCTGACACAACTAAAGAACACCTCGGCCGAGGCACAACACGACTGGACCGAGGCGAAGAACTGCGCGATCGAATCTCTCAAAAATCCAGTTCTTTTCCCCCAAAATTACTACAACTGGTTCCTATGGGGTACTTAATTTGTTTCTCAGCAAATGCAAGGCAATCCAAGCCCAAATCGAAGCAAAAACAGCGAGGTTAGGGTTTTGTTTACTTTTACCTCGTTCGGCCGTTTCGGTTCGATTTTCTTGCAGATTCGCACTTGCAACTCGATCCTCTACGCTTTAATTGCAATTTGGAAGCAAAAATCTTCGAAAATGAGCAAAAATCGAAGAGATGAGGTGAAGGGGCTGCCGCGGTCGAGGAGGTAAGTAAAAGTAGAGAGAGAAATTAAATCCCCCCTTTATACCCTTTCTGGAACTGCTGTCACCTCGGTCGAGGTGGTCTCGACTGGACCGAGGTGGTACGGACCGTGGTGGATCTTCAGAAACCCTAGTCGCCTCGGTTGCTCAAGAATCACCTCGGTCGAGGTGCTTTGACAGCAACCGAGATGTCCCTCAGTCAAACTCCGTCTTCTCAAATTCTCGATCTTCTGTCCTTCCAGTTATGCTCCTGGTTTGTACTCCTTCCTTAGATGTCACCTGTTGTCTGTCTAGGACACCAAAAACAAAACAATGCAAAGCAAAAGCAAAACTATCTAAGCTAGACTAGAAAAAGGGAAAAGAAAGCAATACCTTGGGTTGCCTCCCAAGAAGTGCTTGGTTTAAGGTCGCTAGTTGGACCATAGTGCGTCTCTCAAACGTGATGGGAGGTGCCCTCACCCCATACTTCACCTCCATCGTGGGGTGAAGTAAGTAAGTCTATCAAACGCTCCAACAAGTGTAAGTGCTCATCGGGGAATGAATCGTCTATGGGTGGGTCGTCCTTCTCGCGTGAAGATGCAGGTAGCCGACTGAGGTGATCCGCAACAGAATTTTCGGATCCCTTCGTATCGCGGATCTCTAAATCAAACTTTTGAAGCAAGAGAATCCATCGAATAAGGCGTGGTTTGGCATCTTTCTTAGCCAACAAGTAACGGATAGCTGCATGGTCGGTGTAGACAATGACTTTCTCCCCTACTAGGTAAGAACGAAACTTCTCGAAAGCATATACAACCACCAATAACTCCTTCTCGGTGGTAGCGTAGTTGCGTTGTGCTACATCTAGCGTCTTGCTAGCATAGTAAATGGCTGTGGTCCGGCCATCCTTCTTCTGTCCTAGCACCGCTCCTACGGCTACATCACTAGCATCACACATGATCTCAAAGGGCAAGGTTCAATCCGGAGGTTGGATAATGGGAGCGGAGATCAACGCTTCCTTAATCCTGTAAAATGCATCAAGACACTCCTGCGAAAACTCAAAAACAACATCCTTATTTAAAAGGTTAGTTAGAGGTTTAGAAATCTTAGAGAAGTCCTTGATGAATCTCCTGTAGAAACCTGCATGCCCGAGAAAACTCCTCACACCTTTAACAGAACAAGGGGGAGGGAATTTCTCAATAGTCTCGATCTTAGCGATCGACCTTAATGCCTCGATTAAAAACGAGGTGTCCTAGTACAATGCCTTCATTAACCATAAAATGACACTTCTCCCAATTCAAAACAAGATTAGTGTCCTCACATCGTTGTAGCACTAGAGAAAGGTTAGATAGACAATCATCAAAAGAGGAACCATATACTAAAAAATCATCCATAAATACCTCCATGATCTCCTCTATGTACTCGGAAAAGATAGTCATCATGCATCGCTGGAAGGTAGCGGGTGCATTGCACAATCCAAATGGCATCCTCCTATAAGCAAATGTCCCCCATGGACAAGTGAAAGTGGTCTTCTCCTGATCATCCGGATGGATAGGAATCTGGAAGAATCCACTATAGCCGTCTAAGTAGCAAAAGTGTGAATGTTGGACCAACCGTTCGAGCATTTGATCAATGAAGGGAAGTGGAAAATGGTCCTTCCAAATGGCCGTGTTCAGCTTCCTATAATCAATGCAAACCCTCCAGCCCGTAACGGTCCTGGTTGGGATCAACTCGTTGTTCTTATTCGTCACAACGGTCATCCCTCCTTTCTTCGGAACTACATGCACCGGGCTAACCCATTTGCTGTCCGAGATAGGATATATGATACCTGCATCCAGCAACTTAAGAATTTCCTTCTTCACAACCTCTTTCATGATCGGATTTAACCGTCTTTGAGGTTCCCGTGAAGTCTTATGATCATCCTCCATTAGAATTCTATGCATGCAGAAAGAGGGCTTAATGCCAATAAGATCATCTATAGTATAACCCAAAGCCTTTTGATGCTTTCTCAGGACATGCATTAGTTTAGACAATTCAGATTCGGAGAGGGAAGCGCTAACAATAACGGGATAAGTGGAATCCGGTCCAAGAAAGACATACCTCAAGTGATTTGGGAGTTGTTTAAGCTCCACAACTGGGGGTGCTTTTTGAGGGGAATCCTGGCTTCCTCCTTCCAGTAGAGTAGATCCAGAAACTGGACTTTTGGAAGTCTCAGTTGAAATCGTCGCGCCATCGACCTCGGTCGAGGCGTAGAGGCGTTGACCGAGATGTTCTTCAGTCGCCTCGCTCAGTCCAAAAAGTGCCTCGGTCGAGGTACTGTAACTGGAATCGAAACTGGAGATCTTTGTCTCCTGGATTAACTTCTCAGTTTTAGCTCCTGGATCTTCTTCCAGTGCCTTCAAGCTCCGTATATCTGTATCACAAGAAGCATCTATACCTTCCCCCGTTAAACTGAAACTAATAACTCTTTCGAGTGGATCGTTAATAAGGATAGAGCTCACCAATTCCCTTGATTCTTCTTCATCATAGATGTTGAAGATATCATCGCTTAGTTGCTCTCCTTTCATGGCTGCAAGTAATGCGAACTCCACTTCATCGCCACCAATGTTGAATTTCAACTTGGCGTTCTTACAATCCACGTTGCAACCCAAAGTTGCTAGAAATGGCCTCCCGAGAATAATAGGAACAGGATAATCTGCGGGAATGTCAAGTACAACAAAGTCTATTGGTAAATAGAAGTTACCTAACTTGACCGGAACGTCTTCCAAAATGCCCACGGGATGGGTGATGGAGCGATCCGCCATGTATAATCGAATATTGACCGGCTTGGGCTCTCCAAGTCCGATCTTCACACATAGCTCCAGTGGAATGATGCTCACGCTGGCTCCTAGATCACATAGGGCTTCACAAGTGTCATCCCCAACTTGAATGGGAATGCAAAATGAGCCGGGATCTCTCAACTTAGGTGGCATCTTCTCCTTCATGATTTGAATAAGCTCCGAGGATTTAGATGTCATCCTTACTTCACCAAAGTCTTCCAGTTTCCTCTTCCTTGATAGGATCTCCTTCAAGAACTTCCCATAGGCGGGCATCCCTAGAATAGCATCAAGGAAAGGAATGTTAATGTGCAGTTTATTCATCAAGTCAAGGAACTTACCAAAGTGCTTGTCTAGATGTGCTCTAGCCCTTGACCGGGGGAATGGAAGTGGTGGTTTGTATGCAGGAGGCGGAACATAAACTTCAGTTTTCCCCTCTGCTTCCTGTGGCTCCACCTCGGTTGGCATCTCGGCCGAAGTGTTCTTCGACTACACCTGGACCGAGGTGGTCTTCGTCGGTTCTGGCACCGACCGAGGCACTGGATCTGCAGTTTTCAGTCTACTCCTCGTAGTTATGGCCATGATCTGGCCCTTAGGGTTGCTTTCCGTCCTTGCTGGAAGCTTCCCTGGATCTCTTGGCGCTTCATTCGCCCTACTAGCAAGTTGTTGTTCAAAGGCTTTTTGGGCCTTCGAAAATGAAGTCATAGAAGTCTCCATAGCGCTAAGCTTGATCAAGATAGCCTCCAGCACCACGTCTTTCTTTTCTGGCTGAGACGAACTTGATCCTTGCCCCTGGCTCTTTAATGGAGTAGAAGAAGAAGAAGGGGAAGAAAGGAAAGGATTTGAGGAATCGTTAGAATTGGAGTTAGAATGATTATTACCAGAATTTTGGTTGTTCGCCCTCCAATTGTTGCTATTAGATCCTCTATTGTTGTTGTAGTTGTTGTTCCGGGAACCGTTATTGTTGTTACGGTATCCATTGTTGTTATTCCTTTGTCCTTGATCTTCCTTCTTGGTTTGGGCAACCAAGAGTTCCTTCAATTGCTTCACGTCATTCTTCAAAGACGTGAGTTGATTGTTGTTTGGCTGAGTATCTTGGAAGTTAACTCTTTTAACTCCACCTTCAGCTCCTTGATGGGTGTACGTCTCCATATGCAAAGCTTGCTTCTCGATGAAGTCCCAAGCTTCGTCAATCGCCATGTCCATAAAGGTACCGGCGGAGAGTAGTTGGAGGTTGAACTGGGTGCTTCCGTTCAGTCCCTTGAAGTATATCTCCAACAACTCTATCTTTGGAATCCCATGATGTGGGCAATCCAAAAGAATGTCCTTAAACCTCTCCCATGACTTGGACAAGCTCTCCTTGTCCTTCATAATGAATGCATTAATCTTCCCTCTCATTTCAGCGGTCTTAGAGGGGGGAAAGAATTTAATCAAGAATTCCGTAGTCATCTCCTCCCAAGTGCTGATTTTTCCTGGAGGAAGAGATTGATACCAAGTAAGAGCTCTATCTTTTAAAGAAAAGTAAAAAGGTCTTAGCTTGTAGTTGTTGTTTTCAATCCTTGAGGGTCTCAAGGTCTCCATCAAGATCTCATAGTTTTGAAGATGTTGATGTGGGGATTCTTTCTCTAGCCCTCCGAACTGGCATTGGCGAATCATGGACAGAATTTGCGGTCGAAGTTCGTAGTCATGGTCCTTTGGATCTCCTAGGTTACCTCCTGGACGCCTCAGTTGTTGATTGGGGTCCATCCTTTGACCTAGGGTTTGTGGTATTCCTACAAAAAGAGCGCCTCGGACTGGCATCCGAGGTGGAAGTACCTCGCCCGGGGCGTCAGGTACTAGGACCTGCCTCGGTCGAGGGTCAGCGACTGGGACCTGCATCGGTCCAGCATCGGGAACTGGATCTTCCCTCGGTCGAAGTAGATACTGGTCTCGTAGGGCAGCCATATCTGCTTCGATCGCTTTAGTCCTGGTGCGAGTTTCTTCTTTCTCTTGCCTTAGTTCTTCCCTGTTGAGGCGCAACTGTTCTAACGCCTCCTTTAATTCGGCCTGAAGATCGCGATTGTCTTGGTTGGCCATCTTTGCTTCTCTTAAGCGTCGTTTGTATGTCTTTTCGGGTTCGGGATCGTAAGGAACAATTTCCTTCCCAGTGCGGGTTCTTCGCATAAACCTAAGAAAGAACCTGCAAAAGTCACTCAAGTAGAGTGGTTAGTAGACACGGGGGCAAGTGCCCCAAGAGCAAACCGTAACCGGCTCGGTCTAGACCAAGTCCCCGGCAACGGCGCCAAAAACTTGTTCGCTCCAAACGGTGTGTGCAAGCTTTAAATTTGTAACCCTAGACGTAAGCTTAAAACAAGGATGCGAACCCGCAGTGTACGGGTCAATCGTAGTAAAAGCAAGGAATTCAAGGGGTCGATCACAGGGACTTAGTGAAACAAAGTCCAATTACGGTAAGCTTTAGCAATCACTAACCACAAGTAATTAAAACAATTAAAGATGATAAAAGTCAATAAAGGAAATATGCAATTCTAGGGATTAAAGCATCTAGTTGTGGTTCCAACTCAAGATCTAAAGATAAGCGGACAAAGCTGAGGTTTTTGCATAGGGAAGGGGTTACTAAAGTGGAATAGATCACCGGGTAAGTCTCACTACTCACTAATCCAAAACCGTAACTCCTATTACCGGGTAAGTCTCAAGCTAACTCACAAAGATGGGATGGAAGCACACTCAAACCCCAATAAAGGGTAAACCTTAATTACCTACACTTATGATCTTAGGTAAACAAACTAAGGAATTACCGGGTAAGTCTCATCCTAGGATTGCATTGAACCAGGAAAGGTGTATAAGAATAGGATTTGGCAAACTCTAACACTTAACTCTCAGTTTCGGATCAGATAAGTCACCTCGGTCAGCCAAATTCCACCCCGGCCGAGATGTTCATCGACTGAGCGAGATGCTTAGGGTTAAGGTAAAGACTCGAACTTTCAGGGTCCTACTGTGATTAAGATCATTCTATCATTGTTTTTCCCACAATCTTCAGCCAATCACCCTAGAATCACACAAAGAGATTAGCCACTCATCATCATGAAAGTATTAATCAAGTATATGGGAAGAAAGAGAATAATTGAACAAGAAAACTATTACGCTAGGAAATAGCACAAAAAGCTTTACATTTATAAACTCGAACTAAATCCTAAACTACCTAGCGAAACCCGCAGTGTACGGGTCGTTTTGTAGAAAGGAAAGTATTCCGAGGTCGAACACAAGGACTGAGGTGAAATTAAGTCATTCAATGATCGAAGATAGTGTGAATCTAGACTAAGAATGAGATGAGAAATAAAGAAAATGGAAAACACAATGTTTTTGGAGGGTTTTGGGTGATCAAACAAAGATCACAAATATAGCAACAAAATCAAGCAACACAAAACACAAACAAAAGATGAGAGATAAGAGGTAAGGAAATGGATTCTAGAGGTTCGGAATTCCGAATATGACTATGGACTCATGTTTCTAAAGGTCTAAGGAAGGTTGTGGTTGTTCGGAGTTGGGTGTTTCTCTAATGGGAGCAATTACCGGGTAAGTCTCATGCATCCACTAATCCAATCCTAAGGTCTCATCACCGGGTAAGTCTCAAAGAGCCTAAAGGATGGAATTCCACACAAACCGGCCACTACCTAAGGGTCAAACCCCTCCTTACGGGGTAAGTCTCGGAAAAGGTAAGTCTTAGGTAACGATCCTAGCACACTCAATCCAATAGCGGCTTTTTTGGCTCACTACTACCTAGAGTTCATCATCTTAGGTATCTAAGAGGGGAAATTACCGGGTAAGTCTCATTCCTCAATTAGTTTGCTAACAATAGGTTGCCCTAAGTTAGATTGAGCTCAACAAACACTAGGATTTCAACACATCTACATCCAAACATCAAGATTCAACAATATAAGAACAACAGAATAAAAACACGGGTGGATCATGCTAAACCACGGCCGTGGAAGCATGAAGAACAAGCCGTGGTTTGATTCCGAGTTGGGATTTCGAACACAAATCGATCCTAAGCTAACATGGAAGCAATACAATCATAGTCCAAACCACAAACATTATTCCTTCACTCTAGAACCACATCTATCTAGCCAATAACATTCATTTCAAGATCAAACTTCACAATCAAAACATGCTTGCAAGTCATGGTCAAATGATGAAGAACAATCCAAAGAAAAGACATTAAAAGTATAGAATAGAAATTACCAAATCCTTACAAGGCTCCAAGAGCTAATCCAACCTGACAACAATCGAAGCTTCACTCGAATCCAATCTAATCTCGCTCTAAAACGAGAATCTACACTAATCTCTTCCAAGAACACCCCTAATGGGTGCTTGGAAGAGAGGCAACAATGGCCAAATGTTTTGGGGAAGAAAGGTAGGTCAAAAGAAAGGAGAGAGATCCCCAATTACAGCCTGCAAAAATCCTTTAAATACCCACTTGGATGCAAGAGCAATGGAAGAGATCGTGGCCAGCTGTCAACGTGGTCCTGGCAAGAACCACGGGCATATTCCACGGCCGTGGAATGGGTCTAGACCGTGGTTTCTGACAGAAGCTTCTCCTAGGCTCGTTAAGCCATGATTTGGTGCATGGTTTGTGTTTGCAAGGTTCCATGAGTCCTCCTTAGCCCTTAGCTTGCATTCCAATGAGTCCGGAAGTGTGTCATCTCGAGGAATGATCCTCGGATGTATCGATTAGGCTCTTAAATCTCCCAAAATACCTACAAAGCAAGCAAAAGTCCGAGTAGACGTCTATCTCGACAAAATACGTGAATTGAGTGCAAAACGTCATGAACTATTGCTAAACCGTGCATGAATGAGTGAGAAATCTATCTAAATGACTACCTAAAACTAGCTCATAAATCGTGTTATCAAAAACCTTAAGATAAAGGCTTCAATAACTGAATCAATTATCAAACACAAGCGTTCCTTGGATAGAAATCCAATAAGACAAAACAACAAGGAAGGGAATCTAAGATAATCTTACAAAAACCCTTCAAAAAGCTATAAAAGCTATAGACTTTCTTCCTTCAACCTTCAAAAAGGTTCTTCATATCTCCCAACTGGAGCATGGCTGTTGCGATGTATTAGGTGTAAGTAAGGTGATAGCGGATGTCAGATTTGTGGGAAATCCGACCCTTTTTATAGGAAAATTACTCTCCAAAGATAAGATATCTTAGAAAGATCTCTTTCCATAAAAATAGGTAAAATATATGATCTAGCATATCTTCTTCCTTCCAGGAGCCAAGCCCAAAAATATAAGATCTATTTCGAAAGATAAAAGATTTCAGCCAAGAATAAAATATTCTCGCCGCGTCCCAGGTGTTCGCCTTGGTCGAGTCGACTTCTCTGGATCACCTCGGTCGAGGTGACTCTGTAGTCAACCGAGGTGAGTCACAACTGAATGTGAAATCTCTCAAATCTGGTCCAAAGTGAATCTTTAATCCATGGCTATGCTTCCTGGATGTTTCCTTATGTTCCTGAATGTAGCTCCAATGACTCCATAGCTCCTTTTGCTCCTTTTTGATGCAAAACGTGCCATTTTACCTACGATTACAACAAAACTAGGTGTAGACCTCGATTCCCGCAAAGGTAGATGAAATGGTAATCTAATCACAGAATATACATACAAACATGCAGATTATTGAAGATAAATCGTCTAAACAAACCCCAAAATATAGACTATAACTCATGCTATCACATATGATAAGTCTTATCCCTTCCAATGTGTCCCATTAATCCTCCCATATGGGCCTCCTCAACTACTAATAATCTCAGAGAACATCTAGGAATACAAACCTTATTCCCATGGAACACAAATCCTTCAAAGATATAAAACTGACCTCTCGACTGGGGCAAATCTTGGTCTAAATCTCAGCCGAGATTCCTATAAGCAGGTCAAGATTTACACTGGATGTAAATATCTCCGAAATCAACATCATCCTTGTATAGATCTTTGATATAATGGAATCCTAGGACCTTAGAATCCATAGGGGCGATCAAAGTATACCTCTTAGAAAGGGCATCCACAACAACATGATCCTTACCTTTCTTGTACTTGATGACATAAGGAAAAGTCTCTATGAAGTCCTTCCATCGTCCATGTCTCCTATCCAACTTATCTTGACTCGCAAAGTGCTTCAAAGACTCATGATCAGTTATGATTTCATTAGGCCAAAGATAATGTTGCCATGTCTTGAAAACTCGAAATAAAGCATATAATTCCTTATCATATGTTAAATTATTCAAGCATGGTCCTTTTGATTTCTCACTAAAGTAGGCAAGGGGCTTACCTTCTTGCATGAGTACTCCTCCAATACCAATACCTGAAGCGTCACATTTAACTTTGAATGGTTTTGTGAAATCAGGAAGTGCAAGAAGTGGTGCGTTTGATAGTTGCCTTTTTCAATTCATTGAATACCTACTCTTGTGCTTCTCCCCACTCAAATTGTATTTGCTTCTTTGTGAGAGACATGAGAGGGGCTGTGATGGTACTAAAATCCCTTACAAAGAGCCTATAGAATGTTGCCAATCCATGGAAAGATCGCACATGTCCAACGGTGGTAGGCGTAGGCCATTCTATGATGGCTTTGATCTTCTCCGTGTCCACCTCAAGACTCTTGTGCTTACTACAAATCCAAGGAAAATAACTTCATTAGTACTAAACTCACACTTTTTAATATTAGCATATAAAGATTCAGATCTAAGAGTTCCTTGTACTTTCCTTAAGTGTTCTTCATGCTCCTCAATGGATTTGTTGTAGATGAGGATGTGGTCAAAGTAGACAACCATGAACTTTCCAATATAATGATGTAAGATGATGACATGAATTATGTGATATCATATTCATGCATATTGTGAGTATTTTTCCTTCAGTTTTGCATACATTTGGCAAGAATCAATAGCCTTTAAGCTTATATTCACATACATTACGAGAATAGATGTCTACGCGAACTATTGTTGTAATTGCATATAATTTGGTGGAGTTTGGAGCGGAAATGGATCAATACTAGACTAATCATCTTGGTGTTCTTCATGCTCCTCAATGGATTTTTTTCACCAAGAACAGACCGATTTGCTAAGTATTTCTTGCTTTTATTTTAGTTTTATTGATTATCTTGGTTTTTGATTTCATATTTCAATCTTGATTTGATTATGCGTGTTATTGGATAAAACCGTTGCGATTCTAGGGTGATTGGTTGAAGGTTGTGTTTTAGATGATGAAAGACTGAGCCTTCACGTTTAGATTGGACCCTGAGAGTTGGATCTACCTTCGCATGAGCAAATCGGTCTGTTCTTGGTGAAAAATCACCCGCTTTTTATTCAAGAACTGCCCGAGTTTTCTTTTGTCGTGACTTTGATGTTATATCCTTGAGCCTCGGTTAAAGATTTCCTAAAATCCTAGCTTTTTTGAACCTTCAAGCTTATATCCAAGCTTGGGAAGCGACTTACCCGGTGATTTCCTTTCTTGGTTGCTAACGATGATTAGTTTTAGGTAATAAAGGACTCAACACCCTTTATTATGTTTGAGTGTGCTCTCTCCTTGCCTTTATGAGTTAACGTGAGACTTACCTGGTGAAGGTTAGTTCTATTCCCTGAGGTTGAATGGTTGGTTTGAGATTATAGTTCCTTTCCTTAGATCCTTGAGACTTACCCAGTGATTGGACCTTTGGTTTGGGATAGCGGATATTGAGACCTCCCCGGTGATCTATCACACCTTAGAAACACCTTTCCTTTGTAATCCCAGCTCTGTCCATAGATCTTTAGAAGTCTTGAATTGAAAACCACAATTAGATACCTTGATCTCTAGAATCTGCTCTTTCCCAATATTTATATACAATCTTGTCTTTATCTTTTATTAATTGCAAAAATCGGCCAACTATATTTCTTTATTTCTTGGTTTCACCATAGTCTTTGTGTTCGACCTTGAAATACTTGCTTTTTTTACGATCAATCCGTACACTGCGGGTTCGTTATTTGCTTTTATTCTCGGTATAATATAAAACTATTTTTGTTTATATACACACACGTTTTGGAGCGAATAAGTTTATGGTGCCGTTGCCGGGGACTTGGTCTAGACAATGCGGTAAGCCGGTTGTCTAGTTAGCTTTTTGCTTTTTCTATTAATCCTTTTTGCTTTGACTAGTTGTGCATGCAGGAATTCCCTTTTCCTTTTAGGTTTATGCAACGAACTCGCGCCGGTAATGAACTCGTTCCTTATGATCTTGAACCGGAACTAACAATCCGACGAAGGTTAAGAGAAGCTAGTAAAAAGAAGATGGTTGATAGAGACATTCAAGCTAAGTTTGAAGAAGCCTTAGAACAAATAAGGCTTTCGAATCAACGAGCACATGAGATAGAAGAAAGAGTGTAACACCCCGAATCCATAGGACTCGGAGTGCTACGGGGATAGGACCTCACAATGGGTCCTGACCCTGGCCTGACAATAAGTTCATTGGACCTTACAACAAGACACACATAAATATAAAAATAACCTTTATAAAACTGAAATATCAAGTATCATAATACATATAAAACCCCACAAACGAGTGCAAAACATCAACGTCATATACATGTACACCCCAAAAACCCAGAACATCCTCGATGTACGGAAACCCTCAGCTGATCACTCCACAAGATCACTCTATAGTCCTCCTATCCTGCAAAGCAGCTACAACAAGGTATGAAACCATTAACTAACAGTTCATATATAAGATCATGCATAAGCACATACACATATCAGAATAATGATAAACACGAAGCATGCTATCACACATATCTCATTTAATCATTTTTATAATGTCATACATTCATATACAAGTCTTAAGCCATCATTCCGTAATTCATATGGAGTGGCTAGGAACATCTCTCCGTATACCATGTGGAGTGGATCATTTCCTTACTATATGCCAAGTTTATAAGAACCTCATTACGTAAATCGTATGGAGTGGCTAGTTACATCTCTCAGTATACCATGTGGAGTGGATCATTTCCTCACCGCATACCATGTTTAACCAATCATAGGTCGATAATAATCAATACACATATCGCATGCTATAAAGCTATAACACACACCACTTATGCATACATCCAATATAAGAATGAAGCTAAGTAAGTCCTATGGACTTACCTGAATCCCGATAACTCAACAATCGATCAAACTCTCCAACTCCCGTAGGAATGAACACAGCCTGATAAACAAGGCATAACTATATCAATTACCGCATCATCAAACTAGAAGATTCACTCCTAGTTCCCAAAGGATCCACAAGGATCATAACATCGTAAACAACCTCAATCATCTTTCAATTTCCAAAGCCTCATCAAGGCTACATCCACTATATCATCGTCATTCTTATCACATACATACAACCTAGAATACTCTCAAATTAACCTATAAACACAAGGGAAAGAATCAAACATACCAATACTTGGTATGTCTTGGAAGGAGGCGCACCCGCAGGAATAAAGAGTGTTCGCTCCAAACGGTGTGTGCAAGCTTTAAATTTATAACCCTAGACTTAAGCTTAAAATAAGGATGCGAACCCGCAGTGTACGGGTCAATCGTAGTAAAAGCAAGAAAATTCCAGGGGTCGATCACAGGGACTCGGTGAAACAGAGTCAACACGGTATGCTAATGTCAATGCTAACCACAAGAGCAATTAACACAATCAAAGATGAATAAGATGTCAAATAAAGCAAACATGCAATTCTAGGGATTAAAGCATCTAGTTGTGGTTCCAACTCAAGATCTATAGATAAGCGGACAAAGCTGAGATTTTTGCATGGGGAAGGTGTTTCTAAAGTGAAGTAGATCACCGGGTAAGTCTCACTACACACTAATCCTAAACCGTAACTCCTATTACCGGGTAAGTCTCAAGGAATTAAGATAAAGAACTATAACCTCAAACTAACATACCATCTAAGGGAATAGAATCAACCTTTACCGGGTAAGTCTCAGGCTAACTCACAAAGATGGGATGGAAGCACACTCAAACCCCAATAAAGGATAAACCTTTATTACCTACACTCATGATCGTTGGTACACAAACTAAGGAATTACCGGGTAAGTCTCATCCTAAGCTTGCTTTGAACCAGGAAAGGTATAATAAGAATAGGATTTGGCAAACTCTAACACTTAACTCTCAGTTTAGGGTCGGATAAGTCACCTCGGTCAGCCAGTTTCCACCCCGGCCGAGATGTTCATCGACTGAACGAGATGCTTAGGGTTAAGGTAAAGACTCGAACTTTCAGGGTCCTACTGTAATTAAGATCATTCTATCATTGTTTTTTCCACAACCTTCAGCCAATCACCCTAGAATCGCACAAGGAAATTAGCCACTCATCATCATTATGAAAGTATTAAATGTAAGGGAAGAAGGTGAATATTTGAACAAAGAAGAATTTAATGGAAACACTTCAATAACTGAATCAAATATCACACAAAATCGTTCCTTGGATAATAATCCAACAAGACAAGACAACAAGGAAAGGAATTGAAGACAATCTTACAAAACCCTCCAAAAAGCTATAAAAGCTATGGTCTTCAACCTTTCTTCAACCTTCAAAAAGGTTCTTCAACTCTCTCCCTAAATTGGGATGGAATGCGGCTGCTGCGTCTTATGCGAGGTTTTCAGCTCTAAGCCGGATGTTGGATTTGTGGAAAACCAACCCTTTTTATAGGAAAAATAACCCTCCAAAGATAAGAAATCTTAGAAAGATATCATCCCATAAATATAGGTAAAATATATGATTTTGCATATCTCCTTCCTTCCAGAAGCTCAGCCCAAAAATATAAGATCACTTTCCAATTTTAAAAGATCTCAGCCAAGAATAAAATATTCTCGCCGCGTCCTAGGTATTCGCCTCGGTCGAGTCGGCGTCTCTGGATCGCCTCGGTCGAGATGAATCTCTGGTCAACCGAGGTGACTCATAACTGAACGTAGAATCTCTCAAAACTGGTCCAAAGTAAATCTTTAATCCATGGCTATGCTTCCTGAAGGATTCCTTTTTGCTCCTCAACGTAGCTCCAAATGACTCATGACTCCATTTGCTCCTTCTTGATGCAAAACGTACCATATTACCTGCAATTACAACGAAACTAGGTGTAGACCTCGATTCTCGCAAAGGTAGATGAAATGGTAGTAAAAACACATAATGTACATACAAACATGCAGATTATGAAAGATAAAACGTCTAAACAAGCCCCAAAATATAGACTATAATTCATGCTATCAAAATACCCCATACTTAGCCCTTGCTTGTCCCCAAGCAAGTTCCTCATATAGAAGACAAGATAGAATGGATTATAAGTCAAGAAAATCAATGAAAAGTCTTTCAAAAACATTTTATGGTGTGTAACTATCACAGATCACTCTAAGGGAATACTTCATGGAATTTAAAAACTCAATATGATCAAAACATTTTATAAATATAGGAAAGTTGTTCATCTTTGCATAAAATCATAGAATGCATAATAAATCATAATTATCAAAATTAATCATGTATAATCCGATTTAAACCGCTAAGTCAATCAACAAGCTCAAGGTCTCAAGGGCTTCCCAAAAGAAAGGTCAAGAAACGTGTGGGGTAGGGATGTATGTAAGGTAATGTGGTGCTAGAATCCGGGAAAAGGATGAACTTCACTTTCACTTTGACTTGCAATACCTTCCACCAATAAGCTTTGCTTATTTCACACTTTTTCTCTTTTACTTTACTTTTTGGGATGCATGGACAGAGGTGCACAATAACCGAAGCCTAGGAAATCTGCAATCATCAATTTCTCGAGATGCATCAAACCCTTGATGCACATACCATGACCCGTTAGGAATATCGCTCAATCCGACTTTGGCAAGACACAAACACCCGGCTATGTGAATGGTGCCGAGTTACTCATCTTCATGATTGACTTCCCCAAACCTATTATTGCTTTCTAACACTTTCACTTCCAGCCCACTTCTCAACTTTAACTTGCTTTCACCACTTCGCTTGCTTCCAAATTCCCGGATAGGTAAAGGGAGGCAAAATGTATATGAGGGGCTAAGCATGATCAAGAAGAAGAAGAAGAAGAGAATGAATTGCCTTGGTCTTTCCAAGAAGAAAGTGAGAGAACTTAACCTGCAGTGTCAACCTTCAAATTCAACATAATTTGGATAAAAACAAAGTATTAAACATGCTAATAATTTCAAACAAAGCATTTAGCAACTTAAACATATTATAAAACCTTTCAAACACATAAAGAATTTAAAACCAGTAAGTAAACAAAATCTTCACTGAGATCATATCCAGATAAGTAGCACAAAATCGTTTTCGAAAACTCTCAGTTAACCCACCTCGGTCGAGGTGTTCTTGGTTCAACCGAGGTGAAATACCTCGTTCGGCCAGAATCTCCCCGGTCGAGGTCAAAAAATTTTTTTTTAAAACCATTTTTTTCGGTTTCGACGTTTTTCTCAATCAAATAACCTGTAAGTATGCATGTAGTCTCAGATAAAAATAAAGATGCAAAAGCGAAGCATAAATATCAATATCCGGTCAATAGAGTCGTACATCAAAGTCAAATAACATATCCGCATACCCCATACTTGGGACACACTGTCCCAGTGGGTATAATAAGTCTAAGGATAGGATACTCACCGAACATAGCTAAACTGCATGAAGAAGTAAGAAACAGCTCCCAGATAAGACCATCTCGGTTGGCGAAGCACATCTCGGTCGAGGTGTTCTAACAGTACACGAGATGTATCTCAGTAAAGCTCGTTTCATCAACTTCTCAAAATTTTGTTCTTCCAGTGTAGCTCCTGAACTGTGATCCTTCCTTTTGGAATACTTGGTTGTTGTCTAGAGGAAAACAAAAACAAAGCAACTATCTAAACTAAACTAGAAAAGGGAGAAGAAAGCAATATCTTGGGTTGCCTCCCAAGAAGCGCTTGGTTTAAGGTCGCTAGCTGGACCATACGGAATGGGATTACTCAATGCACTTCGAATGTCGTGGAGTGCTCATCACATCCGTAAAAATCTTCCAAGAAGGTTCCGGTTCCTAACTTCACCGGCAAATGGTAGGATCTCCCACGTATAAGCTTGTACAGTTTGATTCTCACCGGAATTCGTCTAGACTTCCTGCACTTCAATGGGACATTCCTCGTGTCCCATCCTTTCCTTGATCGAGAAAACAGTTTCTCGAGAATTATAGCAGCTTCCCCATCTATAGCTTGGGGATGGTACAGGGTCCTGAGCATGCGAGGGACCCCATACTTGAACAAGAGACTCTTCATCGCCTTAGCGGTGTAGTGCTTGCCAACTCCACTCCTCATGATCCGAGGAGCTTCCTCTTCCAACAATTTCAAGGAAGACTTCATCTTGATGTTGGGAGGTTCTTTAGGAAGAGACCTCCAACTCTTCGGTGCTTCCTTTCTTCCACCTTGACCACAGTCTCAGTAATTTGGCCAAGGTTCGCCGCATCTTGCAGTTCTACAAATTCTTCTTCCATCTCGGTCGAGATCTCCTCCACCTCGGCCGAGGTCTCGGCAGTTGGATCGAGATCTTCCACATCCTCCGCTTCCACAAAAGCTTCAGGAGAAACTTCCGGTTCGACCAAAGGAATGCTTGGAACGTGCAACACTTCCTTATGCTCCTCTTTCGGCTTAGCATAGGATAGGGTGCTTTCCTTGAGCTCCTCCACCTTCTTCATCAACTTCTCCAATCTTGATTCGAGAGAGTCTTCAAAAGGTTGCTCATAAATGTTTTTAGGGACATTCTTCTCATCCCATATCGCAAGTTCATGCTGAATGGCCTCTTCTCTTTCCCATTCATTGTTGAACCAATAGAAGGAGTACTTTTCCTCCAAGTATTCATAATGGTCCGCCCTAGCACTTTGTCTTGCTATCCAGGCTGGATCAAATGTAGTCATTGGAAATCCTGAAAACTACAAAACTCATAGAAAGAGTAGTTAGTAGCAACAGGAGCAAGTGCCCCGAAAGCAAACCGCAACCGGCTCGGTCTAGACCAAGTCCCCGGCAACGGCGCCAAAAACTTGTTCGCTCCAAACGGTGTGTGCAAGCTTTAAATTTATAACCCTAGACTTAAGCTTAAAACAAGGATGCGAACCCGCAGTGTACGGGTCAATCGTAGTAAAAGCAAGAAAATTCCAGGGGTCGATCACAGGGACTCGGTGAAACAGAGTCAACACGGTATGTTAATGTCAATGCTAACCACAAGAGCAATTAACACAATCAAAGATGAATAAGATGTCAAATAAAGCAAACATGCAATTCTAGGGATTAAAGCATCTAGTTGTGGTTCCAACTCAAGATCTATAGATAAGCGGACAAAGCTGAGATTTTTGCATGGGGAAGGTGTTTCTAAAGTGAAGTAGATCACCGGGTAAGTCTCACTACACACTAATCCTAAACCGTAACTCCTATTACCGGGTAAGTCTCAAGGAATTAAGATAAAGAACTATAACCTCAAACTAACATACCATCTAAGGGAATAGAATCAACCTTTACCGGGTAAGTCTCAGGCTAACTCACAAAGATGGGATGGAAGCACACTCAAACCCCAATAAAGGATAAACCTTTATTACCTACACTCATGATCGTTGGTACACAAACTAAGGAATTACCGGGTAAGTCTCATCCTAAGCTTGCTTTGAACCAGGAAAGGTATAATAAGAATAGGATTTGGCAAACTCTAACACTTAACTCTCAGTTTAGGGTCGGATAAGTCACCTCGGTCAGCCAGTTTCCACCCCGGCCGAGATGTTCATCGACTGAACGAGATGCTTAGGGTTAAGGTAAAGACTCGAACTTTCAGGGTCCTACTGTAATTAAGATCATTCTATCATTGTTTTTCCCACAACCTTCAGCCAATCACCCTAGAATCGCACAAGGAAATTAGCCACTCATCATCATTATGAAAGTATTAAATGTAAGGGAAGAAGGTGAATATTTGAACAAAGAAGAATTTAATGGAAACACTTCAATAACTGAATCAAATATCACACAAAATCGTTCCTTGGATAATAATCCAACAAGACAAGACAACAAGGAAAGGAATTGAAGACAATCTTACAAAACCCTCCAAAAAGCTATAAAAGCTATGGTCTTCAACCTTTCTTCAACCTTCAAAAAGGTTCTTCAACTCTCTCCCTAAATTGGGATGGAATGCGGCTGCTGCGTCTTATGCGAGGTTTTCAGCTCTAAGCCGGATGTTGGATTTGTGGAAAACCAACCCTTTTTATAGGAAAAATAACTCTCCAAAGATAAGAAATCTTAGAAAGATATCATCCCATAAATATAGGTAAAATATATGATTTTGCATATCTCCTTCCTTCCAGAAGCTCAGCCCAAAAATATAAGATCACTTTCCAATTTTAAAAGATCTCAGCCAAGAATAAAATATTCTCGCCGCGTCCTAGGTATTCGCCTCGGTCGAGTCGGCGTCTCTGGATCGCCTCGGTCGAGATGAATCTCTGGTCAACCGAGGTGACTCATAACTGAACGTAGAATCTCTCAAAACTGGTCCAAAGTAAATCTTTAATCCATGGCTATGCTTCCTGGATTCCTTTTTGCTCCTCAACGTAGCTCCAAATGACTCATGACTCCATTTGCTCCTTCTTGATGCAAAACGTACCATATTACCTGCAATTACAACGAAACTAGGTGTAGACCTCGATTCTCGCAAAGGTAGATGAAATGGTAGTAAAAACACATAATGTACATACAAACATGCAGATTATGAAAGATAAAACATCTAAACAAGCCCCAAAATATAGACTATAATTCATGCTATCAAAATACCCCATACTTAGCCCTTGCTTGTCCCCAAGCAAGTTCCTCATATAGAAATCAAGATAGAATGGATTATAAGTCAAGAAAATCAATGAAAAGTCTTTCAAAAACATTTTATGGTGTGCAATTATCATAGATCACTCTAAGGGATTACTTCCTGGAATTTAAAAACTCAATATGATCAAAACATTTTATAAATATAGGAAAGTTGTTCATCTTTGCATAAAATCATAGAATGCATAATAAATCATAATTATCAAAATTAATCATGTATAATCCGATTTAAACCGCTAAGTCAATCAACAAGCTCAAGGTCTCAAGGGCTTCCCAAAAGAAAAGGTCAAGAAACGTGTAGGGTAGGGATGTATGTAAGGTAATGTGGTGCTAGAATCCGGGAAAAGGATGTACTTCACTTTCACTTTGACTTTCAACATCTTCCACCAATAAGCTTTGCTTATTTCACACTTTTTCTTTTTCTTTACTTTTTGGGATGCATGGACAGAGGTGCACAATAACCGAAGCCTAGGAAATCTGCAATCATCAATTTCTCGAGATGCATCAAACCCTTGATGCACATACCATGACCCGTTAGGAATATCGCTCAATCCGACTTTGGCAAGACACAAACACCCGGCTATGTGAATGGTGCCGAGTTACTCATCTTCATGATTGACTTCCCCAAACCTATTATTGCTTTCTAACACTTTCACTTCCAGCCACTCCTCAACTTTAACTCCACTTGCTTTCACCACTTCGCTTGCTTCCAAATTCCCGGATAGGTAAAGGGAGGCAAAATGTATATGAGGGGCTAAGCATGATCAAGAAGAAGAAGAAGAAGAGAATGAATTGCCTTGGTCTTTCCAAGAAGAAAGTGAGAGAACTTAACCTGCAGTGTCAACCTTCAAATTCAACATAATTTGGATAAAAACAAAGTATTAAACATGCTAATAATTTCAAACAAAGCATTTAGCAACTTAAACATATTATAAAACCTTTCAAACACATAAAGAATTTAAAACCAGTAAGTAAACAAAATCTTCACTGAGATCATATCCAGATAAGTAGCACAAAATCGTTTTCGAAAACTCTCAGTTAACCCACCTCGGTCGAGGTGTTCTTGGTTCAACCGAGGTGAAATACCTCGTTCGGCCAGAATCTCCCCGGTCGAGGTCAAAAAAATTTTTTTTTTTTTTTTTTTTTAAAACCAATTTTTTCGGTTTCGACGTTTTTCTCAATCAAATAACCTGTAGGTATGCATGTAATATCAGATAATCATATAAAGGCAAATGAAGCATGAATACAAAAATATCCGATAAATAAGATACATCAAAGGTATCAAATACATCAAAGGTAGCCACATAGTCAAATAACAAACACCCCATACTTGGGACACACTGTCCCAGTGGGTATAATAAGTCTAAGGATAGGATACTCACCGAACATAGCTAAACTGCATGAAGAAGTAAGAAACAGCTCCCAGATAAGACCATCTCGGTTGGCGAAGCACATCTCGGTCGAGGTGTTCTAACAGTACACGAGATGTATCTCAGTAAAGCTCGTTTCATCAACTTCTCAAAATTTTGTTCTTCCAGTGTAGCTCCTGAACTGTGATCCTTCCTTTTGGAATACTTGGTTGTTGTCTAGAGGAAAACAAAAACAAAGCAACTATCTAAACTAAACTAGAAAAGGGAGAAGAAAGCAATATCTTGGGTTGCCTCCCAAGAAGCGCTTGGTTTAAGGTCGCTAGCTGGACCATACGGAATGGGATTACTCAATGCACTTCGAATGTCGTGGAGTGCTCATCACATCCGTAAAAATCTTCCAAGAAGGTTCCGGTTCCTAACTTCACCGGCAAATGGTAGGATCTCCCACGTATAAGCTTGTACAGTTTGATTCTCACCGGAATTCGTCTAGACTTCCTGCACTTCAATGGGACATTCCTCGTGTCCCATCCTTTCCTTGATCGAGAAAACAGTTTCTCGAGAATTATAGCAGCTTCCCCATCTATAGCTTGGGGATGGTACAGGGTCCTGAGCATGCGAGGGACCCCATACTTGAACAAGAGACTCTTCATCGCCTTAGCGGTGTAGTGCTTGCCAACTCCACTCCTCATGATCCGAGGAGCTTCCTCTTCCAACAATTTCAAGGAAGACTTCATCTTGATGTTGGGAGGTTCTTTAGGAAGAGACCTCCAACTCTTCGGTGCTTCCCTGAAGAAATTTAGAACTTTAGTAGGAAATTCAAACGAAGTAAGAGAAATTACCTTGTAAAGTTCTCCAAAGTTTGAGACAAGTTTCATGTTGGGTTGATAGTCCACACACGAAATCTCTCCCAACTCAGCTGGCCTTTCTTCCACCTTGACCACAGTCTCAGTAATTTGGCCAAGGTTCGCCGCATCTTGCAGTTCTACAAATTCTTCTTCCATCTCGGTCGAGATCTCCTCCACCTCGGCCGAGGTCTCGGCAGTTGGATCGAGATCTTCCACATCCTCCGCTTCCACAAAAGCTTCAGGAGAAACTTCCGGTTCGACCAAAGGAATGCTTGGAACGTGCAACACTTCCTTATGCTCCTCTTTCGGCTTAGCATAGGATAGGGTGCTTTCCTTGAGCTCCTCCACCTTCTTCATCAACTTCTCCAATCTTGATTCGAGAGAGTCTTCAAAAGGTTGCTCATAAATGTTTTTAGGGACATTCTTCTCATCCCATATCGCAAGTTCATGCTGAATGGCCTCTTCTCTTTCCCATTCATTGTTGAACCAATAGAAGGAGTACTTTTCCTCCAAGTATTCATAATGGTCCGCCCTAGCACTTTGTCTTGCTATCCAGGCTGGATCAAATGTAGTCATTGGAAATCCTGAAAACTACAAAACTCATAGAAAGAGTAGTTAGTAGCAACAGGAGCAAGTGCCCCGAAAGCAAACCGCAACCGGCTCGGTCTAGACCAAGTCCCCGGCAACGGCGCCAAAAACTTGTTCGCTCCAAACGGTGTGTGCAAGCTTTAAATTTATAACCCTAGACTTAAGCTTAAAATAAGGATGCGAACCCGCAGTGTACGGGTCAATCGTAGTAAAAGCAAGAAAATTCCAGGGGTCGATCACAGGGACTCGGTGAAACAGAGTCAACACGGTATGCTAATGTCAATGCTAACCACAAGAGCAATTAACACAATCAAAGATGAATAAGATGTCAAATAAAGCAAACATGCAATTCTAGGGATTAAAGCATCTAGTTGTGGTTCCAACTCAAGATCTATAGATAAGCGGACAAAGCTGAGATTTTTGCATGGGGAAGGTGTTTCTAAAGTGAAGTAGATCACCGGGTAAGTCTCACTACACACTAATCCTAAACCGTAACTCCTATTACCGGGTAAGTCTCAAGGAATTAAGATAAAGAACTATAACCTCAAACTAACATACCATCTAAGGGAATAGAATCAACCTTTACCGGGTAAGTCTCAGGCTAACTCACAAAGATGGGATGGAAGCACACTCAAACCCCAATAAAGGATAAACCTTTATTACCTACACTCATGATCGTTGGTACACAAACTAAGGAATTACCGGGTAAGTCTCATCCTAAGCTTGCTTTGAACCAGGAAAGGTATAATAAGAATAGGATTTGGCAAACTCTAACACTTAACTCTCAGTTTAGGGTCGGATAAGTCACCTCGGTCAGCCAGTTTCCACCCCGGCCGAGATGTTCATCGACTGAACGAGATGCTTAGGGTTAAGGTAAAGACTCGAACTTTCAGGGTCCTACTGTAATTAAGATCATTCTATCATTGTTTTTTCCACAACCTTCAGCCAATCACCCTAGAATCGCACAAGGAAATTAGCCACTCATCATCATTATGAAAGTATTAAATGTAAGGGAAGAAGGTGAATATTTGAACAAAGAAGAATTTAATGGAAACACTTCAATAACTGAATCAAATATCACACAAAATCGTTCCTTGGATAATAATCCAACAAGACAAGACAACAAGGAAAGGAATTGAAGACAATCTTACAAAACCCTCCAAAAAGCTATAAAAGCTATGGTCTTCAACCTTTCTTCAACCTTCAAAAAGGTTCTTCAACTCTCTCCCTAAATTGGGATGGAATGCGGCTGCTGCGTCTTATGCGAGGTTTTCAGCTCTAAGCCGGATGTTGGATTTGTGGAAAACCAACCCTTTTTATAGGAAAAATAACCCTCCAAAGATAAGAAATCTTAGAAAGATATCATCCCATAAATATAGGTAAAATATATGATTTTGCATATCTCCTTCCTTCCAGAAGCTCAGCCCAAAAATATAAGATCACTTTCCAATTTTAAAAGATCTCAGCCAAGAATAAAATATTCTCGCCGCGTCCTAGGTATTCGCCTCGGTCGAGTCGGCGTCTCTGGATCGCCTCGGTCGAGATGAATCTCTGGTCAACCGAGGTGACTCATAACTGAACGTAGAATCTCTCAAAACTGGTCCAAAGTAAATCTTTAATCCATGGCTATGCTTCCTGAAGGATTCCTTTTTGCTCCTCAACGTAGCTCCAAATGACTCATGACTCCATTTGCTCCTTCTTGATGCAAAACGTACCATATTACCTGCAATTACAACGAAACTAGGTGTAGACCTCGATTCTCGCAAAGGTAGATGAAATGGTAGTAAAAACACATAATGTACATACAAACATGCAGATTATGAAAGATAAAACGTCTAAACAAGCCCCAAAATATAGACTATAATTCATGCTATCAAAATACCCCATACTTAGCCCTTGCTTGTCCCCAAGCAAGTTCCTCATATAGAAGACAAGATAGAATGGATTATAAGTCAAGAAAATCAATGAAAAGTCTTTCAAAAACATTTTATGGTGTGTAACTATCACAGATCACTCTAAGGGAATACTTCATGGAATTTAAAAACTCAATATGATCAAAACATTTTATAAATATAGGAAAGTTGTTCATCTTTGCATAAAATCATAGAATGCATAATAAATCATAATTATCAAAATTAATCATGTATAATCCGATTTAAACCGCTAAGTCAATCAACAAGCTCAAGGTCTCAAGGGCTTCCCAAAAGAAAGGTCAAGAAACGTGTGGGGTAGGGATGTATGTAAGGTAATGTGGTGCTAGAATCCGGGAAAAGGATGAACTTCACTTTCACTTTGACTTGCAATACCTTCCACCAATAAGCTTTGCTTATTTCACACTTTTTCTCTTTTACTTTACTTTTTGGGATGCATGGACAGAGGTGCACAATAACCGAAGCCTAGGAAATCTGCAATCATCAATTTCTCGAGATGCATCAAACCCTTGATGCACATACCATGACCCGTTAGGAATATCGCTCAATCCGACTTTGGCAAGACACAAACACCCGGCTATGTGAATGGTGCCGAGTTACTCATCTTCATGATTGACTTCCCCAAACCTATTATTGCTTTCTAACACTTTCACTTCCAGCCCACTTCTCAACTTTAACTTGCTTTCACCACTTCGCTTGCTTCCAAATTCCCGGATAGGTAAAGGGAGGCAAAATGTATATGAGGGGCTAAGCATGATCAAGAAGAAGAAGAAGAAGAGAATGAATTGCCTTGGTCTTTCCAAGAAGAAAGTGAGAGAACTTAACCTGCAGTGTCAACCTTCAAATTCAACATAATTTGGATAAAAACAAAGTATTAAACATGCTAATAATTTCAAACAAAGCATTTAGCAACTTAAACATATTATAAAACCTTTCAAACACATAAAGAATTTAAAACCAGTAAGTAAACAAAATCTTCACTGAGATCATATCCAGATAAGTAGCACAAAATCGTTTTCGAAAACTCTCAGTTAACCCACCTCGGTCGAGGTGTTCTTGGTTCAACCGAGGTGAAATACCTCGTTCGGCCAATACTTCCCCGGTCGAGGTCAAAAAAATTTTTTTTTTTTAAAACCAATTTTTTCGGTTTCGACGTTTTTCTCAATCAAATAACCTGTAGGTATGCATGTAATATCAGATAATCATATAAAGGCAAATGAAGCATAAATACAAAAATATCCGATAAGATAGAGTCATCCATCACATAAGTGTCAAATAATACACAAATACCCCATACTTGGGACACACTGTCCCAGTGGGTATAATAAGTCTAAGGATAGGATACTCACCGAACATAGCTAAACTGCATGAAGAAGTAAGAAACAGCTCCCAGATAAGACCATCTCGGTTGGCGAAGCACATCTCGGTCGAGGTGTTCTAACAGTACACGAGATGTATCTCAGTAAAGCTCGTTTCATCAACTTCTCAAAATTTTGTTCTTCCAGTGTAGCTCCTGAACTGTGATCCTTCCTTTTGGAATACTTGGTTGTTGTCTAGAGGAAAACAAAAACAAAGCAACTATCTAAACTAAACTAGAAAAGGGAGAAGAAAGCAATATCTTGGGTTGCCTCCCAAGAAGCGCTTGGTTTAAGGTCGCTAGCTGGACCATACGGAATGGGATTACTCAATGCACTTCGAATGTCGTGGAGTGCTCATCACATCCGTAAAAATCTTCCAAGAAGGTTCCGGTTCCTAACTTCACCGGCAAATGGTAGGATCTCCCACGTATAAGCTTGTACAGTTTGATTCTCACCGGAATTCGTCTAGACTTCCTGCACTTCAATGGGACATTCCTCGTGTCCCATCCTTTCCTTGATCGAGAAAACAGTTTCTCGAGAATTATAGCAGCTTCCCCATCTATAGCTTGGGGATGGTACAGGGTCCTGAGCATGCGAGGGACCCCATACTTGAACAAGAGACTCTTCATCGCCTTAGCGGTGTAGTGCTTGCCAACTCCACTCCTCATGATCCGAGGAGCTTCCTCTTCCAACAATTTCAAGGAAGACTTCATCTTGATGTTGGGAGGTTCTTTAGGAAGAGACCTCCAACTCTTCGGTGCTTCCCTGAAGAAATTTAGAACTTTAGTAGGAAATTCAAACGAAGTAAGAGAAATTACCTTGTAAAGTTCTCCAAAGTTTGAGACAAGTTTCATGTTGGGTTGATAGTCCACACACGAAATCTCTCCCAACTCAGCTGGCCTTTCTTCCACCTTGACCACAGTCTCAGTAATTTGGCCAAGGTTCGCCGCATCTTGCAGTTCTACAAATTCTTCTTCCATCTCGGTCGAGATCTCCTCCACCTCGGCCGAGGTCTCGGCAGTTGGATCGAGATCTTCCACATCCTCCGCTTCCACAAAAGCTTCAGGAGAAACTTCCGGTTCGACCAAAGGAATGCTTGGAACGTGCAACACTTCCTTATGCTCCTCTTTCGGCTTAGCATAGGATAGGGTGCTTTCCTTGAGCTCCTCCACCTTCTTCATCAACTTCTCCAATCTTGATTCGAGAGAGTCTTCAAAAGGTTGCTCATAAATGTTTTTAGGGACATTCTTCTCATCCCATATCGCAAGTTCATGCTGAATGGCCTCTTCTCTTTCCCATTCATTGTTGAACCAATAGAAGGAGTACTTTTCCTCCAAGTATTCATAATGGTCCGCCCTAGCACTTTGTCTTGCTATCCAGGCTGGATCAAATGTAGTCATTGGAAATCCTGAAAACTACAAAACTCATAGAAAGAGTAGTTAGTAGCAACAGGAGCAAGTGCCCCGAAAGCAAACCGCTACCGGCTCGGTCTAGACCAAGTCCCCGGCAACGGCGCCAAAAACTTGTTCGCTCCAAACGGTGTGTGCAAGCTTTAAATTTATAACCCTAGACTTAAGCTTAAAACAAGGATGCGAACCCGCAGTGTACGGGTCAATCGTAGTAAAAGCAAGAAAATTCCAGGGGTCGATCACAGGGACTCGGTGAAACAGAGTCAACACGGTATGTTAATGTCAATGCTAACCACAAGAGCAATTAACACAATCAAAGATGAATAAGATGTCAAATAAAGCAAACATGCAATTCTAGGGATTAAAGCATCTAGTTGTGGTTCCAACTCAAGATCTATAGATAAGCGGACAAAGCTGAGATTTTTGCATGGGGAAGGTGTTTCTAAAGTGAAGTAGATCACCGGGTAAGTCTCACTACACACTAATCCTAAACCGTAACTCCTATTACCGGGTAAGTCTCAAGGAATTAAGATAAAGAACTATAACCTCAAACTAACATACCATCTAAGGGAATAGAATCAACCTTTACCGGGTAAGTCTCAGGCTAACTCACAAAGATGGGATGGAAGCACACTCAAACCCCAATAAAGGATAAACCTTTATTACCTACACTCATGATCGTTGGTACACAAACTAAGGAATTACCGGGTAAGTCTCATCCTAAGCTTGCTTTGAACCAGGAAAGGTATAATAAGAATAGGATTTGGCAAACTCTAACACTTAACTCTCAGTTTAGGGTCGGATAAGTCACCTCGGTCAGCCAGTTTCCACCCCGGCCGAGATGTTCATCGACTGAACGAGATGCTTAGGGTTAAGGTAAAGACTCGAACTTTCAGGGTCCTACTGTAATTAAGATCATTCTATCATTGTTTTTCCCACAACCTTCAGCCAATCACCCTAGAATCGCACAAGGAAATTAGCCACTCATCATCATTATGAAAGTATTAAATGTAAGGGAAGAAGGTGAATATTTGAACAAAGAAGAATTTAATGGAAACACTTCAATAACTGAATCAAATATCACACAAAATCGTTCCTTGGATAATAATCCAACAAGACAAGACAACAAGGAAAGGAATTGAAGACAATCTTACAAAACCCTCCAAAAAGCTATAAAAGCTATGGTCTTCAACCTTTCTTCAACCTTCAAAAAGGTTCTTCAACTCTCTCCCTAAATTGGGATGGAATGCGGCTGCTGTGTCTTATGCGAGGTTTTCAGCTCTAAGCCGGATGTTGGATTTGTGGAAAACCAACCCTTTTTATAGGAAAAATAACTCTCCAAAGATAAGAAATCTTAGAAAGATATCATCCCATAAATATAGGTAAAATATATGATTTTGCATATCTCCTTCCTTCCAGAAGCTCAGCCCAAAAATATAAGATCACTTTCCAATTTTAAAAGATCTCAGCCAAGAATAAAATATTCTCGCCGCGTCCTAGGTATTCGCCTCGGTCGAGTCGGCGTCTCTGGATCGCCTCGGTCGAGATGAATCTCTGGTCAACCGAGGTGACTCATAACTGAACGTAGAATCTCTCAAAACTGGTCCAAAGTAAATCTTTAATCCATGGCTATGCTTCCTGAAGGATTCCTTTTTGCTCCTCAACGTAGCTCCAAATGACTCATGACTCCATTTGCTCCTTCTTGATGCAAAACGTACCATATTACCTGCAATTACAACGAAACTAGGTGTAGACCTCGATTCTCGCAAAGGTAGATGAAATGGTAGTAAAAACACATAATGTACATACAAACATGCAGATTATGAAAGATAAAACATCTAAACAAGCCCCAAAATATAGACTATAATTCATGCTATCAAAGAGGCACGGGAGCGGTGACAACCCTGGCGGCGATGGCAAGGCACGGGGGCGGTTCTGTGACAAAGGACAACTCTAAAGAGCTGTTCGACATATCTCACGCTCAAAACACTACTCCACTCTAGGGAGCAATCTAAGGCACTCCATCCTCTAATCATATGCACACACACAATATAAACAAAAGCTCAAGATCACACCACAACAAGATCACTTGTTGGATTTCCAAACAAGGAAGGAGAAAGAGAGAAGAAGAAGAAGGGAGGAAAGGATGGCTTACCACTCCTCTGTAGCCAAGACAAAATCAACCAGGTTATGAACTTCTCAACATTCCATAGCAACCAGCAGCACATCATCATCATCATCATCATGTCTACTTTAAATCTTGAAGAAACTAAGGAGCCAAGAAGAAGAAATCAAGAGAAGGAAATAAGAGAAGAACGTGAGGAAGAGAAGAGAAGAAATGTAGAGGAGAGAGTAAACCCTCAGAATAAGGAAAGAGAGAAGCCTTAAAGGAGAAGAAAATGGAAAGCAAGACGTTCAAAGAAGGTAGTCGTCCTCTACTTTGCTGCGACCACGACCCAACAAGCCGCACCCGTGATGACACGCCTATGGGCGAGGTCCAACGCGGTCACGAGATCTCTTGGAGAATAAGGTTATCACAAAGAGCACGTGAGAGAGAGGAAAGAGCACGTGAGAGAGAGGATGCACTTCAAGAAAGAGTGGACGAAATGCACGATGATATGAGGAACGTCCGCCTTGAAAGAGGAGGAAACGTCCGCGTTGAGATACCTCCACCAAATCCTCCTCCTATTGCATCTCGTCCTCAACCACCAATTTATGTACCTCACCCTCCGGTGAGGAATGTTAGATTTGATCCGATTGTGGGAGAACCACAAACCCTTGGACAAAGAATGGACCCGACGCAACGTACATGCCGCATCGGAGTAGATTTTGGAAATCCAGCCAATCATGATAATGAGTTCCGCACTTAAGTTATTACTATGATCTGCCAAAGTCAATTTGGAGGATCCGAAGGGGAGTCCCCACACTTGCATTTAAAAAATTATGAGATACTTATGGAAACATTGAGGTCCCCTTAGTTGGAAACTAACAATCATAAGTTGATAGATATCTCTTTTCTTTGAAAGACAGGGATCTTGCGTGGTTTCAATCTTTACCGGAAGGAAGAGTAAACACATGGGAGAAGGTGACCTTCGAATTCGTTAAAAAATTCTTTCCACCTTCAAAGATAGCGGAACTTAGAGGTAAAATTAACGCTTTTATTATGAAAGACAGGGAAATCTTCTTCAAGTCTTGGGAGAGTGTTTGCTCCAAAAGGTGTGTGCGCCAAAAGCTTTAAATTTATATCCTGAAATATACCTGACGATGAGCGAACCCGCAGTGTACGGATCTATCGTATTAAGGGCTAATTTTCCGGAGTCGATCTCAGGGATTTAGTGAGAATAAAATGCAATAAAGTAATTTAGCTTAGCAAGCATGCAATAACAATGATCAATAACAATGATAAGAATATGTAGAATAATTGGGGAATGCAAATTCTAGAGATCCAAGTATCCAATTGTGGTATTCGATTCAAGATGTATAATGATATGTAAAGGACATAGCTGAGATTGCAAGGTATATGTTCTAAGGTAGGATATCGTATGGTGAAGTTCCAATACCCACTTGTCTCAACCCAAAGGTTCTCTACACAACGGATGTTGAGTCTCGATAATATGGAGGATCTAAGGGAAATATTATACTCTCAAACCAAACACCAAACCCAATGAAATCAAATTAACTCACAAAGGTAAGGGCTTCGGTACACTCAACCTTAATTGAAGGTTTTGAATCCTCTATTACCTAGAATTTGTAATCGTTTGTATCAAAACAAGGGAATCACCGGGTAAGTATCTTCCCAAGAAATGATATAGGTTAGAATGGTTCAACAAGGCTAGGGTTTAGGCAATCTTTAACTTTGGTTAAGGGACAAAACAAAACATGCACGACAGAGAAAACAATGGGAGGATCTTGGTGAATCTCGGCCGAGAATCTAAAGAACAACCCGTGGAATCTCTTATGTGGCAGTTAAAACGCAACTCTCAGGGTCCAATCTGTTTGTAAGGTCAATCTATCATCACCTAAACCACAACCATCAACTTATCACCCTAGAATCGCAGGGAGATTTAGCCAACAATCACCATATCAATATCAATAATCACAAAAGAGGTTAAGAAGGGATGAAACCAAGAAAACTCAATAATCTCCAAATAATCAATCTCCAAATATTTTAATGCAAAATAATCACAAATAATCTCCGTTCTTATGTTCAAAGAAGGGAAAATCAAAATCCACAAAATCTCACAAAATATCTCTAATCCTCAAGAACGGGTTGTTAATCCGTTTCCAAGATGCGAATCGAAAAGCTCTTCAATTCCGTCAATCTTCAAAGTGTGTAGCGAATTATTCCATGTAGTTCGAGAGTACGTGATGTGAGTTTCAAAAGCTGCAGCCAACTGTTAGCATGAAATATCGTGATATTTTAGGCACGTTTTCTAAGTGTATTTCATCCATATTGGTGTTCATTGATAAAGCATTGAAGCAATTGTGAGTTAGTTTATCTATATTGTCGATATAGAGGTCTACATAAGCTTTGTGTTGATTGTAGGCAAATAAGAGCTAAAACCGGACGAATCAAGGGAGAATGAAGATGGATTGAGCATGTTCAAGGATTGAGGACATCACTAGGAGCTAAGGAAGATTCTAGGATGAAGAATGACACAAGACAAAGGAGAATTACGAGCTACTTGTGTTCCACGCTCTAAAATACGGCCGTACTAGAGTCCACGCTCTAAACCACGGCCGTGGAACTTTGGCAAGACAAGCGTGGAGCATTCCAGAGGGTTACACGGTCGTGAAAGTTGTGACAAACCGTGATGAATTTCCACGCTCTAAACCACGCTCTAAACCACGGGCGTGGAATCCCAAGGAACCGTGATTCTGGCGATCTTTTAACGTACAACTTAAAGCCATGAACTTTTACACAATGGGATGGACACATATTCTATCTTGCCCTATAAAAGGACGGAAAGAGATAGATTCCGTCACCTTCGCTTATGCTGATTGCACGTGCCTAGGGTTTCAAGTGGGACGTGTGGAGATTGCTATTTCGCAACGGAGATTTGCGAAGGGTTGAAGATTTGGAAGTTACGCTATGTCCTTAGGTTTGATTAGAAGACGGATTGACATCCCGTTCTTCGTTCTTATCAAGGATTGTGATTGGTTTGTGTTATTCCGAATCTGCTTACATCATTGTTCTTGTTTGTAGATTTGAGATTTGTTTGAGATTTATTCAAGGTTTTCGAAGGTTTTCATCTTTCATCTTTTTAAATCTTGAATTTGATATCAATATGACTGTTGTTGGCTAAAACCCTTTAGCAATTCTAAGGTGAAGGGTTGATAGTTGTGGCTTAGATGATGATAGATCGATCATAAACATATTGGACCTTGAGAGTTAGAGAGAATCGTCGACGTACCAAAATCACGGTGTGTTCTTGAGTTCCACGGCCGTGGAATCTCAAGATCCACCCGTAATTTCCCTCAGTTTACGAACCTTGATTTTACTTTAATCCAAAGTTAAAGATTTGCTTTAACTTAGTATTGGCTTGCCTTTTCTAGGTGGTAGTGAAGCTTCAACAACCTCTACCTCGATTTCGAGTGTCACAACCTTAATCGGTTAAGTTAGTCTTGATCCTTGGATTACAAGTTTGGGTATTTGACATTAATTCTTACCTTTAGATCCTTTCTATACTGAAGCCTCAACAACCTTTATAGAGAGTATTTTTAGTTAAGTTACATAAAGCCTTGGAACTTCACCGTACATTGCTTTGCATTAGTATACCTTTGCAACTCTCAACTCTGTCCTTATATCTTTAGTATATCTTGAATCGATTGCCACAGTTGGATTCCTGGATCTTTAGGATTGTTGTTTTCCCAATATTTACAAAAGCTCATACATTTACTTGCTTGTTGTTTGAACCCCTATTGTTGTTCCAATTGTTGTTCCGGTTGTTGTTGTTGTTGTTCCAATTGTTCCGGTTGTTGTTTCGGTTGTTGCGGTTTGTATTCTCATTCCCGTTGTGGTTATTGTTGTTGCCCAAATAACCTACATCTTGTTCCTTTTGCTTCGGAAAGTTGGTTTTGATGGCTTCCTTCAATTCTTTAATCTCCGTATTGAGAGAAAAGATTTGAGTTTGAGCTGCTTGTGATAGCTTTGCTCCTTGATCCACATGATTCGCCTCCACTTTCGGATGAGAATACTTCTCAATAACTCGCGCTTGCTTCTCAATGAAGTCCCAAGCGTCATCTTCCCTCATGTCCATGAATGTACCACATGAAAGGGATTGGAGCTTGAATTGTGTCTCCACATCCAGCCCCTTATAGTATATCTCCAATAGTGCAAGCTTGGATATGCCACGATGAGGGCAATCCAATAGCAAATCCTGAAATCTTTCCCAAGATTGAAACAAACTTTCGTTAGATCTCATAGAAAATGCATTAATCTTACCTCTCAACTCCGCCGTTTTAGATGGCAGAAAGAACTTAGTTAGGAATTCCGAAGAAAGATCCTCCCATGTTTCAAGCTTCCCACTTGGAAGAGCTTGATACCAAAACAATGCTTTCCCCTTCAAGGAGAAGAAGAAAGGCTTGAGTTTGTAGCTGTTAGTAGTTGCATTCTTTGGCTTCATTGTCTCCATCATAATCTCAAAATTTTGTAGATGTTGATGTGGAGATTCAGCGCTTGTTCCCCCAAATTGATTTTGGCGGACAATGGTAATAACTTGAGGGTTGAAGCTAAACCCTTGTGCATCATCAGCATCAAAGTTCACACCTAAACGGCGTGGTTGCTGTGTTGGATCCATCCTTTGGCCAAGAGTTCTTGGCTCCTCATCCACACGTTCGACTCTCGCACCTCTAGGTGGAACACGACGATTTGCAGCTGGCCCTTGGAAAGAACGGGTTCACATTGATCGTTGGATTAATTTCCTCTAGTGGTGGCATGGAGAAGTCGCTATCCTCATTGGATGAATTGGCTCTAACCGATCTTCCCGGTCTCCTTCTTCTCTTTTTCTCCTTGAGGTTGTTTATTTCCAGCCTCATTTGAAACATCATGTCCGATAGATCATCAACCTTCATTTGATGACGATCCTTTTCTTCCCTACGAGTCTTCTCACTCCATTGGAGTTGAGCTTCCTTTTCCGCTAACTCCGCTTGGTAATCACGTTCTCTTTCTTCAACCATTTTTCTTTCCTTAAGCTTTCTCCCCAAAGTCCTCTCAAGCTCTTGATCAAGAGGTAAGAGGTCTTCGTTGTTCCTAGACCTGCGCATACACTCGAAGAGATATCAAATAACAAGGGAAAAGCTCCCAAGCTTGACAACCGATAACCAAATTCGGCCTAGACCAAATCCCCGGCAACGGCGCCAAAAACTTGTTCGCCACTTAGCGTGCGTGCAAATAAGCTTTAAATTTATAAAACTAGAATCAAGCAAGCGAACCCGCAGTGTACGAATCGGCGTAGATTAGGGTTAACATGAAATATTGTGATATTTTAGGCACGTTTTCTTAGTGTATTTCATCCATATTGGTATTCATTGATAAAGCATTGAAGCATTTGTGAGTTAGTTTATCTATATTGTCGATATGGAGGTCTACATAAGCTTTGTGTTGATTGTAGGCAAATAAGAGCTAAAACCGAACGGATCAAGGGAGAATGGAGATGGATTGAGCATGTCCAAGGAATGAGGACATCACTAGGAGCTAAGAAAGATGCTAAGTTGAAGAATAGCACGAGACAAAGGAGAATTACGAGCTACATGTGTTCCACGCCCTAAAATACGGCCGTACTTGGATCCACGCTCTAAACCACGGCCGTGGAACCTTGGCAAGACAAGCGTGGAGCATTCCAGCAAGTTACACGGTCGTGGAAAGTTGTGACAAACCGTGATGAATTTCCACGCTCTAAACCACGCTCTAAACCACGGTCGTGGAATCTCAAGGAACCGTGATTTAGGCGATCTTTTAACGTACGATTTGAAGCCATGATCTTTTGCATAATGGGCTGGACTCATATTTTATCTTACCCTATAAAAGGATGGAATGAGGGAGATTCCGTCACCTTCGCTTACACCTCCGCTTAGAGACTGCGCCTAGCCCTATTGAGAATTCCGAATTGACGGAAAGCTTAGAGAAAGAGTGAAGATTTGGAAGATTGTTCGTAAGGAGATTTCATCCTTTGTCCTTAGGTTTGATTAGAAGACGGATTGACATCCCGTTCTTCGTTCTTATCAAGGATTGTGATTGTTTGTGTTATTCTGAATCTACTTACATCATTGTTCTTTGTTTGTGGATTTGAGATTGATTTGAGATTTATTCAAGGTTTTCGAAGGTTTTCATCTTTCATTCTTTTAAATCTTGAATTTGATATCAATATGACTGTTGTTGGCTAAAACGCTTTAGCAATTCTAAGGTGAAGGGTTGATAGTTGTGGCTTAGATGATGATAGATCGATCGTAAACAGATTGGACCTTGAGAGTTAGAGAGAATCGCCGACGAACCAAAATTACGGTGTGTTCTTGAGTTCCACGGCCGTGGAATCTCAAGATCCACCCGTAATTTCCCTTAGTTTACGAACCTTGCTTTTACTTTAATCCAAAGTTAAAGATTTGCTTTAACTTGGTCTTGGCTTGCCTTTTCTAGGTGGTAGTGAAGCCTCAACAACCTCTACCTCGATTTCGAGTGTCACAACCTTAATCGGTTTAGTTAGTCTTGATCCTTGGATTACAAGTTTGGGTATTTGACATTAATTCTTACCTTTAGATCCTTTCTATACTGAAGCCTCAACAACCTTTATAGAGAGTATCTTTAGTTAAGTTACATAAAGCCTTGGAACTTCACCGTACATTGCTTTGCATTAGTATACCTTTGCATCTCTTAACTCTGTCCTTATACCTTTAGTATATCTTGAATCGATTGCCACAACTGGATACCTGGATCTTTAGGATTGTTGTTTTCCCAATAATTACAAAATCTTCATACATTTACTTGCTTGACAATTCTATAACTGGATTTAACCCCCCAAATCCCTGTGTTCGATACTCTGGAATTCTTGCTTAACTATATCGATCCGTACACTGCGGGTTCGCTTGCTTGATTCTAGTTTTATAAATTAAAGCTTATTTGCACGCACGCTAAGTGGCGAACAAGTTTTTGGCGCCGTTGCCGGGGATTTGGTCTAGGCCGAATTCGGTTACCGGTTGTCAAGCTTGGGAGCTTTTCCCTTGTTATTTGATATCTCTTCGAGTGTATGCGCAGGTCTAGCAATAACGAAGACCTCTTACCTCTTGATCAAGAGCTTGAGAGGACTTTGAGGAGAAAGCTTAAGGAAAGAAAAATGGCTGAAGAAAGAGAACGTGATTTCCAAACGGAGTTAGCGGAAAAGGAAGCTCAACTCCAATGGAGTGAGAAGACTCGTAGGGTAGAAACGGATCGTCATCAAATGAAGGTTGATGATCTAACGGACATGATGTTTCAAATGAGGCTGGAAATAAACAACCTCAAGGGGAAAAAGAAAAGAAGGAGGCCATCAAGATCGGTTAGAGCCAACTCATCCAATGAGGATAGCGACTCCTCCATGCCACCGCTAGAGGAAATTGATCCAACGATCAATGTGAACCCATTCTTTCCACGGCCAGCTGCAAATCGCCGTGTTCCCACTAGAGGTGCGAGAGTCGAACGTGTGAATGAGGAGCCAAGAACTCTTAGCCAAAGGATGGATCCAACGCAGCAACCACGCCGTTTAGGTGTGAACTTTGATGCTGATGATGCACAAGGGTTTAGCTTCAACCCTCAAGTTATTACCATTGTCCGCCAAAATCAATTTGGAGGAACAAGCACTGAATCTCCACACCAACATCTACAAAATTTTGAGATTATGATGGAGACAATGAAGCCAAAGAACGCAACTACCAACAACTACAAACTCAAGCCTTTCTTCTTCTCCTTGAAAGGGAAATCATTGTCTTGGTATCAAGCTCTTCCAAGTGGGAAGCTTGAAACATGGGAGGATCTTTCTTCGGAATTCCTCACTAAGTTCTTTCCGCCATCCAAAACGGCGGAGTTAAGAGGTAAGATTAATGCATTTTCCATGAGATCTAACGAAAGTTTGTTTCAATCTTGGGAAAGATTTCAGGATTTGCTATTGGATTGCCCTCATCATGGCATATCCAAGCTTGCACTATTGGAGATATACTATAAGGGGCTGGATGTGGAGATACAATTCAAGCTCCAATCCCTTTCATGTGGTACAATTTTGTTGATTGGCGTCCCAATCAACAAAATTCCGGTAATTCTTATCCTTCCAATTCAGGAAATTCACTAACTCCAGCTTCCTCTTCTTCCACTCCTTTGAAAAGCCAGGGGCAAACATCTAATGGTTGAAGTACTTCGGGGAAAGAGAAGCCCGATCCCATGTTGGAGACAATTTTGGGCAAGCTTCAAGGATTGGAGACTCGCATCATCAAGGTTGATGATCATGTAACTAAGGTTGATAAAGCCCAAAAGATTTTAGAAAACCAAATGTTCAGCCATGCGGAGGAAGTTCCTAGGAATCAAGGAAAAATTCCAGGAAAAACGGAGGACAACCCAAAAGGAAGGGTGATGGCAATCACAACTAGGAGCGGAGTAACAACTACCGACCCGCAACCTAAGTTTGTAGAAGTCCCCGTTGAGAAAGAGAAAGAAAAGGGAAGGAGAAGGAAGATGTCTACGTTCCTCCTCCAGCTTACAAACCTCCCCTACCGTTCCCAAAATCTAGAGCGAGAGCGTGTCTAGACAAACAATTTGGTAAGTTTATTGAACTCATGAGCAAACTGCATATTAATATACCTTTCATTGATGCTATTGTAGGTATGCCGGCTTATGGAAAGTTCCTAAAAGAGATCATCTCTAACAAGAGAAAGCTAGAGGATTTTGGAGAGGTTAAGATGAGTTCGGATTCTTCGGATCTCATCAAGACCATGAAAGAGAAGATGCCCCCAAAGCTAAAGGATCCGGGGTCATTTTGTATTCCCATAGGAGTGGGAGATGTCACATATGATGCATTATGTGATTTGGGAGCAAGCGTGAGCATCATTCTGCTTGCCTTATGCAGGAAGATCAGTTTAGGCGATCCTAAACCGGTGAAGATGACGTTATACATGGCGGATCGATCCATAACTCGTCCCGTCGGTATAGTTGAAGACGTTCCAGTCAAGCTAGGTAAATTCTATGTTCCTATAGATTTTGTTGTGCTTGACATTCCTGCAGATAGTCCGGTCCCGATCATTCTTGGAAGACCGTTTCTTGCAACATCCGGCTGCATAGTCAATTGCAAGAATGCTAGACTCGTCTTTGACATAGGAGAAGAGAAGGTAGAGTTCGTCCTTTCCACTCTAGTGAAGGAACCAATCTTTGATGAGGATATCTTCAATATCCATGAAGAAGGGCTATCTAGAGAGGAGGTAAGTGCTATTCTCTTCAAAGATCCTTTGCAAAAAGTTATTTCTATGAGCCTAATGGATATAGGGGAAGAAGAGGAGTGCAATGAGGCAATTGAAGCCTTAGAAGCACAAGAAGAAGTGTGTGAAGAAGAGTTCGAGAAACTCCACGATGAGGCAGAAAACGTACGGATCCACGGTCAGACGGCCTATTCCACGGCCGTGGATTTCACCAACAAAAGCGTGGAGCACTCCAGAGGGTTACACGGTCGTGGAGGAAACAGAGCCACCGTATTTACTTTCCACGCCCAAAATCACGGTCGTGGAGAAGGCAGGGGTGCCGTAATTTTGGGTGAATTCGAGGAAAATTGTGTCTCTTCTACAACTTCTCTTGATTCTTCTCCAACACCTTCTACATCCTTAGACACTTCTAAGGAAGCATCGGATGCTCCTCAAGAGCTATTGGAAACTCCGATAGTTATGGAATTGAAACCACTTCCTACACATCTAAGGTACGAATTTCTTGGACCTAATTCTACCTTTCCAGAAATTGTTAGTTCTGATTTAAGCATAGATGAACATAGTAAGCTTATGGTTGTCCTTAAGAAACATAGGAAAGCCTTAGGATATACTATAGAGGACTTAGTCGGAATCAAACCTTCCCTATGCATGCATAAGATCTTAATGGAAGAGGACTTTAGAACTTCACGACAACCTCAAAGGCGGTTAAATCCGACCCTGAAGGAGGTTGTCAAGAAGGAAATTCTTAAACTTCTTGATGCAGGTACCATCTATCCTATCTCCGATAGCAAGTGGGTGAGTCCCGTACAAGTAGTTCCGAAGAAGGGAGGAATGACGGTCATCACCAACAAAAACAACGAACTCATTCCTACACAAACCGTAACAGGATGGCGGATGTGCATAGACTACCTCAAGCTAAACAACGCAACGAGGAAGGATCCCTTCCCACTACCCTTCATCGACCAAATGCGTGAAAGGTTAGTACAACATTCACACTTTTGCTATCTTGACGGTTATAGTGGTTTCTTTCAGATTCCGATATACCCGGATGATCAAGAGAAGGCCACATTCACGTGCCCATGGGGTACGTTTGCCTATAGGAGGATGCCGTTTGGGCTTTGCAACGCCCCAACCACCTTTCAAAGGTGCATGATGGCCATCTTCTCGGAATATATATAGAGGAAATCATGGAGTTTTTATGGATGACTTCTCCGTTTATGGTTCCTCTTTTGACAATTGCCTTTCTAACCTTGCTCTTGTATTACAAAGGTGTGAATACACTAACCTAGTTCTTAATTGGGAGAAGTGTCAATTTATGGTGAAAGAAGGCATTGTACTAGGACACTTAATCTCTAGTAGAGGGATTGAGGTGGATAAAGCTAAAATAGAGACAATAGAAAAGCTTCCTCCCCCAACTTCGGTGAAAGGGATAAGAAGTTTTCTAGGACATGCTGGATTTTATAGGCGTTTCATAAAGGATTTCTCTAAGATATCAAAGCCGCTTACTAATCTATTGATGAAGGATGCAGTTTTTGAGTTTTCGCAGGAATGCTTAGATGCGTTTAACATGATTCGGGAAGCTCTAATCTCAGCCCCGATTATCCAACCTCCGGATTGGAATCTTCCCTTTGAGGTTATGTGTGATGCAAGTAGCTATAGGAGTTGTTCTTGGACAAAGAAAGGAAGGGTGAACCCACGCTATCTACTATGCTAGCAAGACGCTAGACGAGGCGCAGCTCAACTACGCCACTACCGAAAAAGAGTTCTTAGCTATTGTATATGCAATTGACAAATTTCGCTCTTATCTTGTAGGTGCAAAGGTGATTGTATACACGGATCATGCTGCGATCCGGTATCTCTTTGCAAAGAAGGATGCGAAGCCAAGGATAATTAGATGGATTCTTCTCCTACAAGAATTCGATCTAGAGATCCGCGACAAGAAGGGTTCGGAGAATTCTATTGCGGATCATTTGAGTCGTCTAACACATCTAGAAGACGACCATCTACCTATAGATGACTCCTTTCCGGATGAGCATTTACATGTCATAGAGGAGTGCATCGATGTGATCGCCAAAGGTAACGAACCACGGTTTGCTGATTTTGTTAACTATTTGGTTTGTCAGGAATTACCGCCCGGATTATCCTACGCACAAAGAAAGAAGTTCTTTAAGGATGTTCGGGAATACTTTTGGAATGAACCTCTCCTCTTTAAGAAAGGCCCGGATGGCATCATTCGGCGATGTGTGCCGGAAGATGAGATGCAAAGTGTCATCCGCCATTGTCATTCACTACCTTGTGGAGGACACGCTAGTTCGAACAAGACTAGCGCTAAGGTATTGCAATCTGGATTCTTTTGGCCTACTCTATTTAAAGATGTACAAATCTTTGTTTCCTGCTTCGATGCTTGTCAAAGAACAGGAAATATATCTAGGAGGAATGAGATGCCTCTCAACAACATCCAAGAGGTGGAGATCTTTGACGTTTGGGGAGTACACTTCATGGGACCATTCCCATCATCTTGTGGTAACCAATACATACTTTTAGCGGTTGATTATGTTTCAACATGGGTTGAAGCGATTGCCTCTCCCACCAATGATGCCATGGTAGTGGTTAAGTTTTTTAACAAGACCATCTTCCCACGATTTGGGACACCACGGACTATCATTAGTGATGGAGGCTCTCACTTCATTGCCCGGCGTTTTGAAGCTCTCTTAGCTAAGTATGGTGTGACTCACAAGATCGCCACCCCCTATCATCCACAAACTAGTGGACAAGTGGAGATCTCAAACCGGGAGATCAAAGGAATCCTAGAGAAGACGGTTTCAAGGACAAGGAAGGATTGGTCCTTGAAGCTAGATGATGCATTGTGGGCGTACCGGACTGCATATAAGACTCCCATCGGAACTACACCATACAACCTTGTGTATGGGAAGTCTTGTCACTTACCTGTAGAGTTGGAGCACAAGGCGTTTTGGGCAATCAAGTGGTTAAACTTCAGCATGAAGGAAACGGGAGAGAAGCGTCTCTTGGACCTAAATGAGCTTGAAGAACTTCGCTTGAACGCCTACGATAACGACAAAATCTATAAAGAAAGAGCAAAGCGTTGGCATGATAAGCATATCATCCCAAAGGACTTCAAAGAAGGAGATCAAGTTCTCCTCTTCAATTCAAGGCTTCGTCTCTTTCCAGGTAAGCTTAAATCTCGTTGGACCGGACCTTTTCTAATCAAACGTATTTTTCCCCATGGTGTAGTTGAAGTATGGGGTGAAACGGGCGGAAGTTTCAAGGTGAACGGTCAACGACTCAAGAAGTATACACCGGAACTCCAAGCTGAAGAGTTCGCGCCCACCGCACTCGAATAAGTGCGAATTTGGTCTAGCTACGAACCTTAAACAAAGCGCTTCTTGGGAGGCAACCCAAGGTATTGCACTTACATTTTTGTTTTTGATTCATAGATTAGTTTAGTTTAGACGTTTTGCTTTGTTTTTCCTTCGATACCTTCCGGTATGTTCGTGTTTTTGGACGTAGGAACAGTGGAAAAGAAAGGGGAAAGGAAAGCTTGAAGAAAAGTGACAAAACTTGGACTTTGACATATTACAAAGAGTTCCACGGCCAAAACCACGGTCGTGACAGCTACAGTGACCGTAATTTCAAAAGCTTGAGAAAATTCACCAAAACCACGGTTCCGTACAATTCCACGGCCGTGGAACCCCCCAACAGACCGTGATTTTCAAAAATTTTTACGGCTTCTATATAAACCACGTTTCTTCACAAAACACACAACACAAACCCCATTCCACGCCCAAATCGCCGAATCCCCGCCCCATCTCTCAAATCCTCATTCGTTAATCGTTTTTGACGATTCTTTGGCAAAAACTGAAGCAAATCCAATCACTAACAAGATGCAAGCAACAATTCGAGCGGCAAATCACTGGAGAAGACGGAATTCGGATTCAAAAATCCGAAAACCTAGGTTTTTCGCTCTTTCCTTCTCTTTGTCGATTCGGCTTCGTTTTTGCTAGCATTTTTAGGATAACTGATTGGAATTGGACGGAAATTAGTCTAGGTATGCTTGTTGCTGAGTTTGGTGTGATTTTGCGGAGTTTTGAGATTTTTCGAGCCGAACCATGGTTCCTGGAGAAACCACGGCCGTGGAAACCCTAGAACAGACCGTGGATTTTGACAGAATATGGATTTTGTGAGGAGAGTTTTTGGTAGAAATAAGAACAAGAAGAGGAAGGGCAACAATGCTTCCTCTTCTAGAGCACCACCCCCTTCATCACCATCACCCCCTTCATCACCATCACCACCTCCTCCTAGAATTCCCACCATTCATGAGGATCATTTAGCTGCCTTAGAGAGGATAGAGGAGAGGACGGTCATAGGACCTAGATACTTACTGCTTGAGGAGTTAGAGCCTCTACATGTGATAGGAGACCTTACTTGGCTTTTGGATAGAGCCGGATTAGTCATCTTCTCCGCTATTCGGGAAGATGATTATGAGGAGATCACTAGGGAGTTTGTGGTTTCCTTCGAGCACAGTCACGTAGACAGGACAGTTTCTTTCCGGCTGATGGAGAGAAACTATGATTTTTCGATTAGAGAGTTTGGAGCCTTCTTTGGGTTCCAGGAGACCTTTAATGGTTGATTCCCCAGTGGCGTGTACGCCAAGGATTTCTGGGAGGAGATTGCTATGATTTACGCCAGCGAGGACCGTTGGCAGCCTGCTGATACCAAGGCTAGATTGATCTACCATCTAGCCTTGAAGATTGCCTATAGAGTGCTTTCTGAGTGTCTCTTCCCTAGGACGGAGACACCTCAGAAGATTAAGACAGATGAGCTGTTTCTTCTTTACAGCATGTTGTATGGCAGGCCAGCTGACTGCGCCACCCTCTTAGCTGCTACTATGAGCAAGCTAAAGAATAAGAGGGCTGACAACATTGGATATGGAGGGATGGTCACCCACCTTGCTAGACAGTTAGGGGTAAACTTCTCAGCTTGCACCCGTATCGCAGCTAGACCCCTAGGACTTCAGGCCCTCATGACTAGAGGCATTATCTTTCCCACACATAGAGGTCCACCATATGCTGCTATGCCTTGGGAGAGTAGGACTGGGAGAGGCATTGAGTGGCTTCCTGAGTATTCCATTATGGTTGGACGCCATAACTGGAAGGCGACGTTCGCTGCCATGCATGCGAACAGATTAGTAGCCCCTCCCTATGTTCCACCACCATCAGTTGTAGAGGAGGAGATGAGAGGGGATGACGAGTTTGAGGGAGGAGGAGCTGATCATGACTTTGGTACATTCCCGGATCAGCCGGATGCAGTTCCTGACCTTCCTAGACACTCCCCCCCGTCCTACTAGAGCTTCAAGTTCTTCCTCTCGCCGTGCTAGTGTGAATGAGAGGCCTACATGGATGGCGGATCCTCCTATATGGTATAGCATGCAGCCGGATTGGATGGGAGCTCCACCGCCTTGCCATACACAGCCGCCACTTGCACCAGCACCTTCAGATGCACCGGCGTGGTACAGCCAGCCGCCTGGTTGGTACGAGCAGTTGCCAGAGTGGGCTACCGACCTTTCCGATAGGGTCGGAGCTTTGGAGATTCGTGCAGATGCTAGTGATGCACGAGCCGACGATCTTGACCACATGATGAGAGATGTTTACCGCCAGAAGTTCGGGCGGCACTATGATCCTGGCTTCTCCCCGTTTCCACCACCGCCTCCACCACAATGAGATGATTGACGATCTACAGTTTTAGCCGCTCCACCACCGTTTTGTGAGTTCTTTTTCTTTCTTTCTTTTCTTCTTTTTCTTTTTGAACATTAGGGACAATGTTTGTTCCAAGTATGGGGGTGGGGTGTGACTAATAGTTTGTAATAACTCTTACTCACTTTGTATGCTTTTATCGAGACTACCTTGCATGTTCATTCTATTGTTACACGTTTCATTCTTGCATTGCATGAAAAAGCTTTTGAAAATCCATAAAAATTGAAAAATTTTGAAAATTTTATGCTTCTAAGGATAGAGATGATTTCTATGATAATCACTACTTGTGAATTGAATTTTGATGACAATCGCATGCTTAAACAAATAGTGAATTGAAAAGAAATTGAATGAGTTGATTATTCCTCTTTTGCAAGTTTCATAATGTGATGAATGTTACTTAAATCATGTTGAGAAATCAAGGTTGAAATCACATTATAAGTTCTTATGCTTCTTTTTGAGATGATTAAGGCAATTCGATTTTCTTTCTTCTTCCTTTGATCATTTAGCCCCTCCATGAAATAATGACCTTCTTTACCTATCCGGGAATTTGGAGGAGTTGATATTTCGCATGTTTGATGTGGGAGGGCCATGGAAGCAATATTTTGCATTCAAAAGAATCGAAAGAAATTATAGGATTGGGGAAGTCAATCATAATGATGAGTAACTCGGCACCATTCACATAGCCGGGTGTTTGTGTCTTGCCAAAGTCGGATTGAGCGATATTCCTAGCGGATTATATGTATGTGCATCAAGGGTTTGAGGCATCTCGCAAAAATGATAACCGCCAATCTCCTAGGCTTCGGTTTTTGTGCACCTCTGTCCATAACTACAAAAGTAAAGTCGAAAAATGAATTGAAAAGAAGAGAGCGAAGCTCTAAGTTGAAAGTGTTGCGGAAACCGCAAGAGAAAAAGAAAAGAGTTAGTTATCCACTTTCCCGGATTCATGCACCACATTCCTTAAAGTTTTCCTTCCCTTTCCGCATTCTAGACCCTGTTTGAAAGTTCTTAAGATCAAGAGAATGATATATGACTTGGTGATCTAAATTGAAGTTTCTTATGATTGATTTTGATAATGTTTGAAGGCTATGATGTTTACATGGAAGTTTGATTAATTCATGAGCTTTCTTTACTCTTCACTCTTTGATTATGTGTATGAAAGTCTTATAAACGAATGAAGCAATATTTGAGAATGATCTATTGACTAGAAAGCACATTCATCTAAAAGAAGTTTTGCTTTGAGAGTATACACATATTTCATCCTAACTTGAGTTTAAAGTTTTTGAAAGACCTTGCTTGGGGACAAGCAAGTGGCAAGTATGGGGTTATTTGTTAGCATGAAATATTGTGATATTTTAGGCACGTTTTCTAAGTGTATTTCATCCATATTGGTATTCATTGATAAAGCATTGAAGCATTTGTGAGTTAGTTTATCTATATTGTCGATATGGAGGTCTACATAAGTTTTGTGTTGATTGTAGGCAAATAAGAGCTAAAACCGAAGGGATCAAGGGAGATGTCCAAGGAATGAGGACATCACTAGGAGCTAAGGAAGATGCTAAGTTGAAGAATAGCACGAGACAAAGGAGAATTACGAGCTACATGTGTTCCACGCCCTAAAATACGGCCGTACTAGAATCCACGCTCTAAACCACGGCCGTGGAACATTGGCAAGACAAGCGTGGAGCATTCCAGCAAGGTACACGGTCGTGGAAAGTTGTGACAAACCGTGATGAATTTCCACGCTCTAAACCACGGTCGTGGAATCCCAAGGAACCGTGATTTAGGCGATCTTTTAACGTATGATTTCAAGCCATGATCTTTTGCATAATGGGCTGGACTCATATTTTATCTTACCCTATAAAAGGACGGAATGAGGGAGATTCCATCACCTTCGCTTACACCTCCGCTTAGAGACTGCGCCTAGCCCTATTGAGAATTCCGAATTGACGGAAAGCTTAGAGAAAGAGTGAAGATTTGGAAGATTATTCGTAAGGAGATTTCATCCTTTGTCCTTAGGTTTGATTAGAAGACGGATTGACATCCCGTTCTTCGTTCTTATCAAGGACTGTGATTGTCTGTGTTATTCTGAATCTACTTACATCATTGTTCTTTGTTTGTGGATTTGAGATTGATTTGAGATTTATTCAAGGTTTTCGAAGGTTTTCATCTTTCATTCTTTTAAATCTTGAATTTGATATCAATATGACTGTTGTTGGCTAAAACGCTTTAACAATTATAAGGTGAAGGGTTGATAGTTGTGGCTTAGATGATGATAGATCGATCGTAAATAGATTGGACCTTGAGAGTTAGAGAGAATCGCCGACAAACCAAAATCACGGTGTGTTCTTGAGTTCCACGGCCGTGGAATCTCAAGATCCACCCGTAATTTCCCTTAGTTTACGAACCTTGCTTTTACTTTAATCCAAAGTTAAAGATTTGCTTTAACTTAGTCTTGGCTTGTGATAGCATGAATTATAGTCTATATTTTGGGGTTTGTTTGGACGTTTTATCTTTCATAATCTGCATGTTTGTATGTATATTATGTGATTTTACCACCATTTCATCTACCTTTGCGAGAATCGAGGTCTACACCTAGTTTTGTTGTAATTGCAGGTAAAATGGTACGTTTCACATCAAAAAGGAGCAAAAGGAGTCATGAGTCATTTGGAGCTACATCCAAGGAGCATAGCCATGGATTAAAGATTTACTTTGGACCAGTTTTGAGGGATTTCACATTCAGTTGTGATTCACCTCGGTTGACCAGAGATTCATCTCGACCGAGGTGATCCAGAGACGTCGACTCGACCGAGGCGAACACCTAGGACGCGGCGAGAATATTTTATTCTTGGATGAGATCTTTTAAATTGGGAAAGTGATCTTATATTTTTGGGCTTGGCTCCTGGAAGGAAGGAGATATGCAGAATCATATATTTTACCTATATTTATGGGAAAATATCTTTCTAAGATTTATTATCTTTGGAGGGTTATTTTCCTATAAAAAGGGTTGGATTTTCTACAAATCCGACACCCACTTATATCTCGCATACAATCCGCTTACAGCTGGACATCTCGCATACAATCCGCTTATCTAGCATACATCGCAGCAACCATACTCCAATTGGAGAGATTCGAAGAACCTTTTTGAAGGTTGAAGGAAGATAGAAGTCTATAGCTTTTATAGCTTTTTGGAGGGTTTTGTAAGATTGTCTTCAATTCCCTCACTTGTTGTCTTGTCTTTTTGGATTGCTATCCAAGGAACGTTTTTGTTGTGATATTTGATTCAGTTATTGAAGTCTTTTCCTTAAATTCTTCTTTGTTCAAATATTCACCTTCTTCCCATATATTTAATACTTTCATAATGATGATGAGTGGCTAATTTCCTTGTGTGATTCTAGGGTGATTGGCTGAAGGTTGTGGGAAAAACAATGATAGAATAATCTTAGATTCCAGTAGGATCCTGAAAGTTCGAGTCTTTAACCTTAACCCTAAGCATCTCGTTCGGTTGATGAACATCTCGGCCGGGGTGGAATTTGGCTGACCGAGGTGACTTATCTGATCCATAACTGAGAGTGAAGTGTTAGAGTTTGCCAAATCCTATTCTTATTACACCTTCCTGGTTTAATGCAAGCTTAGGATGAGACTTACCCGGTAATTCCTTAGTTTGTATACCAACGATCATAAGTGTAGGTAATAAAGGTTTATCCTTTATTGGGGTTTGAGTGTGCTTCCATCCCATCTTTGTGAGTTAGCCTGAGACTTACCCGGTAAAGGTTGACTCTATTCCCTTAGATGGTGTGTTAGTTTGAGGTTATAGATCTTTATCTTAATTCCTTGAGACTTATCCGGTAATAGGAATTACGGTTTAGGATTAGTGTGTAGTGAGACTTACCCGGTGATCTACTCCACTTTAGTAACACCTTCCCCACGCAAAAATCTCAGCTTTGTCCGCTTATCAATAGATCTTGAGTTGGAACCACAACTAGATGCTTTAATCCCTAGAATTGCATGTTTGCTTTATTGACTTCTTATTCATCTTTGATTGTGTTAATTGCTCTTTGTGGTTAGTATTCACGAAGCTTACGGTATTGACTTTGTTTCACCGAGTCCCTGTGATCGACCCCTGGAATTTCTTGCTTTTTACTACGATTGACCCGTACACTGCGGGTTCGCATCCTTATTTTAAGCTTAAGTCTAGGGTTATAAATTTAAAGCTTGCACACACCGTTTGGAGCGAACAAGTTTTTAGCGCCGTTGCCGGGGACTTGGTCTAGGCCGAGCCGGTTGCGGTTTGCTTTCGGGGCACTTGCCCCTGTTGATACTAACTACTCTTTCTATGAGTTTTGTAGTTTTCAGGATTTCCGATGACTACATTTGATCCAGCCTGGATAGCAAGACAAAGTGCTAGGGCGGACCATTATGAATACTTGGAGGAAAAGTACTCCTTCTATTGGTTCAACAATGAATGGGAAAGAGAAGAGGCCATTCAACATGAACTTGCGATATGGGATGAGAAGAATGTCCCTAAAAACATTTATGAGCAACCTTTTGAAGACTCTCTCGAATCAAGATTGGAGAAGTTGATGAAGAAGGTGGAGGAGCTCAAGGAAAGCACCCTATCCTATGCTAAGCCGAAAGAGGAGCATAAGGAAGTGTTGCACGTTCCAAGCATTCCTTTGGTCGAACTGGAAGTTTCTCCTGAAGCTTTTGTGGAAGAGGGGGATGTGGAAGAATTCGATCTGACTGTTGAGACCTCGGTCGAGGTGGAAGAGATTTCGGCCGAGATGGAAGAAGAATCTGCAAAACTGGAACTGGAAGATGCGGCGAACCTTGGCCAAATCACTGAGATTGTGGTCAAGGTGGAAGAAAGACCAGCTGAGTTGGGAGGGATTTCATGTGTGGATTATCAATCCAACATGAAACTTGTCTCAAGCCTTGGAGAACTTTACAAGGTACATTCTCCTACTTTATTTGAAATCCCTATTAAAATTTCTGAATTTTTCAGGAATGCACCGGAGAGTTGGAGGTCCTTTCCGAAAGAACCTCCTAAGATCAAGATGAAACCTCCCTTGAAACCGTTGGGAGAAGATACTCCTTGGATTATAAGCAGTGGAGTTTGCAAGCACTTCACCGTTAAGGCGATGAAGTGTCTTTTGTTCAAGTATGGGGTCCCTCGCATGCTCAGGACCCTGTACCATCCCCAAGCTATAGATGGGGGAGCTGCTATAATTCTCGAGAAACTGTTTTCTCGATCAAGGAAAGGATGGGACACGAGGAATTTCCCATTGAAGTGCAGGAAGTCTAGACGAATTCCGGTGAGAATCAAACTGTACAAGCTTGTACGTGGGAGATCTTACCATTTGCCGGTGAAATTAGGAACCGGAACCTTTTTGGAAGAATTTTCTGATGGATGTGATGAGCACTCCATGGTGTTCAAGGTACATTGAGTAATTCTATGGAGAATGGTCCAGCTAGCGACCTTAAACCAAGCGCTTCTTGGGAGGCAACCCAAGGTATTGCTTTCTTTTCCCGTTTTCTAGTCTAGCTTAGATAGTTTTTGTTTTTGCTTTGCTTTGCTTGTTTTTGGCGTTCCGGACAGACAACAGGGAATATCTAAGGAAGGAGCATAACTGGAAGGACAGAAGTTCGAGATTTTGAGAAGACAGAAGCATCTCGGTTACTGTCAGAGCACCTCGACCGAGTTGATTCTTGAGCAACCGAGGCGACTAGGGTTTCTGCAGAACCACCTCGGTCCGTACCACCTCGGTCCAGTCAAGACCATCTCGACCGAGGTGACAGCAGATCCAGGAACAGTATAAAAAGGAAAAAAAAATTATTTTTCACTTTTTTTACTTTACCCACCTCGACCGCGGCGACAGTCCACTTCGCTCTCTCTCAGATCTTACTCGTTTTCGAAGATTTCCACTTCTAAACTAAGATTGAAGGGTAGAGGAACCGATTGCAACAACAGATCTGCAAAGAAATCGAACGAATCGACCGAAACGAGGTAAAACAAGTCGAAACCCTAACTCGTTCATTCGCTTCGATTTGGGCTTTGATTGCCCTTGATTCTGCTGAGAAAGGACTTAAGTACCCCATAGGAAGCAATTGTAGTGATTTTTGGGGGAAAAAGAACTGAATTTCTGAGAATTGGAATCGCGATTGTTACGCCTCGGTCCGGTCGAACTGCATCTCGACCGAGGTGATTCTTGAGGCTTGTCAGTGACCGAGGTGGTCTGACAGTGTTGAGTGAAAATGAGTTCCGATCGTCGCCTAGCCCTGAGAGACAGATCCTCACCCTCCCCTTCTTCTTCTTCCTCCCGTCCTTACCACCCGGTTATCCACGAGAGATGTCGGGTAGACTATGAGCGTATAGCTAGCCGTCCAATTATCGCACCACGTTTTCTGGACGTGTCGGCTTTTGATTGCCTAGAGTTAGATGCTGACCTTAGGAGGATGATTGCCACAGTAGGGCTGGATCAGTTTACTAAGATCCGAGCCCCAGCTTATTTGGAGCCGACCTTAGAGTTCGTTAGCTCCTTCTCCTACCTTCCCACAGACCAGTCTGTGAAGTACCGGTTGATGAACCAGAACTTCATAGTTCCCTTGGAGATTTGGAGAGAGATTTTTGGTTTTTCTGAGCCCACCGCCACCGACTTCCCCTCCCGATCCGTAGCTAGGGAGTTCTGGGGGCAGATTGCCCATATTACCGAGCATGCAGACAGATGGCGCCCTGGAGATTCCAGGGAGAAGGTCATCTTCCACCCAGCCTTCAGACTAGCCCATAGGATATTTAGCGAGACACTTCTGGCGCGTACTGAGACGCCCCAGAAGATCCGACAGGGCGAGCTCTTCAGCCTCTACTGCATGGTTACAGGAGGTTTCCCAGACTTTGGCTTGTTCTTGGCAGAGGACCTGCACAAGATCAAGGCCAAGGCGAAGGGAGACATTTGCTGCGGAGGTCTAGTCACCCATATTGCTACCTATCACGGGATGGACCTCAGTGTTTGTACGATGGCGGCGGCTCCGAAGCCGCTTGGATTACAGGAGATGATCACACGGAGGATTTTGGTTCCCCGTGGTTTGACCACTCCGTATGTTGCTATGCCTTGGGAGCGGACTACACCACAAGGGATCCGCTGGTCTACACAGTTCACAGTCTTTGATCCACATTACTGGCAGACAGCTTGGGCTCCACTAATGGAGGATCATAGAGAGGCAGCAGCTGCCCCGGCTGAGGAGGAGGAGGATGACGACGACGAGGAGACGGTGGACGAGAGAGATAGTGGAGTCCCGATGGATACAGGGACGGATACTGCAGGGATGAGCGCGCCACCGATCATCGACTTGGATGATGAGGAGTAGACAGAGCCAGCACCAGCTGAGACTTCTCCAGTCAGACCTGCTAGACGTAGGAGGCGTGGAGTGAGAGATCGAGCTGCCCTCCGACGGATCGATGACCTGACAGATCAGGTTATTGACTCGTATGCTGCATTATCGCTGGATATCCGCGAGATGCAGGAGCGGCAGCACTATCAGCACGTCATGGCTCAACTTCAGTTCGAGCGTGTCATGGGGTATCCGTTCGACCCGACACAGTATCCGTACGTGTTACCACCACCACCGCCGGATCAGGATTACTGAGGAGCTGCAGGATTTTCTTATTATTATTTTTATGTAGTTCAGCTATTTATCCGGTGAGTACTCTCATTTTCTAGACTTATATTTGACCCACTGGGACAGTGTGTCCCAAGTATGGGGTATTTGTACTTGATTGACTACTTGATGTATTTGACTACTTTTGATGTATTACATTCTATCGGATCTTTTATTTATGCTTCACTTCTGCATTTATATGATTATCTGGTATTACATGCATACCTACAGGTTATTTGATTGAGAAAAACGTCGAAACTAAAAAAAAAATGGTTTTAAAAAATTTTTTTGACCTCGACCGAGTCAGTCTTGGCCAAACGAGGCGTTTCACCTCGATTGAACCAAGAACACCTCGACCGAGGTGTGTTAACTGAGAGTTTTCGAAAACGATTTTTGTGTTACTTATCTGGATATGACCTCAGTGAAGATCTTGTTTACTTACTGGTTTTAAATTCTTTATGTGTTTGAAAGGTTTTATAATATGTTTAAGTTGCTAAATGCTTTGTTTGAAATTATTGGCATGTTTAATACTTTGTTTTTATCCAAATTATGTTGAATTTGAAGGTTGACACCGCAGGTTAAGTTCTCTCACTTTCTTCTTGGAAAGACCAAGGCAATTCATTCTCTTCTTCTTCTTCTTCTTCTTGATCATGCTTAGCCCCTCATATACATTTTGCCTCCCTTTACCTATCCGGGAATTTGGAAGCAAGCGAAGTGGTGAAAGCAAGTGGAGTTAAAGTTGAGAAGTGGCTGGAAGTGAAAGTGTTAGAAAGCAATAATAGGTTTGGGGAAGTCAATCATGAAGATGAGTAACTCGGCACCATTCACATAGCCGGGTGTTTGTGTCTTGCCAAAGTCGGATTGAGCGATATTCCTAACGGGTCATGGTATGTGCATCAAGGGTTTGATGCATCTCGAGAAATTGATGATTGCAGATTTCCTAGGCTTCGGTTATTGTGCACCTCTGTCCATGAATCCCAAAAAGTAAAGTAAAAAGAAAAAGTGTGAGATAAGCGAAGCTTATTGGTGGAAGATGTTGCAAGTCAAAGTGAAAGTGAAGTTCATCCTTTTCCCGGATTCTAGCACCACATTACCTTACATACATCCCTACCCTACACGTTTCTTGACCTTTCTTTTGGGAAGCCCTTGAGACCTTGAGCTTGTTGATTGACTTAGCGGTTTAAACTGGATTATACATGATTAATTTTGATAATTATGATTTATTATGCATTCTATGATTTTATGCAAAGATGAACGACTTTCCTATATTTATAAAATGTTTTGAGCATATTGAGTTTTTAATTTCCAGGAAGTACTCGCTTAGAGTGATCTATGATAGTTGCACACCATAAAATGTTTTTGAAAGACTTTTTCATTGATTTTCTTGACTTATAATCCATTCTATCTTGTCTTCTATATGCGGAACTTGCTTGGGGACAAGCAAGGGCTAAGTATGGGGTATTTTGATAGCATGAATTATAGTCTATATTTTGGGGTTTGTTTGGACGTTTTATCTTTCATAATATGCATGTTTGTATGTATATTATGTGATTTTACCACCATTTCATCTACCTTTGCGAGAATCGAGGTCTACACCTAGTTTTGTTGTAATTGCAGGTAAAATGGTACGTTTCACATCAAAAAGGAGCAAAAGGAGTCATGAGTCATTTGGAGCTACATCCAGGGAGCATAGCCATGGATTAAAGATTTACTTTGGACCAGTTTTGAGGGATTTCACATTCAGTTGTGATTCACCTCGGTTGACCAGAGATTCATCTCGACCGAGGTGATCCAGAGACGTCGACTCGACCGAGGCGAACACCTAGGACGCGGCGAGAATATTTTATTCTTGGATGAGATCTTTTAAATTTGGAAAGTGATCTTATATTTTTGGGCTTGGCTCCTGGAAGGAAGGAGATATGCAGAATCATATATTTTACCTATATTTATGGGAAAATATCTTTCTAAGATTTATTATCTTTGGAGGGTTATTTTCCTATAAAAAGGGTTGGATTTTCCACAAATCTGACACCCGCTTATATCTCGCATACAATCCGCTTACAGCTGGACATCTCGCATACAATCCGCTATCGAGCATACATCGCAGAAGCCATACTCCAATTGGAGAGATTCGAAGAACCTTTTTGAAGGTTGAAGGAAGATAGAAGTCTATAGCTTTTATAGCTTTTTGGAGGGTTTTGTAAGATTGTCTTCAATTCCCTCACTTGTTGTCTTGTCTTTTTGGATTGCTATCCAAGGAACGTTTTTGTTTTGATATTTGATTCAGTTATTGAAGTCTTTTCCTTAAATTCTTCTTTGTTCAAATATTCACCTTCTTCCCATATATTTAATACTTTCATAATGATGATGAGTGGCTAATTTCCTTGTGTGATTCTAGGGTGATTGGCTGAAGGTTGTGGGAAAAACAATGATAGAATAATCTTAGATTCCAGTAGGATCCTGAAAGTTCGAGTCTTTAACCTTAACCCTAAGCATCTCATTCGGTTGATGAACATCTCGGCCGGGGTGGAATTTGGCTGACCGAGGTGACTTATCTGATCCATAACTGAGAGTTAAGTGTTAGAGTTTGCCAAATCCTATTCTTATTACACCTTCCTGGTTCAATGCAAGCTTAGGATGAGACTTACCCGGTAATTCCTTAGTTTGTATACCAACGATCATAAGTGTAGGTAATAAAGGTTTATCCTTTATTGGGGTTTGAGTGTGCTTCCATCCCATCTTTGTGAGTTAGCCTGAGACTTACCCGGTAAAGGTTGACTCTATTCCCTTAGATGGTGTGTTAGTTTGAGGTTATAGATCTTTATCTTAATTCCTTGAGACTTATCCGGTAATAGGAATTACGGTTTAGGATTAGTGTGTAGTGAGACTTACCCGGTGATCTACTCCACTTTAGTAACACCTTCCCCACGCAAAAATCTCAGCTTTGTCCGCTTATCAATAGATCTTGAGTCGGAACCACAACTAGATGCTTTAATCCCTAGAATTGCATGTTTGCTTTATTGACTTCTTATTCATCTTTGATTGTGTTAATTGCTCTTTGTGGTTAGTATTCACGAAGCTTACCGTATTGACTTTGTTTCACCGAGTCCCTGTGATCGACCCCTGGAATTTCTTGCTTTTTACTACGATTGACCCGTACACTGCGGGTTCGCATCCTTGTTTTATGCTTAAGTCTAGGGTTATAAATTTAAATCTTGCACACACCGTTTGGAGCGAACAGCTTGCCTTTTCTAGGTGGTTAGTGAAGCCTCAACAACATCTACCTCGATTTCGAGTGTCACAACCTTAATCGATTTAGTTAGTCTTGATCCTTGGATTACAAGTGTGGGTATTTGACATTAATTCTTACCTTTAGATCCTTTCTATACTGAAGCCTCAACAACCTTTATAGAGAGTATCTTTAGTTGAGTTACATAAAGCCTTGGAACTTCACCGTACATTGCTTTGCATTAGTATACCTTTGCAGCTCTTAACTCTGTCATTATACCTTTAGTATATCTTGAATTGATTGCCACAGTTGGATACCTGGATCTTTAGGATTAATGTTTTCCCAATAATTACAAAAGCTTCATACATTTACTTGCTTGACAATTCTATAACTGGATTTAACCCCTCAAATCCCTGTGTTCGATACTCTGGAATTCTTGCTTAACTATATCGATCCGTACACTGCGGGTTCGCTTGCTTGATTCTAGTTTTATAAATTAAAGCTTATTTGCATGCACGCTAAGTGGCAAAAATTTAGCAAGTATTCCAGAGTATCGAACACAGGAATTTGGGGGGTTAAATCCAATTATAAGATTGTCAAGCAAGTAAATGTATGAGTTTTTGTAAATATTGGGAAAACAACAATCCTAAAGATCCAGGAATCCAGCTGTGGCAATCGATTGAAGATATACTAAAGATATAAGGACAGAGTTGAGAGTTGCAAAGGTATACTAATGCAAAGCAATGTACGGTGAAGTTCCAAGGTTTTATGTAACTTAACTAAAAATACTCTCTATAAAGGTTGTTGAGGCGTCAGTATAGAAAGGATCTAAAGGTAAGAATTAATGTCAAATACCCAAACTTGTAATCCAAGGATCAAGACTAACTTAACCGATTAAGGTTGTGACACTCGAAATCGAGGTAGAGGTTGTTGAGGCTTCACTACCACCTAGAAAAGGCAAGCCAAGACTAAGTTAAAGTAAATCTTTAACTTTGGATTAAAGTAAAAGCAAGGTTCGTAAACTGAGGGAAATTACGGGTGGATCTTGAGATTCCACGGCCGTAGAACTCAAGACCACACCGTGATTTTAGTACGTCGACGATTCTCTCTAACTCTCAGGGTCCAATCTGTTTATGATCGATCTATCATCATCTAAGCCACAACTATCAACCCTTCACCTTAGAATTGCTAAAGAGTTTTATCCAACAACAGTCATATTGATATCAAATTCAAGATTGAAAAGAATGAAAGATGAAAACCTTCGAAAACCTTGAATAAATCTCAAACAAATCTCAAATCCACAAACAAGAACAATAATGTAAGCAGATTCGGAATAACACAAACCAATCACAATCCTTGATAAGAATGAAGAACGGGATGCCAATCCGTCTTCTAATCAAACCTAAGGACAAAGCATAACTTCCAAATCTTCAACCCTTCGCAAATCTCCGTTGCGAAATAGCAATCTCCACACGTCCCACTTGAAACCCTAGGCACGTGCAATCAGCGTAAGCGAAGGTGACGGAATCTCTCTCTTTCCGTCCTTTTATAGGGCAAGATAGAATATGTGTCCAACCCATTGTGTAAAAGATCATGGCTTTAAGTTGTACGTTAAAAGATCGCCAGAATCATGGTTCCTTGGGATTTCACGCCCGTGGTTTAGAGCGTGGTTTAGAGCGTGGAAATTCATCACGGTTTGTCATAACTTCCATGACCGTGTAACCCTCTGGAATGCTCCACGCTTGTCTTGCCAAAGTTCCACGGCCGTGGTTTAGAGCGTGGACTCTAGTACGGCCGTATTTTAGAGCGTGGAGCACAAGTAGCTCGTAATTCTCCTTTGTCTTGTGTCATTCTTCATCATTGCATCTTCCTTAGCTCCTAGTGATGTCCTCAATCCTTGGACATGCTCAATCCTTCTCCATTCTCCCTTGATTCGTCCGGTTTTAGCTCTTATTTGCCTACAATCAACACAAAGCTTATGTAGACCTCTATATCGACAATGTAGATAAACTAACTCACAATTGCTTCAATGCTTTATCAATAAACACCAATATGGATGAAATACACTTAGAAAACGTGCCTAAAATATCACAATATTTCATGCTAACAAATAACCCCATACTTGCCACTTGCTTGTCCCCAAGCAAAGTCTTTCAAAAACTTTAAACTCAAGTTAGGATGAAATATGTGTATACTCTCAAAGCAAAACTTCTTTTAGATGAATGTGCTTTCTAGTCAATAGATCATTCTCAAATCTTGCTTCATTCGTTTATAAGACTTTCATACACATAATCAAAGAGTGAAGAGTAAAGAAAGCTCATGAATTAATCAAACTTCCATGTAAACATCATAACCTTCAAACATTATCAAAATCAATCATAAGAAACTTCAATTTAGATCACCAAGTCATATATCATTCTCTTGATCTTAAGGACTTTCAAACAGGGTCTAGAATGCGGAAAGGGAAGGAAAACTTTAAGGAATGTGGTGCATGAATCCGGGAAAGTGGATAACTAACTCTTTTCTTTTTCTCTTGCGGTTTCCGCAACACTTTCAACTTAGAGCTTCGCTCTCTTCTTTTCAATTCATTTTTCGACTTTACTTTTGGAGTTATGGACAGCGGTGCACAAAAACCGAAGCCTAGGAGATTGGCGTTTCTCATTTTTACGAGATGCCTCAAACCCTTGATGCACATACCATAATCCGCTAGGAATATCGCTCAATCCGACTTTGGCAAGACACAAACACCCGGCTATGTGAATGGTGCAGAGTTACTCATCATCATGATTGACTTCCCCAAACCTATAATTTCTTTCTATTCTTTTGAATGCAAATAATTGCTTTCATGGCCCTCCCACATCAAACATGCCAAATATCAACTCCTCCAAATTCCCGGATAGGTAAAGGAGGTCATTATTACATTGAGGGGCTAAATGATCAAAGGAAGAAGAAAGAAAATCGAATTGCCTTAATCATCTCAAAAAGAAGTATAAGAACTTATCATGTGATTTCAACCTTGATTTCTCAATATGATTTAAGTAACATTCATCACATTATGAAACTTGCAAAAGAGGAATAATCAACTCATTCAATTTCTTTTCAATTCATTATTTGTTTAAGCATGCGGTTGTCATTAAAACTCAATTCACAAGTAGTGATTATCATAGAAATCATCTCTATCCTTAGAAGCACAAAATTTTTAAAATTTTTCAATTTTTATGGGATTTTCAAAAGCTTTTTCATGCAATGCAATAATGAAACGTGTAACAATAGAATGAACATGCAAGGTAGTCTCGATAAAAGCATACAAAGTGAGTAAGAGCTATTACAAATTATTAGTCACACCCCACCCCATACTTGGAAAAAACATTGTCCCTAATGTTCAAAAAGAAAAAGAAGAAAAGAAAGAAAGAAAAAGAACTCACAAAATGGTGGTGGAGCGACTAAAACGGTCGACCATCAAAGTCATCACTGAGGTGGAGGCGGTGGTGGAAACGGGAAGAAGCCTGGATCATAGTTCCGCCCAAACTGCTGGCGGTATATATCTCGTCGGCTCGTGCATCCCTAGGATCTGCACGGATCTCCAAGGCTCCGACCCTATCGGAAAGGTCGGTAGCCCACTCTGGCAACTGCTCGTACCAACCAGGCGGCTGGCTGTACCACGCCGGTGCATCTGAAGGTGCTGGTGCAGGTGGTGGCTGTGCATGCCAAGGCGGTGGAGCTCCCATCAAATCCGGCTGAGTGCTATACCATGTAGGAGGATCCGCCATCCAAGTAGGCCTCTTGCTCACACTAGCACGGCGAGAGGAAGAACCTGAAGCTCTAGTAGGGAGGGGAGAGTGTCTAGGAAAGTGAGGAACTGCATCCGGTTGATCCGGGAATGTACCAAAGTCATGAATAGCTCCTCCTCCCTCAAACTCGTCATCCCCTCTCATCTCCTCCTCTACAACTGGTGGTGGTGGAACATAGGGAGGGGCTACTAATCTGTTCGCATGCATGGCAACGAACGCCGCCTTCCAGTTATAGCGTCCAACCATAATGAAATACTCAGGAAGCCACTCAATACCTCTCCCTGTCCTACTCTCACAAGGCATAGCAGCATACGGTGGACCTTTATGTGTGGGAAAGATGATGCCTCTAGTCATGAGGGCCTGAAATCCTAGGGGTCTAGCTGCGATGCGGGTGCAAGCTGAGAAGTCTACCCCTAACTGTTTAGCAAGATGGGCGACCATCCCACCGTATCCAATGTTGCCAGCCCTCTTATTCTTTAGCTTGCTCATAGTAGCAGCTAAGAGGGTGGCGTAGTCAGCTGGCCTGCCATATAACATACTTTAAAGCAAGAACAGCTCATCTGTCTTAATCTTCTGAGGTGTCTCCGTCCTAGGGAAGAGACACTCAGAAAGCACTCTATGAGCAATCTTCAAGGCTAGATGATAGATCAATCTAGCCTTGGTAACAGCAGGCTGCCAGCGGTCCTTGCTGGCGTAAATCATAGCAATCTCCTCCCAGAAATCCTTGGCGTACACGCCACTGGGGAATCGACCATTAAAGGTCTCCTGGAACCCAAAGAAGGCTCCAAACTCTCAAATCGAAAACTCATAGTTTCTTTCCATCAGCCGGAAAGAAACTGTACCGTCGACATGACTGTGGTCGATGGAGACTACAAACTCCCTATTAATCTCCTCATAAGCATCTTCCCGAATAGCGGAGAAGATGACTAAACCGGCTCTATCCAAAAGCCAAGTGAGGTCTCCTATCACATTTAGAAGCTCTAACTCCTTAAGCAGTAAGTATCTAGGTCCTATGACCGTCCTCTCCTCGATCCTCTCTAAGGCATCTAAATGATCCTCATGGATAGTAGGGATCCTAGGGGGAGGTGGTGATGGTGATGATGGAGGTAATGGAGGCTCAGCGGGTGGTGCTCTAGAAGAGGAAGGATTGTTGCCTTTCCTCTTCTTGTTCTTATTTCTACCAGACACTCTCCTTACAAAATCCATGTTTTGATAAAATCCACGGTCTGTTCTAAGGTTTCCACGGCCGTGGTTTCTCCAGACACCGTGGTTCGGCACGTGATTTCTCAAAACTCAACATAATTTCACCAATCTCAACCACAAGCAGCCCTAGACTAATTTCAGTCCAATTCCAATCAGTTCTCCTTAAAATACTAGCAAAATGAAGCCAAATCGACAAAGAGAGAGAAAGAACCAAAAACCTAGGTTTTCGGATTTTGGAATCCGAATTCTTCCTTCTCCGGTGATTTTCCGCTCGAATTGTTGCTTGGATCTTGTAGGTGATTGGATTTGCTTCAGTTTTGGCCAAAGAATCGTTAAAAACGATTAACGAACGAGAATTCGGGAGATGAGGAAGGATTCGGCGAAATAGGGGCATGGTTTTGGGTTTTGTGGTGTGTTTATTGAAGAAACGTGGTTTATATAGTGGCCGTAAAAATTTTTGAAAATCACGGTCTGTCGGGGGGTTCCACGGCCGTGGAAATGTACGGAACCGTGGTTTTGGTGATTTTTCTTAGGCTTTTGAAAATTACGGTCACTGTAGCTGTCACGGCCATGGTTTTGGCCGTGGAACTCTCTACAATGTCTCAAAGTCCAAGTTTCGTCAATTTTCTTCAAAATTTTCCTTTCCCTTTTCTTTTCCACTGTTCCTACATCCAAAAACACGAACATACCGGAAGGCATCGAAGGCAAAACAAAGCAAAACGTCTATACTAAACTAATCTATGAATCCAAAACAAGAATGTGAATGCAATACCTTGGGTTGCCTGCCAAGAAGCGCTTTGTTTAAGGTCCGTAGCTAGACCATATTCGCACTTATTCGAGTGCGGTGGGCGCGAACTCTTCAGCTTGGAGTTCCGGTGTATACTTCTTGAGTCGTTGACCGTTCACCTTAAAGCTTCCGCCCGTTTCACCCCATACTTCAACTGCACCATGGGAAAAAATACGTTTGATTAGAAAAGGTCCGGTCCAACGAGATATAAGCTTAGCTGGAAAGAGACGAAGTCTTGAATTGAAGAGGAGAACTTGATCTCCTTCTTTGAGGTCCTTTGGGATGATATGCTTATCATGCCAACGCTTCGCTCTTTCTTTGTAGATCTTGGCGTTTTCGTAGGCGTTCAAGCGAAGTTCTTCAAGTTCATTTAGATCCAAGAGACGCTTCTCTCCCGCTTCTTTCATGCTGAAGTTCAACCACTTGATTCCCCAAAACGCCTTGTGCTCCAACTCTACCGGTAAGTGACAAGACTTCCCATACACAAGGTTGTATGGTGTAGTTCCGATGGGAGTCTTATATGCAGTCCGGTACGCCCACAATGCATCATTTAGCTTCAAGGACCAATCCTTCCTTGTCCTTGAAACCGTCTTCTCTAGGATTCCTTTGATCTCTCGGTTTGAGATCTCCACTTGTCCACTAGTTTGTGGATGATAAGGGGTGGCAATCTTGTGAGTCACCCCATACTTAGCTAAGAGAGCTTCAATGCGCCGGGCAATGAAGTGAGAGCCTCCATCACTAATGATAGTCCGTGGTGTCCCAAATCGTGGGAAGATGGTCTTGTTAAAGAACTTTACCACTACCATGGCATCATTGGTGGGAGAGACAATTGCTTCAACCCATCTTGAAACATAATCCACCGCTAAGAGTATGTATTGGTTACCACAAGATGATGGGAAAGGTCCCATGAAGTCTACTCCCCAAACGTCAAAGATCTCCACCTCTTGGATGTTGTTGAGAGGCATCTCATTCCTCCTAGATATATTTCCTGTTCTTTGACAAGCATCGCAGCAGGAAACAAAGGTTTGCACATCTTTAAATAGAGTAGGCTAGAAGAATCCAGATTGCAATACCTTACCGCTAGTCTTGTTCGAACTAGCATGTCCTCCACAAGGTAGTGAATGACAATGGCGGATGACACTTTGCATCTCATCTTCCGGCACACATCGCCGACTAATGCCATCCGGACCTCTCTTAAAGAGGAGAGGTTCATTCCAAAAGTATTCCCGAACATCCTTAAAGAACTTCTTTCTTTGTGCGTAGGATAATCCGGGCGGTATCTCTTGACAAACCAAATAGTTAACAAAATCAGCAAACCATGGTTCGTTACCTTTGGCGATCATATCGATGCACTCCTCTATGATATGTAAATGCTCGTCCGGAAAGGAGTCATCTATAGGTAGATGGTCGTCTTCTAGATGTGTTAGATGACTCAAATGATCCGCAACAGAAGTTTCCAAACCCTTCTTGTCGCGGATCTCTAGATCGAATTCTTGTAGGAGAAGAATCCATCTAATTAGCCTTGGCTTCGCATCCTTCTTTGCAAGGAGATACCGGATCGCAGCATGATCCGTGTATACAATCACCTTTGCACCTACAAGATAAGAGCGAAATTTGTCAATTGCATATACAATAGCTAAGAACTCTTTTTCGGTAGTGGCGTAGTTGAGCTGCGCCTCATCTAGCATCTTGCTAGCGTAGTAGATAGCGTGGGTTTGCGCTTCCTTTCTTTGCCCAAGAACAGCTCCTATAGCTACGTCACTTGCATCACACATAACCTCAAAGGGAAGATTCCAATCCGGAGGTTGGATAATCGGGGCTGAGATTAGAGCTTCCCGAATCATGTTAAACACATCTAAGCATTCCTGCGAAAACTCAAAAACTGCATCCTTCATCAATAGATTAGTAAGCGGCTTTAATATCTTAGAGAAATCCTTTATGAAACGCCTATAAAATCCAGCATGTCCTAGAAAACTTCTATCCCTTTCACCGAAGTTGGGGGAGGAAGCTTGTCTATTGTCTCTATCTTAGCTTTATCCACCTCAATCCCTCTACTAGAGATTAAGTGTACTAATACAATTCCTTCTTTCACCATAAATTGACACTTCTCCCGGTTAAGAACTAGGTTAGTGTCTTCACACCTTTGTAATACAAGAGCAAGGTTAGAAAGGCAATTGTCAAAAGAGGAACCATAAACGGAGAAGTCATCCATAAAAACTTCCATGGTTTCCTCTATATATTCCGAGAAGATGGCCATCATGCACCGTTGAAAGGTGGCTGGGGCGTTGCAAAGCCCGAACGACATCCTCCTATAGGCAAACGTACCCCACGGGCACGTGAATGTGGTCTTCTCTTGATCATCCGGGTGTATTGAAATCTGAAAGAAACCACTATAACCGTCAAGATAGCAAAAATGTGAATGTTGTGCTAACCTTTCAAGCATTTGATCGATGAAGGGTAGTGGGAAGTGATCGTTTCTCTTCGCGTTGTTTAGCTTGCGGTAGTCTATGCACATCCGTCATCCTGTTACGGTTCGTGTAGGAATGAGTTCGTTGTTTTTGTTGGTGATGACCGTCATTCCTCCCTTCTTCGGAACCACTTTTACGGGACTCACCCATTTGCTATCGGAGATAGGGTAGATGATACCTGCATCAAGAAGTTTAAGAATTTCCTTCTTGACAACCTCCTTCATGGTCGGATTCAACCGCCTTTGAGGTTGTCGTGAAGTTCTAAAGTCCTCTTCCATCAAGATCTTATGCATGCATAGGGAAGGTTTGATTCCAACTAAATCCTCTATAGTATATCCTAAAGCTTTCCTATGTTTCTTAAGGACAACCATAAGCTTACTATGTTCATCTATACTCAAATCGGAACTAACAATTACCGGAAAGGTAGAATTAGGTCCAAGAAATGCGTACCTTAGATGTGTAGAAAGTGGATTCAATTCCATCACTATCGGAGTTTCCAATGGATCTTGAGGAGCATCCGATGCTTCCTTAGAAGTGTCTAAGGATGTAGAAGGTGTTTGAGAAGGATCAAGAAGAGTTGTGGAAGAAACACAATCTCCTTCGAGCTCACCCAAAATTACTGCTCCTCTGCCTTCTCCACGGCCGTGATTTTGGGTGTGGAAAGTAAATACGGTGGCTCTGTTTCCTCCACGGCCGTGTAAGTCTCTAGAGTGCTCCACGCTTTTGTTGGTGAAATCCACGGCCGTGGAATAGGCCGTCTGACCGTGGATCCGTACGTTTTTTGCCTCATCGTGGAGTTTTTCAAACTCTTCTTCACACACTTCTTCTTGTGTCTCTAAGGCTTCAATTGCCTCATTGCACTCCTCTTCTTCCCCTATATCCATTATGCTCATAGAAATAACTTTTTGCAAGGGATCTTTGAAGAGAATAGAACTTACCTCCTCTCTAGATAGCTCTTCGTCATGGATATTGAATATATCCTCATCGAAGGCTGGTTCCTTCACTAAAGTGGAAAGGACGAACTCTACCTTCTCTTCTCCTATGTCAAAGACGAATCTAGCATTCTTGCAATCGACTATGCAGCCGGATGTTGCAAGAAACGGTCTTCCGAGAATGATCGGGACCGGACTATCTGCAGGAATGTCAAGCACAACAAAATCTATAGGAACATAGAACTTACCAAGCTTGACCAGGACGTCTTCAACTATACCGACGGGAGGAGTTATGGATCGATCCGCCATGTACAACGTCATCTTCACCGGTTTAGGGTCGCCTAAACCGATCTTCCTGCATAAGGCAAGTGGGATGATGCTCACACTTGCTCCTAAATCACATAATGCATCATATGTGATATCTCCCACTCCTATGGGAATACAAAATGACCCTGGATCCTTTAGCTTTGGGAGCATCTTCTCTTTCATGGTTTTGATGATATCCGAAGAATCCGAACTCATCTTAACCTCTCCAAAATCCTCTAACTTTATCTTGTCAGAGAGGATCTCTTTTAGGAACTTTCCATAAGCCGGCATACCTACAATTGCATCAATGAAAGGTATATTAATATGCAGTTTGCTCATGAGTTCAATAAACTTACCAAATTGTTTGTCTAGACGCGCTCTTGCTCTAGATTGTGGGAATGGTAAGGGAGGTTTGTAAGCTGGAGGAGGAACGTAGACATCTTCCTTCTCCTTCCCCTTTTCTTTCTCTTTCTCAACAGGGACTTCTACAAACTTAGGCTGCGGGTCGGTAGTTGTTACTCTGCTCCTAGTTGTGATTGCCATCACCCTTCCTTTTGGGTTGTCCTCCGTTTTTACTGGAAGTTTCCCTTGATTCCTAGGAACTTCCTCTGCATGGCTGGACATTTGGTTTTCTAAAACCTTTTGGGCTTTATCAACCTTAGTTATGTGAACATCAACCTTGATGATGCGAGTCTCCAATCTTTGAAGCTTGCCCAAAATTGTCTCCAACATGGGATCGGGCTTCTCTTTCCCCGAAGTACTTCCACCATTAGATGTTTGCCCCTGGCTTTTCAAAGGAGTGGAAGAAGAGGAAGGTGGAGTTAGTGAATTTCCTGAATTGGAAGGATAAGAATTACCGGAGTTTTTTTGATTAGGACGCCAATTGTTGTTGTTTGAACCCCTATTGTTGTTCCGGTTGTTGTTGTTGTTGTTCCAATTGTTCCGGTTATTGTTCCGGTTGTTGCGGTTGGTATTCTCATTACCGTTGTGGTCATTGTTGTTGCCTAAATAACCCACATCTTGTTCCTTTTGCTTTGGAAAGTTGGTTTTGATGGCTTCCTTCAACTATTTAATCTCCGTATTGAGAGAAAAGATTTGAGTTTGAGCTGCTTGTGATAGCTTTGCTCCTTGATCCACATGATTCGCCTCCACTTTCCGATGAGAATACTTCTCAATAACTCGCGCTTGCTTCTCAATGAAGTCCCAAGCGTCATCTTCCCTCATGTCCATGAATGTACCACATGAAAGGGATTGGAGCTTGAATTGTGTCTCCACATCCAGCCCCTTATAGTATATCTCCAATAGTGCAAGCTTGGATATGCCATGATGAGGGCAATCCAATAGCAAATCCTAAAATCTTTCCCAAGATTGAAACAAACTTTCGTTAGATCTCATAGAAAATGCATTAATCTTACCTCTGAACTCCGCCGTTTTAGATGGCGGAAAGAACTTAGTGAGGAATTTCAAAGAAAGATCCTCCCATGTTTCAAGCTTCCCACTTGGAAGAGCTTGATACCAAGACAATGCTTTCCCCTTCAAGGAGAAGAAAGGCTTGAGTTTGTAGCTGTTGGTAGTTGCATTCTTTGGCTTCATTGTCTCTATCATGATCTCAAAATTTTGTAGATGTTGGTGAGGAGATTTAGCGTTTGTTCCCCCAAATTGATTTTGGCGGACAATAGTAATAACTTGCGGGTTGAAGCTAAACCCTTGTGCATCATCATTATCAAAGTTCACACCTAAACGGCATGGTTGCTGCGTTGGATCCATCCTTTGGCCAAGAGTTCTTGGCTCCTCATCCACACGTTCGACTCTCGCACTTCTAGGTGGAACACGGCGATTTGCAGCTGGCCGTGGAAAGAATGGGTTCACATTGATCGTTGGATCAATTTCCTCTAGTGGTGGCATGGAGGAGTCGCTTTAAATTTATAAAACGGCGGAGGTCAATGTGAACCCATTCTTTCCACGGCCAGCTGCAAATCGCCGTGTTCTACCTAGAGGTGCGAGAGTCGAACGTGTGGATGAGGAGCCAAGAACTCTTGGCCAAAGGATGGATCCAACGCAGCAATCACGCCGTTTAGGTGTGAACTTTGATGCTGATGATGCACAAGGGTTTAGCTTCAACCTGCAAGTTATTACTATTGTCCGCCAAAATCAATTTGGGGGAACAAGAGCTGAATCTCCTCACCAACATCTACAAAATTTTGAGATCGATGGAGACAATGAAGCCAAAGAATGCAACTACCAAAAGCTACAAACTCAAGCCTTTCTTCTTCCTCTTGAAGGGGAAAGCATTGTCTTGGTATCAAGCTCTTCCAAGTGGGAAGCTTGAAACATGGGAGGATCTTTCTTCAAAATTCCTCACTAAGTTCTTTCCGCCATCTAAAACGGCGGAGTTCAGAGGTAAGATTAATGCATTTTCTATGAGATCTAACGAAAGTTTTTTTCAATCTTGGGAAGATTTCAGGATTTGCTATTGGATTGCCCTCATTATGGCATATCCAAGCTTGCACTATTGGAGATATACTATAAGGGGCTGGATGTGGAGACACAATTCAAGCTCCAATCCCTTTCATGTGGTACATTCATGGACATGAGGGAAGATGACGCTTGGGACTTCATTGAAAAGCAAGCGCGAGTTATTGAGAAGTATCCTCATCGGAAAGTGGAGGCGAATCATGTGGATCAAGGAGCAAAGCTATCACAAGCAGCTCAAACTCAAATCTTTTCTCTCAATACGGAGATTAAAGAGTTGAAGGAAGCCATCAAAACCAACTTTCCAAAGCAAAAGGAACAAGATGTGGGTTATTTAGGAAACAACAATGACCACAACGGTAATGAGAATACCAACCGCAACAACCGGAACAATTGGAACAACAACAACAACAACTGGAACAACAATTGGAACAACAATAGGGGTTCAAACAACAACAATTGGCGTCCCAATCAACAAAATTCCGGTAATTCTTATCCTTCCAATTCAAGAAATTCACTACATCCACCTTCCTCTTCTTCCACTCCTTTGAAAAGCCAGGGGCAAACATCAAATTTGGGCAAGCTTCAAGGATTGGAGACTCGCATCATCAAGGTTGATGATCACATAACTAAGGTTGATAAAGCCCAAAAGGTTTTAGAAAACCAAATGTCCAGCCATGCGGAGAAAGTTCCTAGGAATCAAAGGAAACTTCCAGGAAAAACGGAGGACAACCCAAAAGGAAGGGTGATGGCAATCACAACTAGGAGCGGAGTAACAACTACCGACCCGCAGCCTAAATTTGTAGAAGTCCCCGTTGAGAAAGAGAAAGAAAAGGGGAAGGAGAAGGAAGATATCTACGTTCCTCCTCCAACTTACAAACCTCCCCTACCATTCCCACAATCTAGAGCAAGAGCGCGTCTAGACAAACAATTCGGTAAGTTTATTGAACTCATGAGCAAACTGCATATTAATATACATTTCATTGATGCAATTGTAGATATGCCGGCTTATGGAACGTTCCTAAAAGAGATCCTCTCTAACAAGATAAAGTTAGAGGATTTTGGAGAGGTTAAGATGAGTTCGGATTCTTCGGATCTCAATAAAACCATGAAAGAGAAGATGCCCCCAAAGCTAAAGTATTCGGGGTCATTTTGTATTCCCATAGGAGTGGGAGATATCACATATGATGCATTATGTGATTTAGGAGCAAGTGTGAGCATCATCCCACTTGCCTTATGCAGGAAGATCGGTTTAGGCGACCCTAAACCGGTGAAGATGACGTTGTACATGGCGGATCGATCCATAACTCGTCCCGTCGGTATAGTTGAAGACGTCCTGGTCAAGCTTGGTAAGTTCTTTGTTCCTATATATTTTGTTGTGCTTGACATTCCTGCAAATAGTCCGGTCCCAATCATTCTCGGAAGACCGTTTCTTGCAACATCCGGCTGCATAGTCGATTGCAAGAATGCTATACTCGCCTTTGACATAGGAGAAGAGAAGGTAGAGTTCGTCCTTTCCACTTTAGTGAAGGAACCAGCCTTCGATGAGGATATATTCAATATCCATGACGAAGAGCTATCTAGAGAGGAGGTAAGTTCTATTCTCTTCAAAGATCCCTTGCAAAAAGTTATTTCTATGAGCATAATGGATATAGGGGAAGAAGAGGAGTGCAATGAGGCAATTGAAGCCTTAGAGACACAAGAAGAAGTGTGTGAAGAAGAGTTTGAAAAACTCCACGATGAGGCAGAAAACGTACGGATCCACGGGCAGATGGCCTATTCCACGGCCGTGGATTTCACCAACAAAAGCGTGGAGCACTCCAGAGACTTACACGGCCGTGGAGGAAACAAACCCACCGTATTTACTTACCACGCCCAAAATCACGGCCGTGGAGAAGTCAGGGGTGCCGTAATTTTGGGTGAACTCGAGGGAGATTGTGTTTCTTCCACAACTTCTCTTGATTCTTCTCCAACACCTTCTACATACTTAGACACTTCTAAGGAAGCATCGGATGCTCCTCAAGAGCCATTGGAAACTCCGATAGTGATGGAATTGAAGCCACTTCCTACACATCTAAGGTAAGCATTTCTTGGACCTAATTCTACCTTTCCGGTAATTGTTAGTTCCGATTTGAGTATAGATGAACATAGTAAGCTTATGGTTGTCCTTAAGAAAAATAGGAAAGCTTTAGGATATACTATAGAGGATTTAGTTGGAATCAAACCTTCCCTATGCATGCATAAGATCTTGATGGAAGAGGACTTTAGAACTTCACGACAACCTCAAAGGCGGTTGAATCCGACCATGAAGGAGGTTGTCAAGAAGGAAATTCTTAAACTTCTTGATGCAGGTATCATCTACCCTATCTCCGATAGCAAGTGGGTGAGTCCCGTACAAGTGGTTCCGAAGAAGGGAGGAATGACGGTCATCACCAGCAAAAACAACGAACTTATTCCTACACGAACCGTAACAGGATGGCGGATGTGCATAGACTACCGCAAGCTAAACAACGCGACGAGGAAGGATCACTTCCCACTACCCTTTATCGATCAAATGCTTGAAAGGTTAGCACAACATTCACACTTTTGCTATCTTGACGGTTATAGTGGTTTCTTTCAGATTCCGATAGACCCGGATGATCAAGAGAAGACCACATTCACGTGCCCGTGGGGTACGTTTGCCTATAGAAGGATGTCGTTCGAGCTTTGCAACGCCCCAGCCACCTTTCAAAGGTGCATAGTGGCCATCTTCTCGGAATATATAGAGGAAATCATGGAAGTTTTTATGGATGACTTCTCCGTTTATGGTTCCTCTTTTGACAATTGCCTTTCTAACCTTGCTCTTGTATTACAAAGGTGTGAAGACACTAACCTAGTTCTTAATTGGGAGAAGTGTCAATTTATGGTGAAAGAAGGCATTGTATTAGGACACTTAATCTCTAGTATAGGGATTGAGGTGGATAAAGCTAAGATAGAGACAATAGAAAAGCTTCCTTTCCCAACTTCGGTGAAAGGGATAAGGAGTTTTTTCGGACATGTTGGATTTTATAGGCGTTTCATAAAGGATTTCTCTAAGATATCAAAACCGCTTACTAATCTATTGATGAAGGATGCGGTTTTTGAGTTTTCGCAGGAATGCTTAGATGCGTTTAATATGTTTCGGGAAGCTCTAATCTCAGCCCCGATTATCCAACCTCCAGATTGGAATCTTCCCTTTGAGGTTATGTGTGACGCAAGTGACGTAGCTATAGGAGCTGTACTTGGACAAAGAAAGGAAGGGCGAACCCACGCTATCTACTACGCTAGCAAGACGCTAGATGAGGCGCAACTCAACAACGCCACTACCAAAAAAGAGTTCTTAGCTATTGTATATGCAATTGACAAATTTCGCTCTTATCTTGTAGGTGCAAAGGTGATTGTATACACGGATCATGCTGCGATCCGGTATGTCCTTGCAAAGAAGGATGCAAAGCCAAGGCTAATTAGATGGATTCTTCTCCTACAAGAATTTGATCTAGAGATCCGCGACAAGAAGGGTTCGGAAAATTCTGTTGCGGATCATCTGAGTCGTCTAACACATCTAGAAGACGACCATCTACCTATAGATGACTCCTTTCCGGACGAGCATTTACATATCATAGAGGAGTGCATCGATGTGATCGCCAAAGGTAACGAACCATGGTTTGCTGATTTTGTTAACTATTTGGTTTGTCAGGAATTACCGCCCGGATTATCCTACGCACAATGAAAGAAGTTCTTTAAGGATGTTCGGGAATACTTTTGGAATGAACCTCTCCTCTTTAAGAGAGGTCCGGATGGCATTATTCGGTGATGTGTGCCGGAAGATGAGATGCAAAGTATCATCCGCCATTGTCATTCACTACCTTGTGAAGGACACGCTAGTTCGAACAAGACTAGCGCTAAGGTATTGCAATCTGGATTCTTTTGGCCTACTCTATTTAATGATGTGCAAACCTTTGTTTCCTACTGCGATGCTTGTCAAAGAACAGGAAATATATCTAGGAGGAATGAGATGCCTCTCAACAACATTCAAGAGGTGGAGATCTTTGATGTTTGGGGAGTAGACTTCATGGACCTTTTCCATCATCTTGTGGTAACCAATACATACTCTTAGCGGTGGATTATGTTTCAAGATGGGTTGAAGCAATTGCCTCTCCCACCAATGATGCCATGGTAGTGGTTAAGTTCTTTAACAAGACCATCTTTCCACGATTTGGGACACCACGGACTATCATTAGTGATGGAGGATCTCACTTCATTGCCCGGCGCTTTGAAGCTCTCTTAGCTAAGTATGGGGTGACTCACAAGATCGCCACCCTTTATCATCCACAAACTAGTGGACAAGTGGAGATCTCAAACCGGGAGATCAAAGGAATCCTAGAGAAGATGGTTTCAAGGACTAGGAAGGATTGGTCCTTGCAGCTAGATGATGCATTGTGGGCGTACCGGACTGCATATAAGACTCCCATCGGAACTACACCATACAACCTTGTGTATGGGAAGTCTTGTCACTTACCGGTAGAGTTGGAGCACAAGGCGTTTTGGGCAATCAAGTGGTTGAACTTCAGCATGATGGAAGCGGGAGAGAAGCGTCTCTTGGACCTAAATGAGCTTGAAGAACTTCGCTTGAACGCCTACGAAAATGCCAAGATCTACAAAGAAAGAGCGAAGCGTTGGCATGATAAGCATATCATCCCAAAGGACCTCAAAGAAGGAGATCAATTTCTCCTCTTCAATTCAAGACTTCATCTCTTTCCAGGTAAGCTTAAATCTCGTTGGACCGGACCTTTTCTAATCAAACGTATTTTTTCCCATGGTGCAGTTGAAGTATGGGGTGAAACGGGCGGAAGCTTTAAGGTGAACGGTCAACGACTCAAGAAGTATACACCGGAACTCCTAGATGAAGAGTTCGCGCCCACCGCACTCAAATAAGTGCGAATATGGTCTAGCTACGGACCTTAAACAAAGCGCTTCTTGGGAGGCAACCCAAGGTATTGCATTTACGTTTTTGTTTTCGATCCATAGTTTAGCTTAGTTTAGACGTTTTTGCTTTGTTTTGCCTTCGATTCCTTCCGGTATGTTCGTGTTTTTGGATGTAGGAACGGTGGAAAAGGAAAGGGGAAGAGTTATTTTGAAGAAAAGTGACGAAACATGGACTTTGAGACATTACAGAGAGTTCCACGGCCAAAACCACGGCCGTGACAACTACAGTGACCGTAATTTTCAAAAGCCTAAGAAAAATCACCAAAACCACGGTTCCGTACATTTCCACGGCCGTGGAACCCCCCGACAGACCGTGATTTTCAAAAATTTTTACGGCCACTATATAAACCACGTTTCTTCACAAAACACACCACAAAACCCAAAACCACGCCCCTATTTCGCCGAATCCTTCCCCATCTCCCGAATTCTCGTTCGTTAATAGTTTTTAACGATTGTTTATCTCTTTGGCAAAAACTGAAGCAAATCCAATCACCTACAAGATCCAAGCAACAATTCGAGCGGCAAATCACCGGAGAAGGCAGAATTCGGATTCCAAAATCCGAAAACCTAGGTTTTTGGTTCTTTCTCTCTCTTTGTCGATTTGGCTTCATTTTGCTAGTATTTTTAGGAGAACTGATTGGAATTGGACTGAAATTAGTCTAGGGCTGTTTGAGGTTGAGATTGGTGAAATTCTGTTGAGTTTTGAGAAATCACGTGCCGAACCACGGTTTCTGGAGAAACCACGACCGTGGAAACCTTAGAACAGACCGTGGATTTTATCAGAACATGGATTTTGTAAGGAGAGTGTCTGGTAGAAATAAGAACAAGAAGAGGAAAGGCAACAATGCTTCCTCTTCTAGAGCACCACCCGCTGAGCCTCCATCACCTCCATCATCACCATCACCACCTCCCCCTAGGATCCCTACTATCCATGATACTTACTGCTTGAGGAGAGGACGGTCATAGGACCTAGATACTTACTACTTGAGGAGTTAGAGCCTCTACATGTGATAGGAGACCTTACATGGCTTTTGGATAGAGCCGGTTTAGTCATCTTCTCCGCTATTCGGGAAGATGCTTATGAGGAGATTACTAGGGAATTTTTAGTCTCCTTCGAGCACAATCATGTCGACAGGACAGTTTCTTTCCGGCTGATGGAAAGAAACCATGAGTTTTCGATTAGAGAGTTTGGATCGTTCTTTGGGTTCCAGGAGACCTTTAATGGTCGATTCCCCAATGGCGTGTACGCCAAGGATTTCTGGGAGGAGATTGCTATGATTTACGCCAGCGAGGACCGCTGGCAGCCTGCTGATACCAAGGCTAGATTGATCTATCATCTAGCCTTGAAGATTGCTCATAGAGTGCTTTTTGAGTGTCTCTTCCCTAGGACGGAGACACCTCAGAAGATTAAGACAGATGAGCTGTTCTTGTTTTACAGTATGTTATATGGCAGGCCAGCTGACTGCGCCACCCTCTTAGCTGCTACTATGAGCAAGCTAAAGAATAAGAGGGCTGGCAACATTGGATACGGTAGGATGGTCACCCACCTTGCTAGACAGTTAGGGGTAGACTTCTCAGCTTGCACCCGCATCGCAGCTAGACCCCTAGGACTTCAGGCCCTCATGAAAAGAGGCATCATCTTTCCCACACATAGAGGTCCACCGTATGCTGCTATGCCTTGGGAGAGTAGGACAGGGAGAGGTATTGAGTGGCTTCCTGAGTATTCCATTATGGTTGGATGCCATAACTGAAAGGCGACGTTCGCTGCCATGCATGCGAACAGATTAGTAGCCCCTCCCTATGTTCCACCACCACCAGTTGTAGAGGAGGAGATGAAAGGGGATGACGAGTTTGAGGGAGGAGAAGCTGATCATGACTTTGGTACTGATAACACGATTAATGACTTAGGTTTAGGTAATCATTTAGATAGATTTCTCACTCATTCATGCACGTTTGGGCATTGGTTCATGACGTCTTCGCTCAATTCATGCATATTTCTAGAAAAGACATCTACACTACCTTTTATCGGTTTTGTAGGTAATTCGGGGATCTTTTGGACGTTAATCAATACATTTGAGGGCCAAGCCTCATGGTGGTACACATCCAAAACTAAGGAGGAGCATAAATGGAGCAACAAGGGACACAAAGACCACTATTGGTGCAAGCAATGGATCAACTCATGGCTAAACGATCATGGCATGTTTCTGCTGAAGAAAATCGGACCAACTAGCAGCTAAATCGGCCGATTTTCTCCTACTGGGTCGATTTTTGAGGCTTTGACAGCTTAAGCCACGTGTCCCACGATCTCTTGTCCATCCTTGCTCTTGGTGGAGAATATAAGTGGTCCTGCAGGTGGTTGCTGAGGATCTCTCCTCTCCCACACTCTCATTCACAGCTCTTCAATTTGGGGGAAAGATTGGAGAAGAAGAAAAGCTCTCAAGGATTGAAGGAAGAAGAAGAACACCATTCTAGGAGTTTAGTGAGATTTTTAGTGACTTTTGAGTGATTTTTGTAATCTTGGATTGAAGAACGATTTCAAGGATTGTTAGGAACGTTTTGAATCTTCATTTAAGAGTTTCTAAGTCTTGCTACAACTTGGATTCAGTTGAGATTTATTGATTTTACTTGCTTATCTTTCATTATCCATCTATGAACACCATGTATGCTTGTGTGATGATTTTGGATCTTAATATGCATACTATTGGCTAGTTTGCTGTGATTCTAGAGAGATGGATGTATGGTTATGGCTAGGGTGATGATAGGATGGGCGTATATGTTAGTTTAGGATGATTTATATGCACGAAACTCACAACAGAAGGAAAAATCGACCTGTTCATCAGATAAATCGGCCGATTTATCTGTAGAGCAGCCCGATTTATTCTCCTGTTGCTCTTTAAATGATAAATCTGAATGTTAGGGTCCTTGGTTGTTTAAATCCTAGTGTTTATTAAGCCTACTTTAGCTTAGGACCACCTAATGCTATCAATCTAAGTGAGGGAAGAGATCTACCCGATGATTTCCGACCTTAGGTACCTAAGATGATGAATGCTAGGTAGTAGTGAGCCTCATAAGCCGCTATTGGATCGAGTGTGCTAGGATTAGTACTTGAGACTTCCCTATTCCGAGACTTACCCGGTAAGGAGAGGGTTGCACCCTTAAGTAGTATCCGGTTTGTGTACAATTCCCTATTTAACCACCTTGAGACCTACCCGGTAATAGGAGTTAGATGCGGGACTAGTGAAGTGAGAGACCTACCCGGTAATTGCTTCCATTAGTGAAACACTCTTCCCCAACACCGCAGCTTGTCCTTAGAATCCTTAGAACCTTGAGTCCAATGCCCTAACCGGAAATCTTGACCTCTAGAATCCACTTTTCTCTCTTGATCATATACTTGTGTTTTGAGTTACTTGTTTGTTGCTAGTTGAGTTGTTAGATTGTTTTATTGTCTTGCTTGATTTGTGATCCTTGCTTGATTACCACAAAAACCAACCAAAAAATATCGAGATTTTCATTTCTTTGTTCCTTGACCTTTTCTTTTATTAGATCCACACTATCTATGACCATTGTTTGACTCGATTTCACCTTAGTCTTTGTGTTCGACCTCGGAATACTATCCCTACTACAAACGTCCCGTACACTGCGGGTTCGCTAGGAGTTAGGATAAATATAACAAGTATAAATTTAAAGCTTATTGCGTGCACATCACACGATCTTAGCGTAACAAGTTTTTGGCGCCGTTGCCGGGGACTAGGTCTAGATTGAGTCATTTTGTGATTGTTTATAGTGTAGATCTTTCTTGTTGCTTTTGATCTCTCTTTAGTGTGTGTCTTTGCTTTTCAGGACATCTCTTACTCTTTAGGTGTATGCGAAGATCTCGTGGCAAGGATTTAGCTCCATTTGATCCCGAACCGGAGAAAACCCTTAGATCTAGAAACAAGAGCATTAAGAAGGGGAAAGAGATGGCCGGAAGAGATCTCCAAGCTGAATTGGATGAGGCCTTAGAGCAAATAAGGCTAAGATATGAACTCTTGGAGGAAGAAAGGAGACTTGCCAATGAGAGGCAAGAAGCAACTAGGAGGGAGATTGATGAGATTAGGCAAGCCATTGTACAAGGAGAGCTTAATCGTCAACAACCTCCACCTCCTCCACCACCGGTGGTACAACCGCAGCCGGCGGCTAATGTTAGGGTTGTTCCCATTGCATTTGAGGAGCCACAAACCCTAGGGAGACGTATGGATCCGGCACAAAGAGCACACCGACCGGGTGTGAACTTAGGAGATCCCGCAACCCACAACTATGAGCTCCGCCCTCAAGTTCTACAAATGATCCGGCATAATCAATTTGGAGGGATGGAAGGAGAGTCTCCTCATCAACACTTGATGAATTATGAGATCTTGATGGAGACTCTTAGACCGCCAAGATTGGAGAGCAACAACCATAAGCTAAGGGTCTTCTCCTTCTCTCTTAAGGACAAAGCCTTAGCTTGGTATCAATCTATTCCACAAGGGCGAGTTGGTACTTGGGAGGAGATGACAACCGAGTTTTTGACTAAGTTCTTCCCACCTTTCAAGACTACCGAATTAAGAGGGAAGATCAATGCCTTCGTGATGAAGGATAGAGAGAGTTTGTTCAAGTCTTGGGAGAGATTCAAAGACCTTCTCCTAGATTGTCCACACCATGGCATACCGAAAATTGAGCTATTAGAGATCTACTTCAAGGGACTTGATGAAGATAGCCAATTCAAGCTTCAATCCCTTTCCGGTGGGACTTTCATGGAGAAACATGTAGATGATGCTTGGGAGTTTGTAGAGAAACAAGCTCTAGTGATTGAGAAATACTCCCATAGGAAGAGTGAAGGGAGAAAGGCGGGAGCATATGAGGTGAGTGAGGTCACCATGAGCAATTTCAAGCTTGACGCCATCAACAACGAGCTAAAGTCCTTGAGGGAGTTGTGTGCTACGACTTTGAAGAACCAAGCAACCCCTCAAGTTCTTCCACAAGCTAACCTATCTTCCAAGGAGGAGGATGTGAATTACATGGGAAGGGGCAATTACAACAACTATCAAGGCCCAAGGAACTTCAACAACAACCGGCAATTCAACAACTACCGGCCCAACCATAACCATCCCGGGTTTTCCTACTCTAACCCGGATGGAGCCTTGAACCCTCCCGCTTCCACAAGCACAACTCCACCACCAAAGGCTTCACAAGAACCTCCACCCGGATTTACTCAACCTCCAAAGGATAGAACCGAAATGATGTTTGAGCAATTGCTTGGAAGGTTGAGTGGTCTTGAGAGCACCGTGACTTCTATTTCCAAGGCTCAAAAAGTGTTGGAAGCACAAGTGTTCCAAAAGGCGGGTGAGACACATAGATATCCGGGAAAGCTTCCCGGAAGAACCGAAGAAAACCCAAGAGGCCAAGTGTTGGCTATTACAACAAGAAGTGGGTTAAGTATGAAGGATCCTTTGCCCAAGGAGAATGCTAAAGGGAAGCAAGTGGTGAATGAAGAAGAGACTTTGCAAGGAGATGGAGGCAAGAGCAAGGATGTAGAGCCAACCTATGTGGCACCGCCTCCATACAAACCACCACTACCGTTCCCTCAATCACGAGCGAGAGCTCGCTTGGACAATCACTTTGGTAAGTTCCTTGAACTAATGTCTAAATTGCATATTAACATTCCGTTCATGGATGCTATTTTAGGGATGCCGGCATATGGCAAGTTCTTGAAGGAAATACTCTCCAACAAAAGGAAGTTGGAGGAGTATGGGGAGATAAGAATGGCCAAGAGATCCTCGGAGTTAATTCAAACGATGAAGGAGGAGATGCCTCCCAAGCTAAGGGATCCGGGATCCTTTTGTGTGCCAATCGGAGTATGAGAAGTGAAGTATGATGCCCTATGCGATCTTGGGGCAAGTGTGAGCATCATTCCGCTTGCACTTTGCAACAAGGTTGGGCTAGGGGAGCCAAAGCCGGTCAAGATGACCCTTTACATGGCGGACCGCTCAATCACTCATCCGGTTGGAATCTTGGAAGGCATCCCAGTGCAACTAGGGAAGTTCTATGTGCCAATAGACTTCGTTGTTTTGGACATCCCGGCGGACTATCCGGTTCCTATCATTTTGGGTAGACCTTTCCTAGCTACTTCCGGATGTCTAGTAGATTGCAAGAATGGGACTCTCTCCTTCAACATTGGAGAAGAGAACATCAAGTTCAAGCTATCAACAATGATGAAAGGACCAACCCTTGATGAGGATGTATTCAACATAGTTGAAGAAGAGGAGTCTAGAGAGGTTGTGAGCTCAATCTTGCTCAAGGATCCACTTGAGAGGGTTCTTAGCTCAAGCTTGATGGAGGAAGGAGTTGAGGAGAGTAGCAATGAAGTAATCAAGGCCTTGAATGCATTGGACGAGCTACCAAGTGTTGGGTTTGAAGTGCTAGAAGAAGAGGAAAACAGACAGAAAAATCGGAATGAAGGGCAAAAATCGGCCGATTTTTGTACTTGTGCTGAAATTTCAGCCAGTTTTGCAAAAACAAAAACTCAGATCGACCCACTGCCAGAAAAATCGTCCGATTTTTTCTCCTAGGTCGATTTTCCTGAGTCTTTTCAGCACCAACAACTTGAATGTGAGCAATCATCAAGGGACTTCAAGGAGGCTTCCATGGCTTTGCAATCATCTCAACCTACATTGTATGGATCGTCTCCAACTGAAAAAGGTCATCCTCAACTTGATCTTAAACCTCTTCCTTCTCATTTAAAGTATGCTTTCCTTGGTTCAAATTCTACTTATCCGGTGATTGTGAATGCATCTTTGAATGATGATGAGCTTAATAGATTGTTGAATGAATTGAAACTGCATAGAAAGGCAATAGGATACACCATTGATGATCTTGTTGGCATCAAGCCCTCTTTGTGCATGCATAGGATAATGATGGAAGATAATCATAAACCCTCTATTGAACATCAAAGAAGATTGAATCCCATAATGAAAGAGGTAGTCAAAAAGGAAATCATTAAGTTGCTAGATGCGGGAATTATCTACTCTATCTCGGATAGTAAGTGGGTTAGTCCCGTTCATGTAGTACCTAAGAAGGGTGGGATGACCGTAGTGACCAATTAGAACAATGAACTAATCCCGACTAGGACGGTTACGGGGTGGAGGATGTGTATTGACTATAGGAAGTTGAAAATGGCCTCTAGGAAAGATCACTTCCCTCTCCCCTTCATTGACCAAATGCTAGAGAGGTTAGCTCAACACTCTCATTTTTGCTACTTAGATGGTTATAGCGGATTCTTCCAAATCCCTATCCACCCCGATGACCAAGAGAAAACCACCTTTACATGTCCATGGGGAACTTTTGCATATAGGAGGATTCTATTTGGGTTGTGTAATGCACCCGCCACCTTCCAAAGGTGTATGATGGCTATCTTTTCGGAATACATAGAAAATATCATGGAAGTGTTCATGGATGATTTCTCTGTTTATGGTTCTTCCTTTGATAATTGCTTGGCTAACTTGTCATTAGTATTACAAAGATGTGAGGAGACAAATCTTGTCTTGAATTGGGAAAAATGCCACTTCATGGTAAGTGAAGGTATTGTGTTAGGACACTTGGTGTCTAACCGTGGCATTGAGGTTGATAGGGCCAAGATTGAAACGATAGAGAAGTTGCCACCACCTACCTCGGTGAAAGGGGTAAGGAGTTTCTTAGGGCATGCCGGTTTTTACCGGAGGTTCATTCAAGATTTCTCTAAAATTTCTAAACCCCTTACTAACCTACTAATGAAGGATGTTGAATTTGTTTTCTCCAAAGATTGCCTTGAGGATTTTTGTAGGTTGAAGAACGCTTTGATCTCCGCACCCATCATGCAACCTCCGGATTGGAGTTTACCGTTTGAGATCATGTGTGATGCAAGCGATGTAGCCGTTGGGGCTGTTTTGGGGCAAAGGAAAGATGGGCGCACTCATGCTATTTATTATGCTAGCAAGACGCTAGATGATGCCCAACTCAATTATGCTACCACCGAGAAGGAATTGCTAGCGGTTGTGTATGCATTTGAGAAGTTCCGCTCATATCTTGTTGGAGCGAAGGTCATAGTCTATACGGATCATGCTGCGATCCATTATCTACTTACCAAGAAGGATGCCAAGCCTAGGTTGATTCGGTGGATCCTTCTTCTTCAAGAGTTTGACTTGGAAATCCGGGACAAAAAGGGATCCGAGAACTCCGTGGCGGATCACCTTAGTAGACTCCCACCATTGGAGCTTGAAAGAGAGGACATCCCGATTGATGACTCATTCCGGGATGAGCAATTGCAAATGGTGGAGGAGTGCTTGTTCTAAGTGTCTAGAGGAAGCGAGCCATGGTTTGCCGACATTGTGAACTACTTAGTGTGTGAGAAGGTGCCTCCCGGTTTGACATATGCCCAAAGGAAGAAGTTCTTCAAAGATGCGAGGCATTACTATTGGAGCGAGCCACTTTTGCTCAAAAGAGGGCTGGATGGAATGTTTAGAAGATGCATACTGGAGGATGAGGTAGAGAGTGTGATCCGGCATTGCCATTCCTTGCCATGTGGAGGGCATGCTAGCTCACACAAGACATGTGCTAAGGTGTTGCAATCGGGCTTCTTTTGGCCAAGTTTGTTCAAGGATGTGCAAGGCTTTGTGGTAGCTTGTGATGCTTGCCAAAGGACGGGCAACATCTCAAGGAGGAATGAGATGCCCTTGAACAACATCCAAGAGGTAGAAATATTTGATGTGTGGGGTGTGGACTTCATGGGACCATTCCCTTCTTCATGTGGAAACCTCTACATCCTATTGGCGGTTGACTATGTTTCGAGATGGGTAGTGGCCATCGCCTCTCCTACAAATGACGCCAAGGTTGTTGTGCGGTTCTTCAACCGAGTGATCTTCCCTAGGTTTGGAACACCAAGGGTGATCATAAGTGATGGGGGAAAGCATTTCACCAATAGGAACTTTGGGGCACTTTTGGCTAAGTATGGGGTGACTCATAAGGTGGCAACACCTTACCATCCCCAAACTAGTGGCCAAGTGGAAATCTCCAACCGGGAGATCAAGGGGATTCTCGAGAAGACGGTCTCAAGGACGAGAAAGGATTGGGCTATGAAGCTCGATGATGCCTTGTGGGCATATAGGACCGCCTTCAAAACACCAATTGGCACCACTCCTTACAAGCTAGTCTATGGCAAGTCTTGCCACCTTCCGGTAGAGATGGAGCATAGAGCTTATTGGGCCATTAAGTGGCTAAATTTTGATCTCAAGGAGGCGGGAGAGAAGAGGTTGCTTGATATAAACGCCCTTGAAGAGATCCGGTTGGATGCTTATGAGAATGCCCGGATCTACAAGGAGAGGACTAAACGATGGCATGACAAGCGCCTCATCCCGAAGGAGTTGAGTGAAGGCGACCTTGTCCTTCTCTTCAACTCAAGGCTGCGGCTCTTCCCCGGAAAGCTCAAATCAAGATGGACCGGGCCATATGTGGTGAAAAAAGTTTTTCCTCATGGAGCGGTGGAGATAGGAGGAGATCATTGTGGTAACTTCAAGGTGAATGGGCATAGATTGAAGAAGTACATCCCGGAAGCCCCGGTGGAAGTGATTGCCCCGCTTCACCTTGATTGAAACGCTCCTGAATTTGGTCAAGCTAATGACCTTAAAGAAGCGCTTAATGGGAGGCAACCCATTGGTACATGTTTTTCCCTTTCTTTTTCTTGCGTTTGTTTGATCTCACTCTTGGTGTGCTTTGTTTTTCTTTTGTGTTTTTGGGTGCTAGATCTTGTTGATTGTCGTGTGTGACGAGATGCTGGAGGTCATGTGAAAACCTCATGAAACTATTGAGAAGAAGGTGCAAGATCCGAGCACATGGGCAAGGAAGAAAGCACCAGGAAAATCGGACTGATCTTGCACATAAATCGGCCGATTTTCCTGGGTTATGGTCCGATTTTTCCTCTGTAAAGGAAAGTGATGATCTCCAATCAAGCATGGGTGGAGCGGACGAGGAACTTGGACGGCTTGCGGTGCCAAGCGCGGGTTCCGACACCTTAATGAACTTCAAGAGCTCTCTACCATCCTTGATCAATCATCCACCATCATCATCCAAAGTGAACCAAAATACCAAAGCATCACCAATTTTACATTGTGAGAACTCTCTTTCAGTTCTTTATTTAGTTTACACATTAGGGACAATGTGTTTCTAAGTATGGGGTGGGGTTTTCATGATCACTTGCATGATTAGCATCTAGGATAGTTTAATTTTGTCACATGTTTCATTATGTCTTGCATTGTACATACATATTTCGAAAAATCCAAAAAAATCAGAAAATTTTAAAATTTTTTGTGCTTTCTAGGCTTTGATATGACCCTAATGATGAATCTTATCTTGTGAATTGGCTATGGATGGCCTTATGTGTTAAATTGATGTATGCATATGTGAACTTGAAGTACTTATCTTGAATCCCATGAATGATTTGTGATCATGAATGTTTGCCTTGATTGAATTGAGGATTGAAAGTCGAAATTACATGCTAGTTCTTGCACATCATTTAGGAATAAATGAGGCAATTCATCTTTCTCCACTTCTCATCTTGATCATGTTGCTTGAGCACCTCAATTGATGAAAAATTTGACCTCTTTTGACCCATCCGGGAATAGGAGCATGATAGTGTGTTGATGTGTGTGAAAAGCAAGTGTGGGGTGAAGTTGTTGATGAAAGAATGATGTGAATGAAATGCTGAAATTGTTGTGAAAGTGTAGACAAAAATATAGGTTTGGGAACGTTGGTTTAAATGACAAGTAACTCGGTACACTTCACATAATCGGGTGTTGGTGCCTTGCCAAAGTCAAATAAACCGATAGTCCTAACGAGCTTTGGTATGTGTGCCCGGTGTGGATGCATCTCGAAAAATAGAAAAAGCCCGAGAAGGGCTAATCACCAAGGTTTCGGCTTTTGTACACCAATGCCATTGTCTCAAAAAAATAAAAGAAAAGAAAGAAAAGAAAATGAAGAAAAATATGCACTTGAGGGAAGTTGATAAGAAATGTGAAGTTGTGGTTTGTTTAGTTCCTTTCCCGGATTAGCATCACATAGCCTAGAAAATTCCCACCTAATCACAACGTCTCTTGGCCTTCTATTTTACAAGTCCTTATAACCTACTTGCATGTGTGTAAGACTAAGTGATTTAGATTGGATATGCTCATGATCATCTTGACTTCTTCATCTTTACATTTCATTGCATGCTATCAAGTTAAGTGCAATTGTCTTTCCATGCATTCATTTATTTGATACATAATTGCTTGTCCATTGCCATGAAACATGACTATGAAGGTGATCCAATATTAGAAGCACAACTCCAAAAAGATTTTGCCATTTTTCTGCATACATAAATCATGTCATCTCTCAGTCTATAGTTGGGAATTTGCTCGGGGACGAGCAAAACTTAAGTATGGGGTATTTTTGATAACACGATTTATGACTTAGGTTTAGGTAATCATTTAGATAGATTTCTCACTCATTCATGCACGTTTGGGCATTGGTTCATGACGTCTTCGCTCAATTCATGCATATTTCTAGAAAAGACGTCTACACTACCTTTTATCGGTTTTGTAGGTAATTCGGGGATCTTTTGGACGTTAATCAATACATTTGAGGGCCAAGCCTCATGGTGGTACACATCCAAAATTAAGGAGGAGCATAAATGAGCAACAAGGGACACAAAGACCACTATTGGTGCAAGCAATGGATCAACTCATGGCTAAACGATCATGGCATGTTTCTGCTGAAGAAAATCGGACCAACTAGCAGCTAAATCGGCCGATTTTCTCCTACTGAGTCGATTTTTGAGGCTTTGACAGCTTAAGCCACGTGTCCCACGATCTCTTGTTCGTCCTTGCTCTTGGTGGAGAATATAAGTGGTCCTGCAGGTGGTTGCTGAGGATCTCTCCTCTCCCACACTCTCATTCACACCTCTTCAATTTGGGGGAAAGATTGGAGAAGAAGAAAAGCTCTCAAGGATTGAAGGAAGAAGAAGAACACCATTCTAGGAGTTTAGTGAGATTTTAAGTGACTTTTGAGTGATTTTTGTAATCTTGGATTGAAGAACGATTTCAAGGATTGTTAGGAACGTTTTGGATCTTCATTTAAGAGTTTGTAAGTCTTGCTACAACTTGGATTCAGTTGAGATTTATTGATTTTACTTGCTTATCTTTCATTATCCATCTAAGAACACCATGTATGCTTGTGTGATGATTTTGGATCTTAATATGCATACTATTGGCTAGTTTGTTGTGATTCTAGAGAGATGGATTGATGGTTATGGCTAGGGTGATGATAGGATGGGCTTATATGTTAGTTTAGGATGATTTATATGCACGAAACTCACAACAGAAGGAAAAATCGACCTGTTCATCAGATAAATCGGCCGATTTATCTGTAGAACAGCCCGATTTATTCTCCTGTTGCTCTTTAAATGATAAATCTGAATGTTAGGGTCCTTGGTTGTTTAAATCCTAGTGTTTATTAAGCCTACTTTAGCTTAGGACCACCTAATGCTATCAATCTAAGTGAGTGAAGAGATCTACCCGATGATTTCCGACCTTAGGTACCTAAGATGATGAATGCTAGGTAGTAGTGAGCCTCATAAGCCGCTATTGGATCGAGTGTGCTAGGATTAGTACTTGAGACTTCCCTATTCCGAGACTTACCTGGTAAGGAGAGGGTTGCACCCTTAAGTAGTATCCGGTTTGTGTACAATTCCCTATTTAACCACCTTGAGACCTACCCGGTAATAGGAGTTAGATGCGGGACTAGTGAAGTGAGAGACCTACCCGGTAATTGCTTCCATTAGTTAAACACTCTTCCCCAACACCGCAACTTGTCCTTAGAATCATTAGAACCTTGAGTCCAATGCCATAACCGGAAATCTTGACCTCTAGAATCCACTTTTCTCTCTTGATCATATACTTGTGTTTTGAGTTACTTGTTTGTTGCTAGTTGAGTTGTTAGATTGTTTTATTGTCTTGCTTGATTTGTGATCCTTGCTTGATCACCACAAAAACCAACCAAAAAATATCGAGATTTTCATTTCTTTGTTCCTTGACCTTTTCTTTTATTAGATCCACACTATCTATGACCACTGTTTGACTCGATTTCACCTTAGTCTTTGTGTACGACCTCGGAATACTATCCCTACTACAAACGTCCCGTACAGTGCGGGTTCGCTAGGATTTAGGATAAATATAACGAGTATAAATTTAAAGCTTATTGCGTGCACATCACACGATCTTAGCGTAATAGGTACATTCCCGGATCAGCCGGATGCAGTTCCTGACCTTCCTAGACACTCTCCCCGCCCTACTAGAGCTTCAGGTTCTTCCTCTCGCCGTGCTAGTGTGAGCGAGAGGCCTACTTGGATGGCGGATCCTCCTACATGGTATGACACTCAGCCGGATTGGATGGGAGCTCCACCGCCTTGGCATGCACAACCACCACCTGCACCAACACCTTCAGATGCACCAGCGTGGTACAGCCAGCCGCCTGGTTGGTACGAGCAGTTGCCAGAGTGGGCTACCGACCTTTCCGATAGGGTCGGAGCCTTGGAGATCCGTGCAGACGCTAGGGATGCACGAGCCGACGATCATGACCGCATGATGAGAGATATATACCGCCAGCAGTTTGGGCGGAACTATGATCCAGGCTTCTTCCCATTTCCACCACCGCCTCCACCTCATTGATGACTTTGATGGTCGACCGTTTTAGCCGCTCCACCACCATTTTGTGAGTTCTTTTTCTTTCTTTCTTTTCTTCTTTTTCTTTTTGAACATTAGGGACAATGTTTGTTCCAAGTATGGGGTGGGGTGTGACTAATAGTTTGTAATAACTCTTACTCACTTTGTATGTTTTTATCGAGACTACCTTGCATGTTCATTCTATTGTTACACGTTTCATTATTGCATTGCATGAAAAAGCTTTTGAAAAACCCATAAAAATTGAAAAATTTTGAAAATTTTGTGCTTCTAAGGATAGAGATGATTTCTATGATAATCACTACTTGTGAATTGAGTTTTGATGACAATCGCATGCTTAAACAAATAATGAATTGAAAAGAAATTGAATGAGTTGAGTATTCCTCTTTTGCAAGTTTCATAATGTGATGAATGTTACTTAAATCATATTGAGAAATCAAGGTTGAAATCACATGATAAGTTCTTATGCTTCTTTTTGAGATGATTAAGGCAATTCGATTTTCTTTCTTCTTCCTTTGATCATTTAGCCCCTCAATGAAATAATGACCTCCTTTACCTATCCGGGAATTTGGAGGAGTTGATATTTGGCATGTTTGATGTGGGAGGGCCATGAAAGCAATTATTTGCATTCAAAAGAATAGAAAGAAATTATAGGTTTGGGGAAGTCAATCATGATGATAAGTAACTCGGCACCATTCACATAGCCGGGTGTTTGTGTCTTGCCAAAGTCAGATTGAGCGATATTCCTAGCGGATTATGGTATGTGCATCAAGGGTTTGAGGCATCTCGTAAAAATGAGAAACGCCAATCTCCTAGGCTTCGGTTTTTGTGCACCTCTATCCATAACTCCAAAAGTAAAGTCGAAAAATGAATTGAAAAGAAGAGAGCGAAGCTCTAAGTTGAAAGTGTTGCGGAAACCGCAAGAGAAAAAGAAAAGAGTTAGTTATCCACTTTCCCGGATTCATGCACCACATTCCTTAAAGTTTTCCTTCCTTTTCCGCATTCTAGACCCTGTTTGAAAGTCCTTAAGATCAAGAGAATGATATATGACTTGGTGATCTAAATTGAAGTTTCTTATGATTGATTTTGATAGTGTTTGAAGGTTATGATGTAAACATGGAAATTTGATTAATTCATGAGCTTTCTTTACTCTTCACTCTTTGATTATGTGTATGAAAGTCTTACAAACGAATGAAGCAAGATTTGAGAATGATCTATTGACTAGAAAGCACATTCATCTAAAAGAAGTTTTGCTTTGAGAGTATACACATATTTCATCCTAACTTGAGTTTTAAAGTTTTTGAAAGACCTTGCTTGGGGACAAGCAAGTGGCAAGTATGGGGTTATTTGTTAGCATGAAATATTGTGATATTTTAGGCACGTTTTCTAAGTGTATTTCATCCATATTGGTGTTCATTGATAAAGCATTGAAGCAATTGTGAGTTAGTTTATCTATATTGTCGATATAGAGGTCTACATAAGCTTTGTGTTGATTGTAGGCAAATAAGAGCTAAAACCGGACGAATCAAGGGAGAATGGAGATGGATTGAGCATGTCCAAGGATTGAGGACATCACTAGGAGCTAAGGAAGATGCTAGGATGAAGAATGACACAAGACAAAGGAGAATTACGAGCTACTTGTGTTCCACGCTCTAAAATACGGCCGTACTAGAGTCCACGCTCTAAACCACGGCCGTGGAACTTTGGCAAGACAAGCGTGGAGCATTCCAGAGGGTTACACGGTCGTGGAAGTTATGACAAACCGTGATGAATTTCCACGCTCTAAACCACGGGCGTGGAATCCCAAGGAACCGTGATTCTGGCGATCTTTTAACGTACAACTTAAAGCCATGATCTTTTACACAATGGGCTGGACACATATTCTATCTTGCCCTATAAAAGGATGGAAAGAGAGAGATTCCGTCACCTTCGCTTACGCTGATTGCACGTGCCTAGGGTTTCAAGTGGGACGTGTGGAGATTGCTATTTCGCAACGGAGATTTGCGAAGGGTTGAAGATTTGGAAGTTACGCTATGTCCTTAGGTTTGATTAGAAGACGGATTGACATCCCGTTCTTCGTTCTTATCAAGGATTGTGATTGGTTTGTGTTATTCCGAATCTGCTTACATCATTGTTCTTGTTTGTGGATTTGAGATTTGTTTGAGATTTATTCAAGGTTTTCGAAGGTTTTCATCTTTCATCTTTTTAAATCTTGAATTTGATATCAATATGACTGTTGTTGGCTAAAACCCTTTAGCAATTCTAAGGTGAAGGGTTGATAGTTGTGGCTTAGATGATGATAGATCGATCATAAACAGATTGGACCCTGAGAGTTAGAGAGAATCGTCGACGTAGCAAAATCACGGTGTTCTTGAGTTCCATGGCCGTGGAATCTCAAGATCCACCTGTAATTTCCCTCAGTTTACGAACCTTGCTTTTACTTTAATCCAAAGTTAAAGATTTGCTTTAACTTAGTCTTGGCTTGCCTTTTCTAGGTGGTAGTGAAGCCTCAACAACCTCTACCTCGATTTCGAGTGTCACAACCTTAATCGCTTAAGTTAGTCTTGATCCTTGGATTACAAGTTTGGGTATTTGACATTAATTCTTACCTTTAGATCCTTTCACTACTACAAAAAGTGGATTATAACCCGGGTGTTTGAAAGAATATACTCCGGACGCCGACCGGGTTAAAGGTTAGGGCGATATTTGGTCCACCAACTTTATACCCCGGGCGTTTGTTAAAACAAATCCGGTTTATTTTTTCTCCTTTGATTTCGGTACAAACGATGCCAACCGGGATATATTCTATCAAATAACCCGGCAAACTTGTACCCGGGGTATTTTATAATGTCACATAACCGGATACGGACCGAGTTATTTAATGTCGTTTATTTTAATAATAAATAACCGGATATTGGGAAGCGGGTTATTTGAAACCAACAAATAACCCGGAGGGTAGAATCCGGGTTATTCGACTATGTGACGACCTAATAATCCGGACAATGAAGATCCGTGTTATTAGGTATAAAATTTATTACGAGACCATTGTAAAGAATTTAACCCGAATTTAATGTCCGGATTCTATACGTATTTCATGGCTTTCACAAATTGTTCTTGTCCCAAATGCAAAAGAAAACTGAAGTAACCATTTTCCTTTCACAAACATGATTCAAAGTCATGTACTTAACTCAAAACATCATCGTTTTGTGATCACCAATATCACATCCGAATTGAAAATGGGACATGTTCTTAAACTAAATGTCACCAAGTATATAAAGATTCAAATGTTCACAATCTTCAAAAGGTATATTCATCGTGCTAGCAATGTACATCAACTAGAAGATAACCGGTGATGAAATATGCACTGTTTTTGCCGGAGAGGTCATGAAGCCTTACAATAGATCAAGTTTTCAGGGTCGTCACCTTCACTGCTTTGAAATATCCTGGAGAGCACAATAATACCAAGTTTGGGAAAGTTACAAAGTGAAAGGCATATGGAGCCCTATGCAAAAGTCTCAAATACAAAATATATACTAGAAGAAAAGGGCATTCAATGCAGCATATGGACATGTCAAACATTTGTTCATGAAAACTAAAGAACAACACTCTAGGCTTAATTTCGATCTGTCCAAAAAATCTTTTCGAGGTCGGAACACACAATCCAAATCCAAATCCAAATCATATAAATGCAATCAAAGTTTCGAATTTCATACCTAAAAGATTAGTTGAAACAAATATTTCAACCACTCCTTACGAACTTCTTCAATTTCATCATACGAGTAAGTATCTTTTTTCCCATACCATTGTAAAGATATCAGAAATTAACTTAGATAAGCTCATGATTATAATATTTTAATGAAAAGCAAAAATAAATTTAAAATTTGTCGAAACATACAATCTTTGGGACACTGTGACTTCTTCTTAATATGATCTCGCGCATAAATCTCAACACATAATATCCACAATCATTCAAGTTTGGATTATGCGGACACCGCAACTCATGAAAAAACATATATTAAACTAGTGATATACATATTACGTCAACTGTAAATGTTTGTGCCTTATAACTAATAAAAAAAGGTGAAGATATGATGATTAACCTTTATGGCCTGCCATAGAGTATTTTTTCGAGGTTTTTTAGTCCCAAACTAGTGTATTTTAAAGTATAAACCCTACACAATAAGAAAAAAAGAAATGGTTTTAGTACTATATACGAAATTACTTATTTGTAGATAATAGTAGGAAAAACTTACAAATCAACTAATTGCTCTGCATCATCATTTTGTTGTCCATGCAACGGGTCAATCCAATATGCAAACCCTTTGTGAGGGTGTAAAATCAACAACGCCCAATGATTCCTACACTTACACAAATAAGTAATTATTTATAAGAGCGTATGTACATACAACAAGTCAAGCTGAAACAAAAATTACACCTGGTAAGAACATGGCATGGATATACCTTTATGTTTTTAACCTTAGCCATCAGTGTTTCAACTATAAAGTGATTTTGTGACTATTTTATGGAAAAAGGACAAAAACTTACAAAAGTGGAGCCTTTTGAAGTGTTTCTGGCATACCTGCTCTCTAGTACAAAGACAATGATTATCTATCAATTATAAGTTGCCAACTGATCAATGATTTTACTAGCTTCATTAGTTCAATTTCTAGAGGTTTCAGCATATGAGACCAATATATATTAGCATAGAATATTAGTTATTTTTAGAGTAGTATCACATGGCATACGTTCAAGACGTCAAGTACTTTCAACAAATGTGAATAGAAGAAAAATCTTACACTGGAAACCAGTGATGTCATATATGTGTTACTAATTTAAAGCCCTTACCAATCTGAGTTACACAAACTTAAAAATCAGCAAATAGACAAGCAAACAAGAATTAAAGAAAAATATGGAATATGAATGTAAGTCTATCAGAAGATTACCGGGATAAAAAAAAACATGAATTATTGCCACGGTTATGGAAATTTTCTCTAGCTTTTAATGAAAAAAAAACATTGGACATTTGGAAGTTTATAGCACCGAAGAGCGCTTGGTAGCTATGGTATGAGCGGCACAATAAAGATTACAAGTAATCCGTCACATTCAAAGAAAAAACAACATGAAAAAGACAACAAATAGATAGAATATTGAGTTTGTTTAATATATGTATCCAAAGCAAGTACCATGAGACAATCATGTTGAGAGAGACTTACAAGATCGCGCAGCATCTTCAAGTTCAAGAAAAGACTGAACCACAACACTTCTTGATATAGCAATATCGGACAAAAGCTTTGTCATCACTACTCCAAAGAGCATCTTCTCTGCAGTAAATGCCAAAACAATGGCCTTCTACAATCAATATTATACAGGAATGGTTGCTAAACTGATCAACCTCCAATACCGAGAAGCAAAAGATACAAGCATTTGTAGTCAAAATATATATAAATATCATTTCATGTTAGCGTATATCTCCAACCTCATCCAAGAGTGCAATGTATCTGATGCGCAACTGGCCTTTAGGAGGAAAGGATGGAAGGCTTTCTCTAGAAATACCCACTTCAATTGCAAAAGAAGAAGAAAAATTATGGTTAGATAATTACTCTATTTAGTTGCAGGAGAAAGATGGTATACTTATACATATAAGATAGTAATGTCTATACAACAAAACACACTCCAACCAGATGAATAAGACAGGGGGTATGCAAATAGCTAATATCACGTGACAAATGCATTCATAAATGACAATCCTAATAGGTTACTTCCTTTTATCTAGTATCTCACCATGGATAAAAATGTCACCAAGTCCAAGAAAAAAAAGTCCTTGATGGGTCCGCTATTGTACGAGCACCTTGCTGGTTTAAAACCCTGGGCATTCATATTATCCCAAAGTAATTTCACTTAGACTTAAATTTGCTGGAGAATTGCTCATAGCTCGGTACATACAGAACTGCATCCATTGAGGGAACCAATTGTGAGCGACATATTTCATCATACAGAGAATAAACTGATGAGTAGTTCAAAATATGTAATATACCATCTCCGTATGAAGCCATTGTAAGGGGAGAAGAGATCAATTTTCCAGCCAGGGAAGCGATATCCTTGACTGAAACTTCATCAACGGTTTTAGGAAGTGCTCCACGGGTTTCCTGCAAAGAGCAACATCACGCACTCATTATTTTTTTTACCAACAAAGATACGCTTTAGACATGCCAAAAATAGAGCTTAATGGCACTTGGCTCATCAAAAACTACCTGCAGCTCTAAAGACACGAAACAAGAACCTTTAGGATACTAGATTACACGGTGTAAATAAAACTAGAACCCTGAATGTGAACCTATTGAAAGGGTTAATTATGTACAAGATAAAATTTTCCTTGTGAACATGGTTTAAGCCTCACATGTACACTAAAGAGGGGAACACCATGCGCTGACAATCCATTCTTCAAAATTATATATAAAACGAGGAAGAGTCGTCCAAATAAATATTATAAAACCAGAAAAGTTTCCAAAAAAATGTTCATTTTCACCTCTCCATAAGTCAAAAGTTGTGTGCCAATATCTTCGGAGGCCACCATCTGCAAAATAAGTATAAGAGTTTAGAAATAGGCTAAATAGAAGAGTGAGCGTCAGCATATAGGGTTCATTGCAAGGTGAACTTCAAGATACGGCTATAGTGTCAAAAGATGTTGGAGCATACTCTTGATTCTAAGTTCATCAAAATTGTTGACTTGGTTGATGCCTTTGCGCGGTCTAGTTGTACTTGGCTAACTGTTCCAAATTTAGTAGGAAAAAGATTCTGAAGAACATTAGCAACCACCTCCACATGATTCTCATATACAAAACAAGCATCAAGGGCGTTATAGCATACCTTTCAGTAGCATACTCTCTTTATATACATCAACAAAGGAGGTGAAGGCAGAGGAGAAACACTTCTTTACAAAACTGCAAAATGATCATCATGCAAAGAAAACCCAACGAATGAACTTAAAACACTCAAATCAAAATATTGAGAAAACTTAAATCATAAATAGAACACAAAATAGAAAATATAGGTAAAATCAAAATGCATGAACGGGAGAGGGAAAACCTTTCCCTGTAAACAATGAAAATGATCACCATACAAATAAAACCTAAGACGCACTGAGGTTAAAATGTATGGCAAATGTATTCCACAAAACAAATCTGAAACTGGTGCAGGGGAGTTCGACAACTCTAATGAACTTAAAAATTATTCATGGTCTATAAGTATCCTATAGTTTTCGACTTCCTATTATAGAAGCAAAGTACCATAAATCTAAGAAACTCTATGGTGAAAGATCAACAAATTATCAAGCCACACCATGATGCAGGGGAGTTGGTTCAACTTGTTGTGACAAGGAGACTTTAGTGCTTCTTGTTAAAATAATAAAAAATCATACCTCAAATTTTGTTGAGTGTTACATAAATATAAGCAAAGGTGACTTTAAGGGGAGATCTTATCTTCTTAATACTATTCTTGCAATACTAAAGAACATCCGTTGATAACATGGTATTAGGCAATTGCAACAACACTGAAACATTTTCACAGTGACTGAATAAGAGCATGTTTAAAGCAATTTCAATATAAATATAGTGATTAAATTATGGAAGGTTTAAAAAAAAATTTCAAACAGTACATAAATAACATTGTAGATATTCAACAACTTCAATATCAATCATCTATCATATTATGGCAGGTATAAAACATTTTTCAAGATCTATATAGTTGATTATGGCAGGTTTAAAACATTTTTCACAGAGATTGTATATGTTTATAGTAATTTCAAATAGTAGATAAATCGCATTGCAAAAATGCAGCAATTTCAATATCAATATATGCTATACTGAATTGAAGTGATAGCAAGTAGAGAATACCTGGTAGGAGAACTTTAGGCGGATGATCGGAGAGATGAATGACAGACAAAAGACTCACAATTTGGGAATAACTGATTTCCTAGCCTTCGGTGGCAGCAACCCTAATACGAAACCCTATATGAAACACAAGAGCGAATCAAATCTACGGTTTCCCTGAAATTCGAAGCGAATATTGAAGGAAGAAACCATAGCGTTCTCCAACACAAAGGATAAAAGAATAAGACTTGTTATTCAGTTGAAGGGGAGAGGGGAAACCATTCGATGATAGTGATAGTTGGAGCCCTTGCCAATTAACAGTTCTTGAAGAAAGTAATTGTAGCCCTAGAGATGTTCTCCGCCAGTACACACGAAGAACGACCTTGTGTGAGATAAGAAGGGAAGAGGGGAATAATTTTGACTTTCCTTTGTTGCTGAATATGCGATAATTTTTATTGTTTAATTAGAAAAAAATAATAATAGTGAAGCAAGCCAAATATTCCGGGCGTTTTGCTGAATTTACAAATTTAACCTAATATATAACTCGGTGGTCAAAGCAACCGTGTTATATATGTTTTATATAACCCGGATATAGCAATGTTCGAGTTATTTACATTCCTCTTACCTAATTTTACATAACTTTATAACCCCGGTATTACAACATCCGTGTTATTATAGGTTTCCAAATTAAATTTTTTAAAAATCCGATTTTATACCTCATGATTTATAAGCCCGGGATATATTTTAAGGGTTATAAACACATTTTTGTAGTAGTGTTTCTATATTGAAGCCTCAACAACCTTTATAGAGAGTATTTTTAGTTAAGTTACATAAAGCCTTGGAACTTCACCGTACATTGCGTTGCATTAGTATACCTTTGCAACTCTCAACTCTGTCCTTATATCTTTAGTATATCTTGAATCGATTGCCACAACTGGATTCCTAGATTTCTAGGATTGTTGTTTTCCCAATATTTACAAAAGCTCATACATTTACTTGCTTGACAATCTTATAATTGGTTTTAACCCCCCAAATCCCTGTGTTCGATACTTTGGAATACTTGCTAATCTACGCCGATCCGTACACTGCAGGTTCGCTTGCTTGATTCTAGTTTTATAAATTTAAAGCTTATTTGCATGCATGCTAAGTGGCGAACACCAACCCCTTCTTATTGGATAAAATTAGGTTTAGAATATCTCCTTTTGTGTTGATGACATGGCAATAACGGTACGGATTTTTCTGAAGAAAATCTCGGGTGACGTCATCAAAACCACGGCCGTGGTTTATACCGTGGAGCCTCTCAACCTCTCTTTCCACTGGTTTTAATCAATGAATTAATAAAACCTTGGCCGTTGAAGTTTCTCTTTGGCCGTGGTTCCTTCTTTTAGAAGTGTTTCCTTTTTGTTCTTCTTTGTATCATCTAAATCCTTGCCTCATACTCTTTCTTGAGCTCTCCAATGCTTCCCTTTGAGGTCCACTTTGATCAACACCTCATGAATGCTCCATTTCCACTCCAAATCAGCGCCAATTCACCTGAATTCACAACAAAGCTTGTGTAGATCTCTATTCCAACATAATAGGTGAATATGATCATAAATGCTACAAATATACGTCCATGTACACAAAAGAAAGGGAAAACTACCTATTTTCACTTTTAAACCAACGTCATATTTCATGCTATCAAAGAGATTCAAGTACCTTCTACTTGATTGGCCTCATCATGGAAATCAAAGGATATAGAGCTTCTTGAGATCTACTACAAAGGCTTGAATGAAGATACACAATTCCGACTTCAATCCATTTCCGAGGCACTTTCATGGAGAAGCACGTAGATGATGCATGGGAGTTTATTGAAAAACAAGATTTGCTGATTTAGAAGTACTCCCATTGAGGAAATGATGATAAACTCCAGCGACCTGGAGTCCATGAGGTAAGTACCACTACCATTCTATTTGCTCAATTAGATATTCATAAAATGAGTTTAAAGAATGAAGGAAAACCAAAGATCTCAAGCGCCGACACAAGCAAATTTGCCACCTAAGCAGCAAGACGTGAACTACACGGGTCAAGGGAATTATCAAGGAAACTATCAAGGACCCCAGAATAACAATTACAACAACAACAAGAACTACAATGGAGGAAACAATTATAAGGCCAATAACAACCATCCTGGATTCTCTTATTCAAATCTGGATGGAGCATTGAACCCTCTAACTACCTCTAGTCAAGCTCCACCACCAAGGACCCAAAATCCTTCCCCGGGATTCAACCAACCGTTGAAGGATCGGGTGGAGATGATGTTGGCAAAATTAGTAGGAGATAAATGACGTGAATTCTATTTCTAAGGCTCAAAAGGCCTTGGAATATCAGGTGTTCAGCAAGGCTGGAGAAGTTCCTAGTGATCAAGGACGGCTTCCGGGAAGAACCGAGAATAATCCAAAGGGGCAAGTGATGGCTATCACCACTAGAAGCGGACTGAAAATTAATGAGTCATTGCCCATGAACGTTGATAAAGGGAAGCAAGTTATGGTTGAGGAAGATCAAGAGCCAAGTGAGAAGGAGAAGGAAAAAAAACCAGTTTATGTATCCCCTCCTGCATACAAATCAAAACTTCCATTCCCGCAATCTCATGCTAGAGCGCGCCTTGACAAACACTTTGGTAAGTTCCTTGAACTCATGAGTAAATTACATATTAATATTCTGTTCATGGATTCCATTGTAGGTATGCCCGCATATGGGAAGTTCTTAAAGGAAATCCTTTCCAACAAGAGAAAATTAGAAGAGGTTGGGATCCCGGATCCTTTTGCGTTCCCATAGGTGTCGGAGAAGTGACTTATGAGGTATTATGTGATCTTGGAGCAAGCGTGAGCATCATACCACTTGCGCTATGTGAGAAGATTGGACTAGGAGTGCCAAAACCCGTCAAGATGACGCTCTACATGGCGGATATATCTATAAGGCATCCTGTGGGAATTCTTGAAAACATTCCCATACGGCTAGGTATGTTCTACATTTCTATTCATTTTGTTGTGTTAGACATTCCTGCGGATCTTTCAGTCCCAATTATCCTCGGAAGACCTTTTCTTGCAACTTCCGGTTGCATGGTGGATTGCAAGAACACCACACTCTCCTTGAACATAGGTGAGGAGAATATAGAGTTCTAGCTGGCTACTATAGTAAAAAATCCGGCCCTTGGAGAGGATATTTTCAACATTTGTGATGAAGAAGAATCAAGAGAAGAGATAGGTTCTATTTTGCTCAAGGATCCGCTTGAAAAGGTCATAAGCATGAGCATTGTTGAAGAAGAAATAGAAGAGGACTGCAACACTGAGATCCGAGCATTAAAAACATTGGAGGAAGACCCCAAGACAAAGTTTGAAGTACTAGAGAAAGCTACGATAGAGCCTAAAAATTTCGACCCCCTCAAACAAAATCGACCGATGTTTCTATTGAAACAATTAATTCATCCGAAAATTTACATTTCGAGAGCGAGTTCGACCCAAAAATTGGCCAACATTTTTCTAAGAGGGTCGATTGTCTTGATACTCAAGAAAAATTTTCCAAAATCAAATGCAGGCGTTCTTGAATGCAAATATACATATCCCTCAACTACAAAAGCATCACAAATCACTTTGGAAGGTCAAAGCTCACCGAACAAAGAGCCTCCTACCTTGGAGTTGAAACCTCTTCCTTCACACTTAACTTAAGGTACTCCTTTGTAGGACTAACTCTACATATCCGGTCATAGTTAGTTCTAATTTAAATGAAGATGAACTCAACAGGCTGATGCATGAGTTAAGATTTCATAGGAAAGCTATAGGTTATACTATTGATGTTCTTGTTGGTATTAAGCCTTGTTTATGCATGCATTATATTTTGATGGAAGATAATCGTAAGCCTTCACGAGAACCTCAAAGACGGTTATATCCGATCATGAAAGAGGTCGTGAAAAAAAAAATTCTTAAGCTACTTGATGCATGTATTATCTTTCCGATTTTTGATAGCAAGTGGGTGAGTCCCGTTGATGTGGTTCCAAAGAAGGGAGGATTGACCGTTGTATCCAACAAAAACAAGAAGTTGATTCCTACAAGAACAATTACGGGATGAAGGATGTGTATCGATTATAGGAAGTTGAACGTTGCAACGAGGAAGGACCACTTCCCTCTTCCTTTCATCAATCAAATTCTTGAAAGATTGGCACAACACTCACAGTTTTGCTATTTGGATGGGTATAGCGGATTCTTCCAAATTCCAATCCACTCCGATGATTAAGAGCAGACTACATTCACATGCCCTTGGGGTACGTTTGCTTATAGGAGGATGCCTTTCGGACTTTGCAATGCACCGACTACTTTCCACAGGTGCATGATGGCCATATTCTTGGAATACATAGAGAACATCATTGAGGTTTTTATGGATGATTTTTCAGTTTATGGTTCTTCTTTTATGATTGCTTATCTAGACTTACTCTAGTTTTGCAAAGATGTGAAGACACTAACCTTGTCTTGAATTGGGAGAAGTGTCACTGTATGGTTAGCGAAGGCATTGTTTTAGGTCATATGATTTCCAACCGTAGAATTGAAGTGGATAGAGCGAAGATTGAGACTATCGAGAAGCTACCACCATCATCTTCGGTAAAGGGGGTAAGAAGCTTTCTAGGTCATGCAGGTTTCTATAGGAGATTCATTAAAGACTTTTCTAAGATATCTAAATCATTGGCTAACCTACTAATGAAGGATGTGGTTTTTGAGTATCCAAAGGATTGAATAGATGCATTTTACAGGATTAAGGAAGCCTTGATATCCGCACCTATCATTCAACCGCCGGATTGGAATCTCCTTTTAGAGATCATGTGCGATGCAAGCGATGTAGCCGTAGGAGATGTTCTTGGAAAAATAAATGATGGACGCACTTATTCCATCTATTACGCTAGCAAGATGCTAGATCAAGCTCAACTAAATTACGCTACAACTAGAAAAAGAGTTATTGGCGGTGGTCTATGCTTTTGAGAAGTTTCGCTCTTACCTTGTGGAAGCAAAGGTTATTGTCTACACCGACCACGCAACAATCCGGTATTTTCTCACAAAGAAAGATGCAAAGCCGCGACTCATTAGACGGATCCTCCTTCTACAAGAGTTCGACTTAGATATCCGTGATAAGAAAGGATCCGAGAACTCAGTGGCGGACCATCTTAGCTGACTTCCTCCTATCGCAAGCGAGAAAGATGAGATGCCCATATATGACTCCTTTCTGGACGAGCAGTTGCATGAGATTGAGGATTGCCTTCACCAAATCTCAAGATGTAATGAACCATGGTTTGCTGATATAGTTAATTATTTGGTTTGTCAGGATATACCTCCAGGACATTCCTACACACAAAGGAAGAAGTTCTTTAAGGATGTGCGACATTACTACTTGAATGGACCTCTAGTTCCGGACGGGATGATAAGAAGATGCATTCCGTAAGATGAAGTAGAAAGCATTATACGACATTTTCATTCATTGCCTTGTGATGGATATTCTAGTTCCCACAAGACATGTGCTAAGGTACCACAATCCGGTTTCTTTTGGCCTAACTTATTTAGAGATGTGTAAAAGTTTGTTGCTTTTTGAGTTGTCAAAGAATAGGTAATATATCTAGGAGGAACGAGATGCCTCTAAATAACATCCAAGAAGTAAACATATTTGATGTATGGAGAGTGGATTTTATGGGACCGTTCCCATCATCTTGCGGGAACATGTATATTCTGTTGGCGGTAGATTACGTTTCTAGATGGGTAGAAGCCATTGCTTCTCCCACTAATAATGCCTCGGTGGTAGCGAAGTTCTTTTTTAGAACGATCTTCCCAAGGTTTGGGATGCCCCAAATCATCATTAGTGATAGAGGAACACACTTCACCGCCCGGAAGTTTGAAGCACTTCTATCAAAGTATGGGGTGACTCACAAGATAGCCACTCCCTACAATCCACAAACAAGCGGCTAAGTAGAGATATCGAATCGAGAGATCAAAGGCCTTCTAGAGAAACCTGTCTCTAGAACAAGGAAGGATTGGGCAATGAAGTTGGATGATGCATGATGGGCTTACATAACGGCTTTTAAGATTCCCATAGGCACAACACCTTTTAATCTTGTATATGGGAAGTCTTGTCATCTTCCGGTGGAGTTAGAGCATAGAGCGTATTGGGCAATCAAATGGCTCAACTTCGACATGAAAGAAGCTGAAGTGAAGCGCCTCTTGGACATCAATGAGTTAGAGGAGATCCACTTAAACACTTACGAGAATGCACAAATCTACAAGGAAAGGACCAAGAGGTGGCATGACAAGCACATCATCCCAAGGAGTTGATAGAAGGAGATCTCGTCCTTCTCTTTAACTCTAGACTTCGTATTTTCAAGTAAGCTTAAATCTCGCTGGACAGGACCTTATACTATAAAACATGTGTTTCCCCATGGTGCAATTGAAGTATGGGGTGAACATTGTGGAAACTTCCAAGTTAATGGCCAAAGGTTGAAGAAATAGACGCTAGAAGTTCCGGTTGAGAGTGTTGCTCCTCTTTTTTTTAAGTGATCATCAAGGGAGATAGGTACAGCTAGCGTCCTTAAACCAAGCACTTCTTAGGAAGCAACCCAAGTTATTTCTATGTCTTTTCCCTTTTTCTTAGATAGATTAGATTAGTTTTTTGCATTTTTCGTTGGTACATTCCGGGTTCTCTTGTGTCTTTGATAACAAAAACAAGGTATACTCTCAAAGAAGGATCAATGATGGGATGAGATGGCCGTAGGATCGAGATTTTGATAGGAAAGGAATGAAGAAAGCACTTGGAAAGGAAGTGAAGAACAAAAGACAAATATTTCGGCCACACATAGGAAAATCAACGATTTTTAATTGAATTAATTAATTGAGTCAAAATTTTCCAAGTCGAGAGCAAGATCGACTAAAAAATTGACCCCTCTAGAAAAAACCGGTCGATTTTTAGTGATCATGGACGTAAAACAAAGAAAATTGGACCGACAAAAAAATCAACCCCCTAGAAAATTAGGTTGATATTTAGGCAAAACCGGATGACTATAAAAGCATCATTCTTCATCTTCAAATCCTACACTTCTTCTTCTTCGAAGCGATAACCGGATGTCATTTTGCCCTCAACCTCAAATCCTCAAAACTAAAGCGTTTTCGCTCGTTCTTGAGCCAAAATGAAGATCTGTGCACGCCATTGAAGATTCCAAGCCCAAACAGCGCCACAAAAAGCTAAATCGCTTAGATTTCAGGTTTTTCATTTCAAAACCCTACAAGATTCATTTTCTTTAGATTCGCACTATTTGGAGTTGTTTTGTTCAAAATAGAGTGCTATTCAGAGTAGGAACAAACAAAGGAAGCAGGTGGAAGCATTGGTTGGTCAAACACTTTACAAAATCGAAAGATTGACCAAAATAGTGAAAAATCGGGCAAACCCCGGAAAATTGGTTGATTTTTCTTCACAGGATTGGAGTCTCTTCGTAGATCTTCCCGATCCTTGATTCCCAGGAGAGGTTCCACCTTCATCCTTCTAAGCCTCCTCGACCACCTCCTCGTAGACTCCCGGTCATCCAAGAGAAACATAAAGCAAGATACGCACGACTTTTGAATCAACCTATTATTGCTCCTAGATATTTGGTGATTGATGAACTGGATTGTATAAACGTTAGAGAGGATCTGGAATGGATGATTGAAAGTACTGGATTGACTAATTTTTCGAGGTTTAGGGAACATGCTTATGCTGAGATAACTTTGGAATTTACACGTTCGTTTAAGTATGATCCTAGGGAAAGGAAAGTGAAGTTTAGATTGTTGAAGAAGAACTATGATATGCCCATTGTTGTGTTTGGGAGTATGTTTGGCTTCCTTGCGTCATCTGCAGGAACATATCCTAGGAACATTAGTCCTAGTGGTTTTTGGGAGAATATAGCTCTTGTGGAAGGAGGAAATGACATACGGAGAGCCGAAAACTCAAAGGAGAAGTGCATTGATAGCATGTATTATAGTCTATATTTTGGGACTTGTTTAGACGTTTTATCTTCAATAATCTGCATGTATGGATGTATATTATATGATTATATTTTTGTTTCATCTACCTTTACGGGAATTGAGGTCTACACCTAGTTTCGTTGTAATTGTAGGTAAAATGGCACGTTTTGCATCAAAATGGAGCTAAGAAGCTAGGGAGTCATTGAAGCTACATTCTGGAGCTTAAAGAAGAACTCAAGAAGCATGGAAATGATGAAGAAGATTGATTTTGGACCAGATTTGAGAGGTTTCACATTCAGTTGAGATTCACCTCAGTCAGCTACAGTGTCACCTCGACCGAGGTGATCTTGAGGAGCATCCCGACCGAGGCGAACACCCTGCCGCCGGCGAGATATTTATTTTTAGCTAAGATCTTTTAAATTTGAAAAGAAGATATCTTATAATTTTGGGCTGAATTTCTGGAAGGAAGATATTATTTTTTGGGAGATTTATTTTAGGAGATATGGATATATTTTATAGGAAATTATCTTTTTAAGATATTTTATCTTTGGAAGATAATTCTCCTATATAAAGGGTTGGATTTTCCACAAGTTCAAGCAGGCTTATATGCTGAGAACATCCAGCAATTAAGGGATTTTTTGGAAGCTTGAAGGAAGTATTGAAGATTGAAGATCAAGGAAGGAAAGATTCATAATTTAGAGTTAGCTTTTGAGGGAGTTTGTAAGACTTTATTAGATTCCCTTTTGGTTTATTGTCTTAGCTGATTTGTGATTTGAGGAACGCTTGTTGTTTGATATTTGATTCAGTTATTGACCCCTTTTCCTTAAGGTTTTCTTGTTCGAATATTGATTCTCTTTCCATATATTTAATTATTGTTATCATGATGACTGTTGGCTAAGTTTCTTGTGCCATTCTTGGGTGATTGGCTGAAAGGTGTGGGAAAGACGATGCTAGAATGATCTTAATCCCAGCAGGACCCTAAAAGCTCGAGTCTTTAACCTTAACCCTAGAACACCTCGCTCAGTCGAAGAAAATCTCAGCTGGGGTGGAACTTGACTGAACGAGGTGAACCTTTCCTGATCCGAAACTGAAGTTAAGTGTTCTAGTTTGCCAAATCCTATTCTTATTACACCTTTCCTGGTTCAATGCAACCCTATGATGAGACTTACCCGGTGATTCCTTTGTTTGTTTACCCAAGATCATGAGTGTATGAAATAAAGGTTTATCCTGTATTGGGGTTTGAAGGTACCTTCATTCCATCTTTGTGAGTTAGCGTGAGACTTTACTCGGTAAAGGTTGATTCTATTCCCTTGGGTGGTGTGTTGGTTTGAGATTTTAATTCCTTTCCTTAGTGCCTTGAGACTTACCCGGTAATATGAGGTTTGGTTTGGGATAGTGGTAGTGAGACTTACCCGGTGATCTATTCCCACCTTAGAAACACCTTCCCTTTGCAAACCTCAGCTTTGTCCGCGTTATCCTTTGAGATCTTGAGTGGGAACCACAACTAGATGCTTTAATCCCTAGAATCCGCATTTCCCCTTACTTGACATTTTATATCATCTTGATTACTTTAATTGTTTTTGGTTAATTGCAATATTTGACAACCAATTATGTGCTTTGTTTCACCATAGTCCCTGTGATCGACCCCTGAAGTTCTTGCTTTTTATTACAATTGACCCGTACACTGCGGGTTCGCATATTTGTTCAAGTATACTTTTGGGTTATAAATTTAAAGCTTGCACACACCGTTTGGAGCGAACAAGTTTTTGGCGCCGTTCCTGGGGACTTGGTCTAGACCGAGCCGGTTGCGGTTGTCTTTCGGGGCAATTGCCCTTGTTGTTATTAACCATTCTACTTGACTGTTTTCGCAGGATCTTTTTCTTAGGTTTATGCGAAGAACCCGTTTTGGGAAGGAAATCATTCCTTACGATCCTGAACCAGAAAAGACATACAAGCGACGATTGAAAGAAGCTAAGATGGCCAATCAAGACAATCACGATCTTGAGGCTGAATTGAAGGAGGCGCTAGAACAGCTACGCCTCAACCAAGAAGAACTGCAGCGAGAGAGAGAGCAGACTCGCGCAAGAACTGAAGAGATCGAAGCAGATATGGCCGCTCTAAGGGCCTAGTTTCTACCTCGACCGATCCCAGATCCTCACCCGAGGCAAGACCCTGTCCATGTTGCCCCGGCCGAGATACATCCACCTCGGATGCCTGTCCGAGATGTTCTTTTTGCTGGAGTTTCACAAACCCTGGGACAGAGGATGGACCCTAATCAGCAAGTGAGGCATCCAGGAGTCAACCTAGGTGATCCAGCTGAGCATGATTACGAACTTCGACCGCAAGTTCTATCTACGATCTGCCAATGCCAATTTGGAGGTTTAGAGAGGGAGTCTCCGCATCAACATTTACAAAACTACAAGATTCTGATGGAGACCTTGAGACCTTCAAGTCTGGAAAACAACAACTACAAGCTAAGGCCTTTCTACTTTTCCTTGAAAGGCAAGGCGCTTGCTTGGTATCAATCTCTTCCACCCGGAGAGATCAACACTTGGGAAGAAATGACGACGGAGTTTCTAACAAAGTTCTTTCCTCCCTCCAAGACCGCTGAAATGAGAGGGAAGATCAATGCATTCATTATGAAGGACAAGGAGAGTTTATCCAAGTCATGGGAGAGATTCAAAGATGTTCTATTGGATTGCCCACATCGTGGGATTCCAAAGATAGAGTTGCTGGAGATATACTTCAAGGGATTGGATGGAGCTACTCAATTCAATCTCCAACTACTTTCCGCCGGCACATTCATGGATATGCCGATAGACGAAGCTTGGGAGTTCATTGAAAAGCAAGCTTTGCATATGGAGAAGTACTCCCATCAAGGAGTCGAGAATGGGGCAAGGAGAGTTAGTTTCCAGGATACTTCATTAAATGATAATCAACTCATCTCCCTTGAAAATAATGTAAAGCAATTGAAGGAGCTTTTGGTAGCTCATACGAAGAAGGAGCACGATGGAGGATATCAAGGAAGAAACAACAACCAAGGGTCACGGAACAACAATTACAACAACAATAGAGGCTCCAACAACAACAATTGGAGATCTAATCACCAAAACCCGGGTAACCCTTATTCTCAAACTAATAATGCTTTTAGCCCCTCATCTTCTTCTTCTACTCCATTGAAGAGCCAATAGCCTGGATCAAGTTCATCCCGGCCAGATAAGAAAGATGTAGTGTTGGAGGCAATTTTGATCATGCTCAACGTTATGGAGACGTCGATGACTTCATTTTCGAAGGCACAAAAAGCCTTAGAGCAATTGTTCGCTCCAAACGGTGTGTGCAAGCTTTAAATTTATAACCCTAGACGTAAGCTTAAAACAAGGATGCGAACCCGCAGAGTACGGGTCAATCATAGTAAAAAGCAAGGAATTTCAGGGGTCGATCACAGGGACTTAGTGAAACAAAGTCCGATCACGGTATGCTTATGTAAATACTAACCACAAGAGCAATTAAAACAATCAAAGATGAATAAGAAGTCAATAAAGCAAACATGCAATTCTAGGGATTAAAGCATCTAGTTGTGGTTCCAACTCAAGATCTATAGATAAGCGGACAAAGCTGAGGTTTTTGCATAGGGAAGGTGTTTCTAAAGTGGAATAGATTACCGGGTAAGTCTCAAGGAATCAAGATAAAGAACTATAATCTCAAACTAACACACCATCTAAGGGAATAGAATCAACCTTTACCGGGTAAGTCTCAGGCTAACTCACAAAGATGGGATGAAAGCACACTCAAATCCCAATAAAGGATGAACCTTTATTACCTACACTTATGATCGTTGGTACACAAACAAAGGAATTACCGGGTAAGTCTCATCCTAAGCTTGCATTGAACTAGGAAAGGTGTAATAAGAATAGGATTTGGCAAACTCTAACACTTAACTCTCGGTTTCGGATCAGTTAAGTCACCTCGGTCAGAAGAATTCCACCCCGGCCGAGATGTTCATCGATTGAGCGAGATTCTTACGGTTAAGGTAAAAGACTCGAACTTTCAGGGTCCTACTGGAATATATGATTATTCTATCATTGTTTTTCCCACAACCTTCAGCCAATCATCCTAGAATCACACAAGGAAATTAGTCACTCATCATCATGAAAGTATTAATCAAATATATGGGAAGAAGGTGAATATTTGAACAAGAAGAATTTAATGAAAAGATTTCAATAACTGAATCAAATATCACAACAAAAGCGTTCCTTGGATATAAATCCAACAAAGGAAGACAACAAGGAAGGGAATCTAAGATAATCTTACTAAACCCTTCAAAAGCTATAAAAGCTATAATCTTCCTTCTTCAACCTTCAAAAAGGTTCTTCAAATCTCCAAACTGGAGTATGGCTGCTGCGTACTTTTTCGGTGTAAGAGGGATTTCCAACTGTATGCGGATGTCGGATTTGTGGGAAATCCGACCCTTTTTATAAGAAAATAACCCTCCAAAGATAAGATATATTAGAAAGATCTCTTCCCCTAAAAATAGGTAAAATATATGATCTAATATATCTTCTTCCTTCCAGGAGCCAAGCCCAAAAATATAAGATCTCTTTCCAAAGATAAAAGATCTCAGTCAAGCAATATTCTCGCCGCGTCCTAGGTATTCGCCTCGGTCGAGTCGGTTTCTCTGGATCACCTCGGTTGAGGTGAATTTGTGGTCAACCGAGGTGAGTCAGAACTGAATGTGAAATCTCTCAAATCTGGTCCAAAGTGAATCTCTAATCCATGGCTATGCTTCCTGGATGGTTCCTTATGTTCCTGAATGTAGCTCCAATGACTCCATAGCTCCTTTTACTCCTTTTTGATGCAAAACGTGCCATTTTACCTACGATTACAACAAAACTAGGTGTAGACCTCGATTCCCGCAAAGGTAGATGAAATGGTAATATAATCACATAATATACATACAAACATGCAGATTATGAAAGATAAAACGTCCAAACAAACCCCAAAATATAGACTATAATTCATGCTATCAAAATACCCCATACTTAGCCCTTGCTTGTCCCCAAGCAAGTTCCTCATATAAAAGACAAGATAAAATGGATTATAAGTCAAGAAAATCAATGAAAAAGTCCTTCAAAAACATTTTATGGTGTGCTATAATCATAGATCACTCTAAGAGAATACTTCATGGAATTTAAAATCAAAACATGTTCAAAACATTTTATAAATATAGAAAAGTTGTTCATCTTTGCATAAAATCATAGAATGCATAATAAGTCATAATTATCGAAATTAATCATTTATAATCCAGTTTAAACCACTAAGTCAATCAACAATCTCAAGGTCTCAAGGGCTTCCCAAAAGAAAGGTCAAGAAACGTGTAGGGTAGGGATGTAAGTAGGGTAATGTGGTGCTAGAATCTGGGAAAAGGATGAACTTTCACTTTGACTTGCAACATCTTCCACCAATAAGCTTTGATTATTTCACACTTTTTTCTTTTACTTTACTTTTTGGGATGCATGGACAGAGGTGCACAATAACCGAAGCCTAGGAAATCAGCAATCATCAATTTCTTGAGATGCATCAAACCCTTGATGCACATACCATGACCCGTTAGGAATATAGCTCAATCCGACTTTGGCAAGACACAAACACCCGGCTATGTGAATGGTGCCGAGTTACTCATCTTCATGATTGACTTCCCCAAACCTAAGATTACTTTCTAACACTTTCACTTCCAGCCCGCTTCTCAATTTTAACTTGCTTTCACCACTTCGCTTGCTTCCAAATTCCCGGATAGGTAAAGGGAGACAAAATGTATATGAGGGGTTAAGTATGATCAAGAAGAAGAAGAGAAAAGAATGAATTGCCTTGGTCTTTCCAAGAAGAAAGTGAGAGAACTCATAATGTGGTGTCAACCTTCAAATTCAACATAATTTGGATAAAAACAAAGTATTAAACATGCCAATAACTTCAAACAAAGGATTTAGCAACTTAAACATATTATAAAACCTTTCAAACACACAAAGAATTTAAAACTAGTCAGTAAGCAAGATCTTCACTGAGGTCATATCCAGATAATTAACACAAAAATTGTTTTCGAAAACTCTCTGTCAACCTACCTCGGTCGAGGTGTTCTTAGGTCAACCGAGGTGAAACTCCTCGTTCGGCCAGAACTGCCCCGGTCGAGGTCCAAATTTTTTTTTTTAAAACCAGTTTTCTTTCGGTTTCGACGTTTTTCTCAATCAAATAATCTGTAAGTATGCATGCAATCTCAAATAAACATATAGAAGCAAAAGTGAAGCATAAAATATCAATATCCGGTCAAGTGAAGTCATACATCAAATGTCAAATAATACACCACATAAACACCCCATACTTGGGACACACTGTCCCAGTGGGTCAAAATAAGTCTAAAGTATAAAAATACTCACCGGATAATAAGCTGAACTGCATAAAAAATAATAAAGAAAATCCTGCAGCTCTCAGTAGTCACGATCCGGTGGTGGTGGTGGTGGCACGTACGGATACTGGGTCGGGTCGAACGGATAGCCCATGATGTGCTCAAACTGAATTTGAGCCATCATGTGCTGGTAGTGCTGCCGCTCCTGCATCTCGCGGATATCCAGTGACAAAGCAGCATATGAATCAATAACCTGATCCGTCAGGTCATCGATCCGTCTGTGAGCCTCTGGATCCCTGTGTCGGCGTGTCCTACGCCTAGCAGGTCTCACTGGAGAAGTAGCAGGTGCAGGCTCAGTGTCCTCCTCATCCAGATCTATAACTGGTGGTGCGCTCGTCCCTGCAGTATCTGTCCTTGTATCCATCGGGACTCCACCCTCTCTCTCATCAACTATCTCCTCATCATCAGCCTCCTCCTCAGCTGGGGCAACTGCTGCCTCTCTGTAATCCTCCATCAGTGGAGCCCAAGCAGTCTGCCAATAGTGAGGGTCATAAACAGAAAACTGGGCAGACCACCTGATCCCCTGTGGCGCAGTCAGCTCCCATGGCATAGCCACGTACGGAGTAGTCAGACTTCGGGGAACTAGAATCGCCGAGTGATCATCTCCTGCAGCCCAAGCGGCTTGGCAACCGCTACCATCGTACAAGAACTGAGATCCATGTCCTGATAGCTAGCTATATGGGTGACAAGCCCTCCGCAGCAGATGTCTCCCTTCGCTTTGGCCTTGATCTTGTGCAGATCCTCTGCCAACATCAAGCCAAAGTCCGGGATACCTCCAGTAACCATGCAGTACAAACTGAAAAGCTCTCCCTGTCGGATCTTCTGGGGCGTCTCAGTACGCGCCAGAAGTATCTCGCTGAATATCCGGTGGGCTAACCTAAAGGCTAAATGGAAGATGACCTTCTCCCTGGAATCTCCAGGGCGCCATCTATCTGCATGCTCAACAATGTGGGCAATCTGCCCCCAAAACTCCCTAGCTACTGATCGGGACGGGAAGTCAACAGCTGTGGGCTTCGGAATGCCAAAAATATCTCTCCAGTACTCGAGTGGCATAAAGAAGTTCCGGTTCATCAACCGGTACTTCACAGACTGCTCTGTGGGAAGGTAGGTGAAGGAGCTAACGAACTCTAAGGTCGGCTCCAAATAGGCTGGGGCTCGGATCTCAGTAAACTGATCCAGCCCAACTGTAGAAATCATCCTCCTAAGGTCTCCGTCTACCTGGAGGCAATCAAAAGCAGACACGTCCAGGAAGCGTGGTGCAATCACTGGACGGCCAGAAATACGCTCATAATCCACCCGGTGTCGCTTATGGATCACCGGGCGGTAAGGTCGGGAAGAAGAGGAAGAAGGGGAAGGTGAGGATCTATCCCTAAGGACAAGGCGTCGGTCAGAACTCATTTTCAGAAAATCAAACTGTCAGGTCACCTCGGTCAGCTGACAACACTCAAGAATCACCTCGGCCGAGGCACAGCTCGACTGGACCAAGGCGGAAAACTGGGTTCTAATTCCTTCTGAAAATTCAGTTCTTTTCCCCCAAAAATCACTACAACTGCTTCCTATGGGGTACTTAAGCCTTTCCTCAACAAATGCAAGGGCAACCAAAGCCCAAATCGAAGCGAAAAAGCGAGGTAGGGTTTCGGTTCTATTTTTTTTACCTCGTTCGGCCGAATCGGTTCGAGTCTCTTGCAGATCGTTGTTGCCCTGGGATCCTCTAAGTTTCAATCATAGTTTGGAGACAGAAATCGTCGAAAACGAGCAAGAAATCGGAGAAGCGAGGTGAATTGTCGCCGCGGTCGAGGGAGAAAGAAAGTGAAGAGAGAGAAAATAAATCCCCCTTTTATACCCTTTTCTGGAACTGCTGTCACCTCGATCGAGATGGTCTCGACTGGACCGAGGTGGTACGGACCGAGGTGGTTCTTCAGAAAACCCTAGTCGCCTCGGTTGCTCAAGAATCACCTCGGTCGAGGTGCTCTGACAGCAACCGAGATGCCTTAGTCGAACTTCGTCTTCTCAAATTCTCGATCTTCTGTACATTCAGTTATGCTCCTTCCTTAGATGTCTCCTGTTATCTGTCTAGAACGCCAAAAACAAAACAAAGCAAAGCAAAAGCAAAAACTATCTAAGCTAGACTAGAAAAAGGGAAAGAAAGCAATACCTTGGGTTGCCTCCCAAGAAGCGCTTGGTTTAAGGTCGCTAGCTGGACCATAATGCTTCTCTCAAATGTGATGGGAGGTGCCCTCACCCCATACTTCACCTCCATCGTGGGGTGAAGTAAGTAAATCTATCAAACGCTCCAACAAGTGTAAGTGCTCATCGGGGAATGAATCGTCTATGGGCGGGTCGTCCTTCTCACGTGAAGATGCAGGTAGCCGGCTGAGGTGATCCGCAGCAGAATTCTCGGATCCCTTCTTATCGCGGATCTCTAGATCAAACTCTTGAAGCAAGAGAATCCATCGAATAAGGCGTGGCTTTGCATCTTTCTTAGCCAACAAGTATCGAATGGCTGCATGGTCGGTGTAGACAATGACTTTCGCCCCTACTAAATAGGAACGAAACTTCTCGAAAGCATATACAACCGCCAATAACTCCTTCTCGGTGGTAGCGTAGTTGCGTTGTGCTACATCTAGCGTCTTGCTAGCATAGTAAATGGCGGTGGTCCGTCCATCCTTCTTCTGTCCAAGCACCGCTTCTACGGCTACATCACTAGCATCGCACATGATCTCAAAGGGCAAGGTCCAATCCGGAGGTTGGATGATGGGAGCGGAGATCAGCGCTTCCTTAATCCTGTAAAAAGCATCAAGACACTCCTGCGAAAACTCAAAAACAGCATCTTTATTCAAGAGGTTAGTTAGAGGTTTAGAAATCTTAGAGAAGTCCTTGATGAATCTCTTGTAGAAACCTGCATGCCCGAGAAAACTCCTCACACCTTTAACAGAACAAGGGTGAGGGAGTTTCTCAATAGTCTCGATCTTAGCACGATCGACCTCAATGCCTCGATTAGAAACGAGGTGCCCTAGCACAATGCCTTCACTAACCATAAAATGACACTTCTCCCAATTCAAAACGAGATTAGTGTCTTCACATCTTTTAAGCACTAGCGAAAGATTAGATAAGCAATCATCAAAAGAGGAACCATATACAGAAAAATCATCCATAAATACCTCCATGATCTCCTCTATGTACTCGGAAAAGATAGCCATCATGCATCGCTGGAAGGTTGCGGGTGCATTGCACAATCCAAATGGCATCCTCCTATAAGCAAACGTCCCCCATGGACAAGTGAAAGTGGTCTTCTCCTGATCATCCGGATGGATAGGAATATGGAAGAATCCACATAACCGTCTAAGTAGCAAAAGTGTGAATGTTGGGCCAACCGCTCGAGCATTTGATCAATGAAGGGAAGTGGAAAATGGTCCTTCCGTGTGGCCGTGTTCAGCTTCCTATAATCGAAGCAAAGCCTCCAGCCCGTAAGGTCCTAGTTGGGATCAACTCGTTGTTCTTATTCATCACAACGGTCATCCCTCCTTTCTTCGGAACTACATGCACCAGGCTAACCCACTTGCTGTCCGAGATAGGGTATATGATACCTGCATCCAACAACTTAAGAATTTCCTTCTTCACAACCTCTTTCATGATTGGATTTAACCGTCTTTGAGGTTCCCGTGAAGTCTTATGATCATCCTCCATTAGAATTCTATGCATGCAGAAAGAGGGCTTTATGCCATTAAGATCATCTATAGTATAACCCAAAGCCTTTTGATGCTTTCTCAGGACATGCATTAATTTAGACAATTCAGTTTTGGAAAGGGAAGCACTAACAATAACGGGATAAGTGGAATCCGGTCTAAGAAAGACATACCTCAAGTGATTTGGGAGTTGTTTAAGCTCCACAATTGGGGGTGCTTTCTGAGGGGGATCCTTGCTTCCTTCTTCCAGTGGAGTAGATCCAGAAACTGGACTTTTGGAAGTCTCAGTTGAAGTTGTTTCGCCATCGACCTTGGTCGAGGCGCAGAGGCGTTGACCGAGATGTTCTTTAGTCGCGTCGCTCAGTCCAGAAGGTGCCTCGGTCGAGGTACTGCAACTGGAATCGAAACTGGAGATCTTCGTCTCCTAGATTAGCTTCTCAGTTTTAGCTCCTGGATCCTCTTCCAGTGCCTTTAAGCTCCGTATATCTGCATCACAAGAAGCATCTATACCTTCCTCCATTAAACTGAAGCTAATAACTCTTTCGAGTGGATCGTCGGTAAGGATAGAGCTCACCAATTCTCTTGATTCTTCTTCATCGTAGATGTTGAAGATATCATCGCTTAGCTGCTCCCCTTTCATGGCTGCAAGTAGTGCGAACTCCACCTCATCGCCGCCAACGTTGAATTTCAACTTGGCGTTCTTGCAATCCACGTTACAACCCGAAGTTGCTAGAAATGGCCTCCCGAGAATAATAGGAACTGGATAATCTGCGGGAATGTCAAGTAGGACAAAATCTATAGGTAGATAGAAGTTACCTAACTTGACCGGAACGTCTTCCAAGATGCCCACGGGATGGGTGATGGAGCGATCCGCCATATATAGTCGAATTTTAACCGGCTTGGGTTCTCCAAGTCTGATTTTCACACATAACTCCAGCGGGATGATGCTCACGCTGGCTCCTAGATCACAAAGGGCTTCACAAGTGACATCCCCAACTTGAATGGGAATGCAAAATGAGCCGGGATCTCTCAATTTAGGTGGCATCTTCTCCTTCATGATTTGAATGAGCTCCGAGGATTTATATGTCATCCTAACATCACCAAAGTCTTCCAGTTTCCTCTTCCTTGATAGGATCTCCTTCAAGAACTTCCCATAGGCGCGCATCCCTAGAATAGCATCAAGGAAAAGAATGTTTATGTGTAGTTTATTCATCAAGTCAAGAAACTTACCAAAGTGCTTGTCTAGATGTGCTCTTGCCCTTGACTGGGGAATGGAAGTGGTGGTTTGTATGCAGGAGGTGGAACATAAACTTCAGTTTTCCCCTCCGCTTTCTGTGGCTCCACCTCGGTTGGCATCTCGGTCGAAGTGTTCTTCGACTACATCTGGACCGAGGTGGTCTGGATCGGTACTGGCACCGACCGAGGCACTGGATCTGTAGTCTTCAGTCCACTCGTCGTAGTTATGGCCATGATCTGGCCCTTAGGGTTGCTTTCTGTCCTTGCTGGAAGCTTCCCTGGATCTCTTGGCGCTTCATTCGCCCTATTTGCAAGTTGTGGTTCAAAGGCTTTTTGGGCCTTCGAAAATGAAGTCATAGAATTCTCCATAGCGTTGAGCTTGATAAAGATAGCCTCCAGAACTGCGTCTTTCTTTTCTGGCTGGGACGAACTTGATCCTTGCCCCTGGCTCTTTAATGGAGTAGAAGAAGAAGAAGGGGAAGAGAGGAAAGGGTTAGAGGAATCGTTAGAGTTGGAGTTTGAATGATTACCCGAATTTTAGTTGTTCGCCCTCCAATTGTTGCTATTGGATCCTCTATTATTGTTTTTGTAATTGTTGTTCCGGGAACCGTTGTTGTTGTTACGGTATCCGTTGTTGTTGTTCCTTTGTCCTTGCTCTTCCTTCTTGGTTTGAGCAACCAAGAGTTCCTTCAATTGCTTCACGTCATTCTTCAAAGACGTGAGTTGATTGTTGTTGTTGGGCTGAGTTTCTTGGAAGTTAACTCTTTTAACTCCACCTTCAGCTCCTTGGTGGGTGTACTTCTCCATATGCAAGGCTTGCTTCTCGATGAAGTCCCAAGCCTCGTCAATCGCCATGTCCATAAAGGTACCGGCGGAGAGTAGTTGGAGATTGAACTGGGTGCTTCCGTCCAGTCCCTTGAAGTAAATCTCCAATAACTCTAACTTTCGAATCCCATGATGTGGGCAATCCAAGAGAATGTCCTTGAACCGCTCCCATGACTTGGGACAAGCTTTCCTTGTCCTTCATAATGAAAGCGTTGATCTTCCCTCTCATTTCAGCGGTCTTTGAGGGAGGAAAGAATTTGGTCAAGAACTCCGTTGTCATCTCCTCCCATGTGCTGATTTTTCCTGAAGGAAGAGATTGATACCAAGTAAGAGCTCTATCTTTTAAAGAAAAGTAAAAAGGTCTTAGCTTGTAGTTGTTATTTTCAATTCTTGAAGGTCTCAAGGTTTCCATCAAGATCTCATAGTTTTGAAGATGTTGATGTGGTGATTCCTTCTCCATCCCTCCGAATTGGCATTGGCGAATCATGGATAGAACTTGCGGTCGAAGTTCATAGTCATGGTCCGCTGGATCCCCTAGGTTAACTCCTGGACGCCTCAATTGTTCATTGGGGTCCATCCTTTGACCTAGGGTTTGTGGGATTCCTGCAAGAAGAACGTTTCGGACTGGCATCCGAGGTGGAAGTATCTCGGCCGGGGCGTTAGGTGCTGGGACCTGCCTCGGTCGAGGGTCAGCAACTGGGACCTGCCTCGGTCCAGCATCAGGAACTGGGTCTTCCCTCGGTCGAAGTAGAATCTGGTCTCGTATGGCCGCCATTTCTGCTTCAATTGCTTTAGTCTTGGTGCGAGTTTCTTCCTTCTCTTGCCTTAGTTCTTCCCTGCTGAGGCGTAGCAGCTCTAACGCCTCTTTCAACTCGGCCTCAAGATCGCGGTTGTCTTGTTGGGCCATCTTCGCTTCTCTTAAGCGTCGCTTGTATGTCTTTTCTGGTTCGGGATCGTAAGGAACGATTTCCTTCCCAGTGCGGGTTCTTCGCATATACCTAAGAAAGAACCTGCAAAAGTCACTCAAGTAGAGTGGTTAGTAGACACGGGGGCAAGTGCCCCATGAGCAAACCGTACCGGCTCTGTCTAGACCAAGTCCCCGGCAACGGCGCCAAAAACTTGTTCGCTCCAAACGGTGTGTGCAAGCTTTAAATTTATAACCCTAGACGTAAGCTTAAAACAAGGATGTGAACCCGCAGTGTACGGGTCAATCGTAGTAAAAAGCAAGGAATTCCAGGGGTCGATCACAGGGACTTAGTGAAACAAAGTCCGATCACGGTATGCTTATGTAAATACTAACCATAAGAGCAATGAAAACAATCAAAGATGAATAAGAAGTCAATAAAGCAAACATGCAGTTCTAAGGATTAAAGCATCTAGTTGTGGTTCCAACTCAAGATCTATAGATAAGCGGACAAAGCTGAGGTTTTTGCATAGGGAAGGTGTTTCTAAAGTGGAATAGATCACCGGGTAAGTCTCAAGGAATCAAGATAAAGAACTATAATCTCAAACTAACACACCATCTAAGGGAATAGAATCAACCTTTACCGGGTAAGTCTCAGGCTAACTCACAAAGATGGGATGGAAGCACACTCAAACCCCAATAAAGGATGAACCTTTATTACCTACACTTATGATCGTTGGTACACAAACAAAGGAATTACCGGGTAAGTCTCATCCTAAGCTTGCATTAAACAGGAAAGGTGTAATAAGAATAGGATTTGGCAAACTCTAACACTTAACTCTCGGTTTCGGATCAATTAAGTTACCTCGGTCAGAAGAATTCCACCCCGGCCGAGATGTTCATCGACTGAGCGAGATGCTTACGGTTAAGGTAAAAGACTCGAACTTTCAGGGTCCTACTGGAATCTAAGATTATTCTATCATTGTTTTTCCCACAACCTTCAGCCAATCACCCTAGAATCACACAAGGAAATTAGCCACTCATCATCATGAAAGTATTAATCAAATATATGGGAAGAAGGTGAATATTTGAACAAGAAGAATTTAATGAAAAGACTTCAATAACTGAAACAAATATCACAACAGAACCGTTCCTTGGATATAAATCCAACAAAGGAAGACAACAAGGAAGGGAATCTAAGATAATCTTACTAAACCCTTCAAAAGCTATAAAAGCTATAATCTTCCTTCTTCAACCTTCAAAAAGGTTCTTCAAATCTCCCAACTGGAGTATGACTGCTGCGTACTTTTTCGGTGTAAGAGGGATTTCCAACTGTATGCGGATGTCGGATTTGTGGGAAATCCGACCCTTTTTATAGGAAAATAACCCTCCAAAGATAAGATATCTTAGAAAGATCTCTTTCCCTAAAAATAGGTAAAATATATGATCTAATATATCTTCTTCCTTCCAGGAGCCAACCCCAAAAATATAAGATCTCTTTCCAAAGATAAAAGATCTCAGCCAAGAATAAAATATTCTCGCCGCGTCCTAGGTATTCGCCTCGGTCGAGTCGGTTTCTCTGGATCACCTCGGTCGAGGTGAATCTGTGGTCAACCGAGGTGAGTCAGAACTGAATGTGAAATCTCTCAAATCTGGTCCAAAGTGAATCTCTAATCCATGGCTATGCTTCCTGGATGGTTCCTTATGTTCCTGAATGTAGCTCCAATGACTCCATAGCTCCTTTTGCTCCTTTTTGATGCAAAACGTGCCATTTTACCTACGATTACAACAAAACTAGGTGTAGACCTCGATTCCCGCAAAGGTAGATGAAATGGTAATATAATCACATAATATACATACAAACATGCAGATTATGAAAGATAAAACGTCCAAACAAACCCCAAAATATAGACTATAATTCATGCTATCAGCAACAATTCTTTAATAAGGATAATGAAGTGCCAAGAGATCCAGGGAAGCTCCCACCAAGGACAGATCGTAACCCCAAAGGACAGATTATGGCAATAACGACGAGAAGTGGACTAAAAACTGCAGATCCAGTACCTCGGTCGGTGCTAGTGCAGACGAAGAACACCTCGGTCCAGGATCAGACGAGGAACACTTCGGTCGAGGTGCCATCCGAGGTGGAGTCCTAGAAAGTGAAGGATAAATCTGAAGTTTATGTCCCACCTCCTGCTTATAAACCACCACTTCCATACCCCAGTCAAGGGCCAGAGAACATCTAGACAAGCATTATGGTAAGTTTCTTGACTTGATGAATAAACTACACATTAATATCCCTTTCCTTGATGCTATTCTAGGGATGCCCGCCTATGGAAAGTTCTTGAAAGAAATTTTATCGAGGAAGAGGAAGATGAAAGACTTTGGAGAAGTAAAGATGACATCTAAATCCTCGGAGCTCATTCAAATCATGAAGGAGAAGATGTCACCCAAATTGAGAGATCCCGGCTCATTTTGCATTCCCATTCAAGTTGGGGATGTAACTTGTGAGGTGTTGTGTGATCTAGGAGCCAGCGTGAGCATCATTCCGCTGGAACTATGTGAGAAGATCGGACTTCGAGAGACCAAGCCGGTAAAGATAAGGTTGTACATGGCGGATCGCTCCATTACCCATCCCGTGGGCATCTTGGAAGACGTTCCCGTCAAGTTAGGTATAGATGTTTCTTGTGATGCAGATATACGGAGTTTAAAGGCACTAGAAGAAAATCCAGGAGCTAAGATTGAAAAACTAATCCAAGAGAGAAGAAAATCAAGTTTTGGTCCCAGTTTTAGTACCTCGACCGAGGCACTTTCTGGACCAAGCAAGGTGTTCTTATCTGAAGAACATCTCGGTCACCCACCTCGGACACCGACCGAGACAGCAAGCGAGATGATGTCAACTGAGACTTATGAAAGTCCAGTTCTTCGATCTAAGTCTACTTCACTTGAAGGAGAAGCACGAACCCCCCCTCAGAAAGCACCCCCAGTTGTGGAGTTTAAACCGCTTCCAAGTCATTTGAGGTATGTTTTCCTTGGACTGGATTCTACATATCCCGTTATCGTAAGTACTTCCCCTTCCGAAACTGAATTGTCTAAACTGATGCATGTCTTGAGGAATCATCGAAAGGCTTTGGGATATACTATTGATTATCTTAGGGGTATTAAGCTTCCTTTTTGCATGCATAGAATACTAATGGAAGATGATCATAAGACTTCACGGGAATCTCAACGACGGTTAAATCCGATCATGAAAGAGGTTGTGAAGAAAGAGATTCTTAAGTTGTTGGATACAGGTATCATATTTCCTATCTCGGATAACAAGTGGGTGAGCCTAGTGCATGTATTCCGAAGAAAGGAGGGATGACCGTTATGAGGAATAAAAACAACGAGTTGATTCCAACTTGGACAATTACGGGCTGGAGGATGTGCATCGATTACAGGAAGTTGAACATGGCCACTCGGAAGGAACATTTTCCACTTCCCTTCATCGACCAAATGCTCAAACGGTTAGCCCATCATTCCCATTTTTTCTATATAGATGGTTATAGTGGCTTCTTTAAGATTCCTATCCATCAGGATGATCAAGAGAAGACCACTTTCACTTGTCCATGGGGGACATTCACTTATAGGAGGATGCCATTTGGATTATGTAATGCACCCGCTACCTTCCAGCGTTGTATGATGGCTATCTTTTCCGAGTACATAGAGGAAATCATGGATGACTTTTTGGTATATGGTTCCTCTTTTGAGAATTGCTTATCTAACCTTTCTCTAGTACTACAACGTTGTGAAGACACTAATCTCGTTTTGAATTGGGAGAAGTGTCACTTTATGGTTAGTGAAGGAATTGTGCTAGGGCACCTCGTTTCCAACAGAGGTATTGAGGTCGATTGAGCTAAGATTGAGACTATTGAGAAACTTCCTCCCCCTTGTTCTGTTAAGGGTGTGCGGAGTTTTCTCGTGCATGCAGGTTTCTACAGGAGATTCATCAAAGATTTCTCGAAGATTCTAAACCACTCACTAATCTCTTGAATGAGGATGTTGTTTTTGAGTTTTCGCAGGAATGCCTTGATGCGTTATACAGGATAAAGGAAGCGTTGATCACCGCTCCTATCATTCAACCTCTCGACTGGACTTTGCCCTTTCAGATCATGTGTGATGCGAGTGACGTGGCCGTAGGAGCGGTACTTGGACAATAGAAGGATGGCCGGACCAATACCATTTACTATGCTAGCAAGACGCTAGATGAAGCTCAACTGAACTACGCCACCACCGAAAAGGAGCTCTTGGCGGTTGTATATGCTTTTGAGAAGTTTCGCGTCTTATTCGATGGATTCTCTTGCTTCAAGAGTTTGTCCTAGATATACGCGATAAGAAGGGGTCCGAGTATTTTGTTGCGGATCACCTCAGCCGGCTACCTTCCTCATCGCGCGAGAAGGACAACCTACCCATAGATGATTCATTCCCCGATGAGCACTTGCATTTGCTGGAACGTTTGATAGACTTCTTTATCTCACCCCATGGTGAAGGCGAAGTATGGGGTGAGGACACCTTCCAGCATGTTTAGGGATGTTGTACGGTCCAGCTAGCGACCTTAAATCAAGCGCTTCTTGGGAGGCAACCCAAGGTATTGCTTTCTTTTCCCTTTTGTAGCTTAATTTTTGTTAGATAGTTTGCTTTTGCTTTGCTTTGCTTTGTTTTTGGCGTCCTAGACAGAAACAAGGTACTCTCTAAGGAAGGATTACAACTCAGGAGCTACACTGAAAGGACATAAGTTTGATAAATTGTGAAGATGGATTTACACTGAGACACATCTCGGTTGCTGTCACAGCACCTTGACCGAGATGTTCTTGGGGCAACCGAGGCGACTAGGTCTGACAACCCAGTCAGACATCTCGGTCCGGTCGGGACCACCTCAACCGAGGTGATATCAGATTCAGCGAGGGGTATAAAAGGCGAAACGGATTTCTCTCTCCTCCATTTTCCCTCTCAACCGAGTCTCGACCGCGGCGGAGATTCCCGCTCGTTTCCTCGTTTCTTGCTCGTTTTCCACAATTTTTGGTTCGATTTCACCAAGAGAAGCAAGAGGATCGGATTTCAAGCACCAAATTGTGAGAAAAACGCTCCGAATCTGCTGAATCTGGGTAAATTGTTCGAAAACCCTAACTTCTCTCCTTTCACTGATTTAGGTCAGATCTAGCTCTAGTTGCCGACTATTATTGCTGAAAAGGATATAAGTATCCCATAGAAAGAAATTGGTAGTGATTTTGGAGGAAAATAACTGGAAAATCAGAGAGTGAAATCGAACAGCCGTTCGCCTCGGTCGGATCGGCTGTGTCTCGGCTGAGGTGGTTGTCAAAGCAACCGAGGTGTTCATCTTGTCAACAATCATGAGTAGTAGATCCGATCGTCAGATTGTTCCGAGAGATGGTCCTAGTGGTTCTTCCCCTTCTTCTGCATCTCACCCCACTATACCGGTGATCCATGAGCATCACCAAGCTGACTTTGACTGGATATGCGGGCGTCTTATAGTTGCCCCGCGTTTGTTAGACGTTTCTGCCTTCGAGTGCCTCTACGTGGCGGAGGACTTGAGGAAGATGATTTCGATGGTAGGGCTGGTGGAGTTTATTGAGATCTGAGCTCCAGCCTACCTTGAGCCGACGATGGAGTTCGTGAGTTCTGTCACTCACGTCCCTTAGAGGAACAACATCAAGTACTGGTTGCCGAACCGGAATTACATAGTACCAATGGATCAGTTTCGAGAGGTTTTTGGCTTCCCGACTGCCACCGTGACTGATTTTCCTTCCCAAGCCATAGCTCGAGATTTTTGGGGGCAGATAGCCCATGTGGTGGAGCACAGCGATAGATGAAGACCTAGGGACTTTAGAGAGCGCATCATCTTTCATCTAGCTTTCCGTCTTGCCCACCGCATATTCAACGAGACGCTTCTGGCGCGTACTGAGACGCCCCAGAAGATCAGACAGGGAGAGCTATTGAGCTTATTTTGTATGGTGATTGGTGGAGTGCCTGATTTTGGAGGCATGCTGGCTAAGGACTTGCATAGGATCAAGGGCAAGTCCAAGGGAGACATCTGCTGCGGAGGATTATTGACCCATATTGCTACAGTTATTTGGTCTAGATCTGAGTGCATGTACATTGGTAGCGGCTGCAAAGCCGCTTGGACTTCAGGAGATGATCACGAGGCGCATTCTGGTTCCTCGTGGTCTTAGTACACCATATGTTGCTATGCCTTGGGAGGCGACTGCTCCTCAAGGCATTCTCTAGTCAGCTCAGTTCATAGTCTTTGACCAGTAGCACTGGTCTTCTGCTTGGCTTCCCTACATGCAGGATGCTAGAAATGCTGCACCAGTTAAGGATGAGGAGGAGTACGATGATGGCGGAGCTGCCATAGAGACCGGTACTGATACCGCCGGTCCTAGTGTGCCAGTTGTCGATCTAGATGACGAGGCGACAAAGGAGGAGGCAGAAGCACCATCATGACCTGCCCGACGCAAAGTCCGCAAGCTTAGACATCCGGTAGCTCACCGACGGATTGATGACCTGACTGAGCAGATGCTCGACTCCTACGCAACCATGACAGTGGATACATCCCAACGCTTTGAGGATGAGCGTAGATACACTGATGGCTGGATGCATCAGATTAGAGAGAGCCAGCATTACCAACAGCGCATGATGGAGATCCAGTTCCAACATATGATGGGGTATCCATTTGATCCATCTATGCACCCCTATATCCCACATCCACTACCACCGCCACCAGCTGACCACGATTAAAGCTTGTATTGATTTCTTTTCTTTATTTATTATGCAGTTCGGCTAGATCCGGTGAGTTTCCTGTTTTCCTTGACTTTTATTTGACCCATAGGGACAATGTGTCCCAAGTATGGGGTATTTGGATGTATTATTGGATATTTATGTGTGTATGCTTGTATGACTCCCGGATATATATGATCTTATTTTGTTACTTGGTTCTATGTGTTTATCTGGCATTACATGCATGCATACAGGTTTTTGTTTGAGAAAAACGTCAAAAACTGGTTAAAAATTTTTTTTATGACCTCGACAGGGATGGTTCTGGCCAAACAAGATTGAACACCTCGGATGACCTAGAACACCTCAACCGAGGTGGGTTCTTAACTGAGATTTTTCGAAATGTTTTGTACTTCTTCTCTGGATATGACCTCAATGATGATTCTGTTTGTAGATTGGTTTTGAAATCTTTATATTCTCGAAAGGGTTTATGATATGTTTAACTTGCAAAATGCTTTGTTTAAAATTTTGGCATGTTTAATACTTTGTTTTTATCAAAATTATGTTGAATTTGAAGGTTGACACCACATGATGAGTTCTATCACATTCTTCCTGGGATGATTAAGGCAATTCATTCTCTTCTCTTCTTCTTCTTGATCATGCTTTAGCCCCTCATATACATATTTACCTTCCTTTACCTATCCGGGAATTTAGAAGCAAACAAGTGAAAAGCAAGTGAAAGTGAAGTCCTCTTTCCGATGCAAAAAGAGTGGAAGTGGAGGCTATGGCGATGACCTCTGTGATACCTGAGGAGCATAGGTCTGAGATTGAGTAATGATATGCAGTAGAGCTTCGGGCGTTAGCTGTTACAGGTACCATTCTTGTTAATAGTTTACCTAGTGGAGTTTTGTTTGTTGTGAGTGCTATGCACCTCTTGTCTTTCGATGCAAGTGTTAATAGTTAACCGTGGAAACAGTAGAAGATAGATCTTCCTTTATATGATTACGAGTTACGGGTCTTAGGTACCCGCGAGATATGTGGTTGTTCCCTTTGTTCAGGGACTTGTGTATGGCTTGAAGACTTCTTTGTCATGCCTTAGGTGCATGAGAAGGTTTTTATGTGTGTGGTGGACCAATAGATATCATGTTGGTTTAGATAGCAGTAGGAGGACTATTATAGTCTCTACTGAGATTGACTACTAGAGGTTTTCCGAGGTTATGACCTTTGAGGAGGTGAGTTGTCTTTAGTGCCGCATGAGCAGGGAGGTTGATAACACCAGAGGGTGATGTTTTTTTTTAATTTTTGTGCCATGAAGGAAAGAGATAGTTCCACGCTGAAGATTATTCCAATGGTATATGATCTTATAGACGTGTTACTGAACCATCTAATCTATCGCCTCAACGGAATGAGGACTTTGATATTGCGTTGAAGTATGGTACGAGACTGGTTGGGAGAAGGCCTATGAGGTATATGGCTTGTTGAGTTGTAGAAATTGAAGAAGCAATTTGAAGAGTGGTTTGAGACGGGCTTCGTTCGCCCTAGCACGTTCATTGCTACATATGGACGACTTGTTGGATCAACTAAGAGAAGCAATTGTGTTTTTAAGATTTCCGTATGCTTAGGATATCATCAGCTAAGGATGAGAGAGCAGCGTGGGCATAGGACAACATTCCATACCCATTATGGACACTACGAGTTGTAGTGTTGTCATCTGAGTTGAGGAACGTCCTAATAGTCGTTATAGGAGTTGATGAACATTGTCTTCATCTACTTCCTTGATCAGTTGGTGGTAGACCTTATTGATGACATTTGGTCACAACGGAGAGGAACGTACCGGTTATTTTAGGACGGTTTTGCAGAATCCGAGGGATAGAAGCCAGTGTGTTATGCTCCCTAAATATGAATTCAGATACCAGAAGTAACCTTGAAGGTCATGTTGTTCCGCCAGTAGGATCATGATTGATGTGACGAGGAGTAAGTATGAAGTCTTATGGATGATATTGATGAACGTAAGGGAATGCATAGTTCTCGGCCTAGCCGATTGCTACCAACACTTTGAGGAAGGATTCTATGTGATTGTGCTCCATTTACGAGTCTTCTGAGGAAGACCACCATAATTGTGTCGTTGAAGTAGTATCTCGAAGCTCTGAAGAGTAGAGTAAGCATTTGAGCTCTGCTTTTATTCGGTGATAATCAGAAGATTTTGGGAATCACGTGACTACGGTGCTGAGAACTTATGAGGAGAACTGCCCGACTCATGATTTTGAGTTAGTGGTGGTAGTTCAAGTTCCAAGATTTAAAGACAATACATGTGTGACATTTCGTGTTAGAGTTTCACGGATCATAGGAGGTTGAAGCATATTTTTATGCAATAAAGGTTGAATAACTGCCAGCGTCGATGGTTTGAGTTGATCAAGGACGCTGACATTGAGAGTTGTACCATTATGGCAAGGAGAATGTGGTCAGTGATGCCTTGAATAAGAAGACACCTCGAGAGAAGGCAATTGTTGGAATTGCTATACAGTCTCGGTTTCAAAATGATCTAGCTTGGTTAGAGTTGGACCTACAATTGCTGATAAGGACGTTAGTTTCATGTTTAGGGATTTTACCTGGTTTGTTGGAAGAGGTCCAACAAAAACAGGGGACTTGCCTGACCTTGAGGGAACATGATGGAAGGATGCCTCATGGCGAGGCACCACAGTTCTTTAATGGAACAGAAGGAGTATGAGGCGCCGTAACTGCGCCACTATAACCGCTTATGCGGAGTCGAGTGGAGAATATTACAGTACACTCATAGTACACCTTCTTTGAGAGGACTTTTCCGTGGACGTGTGATGGGATTGAGACCCAGTAAGAGTTTTGGTGTTATCCAGATTATTATTAACAGATTTACGAAAGCGAGACGTTCCATCTCTACAGAGAGACGTGGCCAGTGAATGAAGTAACAAAGGAGTACACTAGACAGATGGTGGGACTCCATAAGTGTACCGAGGACGATCGACTATGATTGTAGTAGACGGTTTACTTTGAGGTTTTGATAGCAGATTCAGACTGCTCGGGGAACGCGTCCACATATCATGATTGAGTTTTACCTCAGACAGACGGTCAGCCTGAGAGAACCCTCCAGACCGTAGAGGACATGTTGTGAGCTTGTGGGATGGATTGGGAATAGGGGCGATCTGTTTATCTCCCACTCGTTGAGTTCTTATACAACCACCGTTGGTATACATCTAAAGGGATGACCCCTATGAGGCGTTGTGTAGACATAGGTGTCATACACCTTTATGCTGGGAGGAACCTAGCAGTACCAGTGGGATAGCACCAGAACAGATTCAGGATGATATGACTCGAGTAACGCTGATCAGAGAGAGGATGTTGGCTGCACATATTTGCTAGAAGTTTTATGCAGATAGGAGGCGTCGATCTCTAGAGTTCAGGGTAGGAGCTCATGTCTGGTTGAGAGTAACTCTGACGCGAGGCGTCAGACGTTATGGCATAAAGGGGAAGTTGAGTCTCCGATATGTGAGTCCTTTCGAGATACTGGATAGAGTTGGGAGAGCAGTGCACAGATTGGCTTTGCCACCGAAGTTAGAGGGTGTTCACCCTATTTTTCATGTGTCTCAGCTGAGGGAGTACATACCAGACCTGAGGCACATTGTGAGTTATGATGATCTAGTGGTTGAGTTGGACCACACTTTTGCAGAACAACCTTTTGTAGTTCTAGAAAGAGAGGTGTGAGACGCCTGCATTCGAAGGATATTCCAATGATGAGGATACAGTGGTCGAGACGAGGACCGGATGAGGCTACCTGGGAGACAGAGGATAGTATCCAGAGGAACTATCCAGAGTTCTATGCGGAGTTAGAGGCACCCGTAGCATCCACAAGTAGATCTTAGTACCTTTTTGGTGAGTGCTTGTATGCTATGTGCTTATGTAATATGATATGTTTTCGTGCTAGCTTTGATATGTGCATCCGATCTGTAAGATCTTGTTTGCTAGCACGATATAGGTATAGCTTGAGATGGTTCTTTCCTCCATGCTATTGTAATATGTTTAGGATTAGCTGGAGATGGTTCTTTCCTCCATGCTATTATTGATGGACATAGTGTGAGTGGAGACGGTTTTCCTCCACATAGTTGTGTTACGAGTATGATTGGCTAGAGACGGCTTTCCTCCATGCCTTGTGACGTGGTTAGTAGTTGGCTAGAGATGATTTTTTTCCTCTATGCCTTTGGATAGCGTTATCATCTTGTTGCTGGAGTTGGTGATTCCTCCATGCTGTGTTTTGAGGTTATAGAGTGTTATAGGTTCATACGTTTGAACGGAGATGTGATACCTCCGATAGAGAGAGTGTCTATACCTCGGCGTATGGGTCCAAGAGGATTTGGGAATTGTTCAAGTTTCGGGACGAAATTTTTTCTTAAGGGGTGTGTGATGTAATAGCTAGGATTTTCAAATTCTAATTAATGTTGATTAACTTAATCAGTGATAGTAATTGACATATAACTCGCGAAGATTGCGTAAGTGTTGAGTATAAGTCCCACCGTTATGTTCCTGGCGTAATTTTGGGCTTATGGTGAAATTTTCACTTTTTCCCCTGGGTAATTATTTTTACCCTCAAGTATTATTTGGAGCATTTGGAAGCTCCAATTAATAAAAATGCAGTTGAGAGAAATGATCAGGACATCGGACATGCCCTATATATGAAATAGCATGGAAAGGCAAAACGGCCAAAAGAGTCGCTATTTTGTTTCTTAACGGCTAAGAAAGACGGCTTAGGAATACACGTTTTCCGAGGCAATTGTGGAATAATTATCCCTACAATATTCAAGGTTTATTGTTCCAATTTTGAGATGTTTGGAGAAGGGGGTTCAACCCGCCATTGGATCGGTTAAAGTATAATTTTCGACTTCGCTAAAGGATAATTATCGACTTCACTATAAATAGCGGAAAATCGTTTATTAATTCATTTCCTTTCACGTTTCCTCGTAAACGCTTTGATTTCTCTCAAACTTCAAGTTTCGGGACTTATACTCAACACTTACGCAATCTTCGTGTTGTAGATTTGTAGTGTGTTTGTGCTATCCTTATTCTGCTTATATTTGGATTGTTAGCTAACGGTTTATCCGTGTTGTAGATTTGTAGAGATAGACAGTTGCAGAGTTATCCGGAACGGATGGCCAGCCGGGTCCACGTACTCATTAGATGGGGACGGGGAAGTCTCCCTTACAGCATGCATGTTATGTATATGTATATGTTTTGTAAGGCTGTCACATGTGTACATTCATACAGTAAAAATATTATGTTTTGAAATTGTTTAAGTACATTTGTGCCTTGTTGTAAGATCCCAGTAATGTTGTTGTTAAACCAAGGTCGGGACCCATTGTGAGGTCCTAACCAGTAGCTCCCCGAGTTATGGAACTTGGAGTGTTACAACATGGTATCAGAGCTCTGGGTTGGCAACAATGGCACTTGAAATCTTCTGAAAGACCGAATGTATAAAATAACTAGAACCCGAAAGGGGTCTAAGATTTTCAAAACGGATTTCTGTTTTACACACGTGCATAGTCGGGTTGTTGGGTTAGTAGTACGTCGGACCACCATCGTTCACCGTGGATCTCTGTAACTTGGAATGTTAGGTGAGTTAGTATATACACTTATAGTTATATGTTTTAATGTAAGATTATATATATATATATATATATATATATATATATATATATATATATATATATATATATATATATATATATATATATATATGTGTGTGTGTGTGTGTGTGTGTGTGTGTGTGTGTGTAGCATGTTAGTATCCTAAAGGATATCTTGTATTCTTTAGTTGTGATATCATGAAGCGATTAGCGCATCATGATAAATCGGTAACGAATTTGAAGAGTTTTTCCACACGAGATAAGGGATTCAGACCAGGATTGAGTATGATACTCTGCTGGACGTCCTAGTGACCTTATAAATCATCCAAGGGACTTTGTCGTATGAAGCCGAGAGATGAATTAGAAGAACCATGCAAGAGACGACGAGAGCGTAGAATGGAAATAATAATGGAAAAACAAGAATCATATAGAACGGAGTACAACCAAGAATTTCGGAGTAAAGGACGTTACAATCAAGGCGAACGCCGCCATAAGAAAGCATGGGCATGAGAGTACAAAGATGATAGAGTGTTGACCCAGTTGTGAGAAATTAAAAGGTACAAAGATAGAGAGTGAGTCTAATGACGAGAAATAAATTCTGTAACCATGGAAACATGTGGAGTCCTTCAAGGATACGAGAATTTTGAAAGAAACTTCGACATAAGTATCAAAGAAACCAGAAGTCAAAAGCTGAAACAACGAATTTCTATAAAGGTAGCATGATCAAAACAACACCAATTAAGGGGAAGAATGGGGAAAAGCGATTTTGGTGGACTAGAGAGTCCACAATAATTTCTCATTCACATAAAAATTTAAGTTAACAACATTAACGGTCATATCAAAGGACCACAAACAAACGATGAACAAAGTAAGAAGAATTGTGAAGACACGCTTACAATTTATCGTGGAAGATTTAATAAACTCATTGACTACATATGAATGTTAGGACTAGACTAAGAAGAGTATAGTGATCCCATAAGAGAACAAGAGAAGTGCAGACTTGGAAGGAGCTGAAGGAGTATTAACCAATGCAAGAAATTGGAGGAGATAGAGTTCACCAAGTGTATTAAACCTCAAAAGAGATAGAGAACAATAAGTCCGTGATCTTATAGAAGGTCAACTACGACTTGTTGGTAATAGCCGAGACATAACACGTGCGGGTCAACTAGTAGTAACTAGTTGGCAGATAAAGAGGATAACCATAGACTAACAAAAGAATTTTATAGACATCTGGAGGACCCTTCAAGAGATCAACGGCGACAAATGTGAAGTTAAATCGGTACACGTGCTAGTAACCTTAATAGTACCATGGATTGAGTCGAGTCAATAACGCTAATTAAGAACTTAAGAAGACAAACTGGATGGCCAGGAGTAAACCCCTTATGTTATTGGAGACCAAGAGAATTGTGTAAGTGATTTACTACCTACTGGCTGGGAAAAAGGTACATATCAAAACTAGTACAGATGGATTATAAAAGAAGAACTAAAGGAGTAAGAAGTATACACTTATGATAAGGTTCTATGTCAGTCAAGACAGAGTGTGTGTAGCATTTCGAACAAGGGAGAATGATGATTCTCCTACGATATTGGCGGAAGAGACCCTTGTAGCTAAGAGATGCACAGAATGAAGACCTACAACTGAGTGTAAGAGCGAAGATAGAACCCACAAGTGTAGAGAAGTTTTGACCTCGTCAGAGAGATAAGAAGTGGTGAGGAATCACGACGCCAGTATCAAAAAGAGTAGGAGGCCAGTAGCAGAGTCAATGGAGTTCAAAAGAGCAATATTATAAACAACGCTAATGAAGGAACATGTGAGAATGACCTAGGAGATTCGAGAACGAGAGTTGGCCTAAGTAAATGGAAGTGGGGAGGATAGAACGAACTAACAAAGGGAAAAAGAATTAACCGAGTAGCTGATGCTTACCAGGAAGTTTATGCTAGTAGAAGTATGAGAAGAGGGAGTACGAGATATTGAAGTAAGTCAACAATAGACTAATCAATGTCAACGGAGGATGTGCAAGTGCTGCTGGTATTGGTGGGTTATGTGCCGTTAAAGAGAGATAATGTTGAATATGGATTGGCGAGGTAACTTTACCGATGCCTTGGAGGATTTCTTCCAGTAGGCAACGACAACCCTCTTGGATGCACTAAAGGTATAAAGGGAACTATATTATAGATTTCGTGAGGGTTGGTTCAGATCAAACTCCGGTCGAGTCAAAGAGTTTAAATCCGTGTTAGAAGAATTAAAAAAAAGTGAACGGGAGAGGTTGTCTTCTAATCGTTATCTTATTTCCTTAAGCTAAGTCAGAAAGGTTCTTGATACTTCATCTGGATAGGACTAATGGTGTAATCGGGGGAAATAATTTTGAGAGACAATCACTTTGGACTCACAGAAAATGTCCCTATGATTGATGGATGACAACAGAACTATAAGAGTAGCGCAACGGAAGCGTAGTGGGTCCTAACCCACAGAGTAGAAAGCTCAATGGTACAGAAAAAAACGACGTGTCTAGTTTAAAATAATGATAGTGGGTGAAATGCATTTTGTTTGGAAAGAACGTGAGATAGGCTACGCGGAGTGACTGAAAATACTGTATGGGAATAAAGAGGTTCTAGAAATAGAGTGTTACCCTATTATGGATCCGAGTGAAGAATATAGGCTTTGTTATATGCTGTTAGACAAGTGGTTTTGAATCCTATACTAATGGAGTACCCTGGAGTGAGTTTTCTTGATGGATTTAGAGAAGAATTAACGACGTAATAAAAGTATGGTGCAAGGCTTAAACTTGAAAGCTCAAAGTGAGTAACTACCCTACTGAGTCGGAAGACACATAAGGACGGAAGCGGCAGAAGTATACCTGCAACTCAGTAATCGCGCATAGAGAAAGCATAAGCTTGGGTAGAGTTACGTGTAATATTATATCGGAACGGAGCCCAGTTGCGTTTAGCGTCAGAGGAATATTCTCGGTCCGGTAAATGTGGGGATATAAGAGTGCAATGTTGATGGCGTGTTAGCAGTATCGAGTAGTTATGATCAAACGATGGTGATGCGAGATCACCTTGTGTCTAGTGTTGTCATTGTGGACACATTCTATATAACCTAAGATCTTGGATACTGCGTAAGAAGTTTGAGTAAACTAGAGATCTATAAAATAATATGATGACGTCGATAGAACATAAAGATTGATCATCCGATTTTGAGTGTTAAGTTATATCAAGATTCAGACAAAAAATGAGCAGATGATGATTCTTTAATGGAGGAACCATATGACTGGGTCATATTAGGAGACAAGACCAAGTGAGTTGTGATACAACTAACATTAAGCGCTTAGTTAAGTGCCGGGAGATGTATAAGGGGATATCCTAGATCAGATACTCGGAAATATTTTTTTAGACACGAAGGAAAGAAATTGGAATAAATTACATCAGGAAGGTCATCAAAAGATCTAGAGGTGAGTTATGTAAGGCAACCTTGTGAGACCTTGCAAGTGGAGTTGAAAGTGATTGAGGGACTGGTATTCCTCACCCTATTGAGGAGAACAACCCCATTGGTCCACGGATTTAGTTAGAGGGAATACCTACTAGACACGAGATAGGTCCTTAGAATAGAGGATCGGATAGTTGGGCCTAATGATACCGGTGAGATATCCGATAACCACTCTAGAACGTGGTAGCAAGCGCTAGTGAGGTATGTACATGAAAAGATTTTCGGAGTCAGTGGTTTTGTGGAAAGCCGACGAGGCTACTTGAGATATTGTGATATTAGGAGATGTCGTAACCTTTCAGAGATCATTACAAAGATAGTGGTAGCCTTGGAAAACAACTAGTTAAGGCTTGATCCTGCATGTGTGTGCTATTGTTTGACTACTTGATTATTTCATGCTTGAATGCTTAGTAAGTGATGTGTGCTTTATTGTAACCTTTGATATGCGGGGTACGTAGATGGGGAAACGACGAGACTTTTGGTGTAGTGATTGGATACACTGGTTTTGTACCTTTGTGTGCCCTAAAGGCTGACCTTAGGATTGGCATATTCTAAGTTTCGGGACGAAACTTTTTTTTAGGGGGTACTGATGTAATATCCGGAAATTTAATTTCCATTTATTTCACAGACAAACCGGAACTCAACCGGTTTAGACTTTCCATTATTATTTGTCATTTTATGTGACACTGAGTTCTTCAATATTTTGTTACCTTTTTAGGCGAGGTTTCGAATCGCATAAAATACGCGGGATCGATCTACTTTTTCATAACCATCAAAAGAATTCAATTCTTTTAGATAGGATATGCGAGCCCATTAAGCATACCATCCGGGCCCAATAGAAGGATGAGGAAGCCAGCCAACCCTTGTGTGTTTTACGTACATGCAACCTTCCCTCTTGTTTTTATTTTTTTTGTAAACCCTAGAACCCCTCCTCTCTTTCACGCTCTAACCCTAACCGCCTCTCCTGCTGCCTTGCCTTACCGCCACTCCCGTTTCCTCTCTTACCTGTCGTCAAAACGCAGCAACCCATCACGCAGCAGCATTGCCGGATCTCTTCTACCCAAACAGCAGCAGCGGATCTTCGTCAAGCAACCAGTAGCACCGGATCTCGCAACAATAAAGCAACCAGGTTTCGTCTTCTCCATCTTCTACACATCAATGACAACGACGCCGGGCTACAGTCGGCCGCCCTCTCTATGCGACTGCAATGGATCGACATCAATAGGGAAGCACCCCACAACCCTGCGATCGGTACCCAGCAGCTAGTCGAGCGATACATCCAACAGCAACGCAAGGATGGATGACGGACTGGCAGCTGTGCAGCAAGCGCGCCTTGCCCTAACCGTGGGCGCAGTTGGGAGCCAGATCGTAGGTGCGTCTTGCTCTGGCAGCGGGGGCACCTTCTGGGGCAGCCAGTGATCCTCTTGGCCCATTACCGCGCCCTCCTCTCTGTAGCAGTTCCGGACTCCAGCAGCAGCAGCCGGTGCTGCTTCCTTCGTCCCTTTTGAGACACGGACTCGAGTAAGATCAATACCCATCCTTCCTCGGTCTCTCTTTGCTTTACCCTTAATATATATATGCTGATGTGAGCGCCCATTGTGTGTCCAAGCCGTCCATAACATCCTCGGAAGATGGTTTGAAGAGTTGAGGTGTTTCCTGAGTTTTTCGGTAGTGACGAACAGTCAACTTCGGGTCCAATTTTGGGTAAGTTAGACTACTCCTTTTTGGCTGATTTTCGGTTATGCTGTAGTCAGTGTTGCATAGTATATCATACAAAAATTTCAGAACAATCGGAGTTACGGTGTGAAAGTTATAGTATCCCGAAGTTGGCTATTCATGCAGTTTTTCTTTTAGTGTGCTGAGTTTGAGGAAATTTGCTTGAGATGCAGTTTTGTGGAATAAATTTGGAGGAGTTATTGACTTCTGTTAGACTTGAATTTCTGACAAGTTATAGTTGATATAGTATAGTAGATCATACTAAAATTTTAGAGGAATCCATGCTACGGTTTGAAAGTTATGGTGTCTCAAAGTTGATTCCTCACATAGTTTTTATAACTGTGCTGAGTGTTGGGAAAAACAGCATGTGATGCTGTTTTGAGAGATAGTTTTAAATAAGAGTTTGATCTCTGTTTGACTTGAATTTTGGACATGATATAGTTGGCATATTGTGGTGGAACATATTAAAATTTGGGATGAATCCAGCTAGTGGTTTAGGAGTTATGAATTTTTGAAGTTGAGACCTTAAACAGTTTTCTGGATGTTGAGTGCTGGAATTTTCTGGGTTGTGCAGTCATGTTTGAGCTTACGTTTGGATACCTTAGAAACATAATCCACCGTTCAGTTTTTAATATGTTATAGAGTGTCATGCATAGTGTGGTGTATCAAACGTTGGGGTTGATCCAACGGTTGGATTTAGATCTATGAAGGTCCAAAGTGGACTGGCTGAGCAGTTAAAAAATACTCAGTTTTTGGCTAAGTCCGAATTTCTGGTTTAGCAACTGACTTTGAGAATTTGTGTAGAAGTGATTATTATGTATTTTTGGGACATTCTGACTACTATGGATAGAGTGCATAGCATAAAGGACTTAGAGATTTTTGTTAGACTTTTTATAATTTTATTCGGTTCTCATATCTTGAGCCAAAGTCGGACCTTGACGGCTTTGTATGAAATTCAAGAATGTAGTTAAATCTTCTAAATCTTTAGCAAACATTCTTTTGAGAGTTTGAGTGTGGTTTTCAGTTCCAAAGAATAGTTTGGAACTTTGTTATGGATTTTTATAAAGTTTCGGGACCAGGGGTAAAACAGTCATTTATCCGTATAAGGGTATTTTGGTAATTTAGCTGAAGATAGAGTTAAATATCTTAGAAGTCAGAGACTTCTAATTAAGTGGGATATATTATTGATCCACTTGCCTTTTATAACAGGTGGTTGAGTTCCTGCGGTTACAAACCGAGTCGAGATAACGAGATTATGTTTGAATTCAAGTAAGTCCTTTGGGCTTACTTAGCTGACTTCTAGATATGAGTATGAATAATGGTAGTGGTGTGTGAATGAGATGCTTATAGTTATATTTTAGTAATATTTATATACCGACCTATACATTGGCCTAAGAGTAACGGGCGGTGGCATTTTGCTTAGTTAGCTTGAGGGCGCTGGGGGTTTCTTTAGGGACTAGTCCACACTCGGTTTGTAGTGATGCTACCGGCGGAGGTAAGCTAGACCTACATCCAGTTGGATAAGGAACGGAGGCGAGAACTCTTAAGATTTCTCGTGCCACAACTGTAAAATGGAATAAGGTGACTCACTTAATGAACAGATAATAACCGGTTTGTGTGCCAGCATGATGATTGTTTTATGTTATCTTGAGTGTGTTTGTGCTATCCTTATTCTGCTTATATTTGGATTGTTAGCTAACGGTTTATCCGTGTTGTAGATTTGTAGAGATAGACAGTTGCAGAGTGATCCGGAACGGATGGTCAGCCGGGTCCACGTACTCATTAGATGGGGACGGGGGAGTCTCCCTTACAGCATGCATGTTATGTATATGTATATGTTTTGTAAGGCTGTCACATGTGTACATTCATACAGTAAAAATATTATGTTTTGAAATTGTTTTAAGTATATTTGTGCCTTGTTGTAAGATCCAAGTAATGTTGTTGTTAAACCAAGGTGTGGACCCATTGTGAGGTCCTAACCAGTAGCTCCCCGAGTTATGAAACTTGGGGTGTTACAGTAAGCCCATATGGATCACTACAACTCATAGTGACCATGGTTTGTCCGGAATACCGTATTTGCAATACCCCTGTCTCAGATTCTCAATTGGTGACAATATGACCTTAAATCATTCTTAATAGAGACTACCGACCCTTGCAACTGGTTGGGTAGATCCTCTATCCGTGGTGAGGAATACTTGGTTCTTTATTGTTATCTTGCTCGGGCTACTATAATCGATGTACAAACGGAGATAACCGTCTCTCTTTTCGCAAAGTGGTGTTCTCCATAACAACTTCAAATCAAGGGTTTAAAATATATTCCAATATGAACTTCAAATCAAGAGTTCAAGATATATTTCAAGTTCTTGTTATTGCTCCTTCACTTGCTTCCACAACTCATGTCTCTTCACAAGCGTCATTCCATACGGGGCCTTAGATATCGAAATTGAGTCAAGCTTGACCTTAGTGAAAAAAATCCACATTCTAACGTATTCGAATCCGTGATATCTCGGTTTTTTTCTTTCCTTATTTCGTCTCATAACATAAGACCGACACAACCTTGTCTTAACACTTGACAGGTGGTCATGGTATTAATGATCTCTCCCAATCTGTTGGGGTGACGTCTTTCAAACACGTGTATTGCTCCATCTTTAGCTACAATGTTGACCGTCCTCTTTCAAATATTCGTCTTTTCTTGAATTGGAGAGATTTGCTTGTGTCTTTTGACTCTTGTGTTCTTATATAAGTATTCTTTTAACTCAATCCCATTTTCCCTCTTAAATGACATGATTGTAAAAATCTTCTAAGGTTTCTAACTTATGTGCAACCATAGGGGTCCAAACTGTAGGACTACACCGTGCTTCAAAACAATTGACCTTATCTTCTTTGCTTTCCCTTATATCCCAACATATGGGAGGTGCTCTTCGTATTCTACATAAGTTCTCACCATAGACATCCTTTCTTCAAGTCAATGTAGAAATTATACTTCACTTTCCTTATGTAAAGTCAACCCAATGGTAGAGGTTCTAACCTCAATCTTCCATATACTTTTTGTACATCTCTTGTCGACATCAAACTTCAAAACTTCGATCTTCTCTTACTCTCGTTGGTCATCTTATGCATCTCTCGGTATTCCATGAACAACTTCACAACTGTACCGGTATGCCCTGTGGAAAATGCTAGAATAAACTCCTCACCCAAAACCACTAAAATATAAAACTCATTACATCTCCCGGTACTAACATCATAACTCTAAGCTTGCAGCGTAGCCCTAATCTAGGTCCTCTCTTTCGGGCCATAGCCACCATGTCTCTTTCGTGTGAGTCTAGAAACTTGACTTATCTCTTGCCCGCGGTAACATATCATCCATTTCATACCCTGCATCATCTACATACTCCCGTTTACGTACCACCTCCATGACACCTTACCTTCTTCTTGATTCACTACTTCCCCTTTTCCGTGGTCAAACTTTAAAACCTCTAATTCGTGTCGTTCTCCCATATGCCAATTTCATGACCTACAAAGGTCACATAGGGTCATCCAAATCCCTCTGTATGCCCATAATCTTGCTTACTCATCCCCTCTACACTCACCAATAGACAACCCGCGCCTTTGCGTTCTCAGTTGTCACTGGTCAACTTATAGTTGACCTTCTTAAAAGTCAACGCCTTATCATTCTACTACACTTTTCATTTTACCTCTCTTATGAAGGTTACCTCATCGGGGTACTCTACCTTAATCTCCATTAGCTCATTCTACATTCCATGCTTCCTCTTCTTCATAAGGCAACTATATCTTCTTTGCCTTGTTGTTTCATATAACTCTCTCTCATAGGCTTAACCATTATTCCTTGATGCCTTTCTAATGCACCTTCCCCAATATTATAGCCCTAACTAGCATCCACTTGTGTTCCTCTTGGTGGATATCTTAAGTCATTCGATCAAAGCTCCTTGTTTCGTCTTTCACCTTCTTGGGATTATCATCTATACACTCTTCCTCCTTCTTGGCGTTTCATAGCCTTATCATCATAACGGAAACCGGTTAACTGCACGTGAATCCCCACCATGCCCTTCTTCTCATAATTCTAGTAATGTTGTAACTTTACTTTTCGGTACCTCGTAAACTTAACTTACGGTATTTTAAATCCGTCCCACATGTTTTGTTCACTTCTCTCATCTTAACTCTAATGCTTAGAAATGTCTAAGGAAAGCTTTGCATCTTAATGGAACACCACCTTAACCTTTCTCCTCGATTTACATCTTTAGTTTTTCACGCTTCTTGATGACATGAATTATGTATCATCATATTCATACATATTGTAGGAGATTGTCTCAGTTTACCTTGCATTTAGAGAGATTTTGTGTGCCTTTTATGTTCTATCCAATCAATTGTCGGAAATAGAGGTCTACACGAGTTTTTGATGAATTATAGGTAAATGGAGTGGAATTGGAAGCAAAAGCGGAGCAAGGAGCATCTAAGGATGTTAAGGAAGCTAAAGGAGTCTTAAAGGGTTCATAAAGAGCTAAGGAATTGCAAAGGAGAAGCATAGAAGACGAGCCAAGAGAAGATCACTTTCTGTTGAAGAAAATCGTGCCAATATACATATAAATCGGACGATTTTCTCCTATAGAAATCGAACGGTTTTATGTGTAAATCGACTGGGTCGATTTCTTATGGTTTTCGGCCAAATGAAAAGACGATACAAAGCCCAATTATTTTGGGCTAGAAGAGAGTTTTTCCAAACAGCCCATTTGCAAGAAACTATAAAGAAGAACCCTACGAACGAAAACGCGGAGGCCGCAACGGGAAATCTTTACACGTTTGAGAGGATTCGAAGATTCTTGGAGGAAGATTGAAGGACTTTTTGCCGGGAAGTTATTCCTGATTCTAATTGTGAGATCTCTTTGTTCATTGAAGTACTTGCTGTTTTTGAGCACGAATTTGAGTTGTTTAGAAGATACATTGAGTTGTTTTGACAATCGTTTACGGATTTGAAGCTTATTGGAATTTTTTGTTCAAGATTCGTTTTCTTTGCGATATTTCTCTCAATAAATAATTTGATTCGATTTTGAAAATGGTTGGCTAAAACCTTTGTGATTCTAGGGAGAGTAGTTGATGATTAAGGCTTAGATGATGATAGACTGAACTCATTTACACATTAGGACCCTGAGAGTTTAGATTTTAGTTTTGCGATAACAGGAAAATCGGGGTGTTCTTGAGTAAATCGGCCGATTTAATGATGAACAACCCGATTTATTCTTCTGACGAGCTTTAATTGAATTAATCTTTAACCAAAACTAATCCTTGCCTAAATCCCAACATTGATTAACCTTTTTAACCTCTAATTGAATGTATGAAGAGACTTCAAACTTAATTCTACATTTAATAGATTAAGATTACAAGATTTGGGTAATAGAGAGACTCAACATCCTTTATTAAGATTCTAAGTGTGCTTTCTATTCTTTACTTCGGAGAGTCATATCTTGGAGTTTTAGATAGTTAGTTTGAACATAATTCTTGTCTTTAGATCTTTCTATATTGCAGCCTCAACAACCCTTATAGAGAGAACCTTTGGACTAGATAAATAGGTTTCGGAACTTCACCGTACGATATCTACCTTTGAACACATAATCTTGGCAATATAAACTCTGTCCTTATATTTATAGAAGTGTCTTGAATCGAAAGCCGAAATCGGATACTTGAATCCTTGGAATCATTTTACTCTTATTTGATCACAAAAGCTTTTCGCACTTTCCGCTAGATAATTGAAATTGGATTTATTCTCACCAAATCCTTGAGTTCGACTTTGGAATTCTTACCGTACTACAGCTGATCCGTACACTGCGGGTTTGCTTTGCTTTGAATTATAGATATAAATATTAAGACTTTGACGCACACACCTTTTCGAGCGAACAAGTTTTTGGCGCCGTTGCCGGGGATTTGGTCTAGACCAAATTCGGTTTTCGGTTGTCTAGCTTGAGAGCTCTTCCTCTTGTGATTTGATTTGTCTACTTGAGTGATCTTTGCAGGTTCTTTAGGTATATGTGAAAGACTAGATCCACTAAAGATCTAGTTCCTTTCGATCCCGACTTGGAGAGAACTTTGAGAAGAAAGTTGAAAGAAAAGAAAATGGCTGAAAACGACGAGAGAAACTACCAGGCTGAACTGAATGAAGCTTAACGCCAACTCCAGTTGAGCGAGAAAGCACGAAAAGATGCTGAAACGAGTCATCAATTTCAGATTGATGAACTAAGAGCTATGATGCTGGACATGAAGTTGGAGTTGAACGAATCTAGGAAGAAGAAGAAGGTCAAAACACCAACTAAATCCATTAGGAATGACTCATCCGATGATGAGGAGATTGATCCGGACATGCCGGAAATTGAGGAGATTGATCCATCACTTCGTCCTATTCGGAACACCCCAAAACCACGGGTTGTTCCTCGCTTCCCAACTAGGGACGTAAGAGGTGTTAATGACGGTGATAGACCCCGAACTTTGGGGCAACGGATGGACCCAATTCAGCAACTACGCCGCCTAGGTGTAGATTTCGGGGCTGAAGACATCCAAGAGTTTAGCTTCTCACCACAAGTCATCACCATGGTTCGCCAAAGTCAATATGGCGGAGCAAGTACTGAATCTCCACACTAACACTTGCAGAATTTCGAGATTCTCATGGAGACTATGAAGCCGAAGAAGGCTACTACAAGCAATTACAAGATCAAGTCGTTCTTCTTCTCTTTGAAGGACAAAGCTCTAGCTTGGTACCAAACACTTCCAGCTGCGAAGTTAGCTACATGGGAGGAATTGTCTTCGGAATTCCTCACCAAATTCTTTCCGCCATCCAAAACGGAGGAATTGAGAGGTAAAATAAATGCTTTTTCTATGAAACCTAATGAAAGCTTGTTTCAATCTTGGGAAAGGTTTCAAGATCTATTGTTGGATTGCCCACACCATGGCATTTCCAAGCTGGAACTATTGGAGATCTACTACAAAGGATTGGATGTGGAAACACAATTCAACCTTCAATCTCTCTCTTGTGGCACATTCATGGACATGAGAGAGGATGATGCTTGGGACTTCATTGAGAAGCAAGCCCAAGTGATTGAGAAGTATTCCCACCGGTAGGTGGACTCAAATAGCCGGAATCAAGGCGATTCGGGAGCCAAGTTGAATCAAGCCGCTCAAACACAAATATTCTCTCTCAAAGACGACATCAAAGAATTGAGGGAAGTGCTCAAAACGAGTCTTCAAAAGACTAAGGAGCAAGAAGCCAACTACATGGGGCGGGACAACAATCAAAGGAATGATAACCGGAATTCCAATTGGAACAATAACAACAATAACAACCGGAACTCCAATTGGAATAACAACAACAATAGAAACTCTAATAACAACAATTGGAGGTCAAATCAGCAAAATCCAGGTAATCCTTACTGTCATGCTGAAAAGGCTCTAACACCTCCACCTTCTTCTATTCCATCAACAAGCCAGGGACAATCAAGCGGATCAAACAAACCCGATCCCATGCTAGAGACGATCCTTGGCAAGCTACTAGGATTGGAGAGTTACATAACATCGGTTGACAAAGCTCACAAGCTTTAGAAAACCAAGTATTCAACAAAGCCGGAGAAGTTCCAAGAGATCAAGGGAAACTTCCCGGGAAGACGGAAGATAACCCAAAGGGAAGGGTTATGGCAATAACTACTAGGAGCGGCAAGACAACCACCGATCCTCAACCCAAAGTAGTCGAAACCACCACAAAAGAAGGAGAGGCAAAAGAGAAGGAAGAAGTCTATGTTCCTCCTCCCGCTTACAAACCACCTCTACCTTTCCCTCAATCTAGAGCGCGTGCACGCCTAGATAAACATTTTGGTAAGTTTGTTGAACTTATGAGTAAGCTACATATTAACATACCTTTTATGGATGCAATTTTAGGTATGCCGGCTTACGGGAAATTCCTCAAAGAGATCCTCTCTAACAAGAGGAAATTGGAAGACATAGGAGAAGTCAAGATGAGTATGGAGTCATCTGAACTCATCAAGACTATGACGGAGAATATGCCACCCAAGCTCCGTGATCCAGGATCCTTTTGCATACCCATCACTTTGGGAGAAGCTACCTATGATTCTCTTTGTGACCTTGGAGCGAGTGTGAGTATCATACCCCTTGCCCTATGCAAAGCAGTTGGTCTAGGAGAACCTAGACCGGTGAAGATCACACTCTACATGGTTGATCGTTCCCCAACTAAGCCGGTGGGGATACTAGAAGACATTCCGGTAAAGCTCGGTAAGTTTTTCATCCCTATAGATTTTGTCGTTCTTGACATACCTGCAGATTATCCGGTTCCCATCATTCTTGGGAGACCATTCCTTGCCACATCCGGATGCATGGTAGATTGTAAGAACGGCCAGCTATCCTTCCATATTGGTGAAGAAAAGATAGAATTCATACTCTCTTCCTTAATCAAGGAGCCAGCCTTGAAAGACGATGCTTTCGAAATTATTGATGAAGAAGAGTCTAGAGAGGTAGTAAGTTCGATCTTGATGAAAGACCCTCTTCAAAAGGTTCTTAGCATGAGCATCATGGAGGAAGGAGTGGAACATGATTGCAATGAGGATGTGAAAGCATTAAATGATGTGGAGGAAGAACTAGGAGCAAGAATTGAAGAACTAGAATTGACTCCGGAAACTGTGAAGAAAATCGACCTGCCTAAAATAAATCGACCGATTTATGAAAAGGCGATCCGATTTTTAAAAACAGAAACAAAAAATCGACCCGACTAAACTAAATCGTCCGATTTGTGAAGAGGCAACCCGATTTTTTTCGACAGAAAGAAAAATCGTACCTCAAATCGACCGATTTACTTCAGGGGAGGTCGATCCAGAGGGAAATTTTCTGGATTCTCCAAACGTCTCCGCAGCCACTCTCGAATCTAATGATGCCGTACCCCCATCTCTAGAGGCCTCTCCTACAACCTTCGAAGGCCAAGATTCATCATCAATCAAGGTACCCCCATCATTAGAATTGAAGCCACTTCCCACGCATTTAAGGTACGCATTTCTTGGCACTAATTCCACATATCCGGTCATTGTCAATGCAAATTTGAATGAAGCTGAATTAGAAAAACTTATGCATGTTTTGAAGCAACATAGGAGAGCATTAGGTTACACTATTGATGATTTAGTAGGAATAAAGCCTTCTCTATGTATGCACAAAATTTTAATGGAAGAGGATTACAAACCTTCACGCCAACCTCAAAGACGGTTAAATCCGGCAATGAAAGAGGTCGTGAAGAAAGAAATCCTTAAGCTACTTGATGCAGGTATCATCTTCCCTATTTCCGATAGAAAATGGGTGAGTCCAGTACAAGTAGTACCCAAGAAATGAGGCATTACCGTTGTTGCCAACAAGAACAACGAACTTATCCCAACACGGATAGTTACGGGGTGGCGAATGTGTATCGACTACCGCAAACTGAACGTGGCTACAAGGAAGGACCACTTCCCCCTTCCTTTTATCGATCAAATGTTGGAAAGGTTAGCCCAACATTCTTACTTTTGTTATCTAGATGGATATAGCGGTTTCTTTCAGATTCCAATTCATCCGGATGATCAAGAGAAGACAACTTTTACGTGCCCATGGGGTACGTTTGCTTATAGAAGAATGCCATTCGGCTTATGCAACGCTCCAGCCACCTTCCAAAGGTGTATGATGGCAATCTTCTCCGAATATGTAGAGAATATCATGGAAGTCTTCATGGACGATTTTTCGGTATATGGTTCTTCCTTTGATAACTGTCTCTATAACCTTTCACTAGTTCTTAAGAGATGTGAGGACACTAACTTAGTCTTAAACTGGGAAAAGTGTCATTTCATGGTCACCGAAGGGATTGTGTTAGGTCATCTAGTATCACAAAGGGGAATAGAAGTTGATAGAGCGAAAATAGAAACCATTGAGAAGTTACCTCCCCCTTCTTCAGTGAAAGGAATTAGAAGTTTCTTAGGACATGCAGGCTTCTATAGGAGATTCATAAAAGATTTTTCTAAGATTTCAAAACCCTTGACTAATATTTTGATGAAGGACGCAACTTTCGAATTTTTGAAGAATTGTCTAGATGCTTTTTGCAGGATCAAAGAAGCTTTGATTTCAGCACCAATCATTCAACCACCCGATTGGACTCTTCCATTCGAGGTCATGTGCGACGCAAGCGACGTCGCTATAGGAGCAGTTCTTGGACAGAAGAAAGATGGTCGCACTCATGCCATCTACTACGCTAGCAAAATGCTAGATGAGGCTCAATATAATTATGCAACTACGGAAAAGGAACTTTTAGCCGTAGTATACGCTTTTGAGAAATTTCGTTCCTATCTTGTAGGTGCGAAGGTGATAGTCTATACGGACCATTCCGCAATCCGATACCTCTTCACGAAGAAGGATGCGAAGCCAAGGCTTCTAAGATGGATCTTACTCTTACACTAGTACAAACCCCCCCAGACCTCGCTTATGTTGGAGCGGTTTGAAAGAACCGTGATCAAAGGTATTTTCGGACCACGGTTATATCTATAACCGAGGTTAATTGATTTTTCTTTTTTTTTTAAAAAAAAATTAGACCCCGGTTATATGATTTAACCGTGGTATTAAAATTTCGGACCCCGGTTATATTACTAACCGTGGTGACAAAACAATTATGGATCCCGGTTATAAAATTACCGTGGTAAACCATGCTCATTAAACGAAGTCGTTTTAAGCCCTAATTAGGCACTTGTGCGCTTCTCTCTTAGACGTTTGTCCAGCCCTAAAAGCTCCAATCGAAAGCGCGATATGGCAATGTCGGAGTCAGTGTAGGAGGCAGCTGCTACAAAACCCTTCGGCCATGTCTTCCATCACCGACGACGACGAAGCAATCGGCCCTGAAGGAGACTCTAAAATCATCAAGGACTACCATGACCCTCCACCGGCGCCGCTCTTCAACCCGCTTGAGCACTCCAAGTGGTTAGAAAAGCAGTCCGCTGCCGACCAGTGCGGCGGTGTCGGTATCCTCGGTATCGCCTGGGCCTTCGGCGGCATGATCTTTGTCCTCGTCTATTGCACCTCCGGAATCTACGGTACCTACTTAAACCTTCATTATTTCTTCTAATTTTTTTAATTTAAGTTGTTTTTCTATCAACATTCACCCATAAAAATGTACTTTTTTCTAGAAATTTATTGACCTAACTTTGGACGTTTACTGATTAAGTTGAAGCAACTTTTCTGAAATAACATTAATTTCTTGACCATCGATATGGAGGAGTTCTTTCAAAAGAATGGTGTGTTTGTTATGTCCCTTCGGGAATTGGTTGAATTTGTTGTTGATCCCACTATTACTGATGAATCTGTGGATGGATACCTTGAAGAGGTCTATTTTTATCCTTTGATCACATTCTATAGGCTCGTTCATACTGTAATAAGAAGACCTCTGCCTAGTTGGATATTTTCCAAGTAGAGTGGGAAAGGCACATAAAGTTGCTTGTCGACTTCAGCTCCTTGTTAAATTAAAATTAAAGCAACAAATACATTTGGATCAGTTGATTGTATAACATATGATTTTGCATGCTAATATTAGATGGTAGTTTTGGTCAGCACCTTGGAGATTGCCTGTCAATTCATCGGTTTCTCTTATTTGCTGATGCAACGTGTCTATTTATAATTTTAGGGTGCTCCTAAGGAGGCCGAGGAAAGTGACGATGACTCTGGAGATGAAAGCTCTGAAGATGATGACGAGCCTTCAGAGGAAGCACCATCCAAGGTGAGACAATACTTTTGATAGTTTCATAAACTCATTACAGGCTTCATTGCATTCCTTCGTGCTGCTGATACACATGCACATATTATTCTAGACATATAGGAGAGTGTAGAAAAGCAATAAGTTTCCTTAATTTTTATGTACATTCTGTCTGAAGCAAAATGTTTTTCAGGCTTCTAATGGAACCAAAGTATCAGAAGAATCATTTGATGATGATTTTGAAGAAGAAAGTGACGAGGAAAGTGAAGAAGAAGGGCCATTGAAGGCATCAAAGAAAAGGTTGTTCTCATTAATTGTTAAACACTGAAATTTTGCTAATTCTTCAGTTTTCACAAAAAAATGAATTTTACTAAGACAGGCAGTCACCAACAGGGAACTTAAATAATGAAATAGCACCATACTTTTTTTTTCAACATATATTTGTAATCAAAAGATTTTACTTTCTATATTATAAGGAGGTACATAGTTTTGTTTATTGGTATAGCTACATCACGGGTTGGATATTAAAGCTTGTGGATGATAAATATGACATCTATTGATGGTTTGATTTTATTCTGTTCAATAAACAGAACATTGATGCTTAAATAGTTGATGCTACAACCCCTGCTTCAAAGAAAAGAAATATGAGAAGGATGCGGTGAGTGTTTGATTACCTTTGTCATTAGTCTATTTCTTTCCAACAAGAACCTGAATACAAATTGTTGTTTGTGCAGCCAAACACTCCTGCTACTCTAGAACAAGGCTCTAAAGCTCTATTTGTAGGAAATTTGTCCTTCAAAGTTGAGTTAGATAATGTATATGTCCTCCACATCTATGAACTATTTCTGGTCAATTTCTATTCAGGATTTTTGCTTATGCACTTGCTATCATTGCAGGACGGAGTTCTTTACAGATGTTGGAGAAATTGTAGATGTTCGTTTTGTTAACGATCAAGATGGGCGTTTCAAGGGTTTCGGTTACGTTGAATTTGCTACTGCTGCAGCTGCGCAGAAGGTAAAGTTTTGATGTACTTTCTTTACAATGGTTCATTTGGCAATGTTGTTCAGATGATTTCTTAGTGAAATGACAATTAAACATTGCATTCAGTTATGCCAGGACTGATAATATTGCATTCAGTTTTGAGAGGCCTTAAGGGGGGAAATTAGTTCCACCCATTTATTGGTACACCATTAAATGGGTCAGAATTGTGACACTTGACTTCTATGATTCGATGGAAGTTGTGAACTGGTGTGTCAATGTTTGTTTTCGCATGAGTAGTAAAAGGAGAAGGGGAACTAAGCTAGTTAAAGATCTAACACAGTTGAGCCTTTTGAGGCTGCTTGTTCCAATGGTGTTTGTTGTTTGTGACCATAATGTTGTTTATGGAGGTTTTCATTGTTAGAAACATTTGATTTTAGATGAGTATTTATTTCTGATGAAACAAATTTTATAATATTTCTAACTTAGTGATCACTAGTGTGCAAATTATTAAATGCAGAGGTGTATATATCTTGAAGGAATATCAATTCAACTGTATATTTGCAACTTGTTTATATTTTGAAATGTTTAAAAATAATAGTTCTGACTATTAACTTTTTTATTGCATAAAATTTACAAGATGTACATCTGACGTCACTAGCCATTTCCAAACATGTTTATATTTTGAAATGTATATATCTTGCAGGAATACCATCTGAAGTTGAAGGCACAAAGCACTAGACTCGAGCCATGTTCAAAGATGCAACGAAGAAGAGAAATAAATATGCTTCTGGAACACGTGAAGAAAACTCGTGGAGTCAAAGGTTTCACCAACTTTGAACCGATAGAGTCAGACTCCATATTGACAGAAGACTGTGACATTCTCCTCCCAGCAGCTCTTGGAGGAGTTATTAGCAGGTTCTCTTTCACAAGATGACTTTGTTTAATTAATCATTATATTCATCAGCAACATCAAATAAATTTAAAAATGAAGTTACTGATTCCTTGTCAAAATATGATGTCTGTTTCAGGGAGAATGCCCAAGCTATCAAGGCTAAATTCATTATTGAGGAGTAACTACATGTTGGAATATAGATATGCTGCATTTTAGAATTGTCATGAAGAGAACTTTGGAGTACCTTGAAGTAGTACCACACATGTGAAAGTTTTAAGTAATTGAAATTGAATTATTAGGAGATTATGCTTAATGGTGGTGTGATTTAAAATTGCAGCAATATCATGCAGCCACGGTTCTTTAGAACCGTGGTGTTTTTTTAAAAAAATTTAGAATTGGGACCACGGTTATTTAAAATAACCGTGGTCCGACATCTGTATTTTTTTTTAAAAAAAATAAAAGTCGGACCCCGGTTATTTATAAAAAACCGGGGTCCGACTTTTACCCCGGTTTTTTAAAATAACCGGGGTCCGACTTTTGCCCCGGTTATTAAAAACCGGGGTCCGAAAATATTAACTAGGTGACATTTACCGGGGTGCGAACGCTTGGACCTCGCTCCCGTTAACCACGCTTCAATAACCGGGTTCCCATGTACAAAATAACCGGGGTCTAGAGGGGGTATTTGTACTAGTGTTACAAGAGTTCGATTTAGAGATTAGAGATAAGAAAGGATCGGAAAACTCAGTTGCCTATCATGTTAGTCGTCTCCCACAACCCACCGGCGAGACGGATGAACTTCCTATAGACGACTCGTTCCCTGACGAGCAGCTACATGAGATTGAAGAGTGTCTTCAACACATCTCAAAATGTAATGATCCATGGTTCGCTGACATTGTGAATTACCTTGTTTGTCAGGAGATCCCACCCGGACTTTCATACGCTCAAAAGAAGAAATTCTTTAGTGACGTCCGGCAATTCTATTGGAACAAACCTCTTCTATTCAAAAGAGGTCCCGATGGCATTTACAGGAGATGCATCCCCGAAGATGAGATAGATAGTGTCATCCGCCATTGCCATTCTCTACCATGTGGCGGACATGCTAGTTCCCACAAGACTTGTGCTAAGGTACTTCATTCCGGCTTCTATTGGCCTACACTTTTCAAAGATGTGCAAAAGTTTGTTGTTTCTTGTGATGCTTGTCAAAGGACAGGTAATATATCAAGGAGGAATGAGATGTCTCTCAACAACATACAAGAAGTAGAGATCTTTGACGTATGGGGCATCGATTTTATGGGACCTTTCCCATCTTCATGCGGTAACCAATATATACTTCTTGCCGTAGACTATGTCTCAAGATGGGTAGAGGCAATCACTTCTCCTACTAATGATGCAATGGTAGTGGTGAAGTTCTTCAATAAAACGATCTTCCCAAGGTTCGGAACTCCCCGAACCATCATTAGTGACGGAGGAACGCATTTCACAGCCCGTCGATTTGAGACTCTATTGGCCAAGTATGGGGTGACCCATAAGATAGCTACACCTTACCATCCGCAAACCAGCGGACAAGTCGAAATATCCAATAGAGAGATCAAGGGAATTTTAGAGAAAACCGTCTCTAAAACAAGAAAAGATTGGTCAATGAAGCTTGACAATGCACTATGGGCATACAGGACGGCCTTCAAGACACCAATAGGTACTACTCCCTATAACCTTGTCTATGGTAAATCCTGTCATCTATCTTGTAGAGCTAGAGCACAAAGCCTATTGGGCCATCAAGTGGCTCAATTTTGACATGAAAGAAGTCGGAGAGAAGCGGCTCTTAGACATCAATGAGCTAGATGAGATCCGGCTAAATGCGTATGAGAACGCAAAGATATACAAGGAACGGACAAAGCGTTGGCATGATAAGCACATCATTCCAAAAGACTTGAAGGAGGGAGACCAAGTCCTCCTATTCAACTCAAGACTGCGTCTATTTCCAGGTAAGCTCAAATCCCGTTGGACAGGACCTTATTTAATTAAACGAGTTTTCCCCCATGGTGCAGTTGAAGTATGGGGTGAACAAAGCGGAAGTTTCAAGGTCAATGGCCAACGGTTGAAGAAATATACACCGGAAGCTCCGGTTGAGGAGATAGCTCCTATCCTCCTCCATTGAACACATACCATACACCGTCTAGCTAAAGACGATAAATTAAGCGCTTATTGGGAGGCAACCCATGATAGTATAGTTTTTCATCCTTTTATCACTTAGTTAGAGTAGATTAATTGTTTTGCTTCTTTGTTTTCGTTTTTACTTGTTCCTCGATGCACTCTTGGTTTGTCGTGTCATTAATCGCAAGAAATTAGGTTCAACTCGAGAGATCCATGGAAAAAGGGAGCACAAATCAGTTAAATTTTCAAGATCCATGAAGAATAAGGAAGGAAATCGAGATACACTAAGTAAATCGTCCGATTCAAGAGCAGAGCAAGGCGATTTTTGACAACGGGAAGAAAAATCGACCTGGAGATCAACCTGCCAAATTAAATCGTTCGATTTTCCATGTGTTCAGAGAAAAATCGAGTTACCCAAAGTAAATCGTCCGATTCAGAAGCAGAGCAAGGCGATTTTTGACAACAGGAAGAAAAATCGACCTGGAGATCGACCCACCGAATTAAATCGTCCGATTTTCTTTGAAACCAGAGAAAAATCGCCCCGACGATTAAATCGCCCTTGTAAATCGGCCGATTTTCTTCACAATTTCTCGACCCTATATAAAGGCTCAACACTCGATCTTCCTCATTCCACAACCTACCACTCTCGATTTCCCCCTTCTCAAGAACGCCGAAAATCGCCCTCACCCTACAATCCTCATTCCTTAATCATTTTGAGTGATTCTTGGCTCCAAACTGAAGCATTTTCAACAAGGAACAAGGATCTAGCAACAACAAGCACGGCAATCGACTCCTCCATAAGGAATTCAGGTTTTTCTTTCCAAAACCTAAGTTTCTAATTCGAAATTGAAGTTTGCTTAGGAAGTGTTTGTTTGATGGAATTGATTGAGGAATCTGCTTAGGAATCATTATAGGAGACTGTATGTGGTGATTGCTTGAACAGAACTTTACAGAATTGTGAGAATCGTTGAAATCGAGAGAAAAATCGACCCAGCCCAGAAAAATCGGACGATTTTTGTCAAGAACAGGCCGATTTTTTTACTCAGAATGGATCTTGTTAAGAGGATAACTAGAAACACGGGGAAGAAGAAAGGATCTTCTTCCAAAGCCCCTCCCCCACCTCCACCACCATCTCAAAACATCCCTAAGCTTCCCCCTCCCCTATCCAAGCACAAGAAACGTTATGAACGCATCGTAGATCGCCCATTCACCCCTCCTCGCTATATAGTGCTAGATGACTTAGATTCATTGTTTGTTCGGGAGGATGTTGATATGATGCTTGACAGGGCTGGACTGAGCCAGTTTGCTACGATTAGGGAGGATGCTTATACCGAGATCACCCTACAATTCCTTAGTACATTTGAGCATGATCCTAGGGAAAGGATGGTCACCTTCTGCCTTATGAGTCAAAACCACACTATGTCCATTGACACTTTTGGAGAATTGTTTGGTTTCTCTTATTCAGATGCAGGAACATTTACTAGAGGTGTCAGCGCTAGTGACTTTTAGGAGGCTATTTCAGTGGGTGAATATGGTGGAGACAAGTGGCGACCCGGAAATTCCAAGGAAACTAGTATGTACAACCTCTCCTTCAAGGTAGTGCATAGGATTCTCAGTGAGAGCTTATTTGCACGGACAAAGACTCCACAGAAGCTCAAGGCTGATGAGCTTTTCATTCTCTACTGCATGACATCCACCACCATTCCCGACATTGCCACCATGCTTGCTGACGATCTAGGAAAGATAGCCAACAAAGCTAAGGGCGATATTTGTGCAGGAGGTCTTGTCACTCATGTGGCTAAGACCATGAGATTGGACTTCTCCGGATGCACTCTAGCTGAGAGTGCCCTTCCATTAGGCTCCCAGCGGTTGGTTGTTCGACAGGTCTTGATTCCTCGAGGGAGAGGAACACTTCATGTGCCCATGCCATGGCACAGGGATCCGAAGAAGAAGCCATCCGAGATTATATGGAAGTCCGAATACACTATTCGGAACAAGAGAAACTGGAAGGAGACGTTCGCGTCGATGCTTGAGGAGTTCTCTCCTCCTACTTATTATGATGATGATGATGCAGGTGACTCCGAGGAGGAGGATGAGGATGGAGGACAGGGGACCATGCTCGAGTTTGAGAGTGACACTCGTAGCGGTCATGCTACGGATGCCATGGACACCGACACTCATGGTGTAGGACCCAGCCGGACTAGTAGAGGCGAGGAGACGGAGGATGACATGCAGCCACCTCGCCGCTCATTTGCACGTGCTCCAGGAGGACGAGGACGTCGCCCTCCCCGCCACTTTAGGGAGCTAGTCTCTAGCTTCCAGAGCCTCAGCACCGACTATCATGCTCTCCACACCGACTACGAGACCCTGAACACTCAGTTCAGGAATTACAGGAAGGAGACGGACGCTAGGCATTCATCCTATGATGGCCAGATGAGAGACTTATACTTCCACCAGTTCGGCCACTTCTACGATCCTAGCGCACCGATGTATCCATATCCACCACCTCCACTGCCGACAGAGGATTGAGCTCCCACTTTTTTACATTGTAAGTATTTTTCTCCTTCTTATGCTTGATTTTCACATTGGGGACAATGTGGATGTCAAGTATGGGGTGGGGGTACTTACAATACCTTATGTTTCATTCTAAGCACTTTATGTACTTTCCACTACTCTTGACAATTTGGCTTGTAATAACTCTTGCACTACTTGCTTTCCATTATGACACTTGTATTTGCATGATCTTTCTCAAATCCTATGAATTTTCAAAAAAAAAAAAAAAATTTTGTGCTTCTTATATGGAAATGACCTCTATGATGAGAATTGTGCATGTGGATAGACAAAAAGATGCTTAGTTGTGTTGAGATGTTAATCATAGCATGAATGAATCTACTTTTGTTACTTGAACGCATGAATAAGTTATATGATCTAGTTGTTTTGATAAGAGAATGAAATAATAGTCGAAGCTATATTGCAAGTTCTTTTACATCATATAAGGATGACTAAGGCAATTCACTTTTTTTCTTTTCTCATATCTTGATCATGCTAGCCCCTCAATGAAATATGTAACCCTCCTTTTACCATCCGGGAATTAGGATAGGTGATTGAAAAAGGCATGTTTGATGTGGGAGGGCCAAGGAAAAAGTATTAAAAAGAAAGTGTAGAAATTCATGAGTTTGGGGACATTGAACATGAGGATGAGTAACTCGGCACCATTCACATAGCCGGGTGTTTGTGTCTTGCCAAAGTCCGATTGAACGACAAGTCCTAACGGGATATGGTATGTGCATCAAGGGTTTGAGGAATCTCGAAATTGAGAAACGCCGATCTCCTAGGCTTCAGTTTTTGTGCACCGCTGTCCATACTCTCAAAAAGTAAAGTTTAATGAAAGCAAAGCTTTCTACATGCGAAGCATGTGCGGTGAAGAAAATCTTGAAGGTATTATGTGTTCCTCTTTCCCGGATTAGCACCACAATTGCCAAAAAGAATTCCTTCCCTTAATACGTTTCTTGAACCTTTCCTTTGATTAGAAGACCTTGAGACTTTTATGCATGTGTTTAAGACTTAATGGCTTAGATTTGTTTGACTTTGATTACCTCTACACCTTTATCATGTTCTTTATTTGTGTTTTCTTGAAAGAAAAGGAGGTTAGTTCATCTTATAATTACCATTGATACATGCTTTGCCTTTTTATGCCTTGAAATATCACTTTGAGGGTGATCCAATAAGAAGGAGCACTACCAAAAGAAGAGTTTTTTGAGTTTTCATACATATATAATCCATGACATCTTATATTCTAAATTTGAACCTTGCTTGGGGACAAGCAAGAGGCAAGTATGGGGTATTTTGATGACATGAATTATGTATCATCATATTCATGCATATTGTAGGAGATTGTCTCAGTTTACCTTGCATTTAGAGAGATTTTGTGTGCCTTTTATGTTCTATCCAATCAATTGTCAGAAATAGAGTTCTACATGAGTTTTTGATGAATTATAGGTAAATGGAGTGGAATTGGAAGCAAAAGCAGAGCAAGGAGCATCTAAGGATGTTAAGGAAGCTAAAGGAGTCTTAAAGGGTTCATAAAGAGCTAAGGAATTGCAAAGGAGAAGCATAGAAGACGAGCCAAGAGAAGAGCACTTTCTGTTGAAGAAAATCGTGCCAATATACATATAAATCGGACGATTTTCTCCTATAGAAATCGAACGGTTTTATGTGTAAATTGACTGGGTCGATTCCTTATGTTTTTCGGCCAAATGAAAAGACGATACAAAGCCCAATTATTTTGGGCTAGAAGAGAGTTTTGCCAAACAACCCATTTGCAAGAAACTATAAAGAAGAACCCTACGAACGAAAACGGGGAGGCCGCAGCGGGAAATCTTTACACGTTTGAGAGGATTCGAAGATTCTTGGAGGAAGATTGAAGGACTTTTTGCCGGGAAGTTATTCCTGATTCTAATTGTGAGATCTCTTTATTCATTGAAGTACTTGCTGTTTTTGAGCACGAATTTGAGTTGTTTAGAAGATACATTGAGTTGTTTTGACAATCGTTTACGGATTTGAAGCTTATTGGAATTTTTTGTTCAAGATTCGTTTTCTTTGCGATATTTCTCTCAATAAATAATTTGATTCGATTTTGAAAATGGTTGGCTAAAACCTTTGTGATTCTGGGGAGAATAGTTGATGATTAAGGCTTAGATGATGATAGACTGAACTGATTTACACATTAGGACCTTGAGAGTTTAGATTTTAGTTTTGCGATAACAGGAAAATCGGGGTGTTCTTGAATAAATCGGCCGATTTAATGATGAACAACCCGATTTATTCTTCTAACGAGCTTTAATTGAATTAATCTTTAACCAAAACTAATCCTTGCCTAAATCCCAACATTGATTAACCTTTTTAATCTCTAATTGAATGTATGAAGAGACTTCAAACTTAATTCTACATTTAATAGATTAAGATTACAAGATTTGGGTAATAGAGAGACTCAACATCCTTTATTAAGATTCTAAGTGTGCTTTCTATTCTTTACTTCGGAGAGTCATATCCTGGAGTTTTAGATAGTTAGTTTGAACATAATTCTTGTCTTTAGATCTTTCTATATTGCAGCCTCAACAACCCTTATAGAGAGAACCTTTGGACTAGATAAATAGGTTTCAGAACTTCACCGTACGATATCTACCTTTGAACACATAATCTTGGCAATATAAACTCTGTCCTTATATTTATAGAAGTGTCTTGAATCGAAAGCCGAAATCGGATACTTGAATCCTTGGAATCATTTTACTCTTATTTGATCACAAAAGCTTTTCGCACTTTCCGCTAGATAATTGAAATTGGATTTATTCTCACCAAATCCTTGAGTTCGACTTTGGAATTCTTACCGTACTACAACTGATCCGTACACTGCGGGTTCGCTTTGCTTTGAAGTCTAGATATAAATATTAAGACTTTGACGCACACACCTTTTCGAGCGAACACTTCTTCTCGAAGAACTTAAGTTTGTTCTCTCCCTTGATCTCGTCGTCGTTCGATCATGGCTTCTTTAGAACCGCTTCTACACTTTAATGTTGCTCCCTTTTCTTGTATGGTCTCCATCTTGATTTATCTTAAGTTGTCTCGAGTTTTCCTTCTACTTGTTCGTCCTCCGTTTATATCATCTCTAATCCTCCTCTTCGACATCTCTTTACAGGAATATGAGAAACTCCAAGGTGTTCGTCCAAACGTAATGCGCATACTCGATACTTGTTCGTCCTCCGTTTAAAAGGTCTCATAACTTCATATGCTACTATATATATAAGAATACTTCTACATAACTATATAAGTCCTAAGTCCATATCACTACCAACATAACACATCTAACATTCAATCAACAATATAAAGTCCCAAAACATGTATTATAGTCCACATATATTAACCATACATATAAATCAAGTCATCATGCAACAACAATCACAAAGATACACATCAATTCTATCATGCATAATTACAAACCTCATATCCATATCAACATATATATCAAGATCCAATAAACTAAGCTGCCGAGATCCGCGAAGGAGTGGTGGTCCGTACATTCTACCCCGACTCATGCATGTGATTTTGAAAACGAAAAGTCAGAACCGTGTGGGTTCTATTTATTCCTCATTCGGCCTTTAAAAGATTGCGAGTGCCATTGTTGTCAACCTAGGGCTCTGATAACACTTTTGTAACACCCCGAATCCGCGGGACTCGAGGCGCTACGGGTTGGGACCTCACAATGGGTCCCGACCCTTAGCTTGACAACAATTTCACCGGATCATTCAACAAGACACAAATAAAGGCCAAAACAAAATACATTTCTATGCAATGCAAAGAAACCCGAAACCATACAAACAAAAGACTTCAGCCGAGATATAACTCCAAATACCAAACGCCATACACGCGGCATACAAAAATACAAAACATACAATACTCCAACACGACTCCACCCAAACACCACTCCTAAAATATATGAAACCCCGGCTGCCCACTCTTCCGGATCTCTCGGCCGCATTCCGAACCTGCAAGGCAATCTACAACAATCGGTATAAAACCGTTAGCTCATATTCGAAGCATTAGAATCAAGGTGAAAGGCACAAACACAAGTAAATTAACATAACACACAATATACACCAAATCACACAAGTCCGGTTTATTATCTTTTTATTATTAAGTCATATCCCGTTCTAATTCAACTTTTTTTGTGACACGAGAATCTCCCGAAACTCGCCTTGGTCCCCACTTACCGCATGGAACGGTACGGATGCATCCGACCGTCTAACCACACGGGCTAGTCGCCAATGTAACACCCCAAATTCTAAGAACTCGGGGAGCTACTGGTTAGGACCTCACAATGGGTCCCGACCTTAGTTTGACAACAATTTTACTTGGATCTTACAACAAGGCACAAAAGTATTTAAAACATTTGAAAACTTTAAACAATATATACATGGAGAATACGTATCAGCCTTTAAGGCACCAAATGGGTGTGTTTGATCACTACAAAAGGTCTTGTCTTTTCCACATCTAAGTATCCCGCGCATCAAGGTTACCAAAAGAACACATCATTGACTAAACACTCAATCATGAGATGAACAAGCAATCAAACAATATCACACATACATGGTCAAGCCCTAACTCGTCACTCCTGAGGTTACAACCATTGCTACATAGGTCTTTGAAATGTTACGTCTCTTACTATCCCCAATGTCTTAGGTAGCCTTATCGGCTTTTTCATAAAACTACTAAATCTTAAATCTTTTCAGGATATCTCACCGGTATCATCCGGCTCAACTGTCTGATCTCTAATCTGATGATCTAACTCGTCTCTGGTGTTAGCATGAAATATTGCTATATTTTAGGCACGTTTTCTAAGTGTATTTGATCCATATGGATTGTCATTGATTGAGCATTGATGCATTTGTGAGCTAGTTTGTCTATAATGTCGATATAGAGATCTACACAAGCTTTATGTTGATTATAGGTAATTGAGAGCTATTTCCGAACGGAATTGAGCAAGGATGGAGTTGATGGAACATGTCCATGGATTGAGGACATTCCAAGGAGCCAAGGGAGTGCCAACTTGAAGGATGCACGAGACTAAGGAAGAATCCTGTTCTTGCCCTAAACCACGCTCTAAAATACGGCCGTACTACTTTCCACGTTCAAGTCCACGGCCGTGGAACCATGGCAAGGGAAGCGTGGTTCATTCCAATAACTTCTACGGTCGTGGAATCATTGGTTCAAACCGTGTTGATTTCCACGCTCTAAATTACGGCCGTGGAACCCTTCCACGACCGTGATCTTGGCGATCTTTTTCGCCACACTTTAAGCCACGATCTTTTACAAGATTGGGCCGGGCCGATACTTTATCTTACACTATAAAAGGACGGACGAAGGGAGATTCCGTCACCTTCGCTTACGCATAGACACATCTTACGCTTGCGCTTGGAATTGCCCTAATTTCGCATTTGGCGGAAGTTGTGTTTGAGAGATTTTGGCGCATTGCTATTGTGGTTTCCGGATTGACGGAATATCGAAGATTCGGAAGATTGTTTGTGAGAAGATTTCGCTTCTCACCTAGGTTTGATTTAGAAGACGGATTGACATCCCGTTCTTTCTTATCATCTAAGATTTGAGTCTGTTTGTGTTATTCCGAATCTAGTGACGATTATTGTTCTTGATTGTGACTTTGAGATTGATTTGAAAGTTATTGAAGGTTTTCGGAAGTTTTCATCTTTCAATCTTTTAAACCTTGAATTTGATATCAATATGACTATTGTTGGCTAAAAACCTTTAACAATTCTAAGGTGAAGGGTTGATAGTTGTGGCTTAGATGATGATAGATCGATCGTAAACAGATTGGACCCTGAGAGTTAGAGAGAATCGCCGATAACCCTAAACCACGGTCTGTTCTTGAGCTTCCACGGTCGTGGAACTCAAGAACTACCCGTAATTTTGTGTTAAGTTACGAACCTGCTTTTACTTTAATCCAAAGTTAAAGATTTACTTTAACTTAGTCTTGGCTTGCCTTTTCTAGGTGGTAGTGAAGCCTCAACAACCTCTACCTCGATTGTGAGTGTCACAACCTTAATCGGTTAAGTTAGTCTTGATCCTTGGATTACAAGTTTGGGTATTTGACATTAATTCTTGCCTTTAGAACCTTTCTATATTGAAGCCTAAACAACCTGCATAGAGAGTGTCTTGTAGGTGAGTCATATAGGGTTTTTGGAACTTCACCGTACGATTACCTTACATTAGCATACCTTTGCATATCTTAACTCTGTCCTTATATCATTAGTATATCTTGAATCGATTGCCACAGCCGGATACTTGGATCTTTAGGATTGTTGTTTTTCCAATACTTGAAAAGCTTCTTACAATTACTCGCTTGATAACCTACAATTGAATTTGTTCCCCCCAAATCCCTGTGTTCGATACTCTAGAATTCTTGCTTTACTACGCCGATCCGTACATTGCGGGTTCGCTTGCTTGATTCTAGTTTTATAAATTTAAAGCTTATTTGCACGCACGCTAAGTGGCGAACAAGTTTTTGGCGCCGTTGCCGGGGATTTGGTTTAGGCCGAATTCGGTTTACGGTTGTCAAGCTTGGGAGCTTCTCCCTTGTTATTTGATATCTCTTTGAGTGCATGCGCAGGTCTAGGAACACCGAGGATCTCTTACCTCTTGATCAAGAGCTTGAGAGGACTTTAAGGCAAAAGCGCAAGGAAAAGAAAATGGCTGAAGAACACGAACGTGATCTTCAATCGGAGCTAGCAGAGAAAGAAGCTCAACTCCTATGGAGTGAGAAGACACGTAGAGAAGAAACGGATCGTCATCAAATGAAAGTTGACGATTTAACTGATATGATGTTCCAAATGAGGATTGAGATAAACAACCTCAAGGAGAAAAAGAAAAGGAGGAGACCGGGAAGATCGGTTAGAGCTAACTCATCCAATGAGGATAGCGACTCCTCCATGCCACCGCTAGAGGAAGTTGATCCCACGATCAATATGAATCCATTCCATCCATGGGCAGCTGCTAATCGCCGTGTTCCACCTAGGAATGCAAGGATCGAACGTGTGGATGAGGAGCCAAGAACTCTTGGCCAAAGGATGGATCCAACGCAGCAACCACGCCGTCTAGGTGTGAACTTTAATGCTGATGATGTACAAGGGTTTAGCTTCAACCCTCAAGTTATTACTCTTGTTTGCCAAAACCAATTTGGCGGGACAAGCGCTGAATCTCCACACCAACACTTGCAAAACTTTGAGTGTATGATGGAGACAATGAGGCCGAAGAACGCGACTACCAACAACTATAAGCTCAAGCCTTTCTTCTTCTCCTTGAAGGGGAAAGCATTATCTTGGTACCAAGCTCTTCCTAATGGGAAACTAGACACATGGGAAGACCTTTCCGCGGAGTTCCTCACTAAGTTCTTTCCGCCATCCAAAACGGCGGAACTTAGAGGTAAGATTAATGCATTTTCCATGAGATCTAACGAAAGTTTGTTTCAATCTTGGGAAAGGTTTCAGGATTTGTTATTGGATTGCCCTCATCATGGCATATCCAAGCTTGCATTGCTGGAGATATACTATAAGGGGCTGGATGTGGAGACACAATTCAAGCTCCAATCCCTCTCATGTGGTACATTCATGGACATGTGAGAAGATGACGCTTGGGATTTCAGTGAGAAGCAAGCAAGAGTCATAGAGAAGTATTCCCACCGGAAGGTAGAGGGAAATCGTGTGGAGCAAGGAGCGAAGCTCACACATGAAGCTCAAAATCAAATTTTCTCCCTCAACAATGAAATCAAAGAGTTGAAGGAGGCTATCAAGACCAACTTTCCAAAGCAACAAGGAAAGGATGTTGGCTATTTGGGCAACAACAACAATGGCGGTGAGAACACAAACCGCAACAACAACAACAACCGGAACAACAACCGGAATAATTGGAATGGCAATAACAACAACCGGAACAACAATTGGAACAACAATAGGGGTTCAAACAACAACAATTGGCGCTCCAATCAACAAAATTCCGATAACTCTTATCCTTCCAATTCTAATTCACTAACTCCACCTTCCTCTTCCTCTACTCCTTTGAAAAGCCAGGGGCAAACATCTAATGGAGGAAGCACTTCGGGGAAGGAGAAGCCCGATCCCATGTTGGAAACGATTTTGGGAAAGCTTCAAGGGTTGGAGAACCGCATCATTAAGGTTGATGATCAAATTTCCAAGGTTGATAAAGCCCAAAAGGTTTTAGAAAACCAAATGTTCAGCCATGCGGAGGAAGTTCCTAGGAATCAAGGGAAACTTCCAGGAAAGACGGAGGACAACCCTAAGGGAAGGGTGATGGCAATCACAACTAGGAGCAGAGTGACTACCACCGATCCGCAGCCTAAGTTTGTTGAAGTCTCCGTTGAGAAAGATAAAGAGAAGGGGAAGGAGAAGGAAGATGTCTAAGTTCCTCCTCCGGCTTACAAACCTCCCCTACCATTCCCTCAATCTAGAGCGAGAGCGCGCCTAGATAAACAATTTGGTAAGTTTATAGAACTCATGAGCAAGCTGCATATTAATATACCTTTCATTGATGCGATTGTAGGTATGCCGGCTTATGGCAAGTTCTTAAAGGAGATCCTCTCTAACAAGAGAAAGTTAGAGGACTTTGGAGATGTTAAGATGAGTTCGGATTCTTCGGATCTCATCAAGACCATGAAGGCGAAAATACCCCCCAAACTAAAGGATCCGGGGTCATTTTGCACTCCCAGAGGAGTGGGAGATGTCACATATGATGCATTATATGACTTGGGAGCAAGTGTGAGCATCATACCACTTGCATTATGTAGGAAGATCGGTTTAGGCGACCCTAAACCGGTGAAGATGACGTTATACATGGCGGATCGAACCATCACTCGCCCCGTCGGTATTGTAGAAGACGTCCCGGTCAAGCTGGGTAAATTCTTTGTTCCCATTGATTTTGTTGTGCTTGACATTCCTGCAGATAGTCCGGTCCCGATCATACTCGGAAGACCGTTTCTTGCAACTTCCGGCTGCATAGTTGATTGCAAGAATGGTAGACTCGCCTTTGACATAGGAGAGGAGAAGGTAGAGTTTGTTCTTTCCACTCTAGTGAAGGAGCCAATCTTTGATGAGGATATATTCAAAATCCAAGATGAAGAGGGGTTGTCTAGAGAGGAGGTAAGTGCTATTCTCTTCAAAGATCCTATACAAAAGGTTATTACTATGAGTCTAACGAATGTAGGGGTAGAAGAGGAGTGCAATGAGGCAATTGAAGCCTTAGAAGCACAAGAAGAAGTGGGTGAAGTGGAATTTGAGATGCTCCATGACGAGGCAGAAAATGTGAGAATCCACGGCCATACACTATATTCCACGGCCGTGGATTTCACCAACCAAACCGTGTCCCACTCCAGAGAGTTATATGGTGGTGGAGGAAACAGAGCAACCGTATTTCCTTTCCACGCCCTAAACCACGGCCGTGGAGGATGCAGGGAAACCGTGATTTTGGCCGTGGAAGAGGGTGATCATGCCTCTTCTTCAACTTCCTTTGATTCTTCTCCCACACCTTCTACTTTCTTAGACACTTCTAAGGAAGCATCGGGAGCTCCACAAGAGCCATTGGAAGCTCCGAAAGTGATGGAACTAAAGCCACTTCCTACTCATCTAAGGTACGCTTTCCTAGGATCTAATTCTACCTTTCCGGTTATTGTTAGTTCCGATCTAAGCATAGATGAACATAATGAGCTCATGGTTGTCCTTAGGAAACATAGAAAAGCTTTAGGATATACTATTGAGGACTTAGTAGGAATCAAACCTTCCCTATGCATGCATAAAATACTAATGGAAGAAGACTTTAGGACTTCAAGACAACCTCAAAGGCGGTTAAACCCGACCATGAAAGAGGTTGTCAAGAAAGAAATTCTTAAACTCCTTGATGCAGGTATCATCTATCCTATCTCCGATAGTAAGTGGGTGAGTCCGGTTCAAGTAGTTCCGAAGAAGGGAGGATTGACGGTCATCACCAACAAGAACAACGAACTCATTCCTACCCGAACCGTAACGGGATGGCGGATGTGCATAGACTACCGCAAGCTTAATAATGCGACGAGGAAGGATCACTTCCCATTACCATTCATTGATCAAATGCTTGAAAGGTTAGCACAACATTCACATTTTTGCTACATTGACGGTTATAGTGGTTTCGTTCAGATTCCGATACACCCGGATGATCAGGAGAAGACCACGTTCACGTGCCCGTGGGGTACGTTCGCTTATAGGAGAATGTCGTTCGGGCTTTGCAACGCCCCAGCCACCTTTCAAAGGTGCATGATGGCCATCTTCTCCGAATACATTGAGGAAATCATGGAGGTCTTCATGGATGACTTCTCCGTATACGGTTCCTCTTTTCACAATTATCTTTCTAACCTTGCTCTTGTATTACAAAGGTGTGAAGACACTAACCTAGTTCTTATTTGGGAAAAGTGTCAATTCATGGTTAAGGAAGGAATTGTTTTAGGACACTTAATCTCTAGTAGAGGGATTGAGGTGGATAAGGCGAAAATAGAGACAATAGAAAAGCTTCCTCCCCCAACTTCGGTGAAAGGGATAAGAAGTTTCTTAGGACATGCCGGATTTTATAGACGCTTCATAAAGGACTTTTCTAAAATATCAAAACCTCTTACTAATCTATTGATGAAGGATGCGGTTTTTGAGTTTTCACATGAAATGCTTGGATGCGTTTAACATGATCCGGGAAGCTCTAATTTCAGCACCTATTATCCAACCTCCGGATTGGAACCTTCCCTTTGAGGTTATCTGCGATGCTAGTTGTAACGCCCGGTTTCGACATTTCCTCTCACGCGTACTTCTATCGATATTTTTATTATAAATTATATTTATATCTCTTTTTAAAAGTGTTTTAAAAAAAAATAAATAAATAAAAATAAAAATAAATAAAAAAATGAATTCCCGAGTATAATTATATTTTGGTTTACTTGCGGAAAGGTTCAGAAAATCTTCCCGATTCGAAAATCCCGTTCCGATCGTTTAATCGAGTTAAATAGCTATATTCCCTTTTGCCCCTTTTCTTTTATTTATTTCACCTTTAATCAATTTCCTTTTCCCTTTTCTCTTGACCTTCCTCTATCGCTAGTTGATGAGCAGCCCAGCCAGCCCTACGTTGTGTTGCACCTATCCCCTCACGACCCCTTGACCTCCTGACCCCTCGTTCTGCTCAGTTCCTGCACAAGGCACAGGTGACCCCTCGTTCCCTCTTACCTGTAGTATGTTGGACACTCCCCTTTGTGTGTCTTCTCCCCCTCTGTTTATTCCCCAGTACTTCACCCTTCCCTTTACCTGTGAAAATCGATTGAGTAGAGCAGCCGTTCTTCTTCCTCCCTCTCGGTTTGCAGCTATTGGGATCGACTAGGAAACTACACCGCCGGAGACGCCGCTATTCCACCGCATTGGAGACCGGATCTACAACCTGCTCCTCCCACTTTCCCCTTTTCTCTGCACCTCGGATCGGGACTGGGGGCCTTCTGAACCTTCTTCACCTTTCAATTACAGGCAGCATTGGCAAGAAGCAGAGGAGCCTCCACACTGCCTTCTACCGCGCCAGGGACTGCAACGCCTCGCCGGAGAGCAGCCCTTGCCGCCTCGCTCTCGCCCTTGCCTGCGCCGGAGACAGAAGGCCGACTCAGCTGCCCGCGTTACCCCTTCTTCCGCCTCCATGCTGGGCCGCCAGGAACAACGCCGGAGAGGATCCTGCCTGGAGCCCCGCTTGCGTCGCCGCCCTCTGAGCCCCCTTCTCCTTCTACCGTGTTAAGAGGTTGATGAAACCCTATTTCATGTTGTTTAAATCGGGCCCCTCAAATTATGTGTAATTACAAATGTAACCCAGTATTTTATATTTGCACTTTTTACCCAGCTTTTCGGAATTAACAATATTCCCTACTGCTGGATTATTACAGATTTTGCCAAGGTTTTATTTACAGAATATAACCCAAGTTTTTGAAACTTCATGAGTTGCCCGGAAAATGTTTTTTTCGGACTTTCAATCAAAGGTTTATAACGGATTTTATTCTTATAGTTTATATTTGTTATATAAATTATGACTCATGTGTAATAATTGTATAACTTGTCCCGGAAAGTATTTAAGTGGTTTTTAACCTTGATTTTGACAACGGGTTTACCTTAGATTTTATATAAGATATATATTCCGTTCAAATGTAGCGAATAAGCTAAATTTGTTTAGCTTTGGTGTTAGGACCGGAAGCGCCCCGATAAAGGCCAAGAGTCCATATCGACATCCATAGATCGTCTTCCGTCTTTTTGACGTCACGTGAGTACCCTCTTCCCCGAGCTTATGATCTTACTCGATTTAGTTATGTTTAGTGGTAGAATCATGCTAGGTTGGATTTAACATAACTTAGGGCAAATTCCAAGTAGTGGCTTGAAACCTTTAGGCGAGTGTTTGAGGTTATGGATGTTATATGTCGCGTGGTGTGTTGATCTTGAGTTGTTATACAGTTGTGAGCCTCGTGTTTGATCTTGTGAGACTTGAGGTGGTATTTATATGTTCGTTGAGATTTCGGAGTTTAGGATGAGAGTATCCTAGCACTTAGGGCTATAGTTGAGATCTCGTGAGTTTATGAGGGCTAGGAGTGTATCCTAGATTATGAGAGTATATGACCTAGTAAGATGATATAGGACTAGAAGTCTAAGGACTTCTAGCTTGTGAGTAGTTGTTGATTATCGTGCCTTGTCTTGAACAGGCTTTGGTTATATTCCTTCGGAGAGTGATTCCGTTTCGTTTAGCTTTGAGACGAGGTAAGTCCTCGGACTTACTTAGCCGCTTTTATGCCTTATTTGGATATATATGGTGGTGTGTGTTTACCGTTTTTAAGCATGAAAATGGATTAGGATTTACTTGACCTTATTCATTGGCCCATCGCTACTACTATTATTATTATCGGGCGGTGACATCACCGCTCAGTTTCCCGAAGGAGACTAGGGGGATCTCTGCGACCAGGCCATACACGGTATACGGGCGGGATTCTTCATCACTCCCTCAGGGTATACGGGTTGGGCGCCGCCACACTCTTGTTGGTTACACGGGGACAGAGGCGAGAGTTATAAGACTCTCGTGTCACACTTGAACGAATGAATTAGATATGGAATAATCTAAAAAGATAATAAGTAACGGATGTGTATGTTTATAATCATGTTGTGTGTTTGTGTTCCTATGTGTGTTTGTGCCATATTATCCTTATAATGCCTAGAATGTGAGCTAACGGTTTTATACCGATTGTTGTAGTTGATGTGCAGGATAGGATGTGGCCGAGTGATCCGGAAGAGTGGGCAGCCGGGGTTCCGTACATCTTAGGTTGTTTTGGGTTTTGGAGTCATTGTGTTGTTATTGTATATTATGTTGATGTTGTTGTAAGGACGGCTGAAGTCTTTCCTTTCTTTTATTTTCGGGTTTCATAACATTGCATAAAAATGTATTTCGGTTTTGGCCTTTATTTGTGCCTTGTTGCAAGATCCGGTGAAATTGTTGTCAGGCTAAGGGTCGGGACCCATTGTGAGGTCTCAACCCGTAGCGCCCCGAGTCCCGCGGATTTGGGGTGTTACAAAAGTGGTATCAGAGCCCTAGGTTGACAACAATGGCACTCGCAATCTTCTAAAGGCCGAATGAAAATAAACAGAACCCTCAAGGGTTCTGAGTTTTAAAGAAATGAATTTCGTTTTCAAATCATGTGCATGAGTCAGTTGGGGTAGAATGTACGGGACCACCACTTCCTCCGCGGATCTCGGCGACGTAGTTATTGATTATTATATTATGTATATATATGTGTATATATGTAGTTATGTATATGTGGACTTAGGATGTTTTGGACTATACTTGTATGTTGAATTGTAAATTGTGTATGGACTAGTTATATTATAGCAGTAGCATGGCTTTTATATCGTATTTTATATATAAACATATGATATGTTAATATCATATTAGTGATAGAGGACCTTATAGCTAAGATGATACAAAGCTATCCTCGCCCTATGTACAACGCCTTTTGGCTTAGGATAGTATACATACGAAGATGAGTATGCTCAAGTTATCGAGTTGAGCATCAAGTGTTCGCAAGCACCCCGGTGATTTCCCGTTCTTTTTTTTAGAGGACGTCGAAGAAGAAGACTAGAGATGAAGTAACCAAAGGACAAACAAATAAAAAGGGAACCTCGTGTCGACTTAAGCAAAGCCAAAATGAAGACTTTACCAATATAAAAGCGACATGAAGACGTGAGGGTGGTACCAAGGAAACAATGAGGGAGCATCAATGAGGCAGCTAGAGACAGCGAACGTAAGAATTTTTCGAGTGCGGTGTCGATGAACTAAAGATGCTAATCAAGTAAAGAGGACTACATTCTCGCTTGAGAATAAAAGTGGCATTTTAAGTAAGACGAGTTTTCAATAGGCGCTCCTAAGTATGGGAGTCAAGATTAAAAGAGTGGTCCAAGAATTTTGAAAGATTGACAAGAACCGGAAGTTAAGCTTACGGAGGTACGGGAGGGTGCAGTGACGATCTTTGTAAGATTCTACGCGAGTGACTTATCCAAAAGTTTGAGAGTTACGAGGAGGATCACATGGTGAAAGTTCGCAATTAAATTACCTTGTGGAGTCAACCGTTTCCCGTCACGGTGATGAGACTAAGCAACACTAAGAAGGAAGAAGTGTGTGAGAATGATGATCTTCAGAAGATGAAAGAGGAAACAACGAGTTGGATCGAAGAACTTAAGTTATCAACCCAGAAGGATACGAGTGGAGGCTAATTAATGTCAGAATATTTGAGGAGTGCATTTGCAAAACATCATGAAGAGCGATTAAGCCATGAAAGTGGGTCATATGACACAAAAGAGCCGTGAAGGTATGATTATCTTACAGAAGCGGAAGGAAGAGAGGAGCGTAGAAAGAACTAACGGAGTTGAAGCAGAGTAAAATGAGCTAGTGAAGTTAAGACAAAGTACCCCGATAGGGTATCCTTTCAGGAGTATGATAGCATGGATGTGTGGTAGGAGGGTAAGCCGTTAACTTCGGAGAAGGTCAAATACAAGTTAATCGGTGACAACTGAGAACGCACAAGTGCGGGTTGTCTATTGGTGTGAGCAGACGGGAAGAGTAAACAAGACTATGGGAACATATAGGATCGGGAACAAGAGCTTGGAGTATTCGCGGTGGATCATTGTCAATAGTAAGGAAATACATCCATGGACGCACAATTGTCTTAAATCAAATAATGTTGAACGAGTTCAAGTAAGTAGTTATAACAAGACCTCCGAGGAGGAGATTGTAACGATCTTACGCCCTTCTTAGGTCATGAGATTGACATATGGAGGAACGCCACAGGTTACAACTTTTAAGGTTTGATCAAGGTAAGGGGAGCTAGTGGATCAACCGTAAGATGAGGCTTCCATTGTAGTTGTACATAGAATACCGATTAATACATAAGGTGACCAATAATAGTAAGGGAAGACTGAAGTTTTGAAGTTTGAAGTCGATGTGAGATGTACAAGAACTACATGAAAGATTGAAGATAGAACCTCTACGGTCGATTGGACGCTACATAAGAAAAGGGAGTAAGTTCTACACCTACTCGAAGGAATGATGCAAGTTTTGGTATAATACGAAGAAGGTAACACTAATATATTATAAGGCGTGATTAAGTCCTGCAGTTAGGACCTTCATGACTTCACATAAGTGTGAAGCCTTAAAAAGATTATTAGAGCAAGTCTCCCGAGTTCTGGAGATGAAGGATCTTTGGAAGAGTACGGTGAACATTGTAGCTGAAGAAGTATTAAACCACGTGTTCGATGGACGTCACCTCAACAGATCGGGGTGGACCACTTAACAAATGTTAAGACAAGATTGTGTCGATATCTTACGATATGTGATGGGATAAGGAAAAGCTAGAACCCGAGATAGAACGGATTCCAATGCACCGGGAGGTGGATTTACCATTTAGAAGATTTGAAGTTCACGATTGGAAGTGTATCTTGAACTCTTGATTTGAAGTTGTTTTGGAGAATACTAGTTTGCGAAAAGAGAGACGGTTATCTCCGTTTGTGCATTGATTACTATGAGTTGAGCAAGATGACAATGAAGGACACGTATCCCTTACAACGAATAGGGGACCTACTCGATCAGTTGCAAGGGTCGGTAGTTTCTTCTAAGATTAACTGAGATTTGATTGTTACCGTTTGAGAATTCGAGACTCGGATATTGCAATTACGGCATTCCGGACCAACCAGGGCCACTACGGGTTATTGTTAGTCCCTATGGGCTTACTGATGCCCGGAGGAGATATTTTGGGTCTACTCTTGAAAAAGAGAGAAGATGTTTGACAAGTTGTCTCGGGATGGCAACCCCCGAAGGACGTGGAACAAGCTACAATTTTCCTTAGATGTGCTGGTCATTACCGGATTTGTGGAGACATTTTCTAAGTAACACCATCTATGGCTAACCTACTCCGGATGACGATGAAGTATTGAGTGAGAAGAAAATTGACAATGAGGTGTTGAGAGTTAAGAAGAGATTCATTGGTGCAACCATTTTGAAATTGTCTCGAGGTATGATGGGTTTGAAGTGTACAAGCGGTTCTCCTAGATAAGGTCTTAATGGAGTATTGAGGAACGATGTAAAAGTAATAGCATACGTGTCTCGGAAGTAGAAGCAGTGTGAAGTAAAGTAACACCTTCATTATTTGGAACTCGCGGCAAGAAATGAGAAAACGTAACATGAAAATTTTGGTTTGACAAGAACCAAAGCCAACGACGTAAACTGAAAAATCCGATCTTCTTTGTTAGAGACAATAAAAGAGACACATAATGCATATAGTGTATTGAGGAAGACCCGAGGAGAAAGTTAAGATTTCGATATATCGGAACTTTTTGAAATTTTAGTGCAAGTTGGGAAATTGGTTTACCGGTTGGCGTGACCGCCGAGAGTAGAGGGTGCTCAACCAGGGTTCACGTGTATCAGTCGAGGGAGTGCATACATGACTCGAAACGGATGGTCCGTCGTGATGATCTAGTGGCAGACGAGGAACCGATGAGGCTAACTGGAAGACGTAGGATCGTATCATTAGTCAAGTTTTACGCGGATTTAGCGACATCTATAGGACCGTCGGGCTAATCCCGAGATCTTTCCTTGGTCGTGCTTATGTGATTTGTGACATGATATGATGTGCGTTTCTTATGTGTATATCTTGCGAGTCTTGATGTGTCTAGGCGGGTAGACTCGGGTTTTGAGGGTCATAGTTGCCACGTTATAGGGTCCCGAGCGGTTTTCGAGACGAGGTCTTTTGGGAGTTTCACATTTAGCAAGTTTCGGGACGAAACTTTTTTTTAGGGGGACCTAATGTAACGCCCGGTTTCGACATTTCCTCTCACGCGTACTTCTATCGATATTTTTATTATAAATTATATTTATATCTTTTTTTAAAAGTGTTTTAAAAAAAAAATAAATAAATAAAAATAAAAATAAATAAATAAATGAATTCCCGAGTATAATTATATTTTGGTTTACTTGCGGAAAGGTTCGGAAAATCTTCCCGATTCGAAAATCCCGTTCCGATCGTTTAATCGAGTTAAATAGCTATATTCCCTTTTGCCCCTTTTCTTTTATTTATTTCACCTTTAATCAATTTCCTTTTCCCTTTTCTCTTGACCTTCCTCTATCGCTAGTTGATGAGCAGCCCAGCCAGCCCTACGTTGTGTTGCACCTATCCCCTCACGACCCCTTGACCTCCTGACCCCTCGTTCTGCTCGGTTCCTGCACAAGGCACAGGTGACCCCTCGTTCCCTCTTACCTGTAGTGTGTTGGACACTCCCCTTTGTGTGTCTTCTCCCCCTCTGTTTATTCCCCAGTACTTCACCCTTCCCTTTACCTGTGAAAATCGATCGAGTAGAGCAGGCGTTCTTCTTCCTCCCTCTCGGTTTGCAGCTATTGGGATCGACTAGGAAACTACACCGCCGGAGACGCCGCTATTCCACCGCATTGGAGACCGGATCTACAACCTGCTCCTCCCACTTTCCCCTTTTCTCTGCACCTCGGATCGGGACTGGGGGCCTTCTGAACCTTCTTCACCTTTCAATTACAGGCAGCATTGGCAAGAAGCAAAGGAGCCTCCACACTGCCTTCTACCGCGCCAGGGAATGCAACGCCTCGCCGGAGAGCAGCCCTTGCCGCCTCGCTCTCGCCCTTGCCTGCGCCGGAGACAGAAGGCCGACTCAGCTGCCCGCGTTACCCCTTCTTCCGCCTCCATGCTGGGCCGCCAGGAACAACGCCGGAGAGGATCCTGCCTGGAGCCCCGCTTGCGTCGCCGCCCTCTGAGCCCCCTTCTCCTTCTACCGTGTTAAGAGGTTGATGAAACCCTATTTCATGTTGTTTAAATCGGGCCCCTCAAATTATGTGTAATTACAAATGTAACCCAGTATTTTATATTTGCACTTTTTACCCAGCTTTTCGGAATTAACAATATTCCCTACTGCTGGATTATTACAGATTTTGCCAAGGTTTTATTTACAGAATATAACCCAAGTTTTTGAAACTTCATGAGTTGCCCGGAAAATGTTTTTTTCGGACTTTCAATCAAAGGTTTATAACGGATTTTATTCTTATAGTTTATATTTGTTATATAAATTATGACTCATGTGTAATAATTGTATAACTTGTCCCGGAAAGTATTTAAGTGGTTTTTAACCTTGATTTTGACAACGGGTTTACCTTAGATTTTATATAAGATATATATTCCGTTCAAATGTAGCGAATAAGCTAAATTTGTTTAGCTTTGGTGTTAGGACCGGAAGCGCCCCGATAAAGGCCAAGAGTCCATATCGACATCCATAGATCGTCTTCCGTCTTTTTGACGTCACGTGAGTACCCTCTTCCCCGAGCTTATGATCTTACTCGATTTAGTTATGTTTAGTGGTAGAATCATGCTAGGTTGGATTTAACATAACTTAGGGCAAATTCCAAGTAGTGGCTTGAAACCTTTAGG
>BSUD01000006.1:98966660-99154858 GCA_033239045.1 Fagopyrum esculentum | reverse complement strand
TCTAAGTAACACCATCTATGGCTAACCTACTCCGGATGACGATGAAGTATTGAGTGAGAAGAAAATTGACAATGAGGTGTTGAGAGTTAAGAAGAGATTCATTGGTGCAACCATTTTGAAATTGTCTCGAGGTATGATGGGTTTGAAGTGTACAAGCGGTTCTCCTAGATAAGGTCTTAATGGAGTATTGAGGAACGATGTAAAAGTAATAGCATACGTGTCTCGGAAGTAGAAGCAGTGTGAAGTAAAGTAACACCTTCATTATTTGGAACTCGCGGCAAGAAATGAGAAAACGTAACATGAAAATTTTGGTTTGACAAGAACCAAAGCCAACGACGTAAACTGAAAAATCCGATCTTCTTTGTTAGAGACAATAAAAGAGACACATAATGCATATAGTGTATTGAGGAAGACCCGAGGAGAAAGTTAAGATTTCGATATATCGGAACTTTTTGAAATTTTAGTGCAAGTTGGGAAATTGGTTTACCGGTTGGCGTGACCGCCGAGAGTAGAGGGTGCTCAACCAGGGTTCACGTGTATCAGTCGAGGGAGTGCATACATGACTCGAAACGGATGGTCCGTCGTGATGATCTAGTGGCAGACGAGGAACCGATGAGGCTAACTAGAAGACGTAGGATAGTATCATTAGTCAAGTTTTACGCGGATTTAGCGACATCTATAGGACCGTCGGGCTAATCCCGAGATCTTTTCTTGGTCGTGCTTATGTGATTTGTGACATGATATGTTTATGTGCGTTTCTTATGTGTATATCTTGCGAGTCTTGATGTGTCTAGGCGGGTAGACTCGGGTTTTGAGGGTCATAGTTGCCACGTTATAGGGTCCCGAGCGGTTTTCGAGACGAGGTCTTTTGGGAGTTTCACATTTAGCAAGTTTCGGGACGAAACTTTTTTTTAGGGGGACCTAATGTAACGCCCGGTTTCGACATTTCCTCTCACGCGTACTTCTATCGATATTTTTATTATAAATTATATTTATATCTTTTTTTAAAAGTGTTTTAAAAAAAAAATAAATAAATAAAAATAAAAATAAATAAATAAATGAATTCCCGAGTATAATTATATTTTGGTTTACTTGCGGAAAGGTTCGGAAAATCTTCCCGATTCGAAAATCCCGTTCCGATCGTTTAATCGAGTTAAATAGCTATATTCCCTTTTGCCCCTTTTCTTTTATTTATTTCACCTTTAATCAATTTCCTTTTCCCTTTTCTCTTGACCTTCCTCTATCGCTAGTTGATGAGCAGCCCAGCCAGCCCTACGTTGTGTTGCACCTATCCCCTCACGACCCCTTGACCTCCTGACCCCTCGTTCTGCTCGGTTCCTGCACAAGGCACAGGTGACCCCTCGTTCCCTCTTACCTGTAGTATGTTGGACACTCCCCTTTGTGTGTCTTCTCCCCCTCTGTTTATTCCCCAGTACTTCACCCTTCCCTTTACCTGTGAAAATCGATCGAGTAGAGCAGGCGTTCTTCTTCCTCCCTCTCGGTTTGCAGCTATTGGGATCGACTAGGAAACTACACCGCCGGAGACGCCGCTATTCCACCGCATTGGAGACCGGATCTACAACCTGCTCCTCCCACTTTCCCCTTTTCTCTGCACCTCGGATCGGGACTGGGGGCCTTCTGAACCTTCTTCACCTTTCAATTACAGGCAGCATTGGCAAGAAGCAGAGGAGCCTCCACACTGCCTTCTACCGCGCCAGGGACTGCAACGCCTCGCCGGAGAGCAGCCCTTGCCGCCTCGCTCTCGCCCTTGCCTGCGCCGGAGACAGAAGGCCGACTCAGCTGCCCGCGTTACCCCTTCTTCCGCCTCCATGCTGGGCCGCCAGGAACAACGCCGGAGAGGATCCTGCCTGGAGCCCCGCTTGCGTCGCCGCCCTCTGAGCCCCCTTCTCCTTCTACCGTGTTAAGAGGTTGATGAAACCCTATTTCATGTTGTTTAAATCGGGCCCCTCAAATTATGTGTAATTACAAATGTAACCCAGTATTTTATATTTGCACTTTTTACCCAGCTTTTCGGAATTAACAATATTCCCTACTGCTGGATTATTACAGATTTTGCCAAGGTTTTATTTACAGAATATAACCCAAGTTTTTGAAACTTCATGAGTTGCCCGGAAAATGTTTTTTTCGGACTTTCAATCAAAGGTTTATAACGGATTTTATTCTTATAGTTTATATTTGTTATATAAATTATGACTCATGTGTAATAATTGTATAACTTGTCCCGGAAAGTATTTAAGTGGTTTTTAACCTTGATTTTGACAACGGGTTTACCTTAGATTTTATATAAGATATATATTCCGTTCAAATGTAGCGAATAAGCTAAATTTGTTTAGCTTTGGTGTTAGGACCGGAAGCGCCCCGATAAAGGCCAAGAGTCCATATCGACATCCATAGATCGTCTTCCGTCTTTTTGACGTCACGTGAGTACCCTCTTCCCCGAGCTTATGATCTTACTCGATTTAGTTATGTTTAGTGGTAGAATCATGCTAGGTTGGATTTAACATAACTTAGGGCAAATTCCAAGTAGTGGCTTGAAACCTTTAGGTGAGTGTTTGAGGTTATGGATGTTATATGTCGCGTGGTGTGTTGATCTTGAGTTGTTATACAGTTGTGAGCCTCGTGTTTGATCTTGTGAGACTTGAGGTGGTATTTATATGTTCGTTGAGATTTCGGAGTTTAGGATGAGAGTATCCTAGCACTTAGGGCTATAGTTGAGATCTCGTGAGTTTATGAGGGCTAGGAGTGTATCCTAGATTATGAGAGTATATGACCTAGTAAGATGATATAGGACTAGAAGTCTAAGGACTTCTAGCTTGTGAGTAGTTGTTGATTATCGTGCCTTGTCTTGAACAGGCTTTGGTTATATTCCTTCGGAGAGTGATTCCGTTTCGTTTAGCTTTGAGACGAGGTAAGTCCTCGGACTTACTTAGCCGCTTTTATGCCTTATTTGGATATATATGGTGGTGTGTGTTTACCGTTTTTAAGCATGAAAATGGATTAGGATTTACTTGACCTTATTCATTGGCCCATCGCTACTACTATTATTATCGGGCGGTGACATCACCGCTCAGTTTCCCGAAGGAGACTGGGGGGATCTCTGCGACCAGGCCATACACGGTATACGGGCGGGCTTCTTCATCACTCCCTCAGGGTATACGGGTTGGGCGCCGCCACACTCTTGTTGGTTACACGGGGACAGAGGCGAGAGTTATAAGACTCTCGTGTCACACTTGAACGAATGAATTAGATATGGAATAATCTAAAAAGATAATAAGTAACGGATGTGTATGTTTATAATCATGTTGTGTGTTTGTGTTCCTATGTGTGTTTGTGCCATATTATCCTTATAATGCCTAGAATGTGAGCTAACGGTTTTATACCGATTGTTGTAGTTGATGTGCAGGATAGGATGTGGCCGAGTGATCCGGAAGAGTGGGCAGCCGGGGTTCCGTACATCTTAGGTTGTTTTGGGTTTTGGAGTCATTGTGTTGTTATTGTATATTATGTTGATGTTGTTGTAAGGACGGCTGAAGTCTTTCCTTTCTTTTATTTTCGGGTTTCATAACATTGCATAAAAATGTATTTCGGTTTTGGCCTTTATTTGTGCCTTGTTGCAAGATCCGGTGAAATTGTTGTCAGGCTAAGGGTCGGGACCCATTGTGAGGTCTCAACCCGTAGCGCCCCGAGTCCCGCGGATTTGGGGTGTTACAAAAGTGGTATCAGAGCCCTAGGTTGACAACAATGGCACTCGCAATCTTCTAAAGGCCGAATGAAAATAAACAGAACCCTCAAGGGTTCTGAGTTTTAAAGAAATGAATTTCGTTTTCAAATCATGTGCATGAGTCAGTTGGGGTAGAATGTACGGGACCACCACTTCCTCCGCGGATCTCGGCGACGTAGTTATTGATTATTATATTATGTATATATATGTGTATATATGTAGTTATGTATATGTGGACTTAGGATGTTTTGGACTATACTTGTATGTTGAATTGTAAATTGTGTATGGACTAGTTATATTATAGCAGTAGCATGGCTTTTATATCGTATTTTATATATAAACATATGATATGTTAATATCATATTAGTGATAGAGGACCTTATAGCTAAGATGATACAAAGCTATCCTCGCCCTATGTACAACGCCTTTTGGCTTAGGATAGTATACATACGAAGATGAGTATGCTCAAGTTATCGAGTTGAGCATCAAGTGTTCGCAAGCACCCCGGTGATTTCCCGTTCTTTTTTTTAGAGGACGTCGAAGAAGAAGACTAGAGATGAAGTAACCAAAGGACAAACAAATAAAAAGGGAACCTCGTGTCGACTTAAGCAAAGCCAAAATGAAGACTTTACCAATATAAAAGCGACATGAAGACGTGAGGGTGGTACCAAGGAAACAATGAGGGAGCATCAATGAGGCAGCTAGAGACAGCGAACGTAAGAATTTTTCGAGTGCGGTGTCGATGAACTAAAGATGCTAATCAAGTAAAGAGGACTACATTCTCGCTTGAGAATAAAAGTGGCATTTTAAGTAAGACGAGTTTTCAATAGGCGCTCCTAAGTATGGGAGTCAAGATTAAAAGAGTGGTCCAAGAATTTTGAAAGATTGACAAGAACCGGAAGTTAAGCTTACGGAGGTACGGGAGGGTGCAGTGACGATCTTTGTAAGATTCTACGCGAGTGACTTATCCAAAAGTTTGAGAGTTACGAGGAGGATCACATGGTGAAAGTTCGCAATTAAATTACCTTGTGGAGTCAACCGTTTCCCGTCACGGTGATGAGACTAAGCAACACTAAGAAGGAAGAAGTGTGTGAGAATGATGATCTTCAGAAGATGAAAGAGGAAACAACGAGTTGGATCGAAGAACTTAAGTTATCAACCCAGAAGGATACGAGTGGAGGCTAATTAATGTCAGAATATTTGAGGAGTGCATTTGCAAAACATCATGAAGAGCGATTAAGCCATGAAAGTGGGTCATATGACACAAAAGAGCCGTGAAGGTATGATTATCTTACAGAAGCGGAAGGAAGAGAGGAGCGTAGAAAGAACTAACGGAGTTGAAGCAGAGTAAAATGAGCTAGTGAAGTTAAGACAAAGTACCCCGATAGGGTATCCTTTCAGGAGTATGATAGCATGGATGTGTGGTAGGAGGGTAAGCCGTTAACTTCGGAGAAGGTCAAATACAAGTTAATCGGTGACAACTGAGAACGCACAAGTGCGGGTTGTCTATTGGTGTGAGCAGACGGGAAGAGTAAACAAGACTATGGGAACATATAGGATCGGGAACAAGAGCTTGGAGTATTCGCGGTGGATCATTGTCAATAGTAAGGAAATACATCCATGGACGCACAATTGTCTTAAATCAAATAATGTTGAACGAGTTCAAGTAAGTAGTTATAACAAGACCTCCGAGGAGGAGATTGTAACGATCTTACGCCCTTCTTAGGTCATGAGATTGACATATGGAGGAACGCCACAGGTTACAACTTTTAAGGTTTGATCAAGGTAAGGGGAGCTAGTGGATCAACCGTAAGATGAGGCTTCCATTGTAGTTGTACATAGAATACCGATTAATACATAAGGTGACCAATAATAGTAAGGGAAGACTGAAGTTTTGAAGTTTGAAGTCGATGTGAGATGTACAAGAACTACATGAAAGATTGAAGATAGAACCTCTACGGTCGATTGGACGCTACATAAGAAAAGGGAGTAAGTTCTACACCTACTCGAAGGAATGATGCAAGTTTTGGTATAATACGAAGAAGGTAACACTAATATATTATAAGGCGTGATTAAGTCCTGCAGTTAGGACCTTCATGACTTCACATAAGTGTGAAGCCTTAAAAAGATTATTAGAGCAAGTCTCCCGAGTTCTGGAGATGAAGGATCTTTGGAAGAGTACGGTGAACATTGTAGCTGAAGAAGTATTAAACCACGTGTTCGATGGACGTCACCTCAACAGATCGGGGTGGACCACTTAACAAATGTTAAGACAAGATTGTGTCGATATCTTACGATATGTGATGGGATAAGGAAAAGCTAGAACCCGAGATAGAACGGATTCCAATGCACCGGGAGGTGGATTTACCATTTAGAAGATTTGAAGTTCACGATTGGAAGTGTATCTTGAACTCTTGATTTGAAGTTGTTTTGGAGAATACTAGTTTGCGAAAAGAGAGACGGTTATCTCCGTTTGTGCATTGATTACTATGAGTTGAGCAAGATGACAATGAAGGACACGTATCCCTTACAACGAATAGGGGACCTACTCGATCAGTTGCAAGGGTCGGTAGTTTCTTCTAAGATTAACTGAGATTTGATTGTTACCGTTTGAGAATTCGAGACTCGGATATTGCAATTACGGCATTCCGGACCAACCAGGGCCACTACGGGTTATTGTTAGTCCCTATGGGCTTACTGATGCCCGGAGGAGATATTTTGGGTCTACTCTTGAAAAAGAGAGAAGATGTTTGACAAGTTGTCTCGGGATGGCAACCCCCGAAGGACGTGGAACAAGCTACAATTTTCCTTAGATGTGCTGGTCATTACCGGATTTGTGGAGACATTTTCTAAGTAACACCATCTATGGCTAACCTACTCCGGATGACGATGAAGTATTGAGTGAGAAGAAAATTGACAATGAGGTGTTGAGAGTTAAGAAGAGATTCATTGGTGCAACCATTTTGAAATTGTCTCGAGGTATGATGGGTTTGAAGTGTACAAGCGGTTCTCCTAGATAAGGTCTTAATGGAGTATTGAGGAACGATGTAAAAGTAATAGCATACGTGTCTCGGAAGTAGAAGCAGTGTGAAGTAAAGTAACACCTTCATTATTTGGAACTCGCGGCAAGAAATGAGAAAACGTAACATGAAAATTTTGGTTTGACAAGAACCAAAGCCAACGACGTAAACTGAAAAATCCGATCTTCTTTGTTAGAGACAATAAAAGAGACACATAATGCATATAGTGTATTGAGGAAGACCCGAGGAGAAAGTTAAGATTTCGATATATCGGAACTTTTTGAAATTTTAGTGCAAGTTGGGAAATTGGTTTACCGGTTGGCGTGACCGCCGAGAGTAGAGGGTGCTCAACCAGGGTTCACGTGTATCAGTCGAGGGAGTGCATACATGACTCGAAACGGATGGTCCGTCGTGATGATCTAGTGGCAGACGAGGAACCGATGAGGCTAACTGGAAGACGTAGGATCGTATCATTAGTCAAGTTTTACGCGGATTTAGCGACATCTATAGGACCGTCGGGCTAATCCCGAGATCTTTCCTTGGTCGTGCTTATGTGATTTGTGACATGATATGATGTGCGTTTCTTATGTGTATATCTTGCGAGTCTTGATGTGTCTAGGCGGGTAGACTCGGGTTTTGAGGGTCATAGTTGCCACGTTATAGGGTCCCGAGCGGTTTTCGAGACGAGGTCTTTTGGGAGTTTCACATTTAGCAAGTTTCGGGACGAAACTTTTTTTTAGGGGGACCTAATGTAACGCCCGGTTTCGACATTTCCTCTCACGCGTACTTCTATCGATATTTTTATTATAAATTATATTTATATCTTTTTTTAAAAGTGTTTTAAAAAAAAAATAAATAAATAAAAATAAAAATAAATAAATAAATGAATTCCCGAGTATAATTATATTTTGGTTTACTTGCGGAAAGGTTCGGAAAATCTTCCCGATTCGAAAATCCCGTTCCGATCGTTTAATCGAGTTAAATAGCTATATTCCCTTTTGCCCCTTTTCTTTTATTTATTTCACCTTTAATCAATTTCCTTTTCCCTTTTCTCTTGACCTTCCTCTATCGCTAGTTGATGAGCAGCCCAGCCAGCCCTACGTTGTGTTGCACCTATCCCCTCACGACCCCTTGACCTCCTGACCCCTCGTTCTGCTCGGTTCCTGCACAAGGCACAGGTGACCCCTCGTTCCCTCTTACCTGTAGTGTGTTGGACACTCCCCTTTGTGTGTCTTCTCCCCCTCTGTTTATTCCCCAGTACTTCACCCTTCCCTTTACCTGTGAAAATCGATCGAGTAGAGCAGGCGTTCTTCTTCCTCCCTCTCGGTTTGCAGCTATTGGGATCGACTAGGAAACTACACCGCCGGAGACGCCGCTATTCCACCGCATTGGAGACCGGATCTACAACCTGCTCCTCCCACTTTCCCCTTTTCTCTGCACCTCGGATCGGGACTGGGGGCCTTCTGAACCTTCTTCACCTTTCAATTACAGGCAGCATTGGCAAGAAGCAAAGGAGCCTCCACACTGCCTTCTACCGCGCCAGGGAATGCAACGCCTCGCCGGAGAGCAGCCCTTGCCGCCTCGCTCTCGCCCTTGCCTGCGCCGGAGACAGAAGGCCGACTCAGCTGCCCGCGTTACCCCTTCTTCCGCCTCCATGCTGGGCCGCCAGGAACAACGCCGGAGAGGATCCTGCCTGGAGCCCCGCTTGCGTCGCCGCCCTCTGAGCCCCCTTCTCCTTCTACCGTGTTAAGAGGTTGATGAAACCCTATTTCATGTTGTTTAAATCGGGCCCCTCAAATTATGTGTAATTACAAATGTAACCCAGTATTTTATATTTGCACTTTTTACCCAGCTTTTCGGAATTAACAATATTCCCTACTGCTGGATTATTACAGATTTTGCCAAGGTTTTATTTACAGAATATAACCCAAGTTTTTGAAACTTCATGAGTTGCCCGGAAAATGTTTTTTTCGGACTTTCAATCAAAGGTTTATAACGGATTTTATTCTTATAGTTTATATTTGTTATATAAATTATGACTCATGTGTAATAATTGTATAACTTGTCCCGGAAAGTATTTAAGTGGTTTTTAACCTTGATTTTGACAACGGGTTTACCTTAGATTTTATATAAGATATATATTCCGTTCAAATGTAGCGAATAAGCTAAATTTGTTTAGCTTTGGTGTTAGGACCGGAAGCGCCCCGATAAAGGCCAAGAGTCCATATCGACATCCATAGATCGTCTTCCGTCTTTTTGACGTCACGTGAGTACCCTCTTCCCCGAGCTTATGATCTTACTCGATTTAGTTATGTTTAGTGGTAGAATCATGCTAGGTTGGATTTAACATAACTTAGGGCAAATTCCAAGTAGTGGCTTGAAACCTTTAGGTGAGTGTTTGAGGTTATGGATGTTATATGTCGCGTGGTGTGTTGATCTTAAGTTGTTATACAGTTGTGAGCCTCGTGTTTGATCTTGTGAGACTTGAGGTGGTATTTATATGTTCGTTGAGATTTCGGAGTTTAGGATGAGAGTATCCTAGCACTTAGGGCTATAGTTGAGATCTCGTGAGTTTATGAGGGCTAGGAGTGTATCCTAGATTATGAGAGTATATGACCTAGTAAGATGATATAGGACTAGAAGAGTAAGGACTTCTAGCTTGTGAGTAGTTGTTGATTATCGTGCCTTGTCTTGAACAGGCTTTGGTTATATTCCTTCGGAGAGTGATTCCGTTTCGTTTAGCTTTGAGACGAGGTAAGTCCTCGGACTTACTTAGCCGCTTTTATGCCTTATTTGGATATATATGGTGGTGTGTGTTTACCGTTTTTAAGCATGAAAATGGATTAGGATTTACTTGACCTTATTCATTGGCCCATCGCTACTACTATTATTGTTATCGGGCGGTGACATCACCGCTCAGTTTCCCGAAGGAGACTGGGGGAATCTCTGCGACCAGGCCATACACGGTATACGGGCGGGCTTCTTCATCACTCCCTCAGGGTATACGGGTTGGGCGCCGCCACACTCCTGTTGGTTACACGGGGACAGAGGCGAGAGTTATAAGACTCTCGTGTCACACTTGAACGAATGAATTAGATATGGAATAATCTAAAAAGATAATAAGTAACGGATGTGTATGTTTATAATCATGTTGTGTGTTTGTGTTCCTATGTGTGTTTGTGCCATATTATCCTTATAATGCCTAGAATGTGAGCTAACGGTTTTATACCGATTGTTGTAGTTGATGTGCAGGATAGGATGTGGCCGAGTGATCCGGAAGAGTGGGCAGCCGGGGTTCCGTACATCTTAGGTTGTTTTGGGTTTTGGAGTCATTGTGTTGTTATTGTATATTATGTTGATGTTGTTGTAAGGACGGCTGAAGTCTTTCCTTTCTTTTATTTTCGGGTTTCATAACATTGCATAAAAATGTATTTCGGTTTTGGCCTTTATTTGTGCCTTGTTGCAAGATCCGGTGAAATTGTTGTCAGGCTAAGGGTCGGGACCCATTGTGAGGTCTCAACCCGTAGCGCCCCGAGTCCCGCGGATTTGGGGTGTTACACTAGTGACGTAGCTATAGGAGCTGTTCTTGGACAACGAAAGGAAGGGCGAACCCATGCCATATACTATGCTAGCAAGACGCTAGATGAAGCGCAGCTCAACTACGCCACTACGGAAAAGGAATTTCTAGCCATTGTTTAAGCTATTGACAAGTTTCGCTCTTATCTTGTAGGTGCAAAGGTGATTGTCTACACGGATCATGCTGCGATCCGGTACCTCCTTGCAAAGAAGCATGCGAAGCCAAGGCTAATTAGATGGATTCTTCTCCTACAAGAATTCGATCTAGAGATCCGCGACAAGAAGGGTTCGGAAAATTCTGTTGCGGATCATTTGAGTCGCCTAACACATCTAGAGGACGACCACTTACCTATAGATGACTCCTTCCCGGACGAACACCTACACATTATTGAGGAGTGCATCGATGTGATCTCCAAAGGTAACGAACCATGGTTTGCTGATTTTGTTAACTATTTGGTTTGTCAGGAGATACCACCCGGATTATCCTACGCACAAAGAAAGAAGTTCTTTAAGGATGTCCGGGAATACTTTTGGAATGAACCTCTCCTCTTTAAGAGAGGTCCGGATGGCATCATTCGGCGATGTGTGCCGGAAGATGAGATGCAAAGTGTCATCCGCCATTGTCATTCACTACCTTGTGGAGGACACGCTAGTTCGAACAAGACTAGCGCAAAGGTATTGCAATCTGGATTCTTTTGGCCTACTTTATTTAGAGATGTGCAATCCTTTGTTTCTTGCTGCGATGCTTGTCAAAGAACAGGTAATATCTCTAGGAGGAATGAGATGCCTCTCAATAACATCCAAGAGGTGGAGATTTTCGACGTTTGGGGAGTAGATTTTATGGGACCATTCCCATCATCTTGTGGAAACCAATACATACTCTTGGCGGTGGATTACGTTTCTAGATGGGTGGAAGCGATTGCCTCTCCCACCAATGATGCCATGGTGGTGGTTAAGTTCTTTAACAAGACCATCTTCCCACGATTTGGGACACCAAGGACTATCATTAGTGATGGAGATTCTCACTTCATTGCCCGGCGCTTTGAAGCTCTTCTAGCTAAGTATGGGGTCACTCACAAGATCGCCACCCCTTATCATCCAAAAACTAGTGGACAAGTTGAGATCTCAAATCGGGAGATCAAAGGAATCCTAGAGAAGACGGTTTCAAGGACTAGGAAGGATTGGTCTTTGAAGCTTGATGACGCATTGTGTGCGTACCGGACTGCGTACAAGACTCCCATAGGAACCACACCATACAACCTTGTGTGTGGGAAGTCTTGTCACTTGCCGGTAGAGTTGGAGCACAAAGCGTTTTGGGCTATCAAATGGTTGAATTTCAGCATGAAGGAAGCGGGGGAGAAGCGTCTCTTAGACCTTAATGAGCTGGAAGAACTCCGCTTGAACGCCTATGAAAACGCCAAGATTTATAAGGAGAGAGCAAAGCGTTGGCATGATAAGCATATCATTCCAAAGGACTTCAAAGAAGGAGATCAAGTTCTCCTCTTCAATTCAAGGCTTCGTCTCTTTCCAGGTAAGCTTAAATCCCGTTGGACCGGACCTTTTCTAATTAAGCGTATTTTCCCCCATGGTGCAGTTGAAGTATGGGGTGAAGCGGGCGGAAACTTTAAGGTGAACGGTCAACGACTCAAGAAGTATACGACGGAACTCCAAGCTGAAGAGTTCGCGCCCACGGCACTCGAATAAGTGCGAATTTGGTCTAGCTACGGACCTTAAACAAAGCGCTTCTTGGGAGGCAACCCAAGGTATTGCATTTACGTTTTTGTTTCCGATTTGTAGTTTAGCTTAGTTTAGACGTTTTTGCTTTATTTTGCCTTCGATTTCTACCGGTATGTTCGTGTTTTTGGATGTAGGGACAATGGAAAAGGAAAAGGGAGGAATAATTTTGAAGAAAAGTGACAAAACTTGGACTTTGGAGCATTATAGAGAGTTCCACGGCCTAAACCACGGTCGTGACAGCTACAGTGACCGTAATTTCCAAAAGCCTTTGAAAAATCGCCAAAACCACGGTTCCGTACATTTCCACGGCCGTGGAACCCCCCGATAGACCGTGGTTTTCAAAAATTTTGCCGGCCACTATATAAACCACGTTCTTCACAAAAACACACCAAAAACCCAATTCCATGACCCTCTTCGCCGATTCCATGCCCTTCACCTCAAATCCTCATTCGTTAATCGTTTTCAACGATTCTTTGTTCCAAAATGAAGCAAATTCGACCACCAACGAGATCCAAGCAACGAATCGAGCGGCAAATCACCAAGGAACGCAGAATTCGGATTTTAAAATCCGAAACCTAGGTTTTTTCGCTCTTCTCTATCTTCGTCAATTTGGGTTCGTTTTTGCTAGAAATTTTAGGAGAACTGATTGAAATTGGAAGGAATTAGACTAGGACTGCTTGATTGTGAAATTTGGCTGTTGTTTGTTGAGATCTGAGAAAAAGCGAGACGAATCACGGTCTTTGTCAATTCCACGGCCGTGGAACACCAAGAACAGACCGTGGTTTTGAACAGAAATGGATTTTGTGCGGAGAGTTTCTGGGAGGATTAAGGAGAAGAAGAATGAGCTGAACAAAAAGAGGAAGGGTAACCCCTCTTCCTCTTCATCCTCTAGAGCACCACCACCTTCCTCCCCTTCACCTCCATCATCACCTTCATCACCCGCACCTCCTAGCCCTAGGGTACCCGTTATTCATGAGGATCACCTCGATGCACTCGAGAGGATCCATAAGAGAGTTGTGATAGGACCTAGGTACCTATTGTTAGAGGATCTAGCTCCTCTTCACATAGTAGATGACCTTACTTGGCTCTTGGATAGAGCCGGTCTTATCGTCTTCTCGGCTATCCGAGAAGACGCTTATGAGGAGATCACGAGAGAGGTTGTGACGTCGTTTGAGCACAGCCATGTGGATAGGACCGTTTCTTTCCGTCTTATGGAAAGAAACTATGATTTTACCATTCGAGAGTTCGGAGCCTTCTTCGGGTTCCAAGAGACCTTCAATGGTCGTTTTCCTAGTGGCGTTTACGCCAAAGACTTTTGGGATGAGGTTGCTATGATTTACGCCAGCGAGGACCGCTGGCAACCAGCTGACACCAAGGCTAAGTTGATGTATCACTTAGCCTTGAAGATTGCTCACCGTGTTCTTTCTCAGTGTCTCTTCCCTAGGACGGAGACACCTCAGAAGATCAAGATGGATGAGCTCTTCCTTCTGTACTCTATTATGTATGGGCGCCCTGCTGACTGCGCCACCCTCTTAGCTGCTACCATGAGCAAGCTTAAGAACAAGAGGGCGGGCAACATTGGATATGGGGGGATAGTTACCCACCTTGCTAGGATGTTGGGGGTTGATTTTTCTGCATGTACACGCATACCAGCCGTACCCCTAGGACTCCAGGCCTTCATGACTAGAGGCCTTATCTTCCCTACCCATAGAGGTCCGCCTTACGCAGCTATGCCTTGGAAGAGCAGGACGGGAGGGGCATTTAGTGGCTCCCGGAGTACTCCATTATGGCTGGACGCCATAATTGGAAGGCTACGTTCGCAGATATGCTTGCGAACAGGATTGCAGCTCCTCCATATGTCCCACCACCGCCCGTAGTTGAGGAGGAGGAGATGAGAGATCAATATGAGTGAGGAGGAGGAGCAGAGCAACCGTTTAGCACGTTTCCGGATCAGCCGGACATTGCTTCTGATGTGCCTAGACGTTCTCCACGTCCAGCCAGAGCTTCAGGTTTGTCTTCTCGCCACGCCAGCGTGAGTGAGAGACCCACTTGGATGGAGACGCCTCCTGCATGGTACGGAGCTCCACCTCCATGGTCAGCACAACAGCCACCAGCACCAGCACCGTCAGATGCACCAGGGTGGTACAGTCAGGCTCCGGGATGGTATGAGCAGATGCCAGATTGGGCTACTAGCCTTTCTGATAGAGTGGGAGCATTGGAGATTCGAGCCGATGCTAGAGATGGACGCATGGACGACCTCGATCATATGATGAGAGACGTCTACCGCCAGCAGTTTGGGCGGCACTACGACGCTAGCTTCTCTCCATTCCCGCCTCCACCGGCGCCGCAGTGGCGATGATGATGACCGATAGCTTTAGCCGCTCCACCGCCACTTTGTGAGTTTCTTTTTCTTTTTCTTTCTTTCTTTTCTTCTTTTGTTTCTTTTATTTGAACATTAGGGACAATGTTTGTTCCAAGTATGGGGTGGGGTGTGACTAAAAGTTTGTAATAACTCTTACTCACTATGATTGCTTCTATCGAGACTATCTTGCATGTTCATTATATTGTTGCACGTTTCATTATTGCATTGCATGAAAAAGAGTTTGAAAAACCCATAAAAATTGAAAAATTTTGAAAATTTTGTGCTTCTAAGGAATTGAGATGATTTCTATGATAATCGTTACTTGTGAATTGAGTTTGATGACAATTGCATGCTTAAACGAATAGTAAATTGAAAAGAAATTGAATGAGTTGATTATGCCTCTTTTGCAAGTTTCATAATGTGATGAATGTTACTTAAATCATGTTGAGGAATTGAAGTTGAAATCACACTATAAGTTCTTATACTTCTTGTTGAGATGATTAAGGCAATTCGATTTTTCTTTCTTCTTTCTTTGATCATTTAGCCCCTCATTGAAATTATGGCCTCCTTTACCTATCCGGGAATTTGGAGGAGTTGATTGATATTGGCATGTTTGATGTGGGAGGGCCTTTAAAGCAATTATTTGCAATCAAAAGAATAGAAAGAAATTGTAGGTTTGGGGAAGTCAATCATGACGATGAGTAACTCGGCACCATTCACATAGCCGGGTGTTTGTGTCTTGCCAAAGTCAGATTGAGCGATATTCCTAGCGGATTATGGCATGTGCGCTAAGGGTTTGAGGCATCTCATAAAAATTGTGAAACGCCAATCTCCTAGGCTTCGGTTTTTGTGCACCTCTATCCATAACTCCAAAAGTAAAGTCGAAAAATGAAAAGAAGAGAGCGAAGCTCTAAGTTGAAAGTGCTGCGGAAACCGCAAGAGAAGAAGAAAGAGTAGTTATCCACTTTCCCGGATTCATGCACCATATTCCTTAAAGTTTCCTTCCCTTTCCACATTCTAGACCTTTTTCTTTGAAAGTCCTTAAGATCAAAAGAATGTTATATGACTTGGTGATCTAAATTGAAGTTTCTTATGATTGATTTTGATAATGTTTGAAGGTTATGATGTTTGTATGGAAGTTTGATTGATTCATGAGTTTTATTCACTCTTTACTCTTTGATTAAGTGTATGAAAATCTTATAAACGATTGAAGCAAGATTTGAGAATGATCTATTGTTTAGAGGGCACACTCATCAAAAAGAAGTATTGCTTTGAGAAGGTACACATATTTCATCCTAACTTGTGTTTTAAAGCTTTTGAAAGACCTTGCTTAGGGACAAGCAAGTGGCAAGTATGGGGTTATTTGTTAGCATGAAATATTGCGATATTTTAGGCACATTTTCTAAGTGTATTTGATCCATATTGATAGTCATTGATTGAGCATTGATGTATTTGTGAGCTAGTTTGTCTATAATGTTGATATAGAGATCTACACAAGCTTTATGTTGATTATAGGTAATTGAGAGCTATTTCCGAACGGAATTGAGCAAGGATGGAGTTGATGGAACATGTCCATGGATTGAGGACATTCCAAGGAGCCAAGGGAGTGCCAACTTGAAGGATGCACGAGACTAAGGAAGAATCACGTTCTTTCCCTAAACCACGCTCTAAAATACAGCTGTACTACTTTCCACGTTCAAGTCCACGGCCGTGGAACCATGGCAAGGGAAGCGTGGTTCATTCCAGTAACTTCTACGGTCGTGGAATCATTGGTTCAAACCGTGTTGATTTCCACGCTCTAAATTACGGCCGTGGAACCCTTCCACGACCGTGATCTTGGCGATCTTTTTCGCCACACTTTAAGCCACGATCTTTTACATGATTGGGCCGGGCCGATACTTTATCTTACACTATAAAAGGACGGACGAAGGGAGATTCCGTCACCTTTGCTTACGCATAGACGCATCTTACGCTTGCGCTTGGAATTGCCCTAATTTCGCATTTGGCGGAAGTTGTGTTTGAGACATTTTGGCGCATTGCTATTGTGGTTTCCGGATTGACGGAAGATCGAAGATTCGGAAGATTGTTTGTGAGAAGATTTCGCTTCTCACCTAGGTTTGATTTAGAAGACGGATTGACATCCCGTTCTTTCTTATCATCTAAGATTTGAGTTTGTTTGTGTTATTCCGAATCTAGTGACGATTATTGTTCTTGATTGTGACTTTGAGATTGATTTGAAAGTTATTGAAGGTTTTCGGAAGTTTTCATCTTTCAATCTTTTAAACCTTGAATTTGATATCAATATGACTATTGTTGGCTAAAAACCTTTAACAATTCTAAGGTGAAGGGTTGATAGTTGTGGCTTAGATGATGATAGATCGATCGTAAACAGATTGGACCCTGAGAGTTAGAGAGAATCGCCGATAACCCTAAACCACGGTCTGTTCTTGAGCTTCCACGGCCGTGGAACTCAAGAACTACCCGTAATTTTGTGTTAAGTTACGATCCTGCTTTTACTTTAATCCAAAGTTAAAGATTTGCTTTAACTTAGTCTTGGCTTGCCTTTTCTAGGTGGTAGTGAAGCCACAACAACCTCTAGTGTCACAACCTTAATCGGTTAAGTTAGTCTTGATCCTTGGATTACAAGTTTGGGTATTTGACATTAATTCTTGCCTTTAGAACCTTTCTATATTGAAGCCTCAACAACTTGTAGAGAGAGTGTCTTGTAGGTGAGTCATATAGGGTTTTTGGAACTTCACCGTACGATTACCTTACATTAGCATACCTTTGCATATCTTAACTCTGTCCTTATATCATTAGTATATCTTGAATCGATTGCCACAGCCGGATACTTGGATCTTTAGGATTGTTGTTTTTCCAATACTTGAAAAGCTTCTTACAATTACTCGCTTGAAAACCTACAATTGAATTTGTTCCCCCCAAATCCCTGTGTTCGATACTCTGGAATTCATGCTTTACTACGCCGATCCGTACACTGCGGGTTCGCTTGCTTGATTCTAGTTTTATAAATTTAAAGCTTATTTGCACGCACGCTAAGTGGCGAACAAGTTTTTGGCGCCGTTGCCGGGGATTTGGTTTAGGCCGAATTCGGTTTACGGTTGTCAGGGTTGGGAGCTTCTCCCTTGTTATTTAATATCTCTTTGAGTGCATGCGCTGGTCTAGGAACACCGAGGATCTCTTACCTCTTGATCAAGAGCTTGAGAGGACTTTAAGGCAAAAGCGCAAGGAAAAGAAAATGGCTGAAGAACATGAACGTGATCTTCAATCGGAGCTAGCGGAGAAAGAAGCTCAACTCCTATGGAGTGAGAAGACACGTAGAGAAGAAACGGATCGTCATCAAATGAAAGTTGACGATCTAACTGATATGAATTTCCAAATGAGGATTGAGATAAACAACCTCAAGGAGAAAAAGAAAAGGAGGAGACCAGGAAGATCGGTTAGAGCTAACTCATCCAATGAGGATAGCGACTCCTCCATGCCACCGCTAGAGGAAATTGATCCCACGATCAATGTGAATCCATTCCATCCACGGGCAGCTGCTAATCGCCGTGTTCCACCTAGGAATGCAAGGATCGAACGTGTGGATGAGGAGCCAAGAACTCTTGGCCAAAGGATGGATCCAACGCAGCAACCACGCCGTCTAGGTGTGAACTTTGATGCTGATGATGTACAAGGGTTTAGCTTCAACCCTCAAGTTATTACTCTTGTTCGCCAAAACCAATTTGGCGGAACAAGCGCTGAATCTCCACACCAACACTTGCAAAACTTTGAGTGTATGATGGAGACAATGAGGCCGAAGAACGCGACTACCAACAACTATAAGCTCAAGCCTTTCTTATTCTCCTTGAAGGGGAAAGCATTATCTTGGTACCAAGCTCTTCCTAATGGGAAACTAGACATATGGGAAGACCTTTCTGCGGAGTTCCTCACTAAGTTCTTTCCGCCATCCAAAACGGCGGAACTTAGAGGTAAGATTAATGCATTTTCCATGAGATCTAACGAAAGTTTGTTTCAATCTTGGGAAAGGTTTCAGGATTTGTTATTGGATTGCCCTTATCATGGCATATCCAAGTTTGCATTGCTGGAGATATACTATAAGGGGCTGGATGTGGAGACACAATTCAAGCTCCAATCCCTCTCATGTGGTACATTCATGGACATGTGAGAAGATGACGCTTGGGATTTCAGTGAGAAGCAAGCAAGAGTCATAGAGAAGTATTCCCACCGGAAGGTAGAGGGAAATCGTGTGGAGCAAGGAGCGAAGCTCACACATGAAGCTCAAAATAAAATTTTCTCCCTCAACAATGAAATCAAAGAGTTGAAGGAGGCTATCAAGACCAACTTTCCAAAGCAACAAGGAAAGGATGTTGGCTATTTGGGCAACAACAACAATGGCGGTGAGAACACAAACCGCAACAACAACAACAACCGGAACAACAACCGGAATAATTGGAATGACAATAACAACAACCGGAACAACAATTGGAACAACAATAGGGGTTCAAACAACAACAATTGGCGCTCCAATCAACAAAATTCCGGTAACTCTTATCCTTCCAATTCTAATTCACTAACTCCACCTTCCTCTTCCTCTACTCCTTTGAAAAGCCAGGGGCAAACATCTAATGGAGGAAGCACTTCGGGGAAGGAGAAGCCCGATCCCATGTTGGAAACGATTTTGGGAAAGCTTCAAGGGTTGGAGAACCGCATCATTAAGGTTGATGATCAAATTTCCAAGGTTGATAAAGCCCAAAAGGTTTTAGAAAACCAAATGTTCAGCTATGCGGAGGAAGTTCCTAGGAATCAAGGGAAACTTCCAGGAAAGACGGAGGACAACCCTAAGGGAAGGGTGATGGCAATCACAACTAGGAGCAGAGTGACTACCACCGATCCGCAGCCTAAGTTTGTTGAAGTCTCCGTTGAGAAAGATAAAGAGAAGGGGAAGGAGAAGGAAGATGTCTAAGTTCCTCCTCCGGCTTACAAACCTCCCCTACCATTCCCTCAATCTAGAGCGAGAGCGCGCCTAGATAAACAATTTGGTAAGTTTATAGAACTCATGAGCAAGCTGCATATTAATATACCTTTCATTGATGCGATTGTAGGTATGCCGGCTTATGGCAAGTTCTTAAAGGAGATCCTCTCTAACAAGAGAAAGTTAGAGGACTTTGGAGATGTTAAGATGAGTTCGGATTCTTCGGATCTCATCAAGACCATGAAGGCGAAAATACCCCCCAAACTAAAGGATCCGGGGTCATTTTGCACTCCCATAGGAGTGGGAGATGTCACATATGATGCATTATGTGACTTGGGAGCAAGTGTGAGCATCATACCACTTGCATTATGTAGGAAGATCAGTTTAGGCGACCCTAAACCGGTGAAGATGACGTTATACATGGCGGATCGAACCATCACTCGCCCCGTCGGTATTGTAGAAGACGTCCCGGTCAAGCTGGGTAAATTCTTTGTTCCCATTGATTTTGTTGTGCTTGACATTCCTGCAGATAGTCCGGTCCCGATCATACTCGGAAGACCGTTTCTTGCAACTTCCGGCTGCATAGTCGATTGCAAGAATGGTAGACTCGCCTTTGACATAGGAGAGGAGAAGGTAGAGTTTGTTCTTTCCACTCTAGTGAAGGAGCCAATCTTTGATGAGGATATATTCAATATCCAAGATGAAGAGGGGTTTTCTAGAGAGGAGGTAAGTGCTATTCTCTTCAAAGATCCTATACAAAAGGTTATTACTATGAGTCTAACGAATGTAGGGGAAGAAGAGCAGTGCAATGAGGCAATTGAAGCCTTAGAAGCACAAGAAGAAGTGGGTGAAGTGGAATTTGAGATGCTCCATGACGAGGCAGAAAACGTGAGAATCCACGGCCATACACTATATTCCACGGCCGTGGATTTCACCAACCAAACCGTGTCCCACTCCAGAGAGTTATACGGTCGTGGAGGAAACAGAGCAACCGTATTTCCTTTCCACGCCCTAAACCACGGCCGTGGAGGATGCAGGGAAACCGTGATTCTGACCGTGGAAGAGGGTGATCATGCCTCTTCTTCAACTTCCTTTGATTCTTCTCCCACACCTTCTACTTCCTTAGACACTTCTAAGGAAGCATCGGGAGCTCCACAAGAGCCATTGGAAGCTCCGAAAGCGATGGAACTAAAGCCACTTCCTACTCATCTAAGGTACGCTTTCCTAGGATCTAATTCTACCTTTCCGGTTATTGTTAGTTCCGATCTAACCATAGATGAACATAATGAGCTCATGGTTGTCCTTAGGAAACATAGAAAAGCTTTAGGATATACTATTGAGGACTTAGTAGGAATCAAACCTTCCCTATGCATGCATAAAATACTAATGGAAGAGGACTTTAGGACTTCAAGACAACCTCAAAGGCGGTTAAACCCGACCATGAAAGAGGTTGTCAAGAAGGAAATTCTTAAACTCCTTGATGCAGGTATCATCTATCCTATCTCCGATAGTAAGTGGGTGAGTCCGGTCCAAGTAGTTCCGAAGAAGGGAGGAATGATGGTCATCACCAACAAGAACAACGAACTCATTCCTACCCGAACCGTAACGGGATGGCGGATGTGCATAGACTACCGCAAGCTTAACAATGCGATGAGGAAGGATCACTTCCCATTACCATTCATTGATCAAATGCTTGAAAGGTTAGCACAACATTCACATTTTTGCTACCTTGACGGTTATAGTGGTTTCTTTCAGATTCCGATACACCCGGATGATCAGGAGAAGACCACGTTCACGTGCCCGTGGGGTACGTTCGCTTATAGGAGAATGCCGTTCGGGCTTTGCAACGCCCCAGACACCTTTCAAAGGTGCATGATGGCCATCTTCTCCGAATACATTGAGGAAATCATGGAGGTCTTCATGGATGACTTCTCCGTATACGGTTCCTCTTTTCACAATTGTCTTTCTAACCTTGCTCTTGTATTACAAAGGTGTGAAGACACTAACCTAGTTCCTAATTGGGAAAAGTGTCAATTCATGGTTAAGGAAGGAATTGTTTTAGGACACTTAATCTCTTGTAGAGGGATTGAGGTGGATAAGGCGAAAATAGAGACTATAGAAAAGCTTCCTCCCCCAACTTCGGTGAAAGGGATAAGAAGTTTCTTAGGACATGCCGGATTTTATAGACGCTTCATAAAGGACTTCTCTAAAATATCAAAACCTCTTACTAATATATTGATGAAGGATGCGGTTTTTGAGTTTTCGCATGAAATGCTTGGATGCGTTTAACATGATCCGAGAAGCTCTAATTTCAGCACCTATTATCCAACCTCCGGATTGGAACCTTCCCTTTGAGGTTATGTGCGATGCTAGTGATGTAGCTATAGGAGCTGTTCTTGGACAACGAAAGGAAGGGCGAACCCATGCCATATACTATGCTAGCAAGACGCTAGATGAAGCGCAGCTCAACTACGCCACTACGGAAAAGGAATTTCTAGCCATTGTTTATGCTATTGACAAGTTTCGCTCTTATCTTGTAGGTGCAAAGGTGATTGTCTACACGGATCATGCTGCGATCCGGTACCTCCTTGCAAAGAAGGATGCGAAGCCAAGGCTAATTAGATGGATTCTTCTCCTACAAGAATTCGATCTAGAGATCCACAACAAGAAGGGTTCGGAAAATTCTGTTGCGGGTCATTTGAGTCACCTAACACATCTAGAGGACGACCACTTACCTATAGATGACTCCTTCCCGGACGAACACCTACACATTATTGAGGAGTGCATCGATGTGATCTCCAAAGGTAACGAACCATGGTTTGCTGATTTTGTTAACTATTTGATTTGTCATGAGATACCACCCGGATTATCCTACGCATAAAGAAAGAAGTTCTTTAAGGGTGTCCGGGAATACTTTTGGAATGAACCTCTCCTCTTTAAGAGAGGTCCGGATGGCATCATTCGGCGATGTGTGCCGGAAGATGAGATGCAAAGTGTCATCCGCCATTGTCATTCACTACCTTGTGGAGGACACGCTAGTTCGAACAAGACTAGCGCAAAGGTATTGCAATCTGGATTCTTTTGGCCTACTTTATTTAGAGATGTGCAATCCTTTGTTTCTTGCTGCGATGCTTGTCAAAGAACAGGTAATATCTCTAGGAGGAATGAGATGCCTCTCAATAACATCCAAGAGGTGGAGATTTTCGACGTTTGGGGAGTAGATTTTATGGGACCATTCCCATCATCTTGTGGAAACCAATACATACTCTTGGCGGTGGATTACGTTTCTAGATGGGTGGAAGCAATTTCCTCTCCCACCAATGATGCCATGGTGGTGGTTAAGTTCTTTAACAAGACCATCTTCCCACGATTTGGGACACCAAGGACTATCATTAGTGATGGAGGTTCTCACTTCATTGCCCGGCACTTTGAAGCTCTTCTAGCTAAGTATGGGGTTACTCACAAGATCGCCACCCCTTATCATCCAAAAACTAGTGGACAAGTTGAGATCTCAAATCGGGAGATCAAAGGAATCCTAGAGAAGACGGTTTCAAGGACTAGGAAGGATTGGTTTTTGAAGCTTGATGACGCATTGTGGGCGTACCGGACTGCGTACAAGACTCCCATAGGAACCACACCATACAACCTTGTGTATGGGAAGTCTTGTCACTTTCCGGTAGAGTTGGAGCACAAAGCGTTTTGGGCTATCAAATGGTTGAATTTCAGCATGAAGGAAGCGGGGGAGAAGCGTCTCTTAGACCTTAATGAGCTGGAAGAACTCCGTTTGAACGCCTTTGAAAACGCCAAGATTTATAAGGAGAGAGCAAAGCGTTGGCATGATAAGCATATCATTCCAAAGGACTTCAAAGAAGGAGATCAAGTTCTCCTTTTCAATTCAAGGCTTCGTCTCATTCCAAGTAAGCTTAAATCCCGTTGGACCGGACCTTTTCTAATTAAGCGTATTTTCCCCATGGTGCAGTTGAAGTATGGGGTGAAGCGGGCAGAAGCTTTAAGGTGAACGGTCAATGACTCAAGAAGTATACGCCGGAACTCCAAGCTGAAGAGTTCGCGGCCACGGCACTCGAATAAGTGCGAATTTGGTCTAGCTACGGACCTTAAACAAAGCGCTTCATGGGAGGCAACCCAAGGTATTGCATTTATGTTTTTGTTTCCGATTCATAGTTTAGCTTAGTTTAGACGTTTTTGCTTTGTTTTGCCTTTGATTTCTTCCGGTATGTTCGTGTTTTTGGATGTAGGGACAATGGAAAAGGAAAAGGGAGGAATAATTTTGAAGAAAAGTGACGAATCTTGGACTTTGGAGCATTACAGAGAGTTCCACGGCCTAAACCACGGTCGTGACAGCTACAGTGACCGTAATTTCCAAAAGCCTTTGAAAAATCACCAAAACCACGGTTCCATACATTTCCACGGCCGTGGAACCCCCCGATAGACCGTGGTTTTCAAAAATTTTGCCGGCCACTATATAAACCACGTTCTTCACAAAAACACACCAAAAACCCAATTCCACGACCCTCTTTGCCGATTCCACGCCCTTCACCTCAAATCCTCATTCGTTAATCGTTTTCAACGATTCTTCGTTCCAAACTGAACCAAATTCGACCACCAACGAGATCCAAGCAACGAATCGAGCGGCAAATCACCAAGGAACGCAGAATTCGGATTTTAAAATCCGAAACCTAGGTTTTTCGCTCTTCTCTATCTTCGTCAATTTGGGTTCGTTTTTGCTAGAAATTTTAGGAGAACTGATTGAAATTGGAAGGAATTAGACTAGGACTACTTGATTGTGAAATTTGGCTGTTGTTTTTTGAGATCTGAGAAAAAGCGAGACGAATCACGGTCTTTGTCAATTCCACGGCCGTGGAACACCAAGAACAGACCGTGGTTTTGAACAGAAATGGATTTTGTGCGGAGAGTTTCTGGGAGGATTAAGGAGAAGAAGAATGAGGTGAACAAAAAGAGGAAGGGTAACCCCTCTTCCTCTTCATCCTCTAGAGCACCACCACCTTCCTCCCCTTCACCTCCATCATCACCTTCATCACCCGCACCTCCTAGCCCTAGGGTGCCCGTTATTCATGAGGATCACCTCGATGCACTCGAGAGGATCCTTAAGAGAGCTGTGATAGGACCTAGGTACCTATTGTTAGAGGATCTAGCTCCTCTTCACATAGTAGATGACCTTACTTGGCTCTTGGATAGAGCCGGTCTTATCGTCTTCTTGGCTATCCGAGAGGACGCTTATGAGGAGATCACGAGAGAGGTTGTGACGTCGTTAGAGCACAGCCATGTGGATAGGACCGTTTCTTTCCGTCTTATGGAAAGAAATTATGATTTTACCATCCGAGAGTTCGGAGCCTTCTTCGGGTTCCAAGAGACCATCAATGGTCGTTTTCCTAGTGGCGTTTACGCCAAAGACTTTTGGGAGGAGGTTGCTATGATTTACGCTAGCGAGGACCGCTGACAACCAGCTGACACCAAGGCTAAGTTGATGTATCACTTAGCCTTGAAGATTGCACACCGTGTTCTTTCTCAGTGTCTCTTCCCTAGGACGGAGACACCTCAGAAGATCAAGACGGATGAGCTCTTCCTTCTGTACTCTATGCTGTATGGGCGCCCTGCTGACTACGCCACCCTCTTAGCTGCTACCATGAGCAAGCTTAAGAACAAGAGGGCGGGCAACATTGGATATGGTGGGATAGTTACCCACCTTGCTAGGATGTTGGGGGTTGATTTTTCTGCATGTACACGCATACCAGCCGTACCCCTAGGACTCCAGGCCTTCATGACTAGAGGCCTTATCTTCCCTACCCATAGAGGTCCGCCTTACGCAGCTAGGCCATGGGAGAGCAGGATGGGGAGGGGCATTGAGTGACTCCCGGAGTACTCCATTATGGCTGGACGCCATAATTGGAAGGCTACGTTCGCAGATATGCATGCGAACAGGATTGCAGCTCCTCCATATGTCCCACCACCGCCCGTAGTTGAGGAGGAGGAGATGAGAGATCAGTATGAGTGAGGAGGAGGAGCAGAGCAACCGTTTAGCACGTTTCCGGATCAGCCGGACATTGCTTCTGATGTGCCTAGACGTTCTCCACGTCCAGCCAGAGCTTCAGGTTCGTCTTCTCGCCGCGCCAGCGTGAGTGAGAGACCCACTTGGATAGAGACGCCTCTTGCATGGTACGGAGCTCCACCTCCATGGTCAGCACAGCAGCCACCAGCACCAGCACCTTCAGATTCACCAGGGTGGTACAGTCAGGCTCCGGGATGGTATGAGCAGATGCCAGATTGGGCTACTAGCCTTTCTGATAGATGGGAGCATTGGAGATTCGAGCCGATGCTAGAGATGGACGCATGGACGACCTCGATCATATAATGAAAGACGTCTACCGCCAGCAGTTTGGGCGGCACTACGACGCTAGCTTCTCTCCATTCCCGCCTCCACCGGCGCCGCAGTGACGATGATGATGACCGATAGCTTTAGCCGCTCCACCGCCACTTTGTGAGTTTCTTTTTCTTTTTCTTTCTTTCTTTTCTTCTTTTGTTTCTTTTATTTGAACATTAGGGACAATGTTTGTTCCAAGTATGGGGTGGGGTGTGACTAAAAGTTTGTAATAACTCTTACTCACTATGATTGCTTCTATCGAGACTATCTTGCATGTTCATTATATTGTTGCACGTTTCATTATTGCATTGCATGAAAAAGAGTTTGAAAAACCCATAAAAATTGAAAAATTTTGAAAATTTTGTGCTTCTAAGGAATTGAGATGATTTCTATGATAATCGCTACTTGTGAATTGACTTTGATGACAATTGCATGCTTAAACGAATAGTGAATTGAAAAGAAATTGAATAAGTTGATTATGCCTCTTTTGCAAGTTTCATAATGTGATGAATGTTACTTAAATCATGTTGAGAAATTGAAGTTGAAATCACACTATAAGTTCTTATACTTCTTGTTGAGATGATTAAGGCAATTCGATTTTTCTTTCTTCTTTCTTTGATAATTTAGCCCCTCATTGAAATTATGGCCTCCTTTACCTATCCGGGAATTTGGAGGAGTTGATTGATATTGGCATGTTTGATGTGGGAGGGCCTTGAAAGCAATTATTTGCAATCAACAAAATAGAAAGAAATTGTAGGTTTGGGGAAGTCAATCATGACGATGAGTAACTCGGCACCATTCACATAGCCGGGTGTTTGTGTCTTGCCAAAGTCGGATTGAGCGATATTCCTAGCGGATTATGGTACGTGCGCTAAGGGTTTGAGGCATCTCATAAAAATTGTGAAACGCCAATCTCCTAGGCTTCGGTTTTTGTGCACCTCTATCCATAACTCCAAAAGTAAAGTCGAAAAATGAAAAGAAGAGAGCGAAGCTCTAAGTTGAAAGTGTTGCGGAAACCGCAAGAGAAGAAGAAAGAGTAGTTATCCACTTTCCCGGATTCATGCACCATATTCCTTAAAGTTTCCTTCCCTTTCCACATTCTAGACCTTTTTCTTTGAAAGTCCTTAAGATCAAAAGAATGTTATATGACTTGGTGATCTAAATTGAAGTTTCTTATGATTGATTTTGATAATGTTTGAAGGTTATGATGTTTGTATGGAAGTTTGATTGATTCATGAGTTTTTTCAACTCTTTACTCTTTGATTAAGTGTATGAAAGTCTTATAAACGATTGAAGCAAGATTTGAGAATGATCTATTGTTTAGAGGGCACACTCATCAAAAAGAAGTATTGCTTTGAGAAGGTACACATATTTCATCCTAACTTGTGTTTTAAAGCTTTTGAAAGACCTTGCTTAGGGACAAGCAAGTGGCAAGTATGGGGTTATTTGTTAGCATGAAATATTGCGATATTTTAGGCACGTTTTCTAAGTGTATTTGATCCATATTGATAGTCATTGATTGAGCATTGATGCATTTGTGAGCTAGTTTGTCTATAATGTCGATATAGAGATCTACACAAGCTTTATGTTGATTATAGGTAATTGAGAGCTATTTCTGAACGGAATTGAGCAAGGATGGAGTTGATGGAACATGTCCATGGATTGAGGACATTCCAAGGTGCCAAGGGAGTGCCAACTTGAAGGATGCACGAGACTAAGGAAGAATCACGTTCTTGCCCTAAACCACGCTCTAAAATACGGCCGTACTACTTTCCACGTTCAAGTCCACGGCCGTGGAACCATGGCAAGGGAAGCGTGGTTCATTCCAGTAACTTCTACGGTCGTGGAATCATTGGTTCAAACCGTGTTGATTTCCACGCTCTAAATTACGGCCGTGGAACCCTTCCACGACCGTGATCTTGGCGATCTTTTTCGCCACACTTTAAGCCACGATCTTTTACAAGATTGGGCCGGGCCGATACTTTATCTTACACTATAAAAGGACGGACGAAGGGAGATTCCGTCACCTTCGCTTACGCATAGACGCATCTTACGCTTGCGCTTGGAATTGCCCTAATTTCGCATTTGGCGGAAGTTGTGTTTGAGAGATTTTGGCGCATTGCTATTGTGGTTTCCGGATTGACGGAAGATCGAAGATTCGGAAGATTGTTTGTGAGAAGATTTCGCTTCTCACCTAGGTTTGATTTAGAAGACCAATCTTTTACAAGATTGGTATGTTCTTGAGCTTCCACGGCCGTGGAACTCAAGAACTACCCGTAATTTTGTGTTAAGTTACGAACCTGCTTTTACTTTAATCCAAAGTTAAAGATTTGCTTTAACTTAGTCTTGGCTTGCCTTTTCTAGGTGGTAGTGAAGCCTCAACAACCTCTACCTCGATTGTGAGTGTCACAACCTTAATCGGTTAAGTTAGTCTTGATCCTTGGATTACAAGTTTGGGTATTTGACATTAATTCTTGCCTTTAGAACCTTTCTATATTGAAGCCTCAACAACCTGTATAGAGAGTGTCTTGTAGGTGAGTCATATAGGGTTTTTGGAACTTCACCGTACGATTACCTTACATTAGCATACCTTTGCATATCTTAACTCTGTCCTTATATCATTAGTATATCTTGAATCGATTGCCACAGCCGGATACTTGGATCTTTAGGATTGTTGTTTTTCCAATACTTGAAAAGCTTCTTACAATTACTCGCTTGATAACCTACAATTGAATTTGTTCCCCCCAAATCCCTGTGTTCGATACTTTGGAATTTTTGCTTTACTACGCCGATCCGTACACTGCGGGTTCGCTTGCTTGATTGTAGTTTTATAAATTTAAAGCTTATTTGCATGCACGCTAAGTGGCGAACATCTGGTAGGTATCTCTCCAACTAAAATTTTCAAACTCAGTTCCCAAACTTAGTCTCCGTGAAAAACTAAAGCTACACTCTCCAATAGGGTGAGGAATACTAGTCCATCAGTCGCTTCTAACCCGCTTTAAAACTTCAAATGGTTGCCTTACACAACTCACTTTCCAGATCCTTTAATGACCCTACGGAAACTAATCTATTCAACTTTCTTCCCTTCGTTATGACCACTTGCTTCCGGCCTTCTAAAAAGGTTCTGACTACCCACTCAGGCCAAAGGTCTTTGACATCCACCAACACTTACCAAGTGCCCAATGCTCTTTGTATCACGACCCACTTGGTCTTGTCTTTTAATATTACTGAGTCATCATGTTCCTTAGGTACGAAATCGTCACCGTTACCCTTTTCAAGTCTAACACTCGAGGCAACTAATAATCAAATCTAGTGGTCATCCTCTTTGTTCACCTGGCATTATTATATTATTTACAGATCTCTAATATATTGTTTGCTCAAACTTAGGTTTATCACGCATTTTCCAAGATCTTAAGTGATAGCATGAATTATAGTCTATATTTTGGGGTTTGTTTGGACGTTTTATCTTTCATAATCTGCATGTTTGTATGTATAATATGTGATTACATTACCATTTCATCTACCTTTGCGGGAATCGAGGTCTACACCTAGTTTTGTTGTAATCGTAGGTAAAATGGCACGTTTTGCATCAAAAAGGAGCAAGAGAAGCTTTGGAGTCATTAGAGCTACATTCAGGAACATAAGGAACCATTCAGGAAGCATAGCCATGGATTTGAGATTCACTTTGGACCAGATTTGAGAGATTTCACATTCAGTTGTGACTCACCTCGGTTGACCACAGATTCACCTCGATCGAGGTGATCTAGAGAAGTCGACTCGACCGAGGCGAATACCTAGGACGCGGCGAGAATATTTTATTCTTGGCTGAGATCTTTTTATCTTTGGAAAGAGATCTTATATTTTTGGGCTTGGCTCTTGGAAGGAAGAAGATATGCTAGACCATATATTACCTATTTTTATGGGAAGAGATCTTTCTAAGATATCTTATCTTTGGAGAGTAATTTTCCTATAAAAAGGGTCGGATTTCCCACAAATTCGACACGCTGCATACATCCCGCTTACACCGAAAGATCCGCTATCACCTATTACACAGCAACAGCCATACTCCAGTTGGGAGAATTGAAGAACCTTTTTGAAGGTTGAAGGAAGATTGAAGATTGTAGCTTTTATAGCTTTTGAAGGGTTTTGTAAGATTATCTTAGATTCCCTTCCTTGTTGTCTTGCCTTGTTGGATTTCTATCCAAGGAACGCTTTTGTTGTGATAATTGATTCAGTTATTGAAGTCTTTTTATTAAATTCTTCTTGTTCAAATATTCACCTTCTTCCCATATATTTGATTATTGCTTTCATGATGATGAGTGGCTAATTTCCTTGTGTGATTCTAGGGTGATTGGCTGAAGGTTGTGGGAAAAACAATGATAGAATAATCTTAAATTCCAGTAGGACCCTGAAAGCTCGAGTCTTTAACCTTAACCCCAAGCATCTCGCTCAGTCGATGAACATCTCGGCCGGGGTGGAATTCTTCTGACCGAGGTGACTTATCTAATCCTAAACTGAGAGTTAAGTGTTAGAGTTTGCCAAATCCTATTCTTATTACACCTTTCCTGGTTCAATGCAAGCTTAGGATGAGACTTACCCGGTAATTCCTTTGTTTGTGTACCTAAGATCATAAGTGTAGGTAATAAAGGTTTATCCTTTATTGGGGTTTGAGTGTGCTTCCATCCCATCTTTGTGAGTTAGCCTGAGACTTACCCGGTAAAGGTTGATTCTATTCCCTTAGATGGTGTGTTAGTTTGAGGTTATAGTTCTTTATCTTAATTCCTTAAGACTTACCCGGTAATAGGAGTTAAGGTTTGGGATTAGTGAATAGTGAGACTTACCCGGTGATCTATTCCACTTTAGAAACACCTTCCCCATGTAAAAATATCAGCTTTGTCTGCTTATCTTTAGATCTTGAGTTGGAACCACAACTAGATGCTTTAATCCCTAGAATTGCATATTTCCTTTATTGACTTCTTATTCATCTTTGATTGTTTTAATTGCTCTTGTGGTTAGTATTTACATAAGCATACCGTAATTGGAGCGAACATTAAGTAAAATAGAATTTGTCCTAAATGACGGCATTAGACACAAAGTGATCTCATATCACCGTTATTTGATAATAACTACTCAATAAATGTTGACATACCATTAGTAGTGCGCTATTTTATCCACCATTGTTACCAGCCCGATGGTATCCCTTTAACTCAAAGAGCCACTCGGTCCGTTCCGATATAACATTACACATAAAATCTACTCCGCGATTTTGCTTTCTTTACGCACGGTTACTAGGTTATAAGTATACTCCCGTCGCTTCTCTTTCTTATGTATCTTTGACTCAGAATGGTAGTTACTCACTTTAAGCTTTCTAGTGCAAACCATGCACAATACTTTAATTACATCATTAATTCTTTCCTAATCCATCCAGAAAACTCACTCTAGAGTATTCCATTAGTATGAAATTCCAAAACTACTTGTTTGGAAACATGTAGCAAAGTTGTCACTCTTCACTCGGATCCATAATAGGGTACCAGTCTCCTTCTATTACCTCTACATGCACATAAGTATCCGTACAACATTTTTAGTAACTCCACATAGCTTATCACGTTCCTTCCAACTAGAATGCATTTCACAAACTATCACCATCTTAAACTCGACACGACATCCCTCAACACCCTTGAGCTTCTTGCTTTGTGGGTTAGGACTCACCACGCTTCGACTGGGCTACTCTGATTATTTTGTTGTTCCCCGTAATCATAAGGACGTGTTCTGTCAGTCCAAAATGATTAACCGGATGAAGTACCAAGTACTTTCCTTACTTTGTCTTCTTGAAATAAAATCATGATTGGAAAACAACCATCTTCCGTTTACTTCCTTAATTCTTTTAACACGGATCCAAACTACTAGACTCGACCGGAGTTTGATCTTAACCAGCCATGAAGTAACCTCTAACACGATTCTCTATACCCTTAGTTGTCTAAGAAGATTGTTGTTGCATACTTGAGGAAATCATTCCAGGCGTCGGTAAAACTACCCCATAACTCCACAGTCGCAATTATATTTTCTTAACGGTATATAACTCGTCAATACCAAACAACACTTACACATCCTCAGCTGACATCGGACAGTCTATAGTTGACTCATCTCAGTATCCCGAACTTACTCTTCTTATACCCCGTCTGGTATTAAAATTCTTTGGTAAGCATCACCTACTCAATTAATCCTTTTATACTTCTTTAGTTCGTCTTATCTTTCACTCTTCTGCTTCCTTTGGGACAACTCTCTTTCTCAACTCTCACTGTGTCATTCGCCTGACGTCAAAAGTCGTTCCTAACACTCCACGATAGATGGCAAGCGTCTTGTAGTTCCGATGACTTTTAATTACCTCCCAATTGTAGTCCCTTTACAGGGACCATTTGTGTTGATGGCTTAGGTCCCATGATTATCCGGGTTACCCTGGACTCTCGAGTCTAGCAAGGCCGTTGTCCCATGCACATTTCTTCACTGATGTTGGTGGTAATATCGCCTTCATGAAACTTTGTTGACCCTGCTAAAGGCTTCCATTCTTTGGATATTGGCGTCTCGATTTCTTTCAAACTTCTTATATCTCTGAGGAGGTAAAAACCTCCCCACACTTGTGGGGTCTGCCTTGCCGCTTTTACACTCAATTGTAGGTCTTCATTCCGTGCACCTTAGATTCTCATACCCGGATTGACACTCTGTCTCTTCTGGTTTCTTATGCCCATAATGATCTATGGGGCATCCGTTCTGATTGTAATGTCCTTGATTCCGCAATCTTGGTTGTACTCAATTCTACTTGTCCTACTCCAATATTGTTATCTCTACGCCGCACTCTTGTAGTCTCTTCCATGGTTCTTCTAATTCCGTCTCTCGGCCTCGTATGCCCGAGTTCCTTGTACGACCTTATATTCCTTCTAACTGAACTACCTTAGGGATTTCTTCCTCATCTGATTGTGCATGTGGTAAAAATTATCATCACAACTTTACTTCCTTGCTCACTTGTTCTTTGGATAATTTGTAAGGATCACCAAGCGGCCTACTCGAGTATAATACTCAATTCAAGGTCCGATTCCATTGCCTCGTATTGGAGATTCGTCAAGCCCGCAGTTGATTTATCTTGAGGCGATAATCGCTTCGTGATATCACGACTAACAAGCTAAGCATACACATGTATATAACATATAATAGTAAACCTCATAAAAAGTCTATATACTCACTCCTATCGATCCAAGTTGCAGAGATCCACGGAGAGCGATGGTGGTCCGACGCACTACTAACCCAACAACCCGACTATGCTCGTGTAAAAAAAACATAAATCCGTTTTGAAAATTTTAGACCCCTTTTGGGTTCTAGTTATTTTATACATTCGGTCTTTCAGAAAATTTCAAGTGCCATTGTTGCCAAACTACAGCTCTGATACCATATTGTAACACCCCAAATTCTAAGAACTCGGGGAGCTACTAGTTAGGACCTCACAATGGGTCCCGACCTTTGTTTGACAACAATTTTACTTGGATCTTACAACAAGGCACAAAAGTATTTAAAACATTTGAAAACTTTATACAATATATACATGGAGAATACGTATCAGCCTTTAAGGCACCAAATGGGTGTGTTTAAGAACCTCCTAACTCTACGCAAGAGCTAGACAAGTTGTCACCGCCCGTTATCATACACTTGGGCCAAATAATATGTAAAGGTCGGTAATCCTATTCAGGTTTATAAGTTATAATGAAAGCAATAAAACACACACCACCAAATACACATCGAGTCTAATACATAGAATACGAGCTAACTCCGGAGACTTACCTCGTCACCACACTCAACTCACAACACTCTCGCTTCCTTAGGGAGGAAGCCCGTAACCTGCTCACAAGAAGATAACTATATCAATAACAACCCACTCACAATAGAAGTCTGAGACTTCTATACAAATGATCTACGCAAGACCATTTGACTCTCAGTTTTAGGACCGCATCCTAGAATCCATCATGCTCACATCACACTCAACACCGGCTAGAAATCCTTAGACTTCTAGACCATTTGATCTCGCAAGATCATAACCCATAACACATACTAGGATAAACATTCCTAGTCCAAACAAACTCAACGGTAACAACACCATGCTTGGATAAGTCAATCCTAAGCTCCAAAATCTCACAAGATCATACAACCCCACCTCGAGCCTCAAAATGCTCACAAGATCAACCATATAACTTAAAGCCTTATATCAACCTCACAAGATATCCAACACCTCAAGCTTAGAATCAACATCAATCCATCAAACAAGATCAAATCCTCGAAACTCACCTAAAGTTCAAAGCCACTACTTGGCATTCTCACTAGGTTATGCTAGATCCAACCTAGCATGGTACTAAAACTTAACATAACTAGATCGAGTGAAGAGATACTCACACGAGGTCAAAGGTGGAAGTCGATCGATGAATGTCGAATGCGATTCGATGGCCTTTATCGGGGTGCTTCCGAACCTAGCACCAAACTAAACAAATTTAGCATATAAGCTAAATTTGAACGAAGTAATTAACATATATAATTTAAGGAAAACTCCACTTTTAAAACCCAACTTAAAAACAGTAAATATATATTATGGACAAATAGTATAACATCATAACCCAAGGTTAAACTCGTTTTCAAAGTCAACGTTAAAATCCGTAGTTAAATCTTTGAGTCATAATCCGCTATTAATCCTACAAGGGCATACTATATATGGTATATATATAATTAAGAATATAACTTGAAGTAAAGCCCAAGTTTAAAATCGTAAAAGCATTTTCCCGGGCAAAAAAAATACAATATTAGAAGTATGGGTCATAAACTGTAATTATTAATATGGCCAAAGATTGTAAATAAATAATCTGGGCAAATCTGATAAATTAGGAAAGATGGGTCATAAAATGCAAAATATAAACATGGGTTCCCTTTTGTAATTACACCAAAATTCCTTCACACCTGATACAAGGTTTTGCTGGGAAAGAAGAGCCAGCGCCGGCGGTGGGAAATCGGGACAAGCAGGAATCCGGCGGCGAGGGAGAAAGTACTAGGGCTTCTCCGGTGTTGTCCTTGGCGGCGAGGGAGAAGTTACTGGGGCTTCTCCGGCGTTGTCCATGGCGGCTCGAGGCTACAACCTCCCATTGAATTTCCGGTGAAGCCCGCGCAAAGAGGGGGTCGAGAGAGAGGAGAGAGGCCGGATAAGGTGGCTTCCATGGCGAATCTGGCTTCCGGCGAGACTCAAAAGGCTGCTGTCGAGGGTGGTTTTTGACAAAGGCCGTCGGTGCCTGTTTTTGGGAGGTGATGCGAGGACAGAGAAGACGAGGGCAGGAGAAGGCGGTTCAGACTTCGGTGGGTTCGATTGGGTGATGCACCTGTGGCGTGGAGGCAAGGAGAGATGGCTCTTCCGTTGCGACTCCGGTGGTGGCGTTTGACAAGAAAGACGGCTCTATACCTCTTTGTTTTCTGGCACCGGCAACGAATCATGGGAGAAGAGAAAGGTGAAGCAGCGGATGAGGAGAGGGAAGGGAGTTTCAGTTGCAGAGGGGAGCGGTGAGGTGATTCGGTACACGAGTAGTAAGGGCGAGGGGTCGGGTAGACTAGAAGTGCTGGGAAGAGGAAGGCATGTAGCTAGGCGGCAATCACCCAAAACCCAAAAGCCAACCATAAATAACTTAAAAAAATAAAATAAAATAACTCGATCGGAAATACTCGGATCGGGATTTTCAAATCGGAAAGCTTTCCCAACTTTTCCGAAAATAATAACACGGATATACGCGAATGTATCCAAAATAATAATATACTCTGGAAAGATATTTCGCGTCGTAAAATACTTTTAATAAATAAATAAAATAAAAGCCATTAAATATCGATAAAAGTTGCAAGAATAAAACGCAAACGCGCCTAAAATTGGGGCGTTACAGACTTTCATTTGGCCAGAGAGTAACGGGTGGTGACACCATCTGCAAAGCTCTTGAGGGAGAATAGGAGGTTCTCCGTGAGTAGGCCAGAGATGGTATAGAGGGAGGGTACTGAACCACTCCACATGTTATACAAGGAGGTGCACCGAACCACTCTTGTTGGAAAAAGGGGCGGAGGTTGAAGTCTTAGACTTTTCGTTCCACAAGCTTAAATTTATTAAGAGTGTATGGCATTAAGAAAAACAATAAATGGATTTTGTGATAGCATGCTCTATGTTTACATTCCGCATTGTGTGTGTTTGTGCTTATTCGTGTTGTTAGATGCTTTTAAGGATAGTGTAGTTGCCGAGTGATTCGGATGGTGTGGTCATCCGCGACCCCCGTACGATGTAGGACGGGTGGTGGTTTATTGTATTCCGTTCTATTATTGACTCTAGTAGTGTAGTTTGGATATTATCATTATACTCTTCCGATGTCCGTTGTTGTTCTTGACATTGCATTTATATTATTCAGTTTTTGTATTTTGACATTTATGAATTCTTGTAAGGTCTAGTAATATTGTTGTTAAGCTAGGGTTCGGACCCATTATGATGTCCTAACCCGTAGTGTACCGAGTTTGAGATTTGGGGTATTACATGAGTCGCGTCGGTCGGGCTTTGGGTTAGTCTTGCTCGTTAGGAATCGCTTCCTAACCTTTTTTATGTCCTTTGGGATCGGTTTGATTTTTATAACTCCGTTTGTTGTTGACCGTTGACGATACTTTAGTTATTGGGTTTGTATACCTTTGTTGTTGACGTCATGGGACGTCTTTCGACTTTTTGTGCTACTATTATTTTGGCAAGACAATGCCGCTCGGGTTGTTGTAATTTAATCATTTAGATCTTTGTCTTTTATTTCATATATCTTCAAAAGACTTAGGGGGACCTCGGTATGGATCCCTTGGTGTTGTGCCGCTTGTCCCGGATTTTGGGGGCGTTACAATAAAGAAGTAAGACAAATGGATCACGTGAAGACAAATATTGATATCTTTTGAGTAAGAAGTTTATATATATATATATATATATATATATATATATATATATATATATATATATATATATATATATATATATATATTTATTGAAATAATAAAACGAAAATCCAACGTATTATTTTTGTAGTAGAAGTTTTCGATGGATTTCATGGTTCCCACATGTGATTCCAACTTTTATGACATTTCTGGTCTATCTTTGTTGGTACCTACATAAATAATCAAATCAAAGAAACCACAAGTTAACCTATGATTCCCATAAAAGAATAATTAAATAAATTATACAATAAAAACACATACGAAACAAAATATATCATACCGAGAGTGTTATTTGATAAATAGATTAGTATACCTATTAATGATGAATATTAACACCCCTCACAACCAGGACCTCCTATGACGTAGTTGTCGGTACCTACATGTACGATTAAAATAATAATAATTCACAAATGAAAATAACAATGATAGTAAAATATTTGTTTATCACTTGATTGAGTTGTTTATTAAAACACGAAGAAGAGGCAATACATTTCACACGTACACGACTATAATGTCAATAGGAACACACGTGGACATTTCGTCACACTTTTTGGATTTATAACTCAAATATATGTTTTATTTTACTTTTTTCACCTTCAATTATCAAGTTGAGGACAAATTTTTATATATTTCATGGAATATGAAATGTTTGATAAGGGATAATTTATAGTATTGTGGAATAATTTCGTAATACAAAGGTCATTATTTGATACATATTAAGCCTCAACCTTAGCCGATGGAAATGACTATAATTAATTATTGGGTAATTTTGGTAACTATGCTTTTTTTTAAAAACTAGAGTAGTAACTAGGCTTTTTAATGTTTCAATTAAGTAAATATACCCCAATCTTTTGTATTTATTCTCAAATTCTACGCACTCTTTTATCAAGGGGTATATTTACTAAACACAAAACTAGAAAAAGCCTAGTAAACCAAACTGTTTCATTATAATTATTAGGAGTTTTAAATGCTTAATTTTTCTTTCAAAAAAATACTTTTTGTTGTAGTATATATGTTCGATGTATTTGTCTGTCCATTTTAATATTATTCATTTATCATTATATGTTACGATAGACACTAGATTTTGAATATTAACATATTATAACTCGTTTATATATAAGTAGCAAGTGGTTTTATAGTATCGTGTGAAAGTGATTAATATCAAAAAGTAATGCAATAATGTATCACAAGTAACATGGCTAGATGGGTCTAGAGATATAAGTACCTGTTGCGGAAATGATCAAGTTAGACGATGAACCTTGGCGGCACTGATCTATGCAATCAAATACACATTGATTTGGTACGACATACTCCCTGCAGTTTCGTTTTGTGCATTTGTCAAAACATTCCTCGTACGTACCTGCAAATTGGTGTCAAGTTACATCATTACTTATTATATGCAATATGATTACGGCGAGAAAAGTGTGAAATGATGTATTTTTGCGGGACAAACTCTTTCTTTTATTCAACTTGAAAATTGCATTATATAACATATTTATTTTTTATTTTATTTTTAAAAGTAGTTATAAAATATAACTTAAATGATGAGGCATGTTTATTTATCACATGCAATGTGATTTCTAGTATGGCTATGGTTATTTACAAAATGTTTGCTAAGCAATAATTATATACGATGACCTTTGATGATGAGGAACATTTATATATTTATCCGATGCACAAAATTATTAAGCATGATTGTGGTTAGGATAGTAATTGTAATACACCCCCTTATTTGAGCTTATGATCTACACCTTAAATTTGGATATTTAATAAAATTAGTCAACTAACCTAAATATCATGAAATGATGAATTTGATGAAATAAGAGTGAAAGAAAAAAAAAAGCGAATGAAAAATTTGTATATGTACCGCTGCTGGTGACCAAATGCACAATGAGAGACATGAGAACAAATAAAACTAGAACCATCTTGACTCGTGCATTTCCTTGCATTTTAGTCATGACTAAATGTTTGAATGAAATTTTGGTTTTTTTTAATTTGAGGTACTTTGGACAGTGTTTTCTTGATGATTTTGCTCATTACTGGTATGTATTTATAATACTAGATGTCCGATTGTGCCATTATGTGTCATTAGAGAAATCTAATCGTTATAATAGGTAATATATATTTTGATTCAAAAGTATTAGTTTTTGTACAATATATGACTACATTATGTGTAAAGTTACACTAAATATGGATAAAAGTGATTTATTACATAATACATAAGATATGTTTTAAATTTATAATAAAGAAATAAATCATATTTATATATTCTGTTTTCTTATATAATTTGTCTCTACTTTTGGGGATTATAACTTTTATTGTGGGAAGAATGTTCATGTAACGTCCCAAATTCTCAAAACTCAAGGTGCTACGGGATATGACCTCACAATGGGTACTGACCCTAACCTAATTACAAATTCACCGGATCTTACAACAAGGCACAAATAAAAATAAATCGAAATACATAAAAATGCAACAATGTCAAAATCCAATAACAAAAGACAAGACTCTCAACCGAGTACTACAATCTACATTGTCAAAAGGAAAAAGAAGAACTAAAATAAAGAACTCAATATCCCATCATATAATTTACGGGAGCCCGTTTGACCACTCCTTCCAGATCACTCGGCAGCGTCCCAACCCTGCAAGCAATCTACAACAACGTATAATATTGTTAGCTAACAACCTACATAATAGAATAATTGTAACAGCATACACATGTTATTGCAAATATAAAACACTCATCATACTTATATAAAATTTCATTTATTATATTTGTTAAGTCATACATGTAACACCCCAAATCCACGGTACTCAGGACGCTACGAGGTAGGATCTTACTACGGATCGTGACCCTAGATTGATAGCAAGTTCACTGGATCTTACAACAAGTTACAAATAAATAGAAAACAAATTTCATAAAACGGTAGAATCATATATCAAAATACATACAAAACCACAACCGAGTATCCAAAACATCAACCATACATATGTATACACAAACATCCCCAAAACCCATACACGTCCTAATGTACGGAAGCCCACAGCTAATCACCCCACATGATCACTCTACAAACTTCCTATCCTGCACAACATCTACAACGCGGTATGAAACCGTTAGCTAACATTTCATGACTAAGAATAATGGTAATAGCAAACGCAATCACATAATCACATAATAACATGCAAAGCTCACACACATCATCCTTTTATTATCTTCATTACGTTATAAAATTAGTAATTCATTCTTTGTGAAACGAGGAATAGAACTACCTCGCATATGTTCCCTTTAACCACACAAGTGTGGAATTGATGTCAATCATCACCAGCTAGTAGAATGGTCGTAGAAACCCTCTAGCTGCCCATTTTTGTAAGACCCGAGGTCTTAGGGAAGCTGTCCCGATGCCAACCATGCTCGCATAGAAAAATTCGTAGGAGGTCACCCATCCTGAAATTGCTCCCGCACGAGCACGCTTAACTCCAGAGTTATTTGTCCTCACTCTACCACTGGAAAATAAGAATTCTTGTTCACATGGGTAGCAACCCATCCTTATAAGTCAATCACAAATCCCCATTAAAATGATGCGAGATGACAATTTTACGGGATGTTACAATCTCCCCAACTTAAACTCCTGACGTCCACGTCAGGCCAAGGACCATCCACCGAGCCGAGTGACCACCTACTAGTGCAAGCACACTCGTAACTCAGGGTTAGCTCGGATACCAACTGTAAGACCCGAGGTCTTAGGGACGTTGTCCCCATGCCAACCATGCTCACGCAGAAAACTTCTTAGGAGGTCACCCATCCTGAAATTGCTCTCGCACAAGCACGCTTAACTCTAGAGTTATTTGTCCTCACTCTACCACTGAAAAAGAAGAATTCTTGTTCACATGGGTAGCAACTCATCCTTATAAGTCAATCACAAATCCTCATTTAAATGATGCGGGATGAAAATTTTACAGGATGTTACAACTTTTGAGCTAGACAAGTTATCACTGCCCGTTATCATACACTTGGGCCAAAATAATAAGTTAACAATAGTTTGATAACCGACTTTCATTTGGCCAGAGGGTAATGGGTGGTGACACCATCTACTAAGCTCTTGAGGGAGAATAGGAGGTTCTCCGCCAGTAGGCCAGAGACGGTATACAGGGAGGGTACTGAACCACTCCACATGTTATACAGGGACGTGCACCGAACCACTCTTGTTGGAAAAAGGGGCGGAGGTGAGAATCTTAGACTTTTCGTTCCACAAGCTTAAATTTATTAAGAGTGTATGTCATTAAGAAAAACAAAAAATGGATTTTGTGATAGCATGCTTTATGTTTACATTCCACATTGTGTGTGTTTGTGCTTATCCGTGTTGTTAGATGCTTTTAAGGATAGTGTAGTTGCCGAGTGATGCGGATGGTGTGGTCATCCGCGACCCCCGTACGATGTAGGACGGGTGGTGGTTTATTGTATTTTGTTCTATTATTGACTCTAGTAGTGTAGTTTGGATATTATCATTATACTCTGCCGATGTCCGTTGTTGTTCTTGACATTGCATTTATATTATTCAGTTTTTGTATTTCGACATTTATGAATTGTTGTAAGGTCTAGTAATATTGCTGTTAAGCTAGGGTTCAGACCCATTATGAAGTCCTAACCCATAGCGCACCGAGTTTGAGATTTGGGGTTTTACATGAGTCGTGTCGGTCGGGCTTTGAGTCAGTCTTGCTCGTTATGAATCGCTTCCTAACCTTTTTTTATATCCATTGGGATCGGTTTGATTTTTATAACTCCGTTAGTTGTTGACCGTTGACGATCATTTAGTTATTGGGTTTGTATTTCTTTGTGGTTGACGTCATGGGACGTCTTTCGACTTTTTGTATTATTATTATTTTTGCAAGCCAATGCCGCTCGAGTCGTTGTAATTTATTCATTTATATATCTTTGTCTTTTATTTCATATATCTTCAAAAGTCTTAGGGGGACCTCGGTATGGATCCCTTGGTATTGTGCCGCTAGTCCCGGTTTTTAGGGGCGTTACAATAAAGAAGTAAGACAAATGGATCACGTGAATACAAATATTGATATCTTTTGAGTAAGAAGTTTATATATATATATATATATATATATATATATATATATATATATATATATATATATATATATATATATATATATATGTAACACCCCGAATTCTCAGAACTCGGGACATTACTGGTTAGAACCTCACAGTGGGTTCCGACCTCATTTTGACAACAATATTACTAGGATCTTGCAACAAGACACAAATAAAGAAAACCAAAATTCATAAAAATAGTATTTTTAAGGTAATGAATGCAACACTGTCTAGCAGCCTAAGGTACTTAAACAAAAGAAACGAACAACTGTCTTAACCAAAAGAAAGGAAAGACAAACACAACCTCCAACCCCCTCACTCTAAGGAGTACGGAGACCCGGCTGACCACTACTTCCGGATCACTCAGCTGCTGGTCTAACCTGCGGTAAATCTAAAAACACAACAAGAGGAACCGTTAGCTTGTTATCTAAATATTAGGAGAATAATAATAGCACACACACATAAAATAATAAACACTCATCATGCTTTCAAACAATCCATTTATTATCTTCGTTTAAGTCATTCACTCTAATGATACTTATTTTGTGACACGAGAGATTCCCAAACCTCGCCTCCGCCCCCGTGTACCATCTGGAGTGGATCCGATGCATCTCACCGTGTACCTGTATGGTCTGGGTATAGAGAACCTCCCAGTCTCCTGGCAGAGCTGGGCAGTGATGTCACGGCCCGTTATACATACACTTGGGCCTTAACACATAATAAACACGGTCGTCCTAACAAGTTATTTTTATTATACACATATTGCACACACAACCATTATCACCCAACTAATATCCAGAAACCGGCTAAGTAAGTCGCAAGGACTTACCTGAGTCAAAATACACTCTAACACGTCTCAAACAGTCCGTACTCGTGGTAACTCAAATGCCTGTCAAATAAGGCATGTGTATCAAAATCACATCCAGATGTTCAACCTCATGCTAAGGAATTACGGAACAAGTTTTTACGGTAAAAGACCATTTTACCCTCAGCCGAAGGCTTCTCAAATTTATTCTTAAACTTTCTTATTCCTTTTAAAACTTGTTTCCATACTTTGTGTCTCTCGGTTAGCTACTTATAGGTCACTAGTTCAAACTTGAATCCACTCGAAAAAGAATAACACTCTTCCTCCTTCCCGGTTACCATCTATTACATATATAATCCGTATTATATACTTTAACCTTTCTCCTCAACTCACTTATTTAATTGTGTAATTATTTGGTACTCATATATATATCTACATATTTTATTTCCCATCTTGTACGGATATAGGTACACTTACGTCATGAGTATATATATATTCTTATGTTTCTTTATATATATAAATCCTGAAATCCCAACTTATTTATATATATATTTATATCTCTTTTACATAATTTCATAATTCTCAACTCGTACTTATATATATACTCGCATTTTTATATATTCTATATTTATGCTTATAAATATATGCTTTTATATAAATTACGTACTTATATATTAACTCATATATTTTTATACACTATAATTATACTTATAAGTATATGCTTATATATAAATTACGTACTTATATATATATAAGTATATATACACTACGGTACCTCATTTTACTGTCTAATATATATATATATATATATATATATATATATATATATATATATATATATATATATATATATATATATATATATATATATATATACACATCCGTATACGAATTCTCTCTTTCCTCATCCCATTCACTGTATATATATACATACACTAACGTATTCAAAACTCTTTACAACAATTATATACATATCTCTACTCTTATACATGTATACTTAAATCAGCTCTTTCAACAGTATGTATTTACGGCATTCTACAATACACAGTACAGGACGAAGAGAGTTGCAGAGGAGGGAACGAAGTACTCACGATGACTCGCGACCGGCTGCGGTTCTGGCCTAGATGGCTCGTACGCTCTGCGCTGCCGGTTTTTCCTAGTTGGCGCCTACCGCAACTCCTACTGCAGCACGGGGTCTTCGTCTGTAGCGCTCGTCCTCACCGGTGGTAAGATTCGGAGGCTGCGCTTACACGTCTCGCCTGGCGTGACTCGCGACTGGGGTGCAGCCCAGGTTAGGATGGCGGCAGTTCGGGAGTTAGAGAGGAAGACGGCTAGGGATGTAGGCGGTTACCTGGGGTCGGCCGCCGGAGTCGCACGCGAGGACAGTTAGCCGCACGGTATGGCGTCGGAGGGCTGCTTCAGTCTCGATGCCGGTGGTGAGTCCGAAGGCTGCGCGTGGCTCAGATCAGGCTCCGCCTGGTGGTTCCGCAACCAAAGAGAAGGGGAAAGAGTAGGGACGATGGCGCACTTGGTTCGTTATGCTGCTGGCTCGGCTTTGAAGGCTGCTGCGCAGGTCGAACGGCGGCGACGAAGGTAGGCGGTAGTCGGCTATTGTCAATCGCACAGCAGGAGAGGGAGGAGACGTATGCGTATTCTTGCAGTGGAGCGAGAGAGATGCGGCAGGATTAATGAAAAAGGTTTAGGTTAGTAGTGTGATTAGATTAGGGTTAATTATTGGGCTTAGGGAGGTGGGCCGATGGCTTGGGCCTAATGTTGGACAATTGAGCGGTTATCTCATAAAATAATTGCGGAACTCGTAACTCGTTAATTTTGTGCGGGAATTTATATAATACGGAATTAAATTCCGTATTTTATAAATTATTATTATTTTTATTTTAATTGCGTAATTTATTTCCGGTTACGAGGTTTCGTCATTTTATGTGAATTAATGTCACATAAAATGATGGAACAACACTCGTTCTATTTTACTTTTAATTTATGTACTTATTTATTTAATTGACGTTTCGGAAATCGGTTAAAATCAGGTTTAACAGGGTTTAAAAATTCCGGTTATTACATCAGTGCCCTCTTAAAAGAAGTTTCGTCCCGAAACTTAGAATAACTCTCTTAATCGCACATTTCCTTTGATATATTTTAATTTTCTCGACATTTTCGTTGGTTACAAGCAACTACTCAATCATCGACATAAGGCATGTGTCACATAAAACGTAATCACCCAAATCCATATAAAAACCGGAAAGATCAAACAACACAACATCCGAGTACTAACTCGTCAAACAGGAGTAACCTCTAACCCCGCAAAGAACTCGGGATAGTTACGTCTAATACTCTCCTCAGTCTCCCAAGTGGCCTCATCAGCTCCTCTCCTAGACCACTGGATCCTCAACATAGGTATCTCCTTGGACCGCAGACGTCTAGTACTGCGCTCCAAGACAGCTACTGGGTACTCTACAAATGTATGGTCAGGCTCAACTGTCAGATCCTCATGGCTGACGACGTGTCTCGGGTTTGGTAGGTACTCTCTCAACGGTTTGTTTCCTAAACTTACTTCCAGCGCATTTGATGACTCTACCAAACTTTTCCTTCCATTGGCGCACCTGCTTTTTCCTTTCGAAAGTTCCCGACTATCGATTCTGAAATAATGATCTTAAACTTCTGTCGGCACTTTACTAAGTGCCTAATTTCCTTTGAAATACAAACTGCTTGGCTCGTTTTCCTCAATGTGACCTAATCGGATTGTTCCTTACTTAGTGGATTTTCACCTACTTCTTGTCAAGCTTTCAAATTTATATAACTCAAAACAAATCACACTCCCAAGTGGACCTTTTCATATAGTTCTCTAATTCCTTAACTTGAAATCATAATTATCCCAACATTGATTTTCTTCATCTGTGAGTTATGGGCCTACCACGCTTCTGGTGTAACACCCATTAGTCACAATGGCGTCTTTCTAAGGGTCAACATGATTTACCCAACTCCCGCCTATACTTTTCTTCTACTACTAACAAGATCCTCCTCAAACAGATCTTTACTCTCTTACTCACCCGTAGACTGTTCTTAACCAGCTAGTAAGCAACCTCTAACCGATTCTCTCTATATCTTTAGATCACCCCAGAAAGTTGTCGTTGCCTACTTGGGGATTCCTCCAACTCATCGGTAAAGTTATCTCTTAAATTCGCAGTCACTAATATCTCTTCTTAACGGTACCTGTTCGTCAATACCAATCAACACTTATATGTCCTTAGTTGATGTCAGTCACTCTATAATTGACTTATCTCAATATTCTGGACCTACTCTTCTCATACCTATAGCGGCGTTAAATTCTTGGTGAGCATCATCTGCTCGATTAATCCTTTCATGCTTCACTAATTCGTTTTATATTCCACACTTCTGTTTCCTTAGGCTAACTCTACTTCTTGAGCTCAACTGGGTAATTCATCTTGACCTAAATAGTCATTCCAAGTCTTCAACGATAACTGGTAAGTGTCTTTGTAGTTTTGATGATTTTAGTTATCATCCCCTTGCAGTTCCCCTTACACGGACCGTCGGTTTTGATGACTTAGGTCCCGTGATAATTGGGGTTACCTTGGACTTTCGAGTCTACCAAGGCCGTTCTTATATATACATTCCTTTACTGGAGTTACCAGCAACATTGCCTTCATGATACTCCTTTGTTTCCGACACAGGGCTTCAACTCTTTGATACCGACATTGCGATTTCTTTCAAATTCCAATATTTTTGATGAGGTTAAAACCTCTCCACACTTGTAAAGTCTACATTTGCATTTACACTCCATTGTAGGTATCCCTTCCATGCACCTTAGACCCTCATATCCGGGTCAACATTTTATCTCTTTTGGCCTTACAAGCTTGTCTTGTGAACTCTTCTACTAGGTGACTCGTCTTATACATTTTTCTTCTCTGCATCGGTCTCTAAATGTCTGTTGATCATTACTACCCATTCTGTTTGGAACTTCAGTTGCTTTGTACTCTTGCATAGATTTCCTAAGGACATCCTCATCTCAAAACTTTATTTAAAATTTATCATAACTCACAATTTGATACCTGACTTTCCTTCTCACAGGATAAGTTATACACTTGGTTACACTAAATCCATCATAGTGTCATCAGTCCGTTGGTATGATTGTTATTAAACATCCAATGGTACCATTTGTATACAACACATTAGGTGCATGTGATTTTCCCACCAATCAAATTTCTCGCATCGCATTTATTATGTCTTTCTTATACTCATGTCGTTTTACCTTCTTTGATATTTACACCCCGTAAGATAGTTAAATCCCCTTGGAGTTTTCTCGTACACACTTTACAACTGCGTTGGTTGGTCTTATTACTTTCATCAACTCTTAGGTCATCAGTCCAGGTGAATTTTCCATGGAGTACCTCCATTTCTCCCTTAAATAACAGTCTTTAGTCCTTTCGGTAACCATCTTATTGGTGTGGTACCGGATCCATATAACAACCTTTAGTCTTTCACTTTCACTCCTTCTCATGTCTGTTTTGGTCAACCTGTAGATTCTATCTGAAATCACCTCACAACTCGACCACACATTTCACCAAGGCTTTACATCATACTCTTTATATTTGTGCCGCCTCGGAATTTCCAATTATTCTGTGTCACATCTTTAATCACAAGGGTTTTCCCTGTCAATCTAGACAGCCTGACCCTACTTTTTCTCGAAGGAGCACCATCAGTCTTACTTGTGTGGAGTGCTAAGACATAGGACATGTTTCCAATCATCTACTTTCTCTTAGTCTTCTAGTTCTTCTTACAGGGATCCCTTCATTCTAACTCTGATATGTATCTTTCTTAGTCAATAGTAAGTAACTATTCCCAACAATTCCCTTTACAATATTACTATCATCAAGAGTCATTACCGACCGTCAAGAGCTGCTCTTAAATTTCTTTATTAGAGTTATCATATTGGACTCATTTAACGTTACCATCTAGGCTACTAGTACTTGTATTGATTTAACTTCACCATTTTGGTCGTGGATCTCCGAAAGAAATTCGCTAGATGTCGATCAAATTCCTTTATAACCTTGTGGTTATTCTTCTTATCGGTTAACTAACCATCACTAGTTAACCTGCACATGTAACTTTTAAGTTGTCACCGAGTGGGATGTAGTTGACCTTCTACAACATCATAGACTTACTTTTCTTCCATCTCTTTTGAAACTTGATATACTTGGTGAAATATATCTCCTCCAGTCTCTCTGTTTATACTTCTGTAGCTCCTCCTACAATCTACACTTTTGTAGGATCGTTATACTCTTACGAGTCCAGTTGTATCATTCATCTTCCATCAACAAACTTTTCAATCCTTCTAGGGTATCTTGTAGGTACATCTCCGTGATTCTTTTGCTTGAGTTATCGTCTATTTGCGGTTCTCTATTATGAACTTGTAGTGTTGTTAGCTTAAATCCCTTTTGAATGAGAAGTTATTGGGGTCCCTCGAGTTCACCAATACTCTTCTCACACACTCTTCTTCCTTGGTTGTTGCTTGTAATGCTGCCTTTATAGAAGCTGATTATTGTTGTATCACGGTCTATGTCGAAATTCTTGTGTGTTCCACGAGATCACTCCACTTCCATGTTGGTGAAATCCACCTTTCCCTTTTTGGCACGCGTAAGCTTCCAAGTTGCAGCTCTTTAATTCTTTCTATTTGGATGGATAATGTATCTCGTGTTGACTTCCATACTTTTGACTGTCTCGATTATCAATCTGGATTGTGGTGGCAAATAGCTTGTTGAGAGTGATCATATTTCGCCTTGTTTTTGGCATCAACTTTCACTTCCTAGTCTGTAAGCGAGCTGAAATTTTATGTCTCTTTTCTTGATCGCTACTATATCTCCCTTTTGACTTTCATGTCTATGGAAATTTTCGACGTCATCCTCTTTGTTTGTGAAGTCACTTTACACAACTTGGAAGAGCCTCTCCGTTGTCGTTCTCAAATTCCCTAGTTGGCGATCATCTCTTGCTTCTCCGGAACTACTCTCTTTAATATCCGTCATTTGATCCCGTTGAGTTGATTCGGGATTCTCTTCTTGTCATCTTAATTGGTGTTGTCTTTGAGTCTTCACTTTTCCGTCTCGACGTTCCTCAACAAGCTCGAAGGAGTTGTCCGACGTTCATCTACCCTAATGCACATAAGATGTGCATACAAATCCTCACGTTGACTCCCTTCAAAATCTACTTAGATGTGTCCAAGGGTGAGAAACTCATTGTGTTATCTCCGTTAAGGACATAACAAAACTACAATTCTGCTAATCTTCGGCATATACCTATCTATATAACATATCTTTATAAACAAGCTAAAAGTCCAACTATAGTAAAACCTAAAGTCCATACTAAGCATACTGAGATCCGCGGTAGTAGTGGTGGTCAGCCGTACTTTTCTATTCCCAACCAGACTATGCATGCATTTAAAAACCAAAATTCTCTTTTTAAAACTCAAACCCCTTTTTGGGTTCTGCTTAAAACTTATTCGGTCTTTCAGAAGATTTCAAGTGCCATTGTTGTCAACCTAGAGCTCTGATACCATGTTGTAACACCCCGAATTCTCAGAACTCGGGACATTACTGGTTAGAACCTCACAGTGGGTTCCGACCTCAGTTTGACAACAATATTACTAGGATCTTGCAACAAGACACAAATAAAGAAAACCGAAATTCATAAAAATAGTATTTTTAAGGTAATGAATGCAACACTGTCTAGCAGCCTAAGGTACTTAAACAAAAGAAACGAACAACTGTCTTAACCAAAAGAAAGGAAAGACAAACACAACCCCCAACCCCCCCACTCTAAAGAGTACGGAGACCCGGCTGACCACTACTTCCGGATCACTCAGCTGCTGGTCTAACCTGCGGTAAATCTAAAAACACAACAAGAGGAACCGTTAGCTAGTTATCTAAATATTAGGAGAATAATAATAGCACACACACACATAAAATAATAAACACTCATCATTTTTTCAAACAATCCATTTATTATCTTCGTTTAAGTCATTCACTCTAATGATACTTATTTTGTGACACGAGGGATTCCCAAACCTCGCCTCCGCCCCCGTGTACCCATCAGGAGTGGATCCGATGCATCTCACCGTGTACATGTATGGTCTGGGTATAGAGAACCTCCCAGTCTCCTGGCAGAGTTGGGCAGTGATGTCACGGCCCGTTATACATACACTTGGGCCTTAACACATAATAAACACGGTCGTCCTAACAAGTTATTTTTATTATACACATATTGCACACACAACCATTATCACCCAACTAATATCCAGAAACCGGCTAAGTAAGTCGCAAGGACTTACCTGAGTCAAAATACACTCTAACACGTCTCAAATAGTCCGTACTCGTGGTAAGTCAAATGCCTGTCAAATAAGGCATGTGTATCAAAATCACATCCAGATGTCCAACCTCATGCTAAGGAATTACGGAACAAGTTCTTACGGTAAAAGACCATTTTACCCTCAGCCGAAGACTTCTCAAATTTATTCTTAAACTTTCTTATTTCTTTTAAAACTTGTTTCCATACTTTGTGTCTCTCGGTTAGCTACTTATAGGTCACTAGTTCAAACTTGAATCCACTCGAAAAAAGAATAACACTCTTCCTCCTTCCCGGTTACCATCTATTACATATATCATCCGTATTATATACTTTAACCTTTCTCCTCAACTCACTTATTTAATTGTGTAATTATTCGGTACTCATATATATATCTACATATTTTATTTCCCATCTTGTACGGATATAGGTACACTTACGTCATGAGTATATATATATTCTTATGTTTCTTTATATATATAAATCCTGAAATCCCAACTTATTTATATATATATTTATATCTCTTTTACATAATTTCATAATTCTCAACTCGTACTTATATATATATACTCGCATTTTTATATATTCTATATTTATGCTTATAAATATATGCTTATATATAAATTACGTACTTATATATTAACTCGTATGTTTTTATACACTATATTTATACTTATAAGTATATGCTTATATATAAATTACGTACTTATATATATATATAAGTATATATACATTACGGTACCTCATTCTACTGTCTAATATATATATATATATATATATATATATACATCCGTATACGAATTCTCTCTTTCCTCATCCCATTCACTGTACATATATACATACACTAACGTATTCAAAACTCTTTACAACAATTATATACATATCTCTACTCTTATACAAGTATACTTAAATCAGCTCTTTCAACAGTATGTATTTACGGCATTCTACAGTACACAGTACAGGACGAAGAGAGTTGCAGAGGAGGGAACGAAGTACTCACGATGACTCGCGACCGGCTGCGGTTCTGGCCTAGATGGCTCGTACGCTCTGCGCTGCCGGTTTTTCCTAGTTGGCGCCTACCGCAACTCCTACTGCAGCACGGGGTCTTCGTCTGTAGCGCTCGTCCTCACCGGTGGTAAGATTCGGAGGCTGCGCTTACACGTCTCGCCTGGCGTGACTCGCGACTGGGGTGCAGCCCAGGTTAGGATGGCGGCAGTTCGGGAGTTAGAGAGGAAGACGGCTAGGGATGTAGGCGGTTACCTGGGGTCGGCCGCCGGAGTCGCACGCGTGGACAGTTAGCCGCACGGTATGGCGTCGGAGGGCAGCTTCAGTCTCGATGCCAGTGGTGAGTCCGAAGGCTGCGCGTGGCTCAGATCAGGCTCCGCCTGGTGGTTCCGCAACCAAAGAGAAGGGGAAAGAGTAGGGACGATGGCGCACTTGGTTCGTTATGCTGTTGGCTCGGCTTTGAAGGCTGCTGCGCAGGTCGAACGGCGGCGACGAAGGTAGGCGGTAGTCGGCTGTTGTCAATCGCACAGCAGGAGAGGGAGGAGACGTATGCGTATTCTTGCAGTGGAGCGAGAGAGATGCGGCAGGTTTAATGAAAAAGGTTTAGGTTAGTAGTGTGATTAGATTAGGGTTAATTATTGGGCTTAGGGAGGTGGGCCGATGGCTTGGGCCTAATGTTGGACAATTGAGCGGTTATCTCATAAAATAATTGCGGAACTCGTAACTCGTTAATTTTGTGCGGGAATTTATATAATACGGAATTAAATTCCGTATTTTATAAATTATTATTATTTTTATTTTAAATGCGTAATTTATTTCCGGTACGAGGTTTCGTCATTTTATGTGAATTAATGTCACATAAAATGATGGAACAACACTCGTTCTGTTTTACTTTTAATTTATGTACTTATTTATTTAATTGACGTTTCGGAAATCGGTTAAAATCAGGTTTAACGGGGTTTAAAAATTCCGGTTATTACAATATATATATTTATTGAAAATAATTAAACGATAATCCAACGTATTATTTTAGTAGTAGAAGCTTTTGATGGATTTCATGGTTCCCACATGTGATTCCAACTTTTATGACATTTCTCGTCTATCTTTGTTTGTACCTACATAAATAATCAAATCAAAGAAACCACATGTTAACCTATGATTCCCATAAAAAAGAGTAATTGAATAAATTATACGATAAAAACACATATGAAACAAAATATATCATACGCATAATGTTATTTGATAAATAGAGTAGTACACCTATCATTGATGAATATTAACACCCCTCACAACCAGGACCTCCTATGACGTAGTTGTCGGTACTACATGTAGGATATAAATAATAATAAATCACAAATGAAAATAACAATGATAGTAAAATATTAGTTTATCACTTGATTGAGTTCTTTATTAAAACACGAAGAAGAGACAATATGTGACACCCCAAATCCACGGGACTCGGGATGCCACATTGGGTTAGGATCTGACATTGGATCTTGACCCTAGCCTGACAACAAGTTCACTGGACCTTACAACATGACGGTGACAGATATAAAACAAATACATAAAACAGCATAAAATGTGCGACCCAAAGTGAACAACAACATAGCCGAGTATATAAAAACGACATCCTCACACAGGAGGTACAAAAGATCATCCTCACGCAGGAGGGAAACACAACAAACCCAAACCAACCACCTAATATACGAGAGTCCTCGGCCTGTCACCTTGTCAGATCACTCAGCAGCGCCTAACCTGTAAACATCTACAACACGGTATGAAACCGTTAGATAACAATACATATATGAGGAAATGCATAAGCACAAACACAATCATGAAAGATAAACACATCAACATGTTATCACACATTTACCCATTTTATCATCTTTATATAACGGTCATTCACTCAAATCGTATATATATATATATATATATCCTAAGATGAAAACATGTGACACGAGGAACGATACATCCTCGCCTCTAAGCCTGCTAGCCATCTGGAGTGGAATCTGTTACACAACCCGTGTAGCCTATGGGAGTGGTGTTGTGCCCTCTCCGTATACTAGGTCTGGCCTGACATTAGAGAACCTCCCAGACTCCACGGCGGGATTAAAGGGAAAGGTTATCAGAGCCATGCATACGGGGCAATCAATAAAACATAGGTCGGTATATACGACGTCTCATGCTATCATAGCACCCATATAAAGCACACACCACTCATGCAAACACCCAATATAAGGATGGCAGCTAAGTAAGTCCTACGGAGTTACCTCAACCTCGTATAAATCTCTACCACAACTCGATCACCTCAACACTAGAGGAACAACACGGCCTATAGACAAGGCATAAAGAGAAGTCACATCTCTTTTCAAGCAAAGGGTCACACATAGACCCAAAGGGATCCATAGGGATCATATACATCCTATAACCTCGAATAATATGCTAAACCTTAAATCCACATCAGGGCACATATCCAACTCAGGATATCATCATCAAACTAAAAGCCCATAATTACCAGAATAATGTAACGAGCATAATGGAATTTCCAGTTATCCATTTTAACAAACTTAAGGTCAATTATACTAACCCGTAATACGGAAAACGAATAAATTCATAACTTATTTGTTACTAACCCGATATACGGTCCGAAAGAAGATACGAACTCCTGGCGATACGGGGAGTAAGAGCACGATATGAAACTTTACGTTTGATGACTCACCTAAAGTTCAATGCCACTACTTGGCATTCTCACTAGGTTATGCTAGATCAAACCTAGCATGGTACTAAAACTTAACATAACTAGATCGAGGGAAGAGATACTCACACGAGGTCAAAGGTGGAAGTCAATCGACGAATGTCGAATGCGATTCGATGGCCTTTATCGGGGCTTCCGAACCTAGCACCAAACTAAACAAATTTAGCATATAAGCTAAATTTGAACGGAGTAATTAACATATATAATTTAAGGAAAACTCCACTTTTAAAACCCAACTTAAAAACAGTAAATATATATTATGGACAAATAGTATAATATCATAACCCAAGGTTAAACTCGTTTTCAAAGTCAACGTTAAAATCCGTAGTTAAATCTTTGAGTCATAATCCGCTATTAATCCAACAAGGGCATACTATACATGGTATATATATAATTAAGATTATAACTTGAAGTAAATCCCAAGTTTAAAATCGTAAAAGCATTTTCCCGGGCAAAAAAATACAATATCAGAAGTATGGGTCATAAACTGTAATTATTAATATGGCCAAAGATTGTAAATATATAATCTGGGGCAGATCTGTTAAATTAGGAAAGATGGGTCATAAAATGCAAAATATAAACATGGGTTCCCTTTTGTAATTACACCAAAATTCCTTCACACCCGATACAAGGGTTTGTTGGGAAAGAAGAGCTAGCGCCGGCGGTGGGAAATCAGGGCAAGCAGGAATCCGGCGGCGAGGGAGAAAGTACTTGGGCTTCTCCGGTGTTGTCCATGGCGGCGAGGGAGAAATTACTGGGGCTTCTCCGGCGTTGTCCATGGCGGCTCGAGGCTACAACCTCCCCTTGAATTTCCGGTGAAGCCCGCGCAAAGAGGGGGTCGAGAGAGAGGAGAGAGGCCGGATAAGGTGGCTTCCATGGCGAATATGGCTTCCGGCGAGGCTCAAAGCGCTGCTGTCGAGGGTGGTTTTTGACAGAGGCCGTCGGTGCCTATTTTTGGGAGGTGATGCAAGGACAGAGAAGACGAGGGGAGGAGAAGGCGGTTCAGACTTCGGTGGGTTCGACTGGGTGATGCACCGGTGGCGTGGAGGCAAGGAGAAGTGGCTCTTCCGTTGCGACTCCGGTGGTGACGTTTGACAAGAAAGACGGCTCTATACCTCTTTGTTTTCTCGCGCCGGCAACGAATCATGGGAGAAGAGAAAGGTGAAGCAGCGGATGAGGAGAGGGAAGGGAGTTTCAATTGTGGAGGGGAGTGGTGAGGTGATTCGGTACAGGAGTAGTAAGGGCGACGGGTCGGGTAGACTAGAGGTGCTAGGAAGAGGAAGGCATGTAGCTGGGCGGCAATCACCCAAAACCCAAAAGCCAACCATAAATAACTATAAAAAAATAAAATAAAATAACTCGATCGGAAATACTCGGATCGGGATTTTCAAATCGGAAAGCTTTCCCAACTTTTCCGAAAATAATAACACGGATATACGCAAATGTATCCAAAATAATAATATACTCTGGAAAGATATTTCGCGTCGTAAAACACTTTTAATAAATAAATAAAATATAAGCCATTAAATATCGATAAAAGCCGCAAGAATAAAACGCAAACTCGCCTAAAATTGGGGCGTTACAGACTTTCATTTGGTCAGAGAGTAACGGGTGGTGACACCATCTGCTAAGCTCTTGAGGGAGAATAGGAGGTTCTCCGTGAGTAGGCCAGAGATGGTATAGAGGGAGGGTAATGAACCACTCCACATGTTATACAGGGAGGTGCACCGAACCACTCTTGTTGGAAAAAGGGGCGGAGGTGAGAGTCTTAGACTTTTCGTTCCACAAGCCTAAATTTATTAAGAGTGTATGACATTAAGAAAAACAATAAATGGATTTTGTGATAGCATGCTCTATGTTTACATTCCGCATTGTGTGTGTTTGTGCTTATTCGTGTTGTTAGATGCTTTTAAGGATAGTGTAGTTGCCGAGTGATCCGGATGATGTGGTCATCCGCGAGCCCCGTACGATGTAGGACGGGTGGTGGTTTATTGTATTCCGTTCTATTATTGACTCTAGTAGTGTAGTTTGGATATTATCATTATACTTTGCCGATGTCCGTTGTTGTTCTTGACATTGCATTTATGTTATTCAGTTTTTGTATTTTGACATTTATGAATTGTTGTAAGGTCTAGTAATATTGCTGTTAAGCTAGGGTTCGGACCAATTATGATGTCCTAACCCGTAGCACACCGAGTTTGAGATTTTGGGTATTACATGAGTCGCGTCGGTCGGGCTTTGGGTTAGTCTTGCTCGTTAGGAATCGCTTCCTAACCTTTTTTTATGTCCTTTGGGATCGGTTTGATTTTTATCACTCCGTTTGTTGTTGACCGTTGACGATACTTTAGTTATGTAATAGCTAGGATTTCCGAATTCTAATTAATGTTGATTAACTTAATCGTTAATAGTAATTGACATATAACTTGCGAAGATTTCCCAAGTGATGAGTATGAGTCCCACCGTTATGTTCCTCGCGTAATTTTGGACGTTTGGGGAAATTTTTACTTTTTCCCCCGGGTAATTATTTTTACCCTCCGGTGTTATTTGGAGCATTTGGGAGCTCCAATTAATAAAAATGCAGTTGAGAGAAATGATCAGGACATCGGATATATCTTAGATATGAAATAACATGGAGAGGCAAAACGGCCAAAAGAGTCGCTATTTCGTTTCTTAATTGCTAAGAAAGACGGCTTAGGAATACACGTTTTCCGAGGCAGTTGTGGAATAATTATCCCTACAATATTCCAGATTTAATGTTCCAATCTCGAGAAGTTTGGAGAAAGAGGTTCGACCCGCCTTTGGATCGGTTAAAGGATAATTATCGACTTTACTAAAGGATAATTATCGTCTTCACTATAAATAGCGGAAAATCCTTTATTAATTCATTTCATTTCACGTTTCTTCGTAAAAGCTCTGATTTCTCTCAACCTTCAAACTCATATCTACTCTCCGTTTCTAATCCGATTTCAATTCTGTTTGAGTTTCTGGATTCCTCTCTTCATTCTCTTCATAACGGTACCGAGTTTCTGCATTTCCGAGTATAGGGAGGGCTGGTCGAGCATATATGTCACCAGGACGGTTCCGTCGCTCAGATTCCGATGAATTTGATGTTGTCCATGCATAGCCTGCGTCGTTGTGATTCCGAATCTTCTTTCAAATCGTCAATCGGGTTAGTAACGAATAAGTTATGAATTTATTCGTTTTCCGGACTGCGATTTAGCCTAAATTGACTTTAGGCTTGTCAAATAGGACAATTAGAAATTCCATTATGGTCGTTATATTATTCTGGTGATTATGGGTTGTTTGTTTGATGAAATCTAATGATAGGTGGGTTTAGAAATTGTCTGCGGACAAAACGTTATTCTGGCAAAATCTAATTAATTAATTAAAGGTTAATTAATTAAATTAGGAATAGAATTGAGATTGAGGAATGTTGATTTGATACTACCTTGAGATTTGAGGAATTGTGAGTTATGTTGAGATATTGAGGTTTAGTTGGTTGTGAGGCTTATAGATTATAATCCTTATGGATCCCTTGGGTCTAGATGTGACCTTTATGATTGATAGGAGTATTGATATCTCTTTATGCCTTGTTATTAGGCAGTGTCCCTCTCAGGATTGGAGGTTGATCGTGGTTGAGTTTGTACGAGGTTGAGGTAAGTCCGTAGGACTTACTTAGCTACCATCCCTATATTGGGTGTTTGCATGAGTGGTGTGTACTTTATATGTTTGCTATGATAGCATGAGTTGTCGTTTTTATCGACCTATGTTCTATTGACTGCCCCACTACGTGGCTGTGATAACCTTTCCCTTTCATCCCGCCGTGGAGTCTGGGAGGTTCTCTGATGTCAGGCCAGACTGGTTTACAGGAAGGGCGCAATCCACTCCCATAGGGTACACGGATTGTGTGACCGATACTCGTACAGCTGGACATTGTACTCAGAGGCGGGGATGTATCGGTCCTCGTGTCACATACTTTCATCTATCTATATATATACGGTTTTTGAGTGAATGGTTATTATATAAAGATAATAATTGGGTAAATGTGTGATAGCATGCTGATGTGTTTATCTTTCATGATTGTGCTTGTGCTTATGCATTACCTCATATATGTATGGTTAGCTAACGGTTTCATACCGTGTTGTAGATGTTTACAGGTTAGGCGCTACTGGGTGATTTGGCAGGGTGACAGGCCGAGGACTCTCGTACATTAGGTGGTTGGTTTGGGTTTGTTGTGTTCCCCTCCTTCGTGAGGATGTTCTTTTGTACCTCTTGTGTGAGGTTGTCGTTTTATATACTCGGCTATGTTGTTGTTTACTTTGGGTTGTACAATTTATACTGTTTTATGTATTTCTTTTATATCTGTCAGTGCCATGTTGTAAGGTCCAGTGAACTTGTTGTCAGGCTAGGGTCAGGATCCATTGTGAGATCCTAGCCCAATGTGACATCCCGAGTCCCGCGGATTCGGGGTCTTACAGAGTTGGTATCAGAGCCCAGGTTGACAACAATGGCACTTGCTACCTGCAATGAGGTTTGATAGGTAAAATAAACAGAGCCCATATGGGATCTGACGTTTTCAAAGGTTTTGGTTTTAAGTGTGGTTTTGGGATAGAATGTACGAGAAGTCGTCACCTCTGCCATGGATCTCTGCAGCGTAGATATGTATATATATCTGTGTGTACTATGGATTATGTGGATTTATTATATACATATCGATACCTATGGCATATATATATAACCTAATAAGATTAGGTGCGTATATCCTACAGATGACTCAGACTAGAGTAGTATCTGTAGTGGGATGAGGTAGGGGTACACCCCCCCTCTTCCTCCAGTGGTGATAAGTTAGGGACCAGTTTCCGCTGTTATTTCGCCTATGGCAGAGAACGAGTTTGAAGAGGCTGATCGTGTCTCCATGAGTAAATCCGAGTTTCAAGAATATATGTAACAAGTATATGAAGCGGTGATAGCGGGTAGATCCACACCGGATTTACCAACAATTGCGAGATCACCTGAAGCTTATGGATCCGGAAAGAAGCAATAGACTGAATCAGTTAGTGGAGAAGCCAAGATGATGAATGGTGAACCAAGTCCGATATCAGGACAATCTAGTGATCCTTTGACCATGAAGATGATTGGCAAGGAACTACAGTGTTTTAATTGCGTGGAAGTTGGGACACTGGCGAGCTGTGTGCCCAAAGGCTTCCATCATATGCTTTACGTGTGGTAAAGCAGGGCATAGAGCGAAATTTTGTCGACAGGGCAAGGCATTGCCTTTACAGGTTCCCTTCAAGAGTAAGATCATTCCAGGTGGACGACGAAGGTCGAGTTACCCTTCAGTTGCACAGGTTGCAAGGATGGGATGATTATGTTTCAGTTGTGGCTATCCAGATCATTTGCGTTCTATGTGCCCTTTGGCACTGATAGCTTGTTTCACTTGTGGTGAGCTAGGCCATCTGGCCCTTTCTGTCAGCACGGTGGTGTTTCTTCCCAGCAAGACCTTCCTCTTTCCGGTGTAGAAAGAGTGGAAGTGGAGGCTATAGTAATGACCTCGGTGATACCTGAGGAGCATGGATCTGACCTTGAGTGGTGATATGTAGTGGAGCTACGAGTGTTAGCTGTTATAGGTACCATTCTCGTTAATGGTTTACCTGGTGGAGTTTTGCTTGTTGTGAGTGCTATGCACTTCATGTCTTTCGATGCATGCGTTAATGGTTGACTTTTTGTATATAGTAGAAGGTGGATTTTCCTTTACAAGATTACCTTTTTGGGTCTGAGATACCCGTGAGATGCGTGTTTGTTCCCTTATTTCAGGGACCCGTGTATGGTTGTAGACTTCTTTGTCATGTCGTAGGTGCATGAGGAAGTCATTATGTGTATAGTTTGGATGAATAGATATCATGTGGTGTTAGTTTTTAATAGTAAGACTATTATAGTCTTTACTGAGTTGAGTTAAATAGAGGTCTTCTGAGGTTAAGACCTTTGAAGAGACGGGTTTGTCATCAGGACTGTACGAGCAGCGAGCTGATAGCACAGGGATGTGATGTCTTCTAGTTTTATACCATAAAGGAGCGAGATAATCCAACAATTGAAGGTATTCCAGTTGTTTATGAGTTTATAGACGTGTTACTGAACCGTCTAGTTGCCACCTCAGCGGAGTGTGGACATTGTTATCGAGTTGAAGTATGATACAAGATTGAATGGGAAAGCCACACTATATGGTGTTTGTTGAGATATTGTACTGATAACTTGAAAAGTTTACTGAAACGGGTTTACTCTAGTGGGTTCCATGTTCCGTATTGACGACCCGACGAGCTAACTTCAAGAAGCAATTGTGTTTTCGGGATTCCTTTATGCTCAAGATATCCCTAGTCATGGATGAGAGAGAAACATGTGTATGAGATAGCGTCCCATACCTGTTATGGACACTACGAGTTGTAGTGATGTCATTTGGGTTGACGAATGTTTTAGTAGTTTTTATGGAGTTGATGAATAGTATCTTCATCGACTTCCTTGATTAGTTGGTGGTGGACTCCATGGATGACATGTCGGTATACTCTCATAGTAGAGAATAGTAGACCGATCGTCTGAGGACCGTTCTACAGATTTTGAGAGATAGAGGGTTGTATGCTACGCTCTCTAAGTGTAAGTTGAGATGCCAGTGGTAGCCTTTTTAGGCCATGTTGTCTCCACTAGTGGGATCATGGTTGACCTGGCGAGAATTAAGTATGTTGTAACATGGGAGATACTAATGAACATTAAGGAATACGTAGTTTTCTCGGCTCAGCCGATTGCTACCAATGCTTTGACAAAGGATTTTATATGATTATGTATTCATTTGCGAGTCTTTTGAGAAGACCACCATAACTACGTGATGAAAGCAGTGTGTCTATGTTCTGAAGAGTTGAGGAGGTATTTGACCTCTGCTTCCATTCTGTTGTAGTTAGAAGATTTTTGGGATCCCGTGATTTACGGTGATACATCCCAGCTAAGTTTGAGATGTGTATTACTACAAAGGAGTAGGATTATTGATATGTGTGTTTACAGCTGAGAACGTATGATGAGAACTACTCGACTCATCATTTAGAGTTAGTAGTGGTAGTTCAAGCCTTTAAGTTTTGAAGACCGTACCGGTGTGATCTTCATGTCAGATTTCTATAGATCATGGAAATCTGAAGTATATTTTATGCAACAAGGGGTTGAATAACTGTTAGCATGAAATATTGTGATATTTTAGGCACGTTTTCTAAATGTATTTGATTCATATTGATAGTCTTTGATTGATCTTTGTGCATATGTGAGCTAGTATTGCCTATATTTTCGATATGGATGTCTACACTAGTTCTATGTTGATTATAGGTGATTTGGAGCTATTTCCGAATGGAATCGAGCAAAGGAGAGTTGAGTTGATATGTCCATAGATCGAGGACACTTTTTTGAAGCAATTTGGAGTCTTAGATTGAGGAATGCACGAGTTTAGGGAAGAATCACGTTCTTGCCCTAAATTACGCCTTAAAATACGGCCGTATCACAAACCACGTTCAGAATTACGGCCGTGGATTCAGAGTCAGAATTCGATGTTCATTCCAGGGGATTCTACGGCCGTGGAACTAACCGTAATTGTTTCCACGCCCTAGAATTACGGTCGTGGAATCTTCCACGACCGTGATCTTGGTGAATCTTTTCGCCACACTTCGAAGCCACGATCTTTTGAAGATTGGGCCGGCCCGACACTTTGCCCTGCATTATAAAAAGACGGAAGAAAGGAGATTCCGTCATGCTCGCTTACAATCATCGCTTAGCAACGCACAAACCCTCATCTTAGAGGTAATTGGGAGATCTCATTGGAGATCAAAGTTCGTATTGGAGAGTTGCTAAAACTCGCACTTTCGGTGGAGGTTGCTGTTGTGATCTTCGGATTTGTGAAAGATCGAAGTTCTTGGAAGATTTTGCAAGAAGATCTCTCTTCTTGTTTAGGTTTGATTTGGAAACGGATTGACATCCCGTTTCTCTTCTTTCCTAAGGTTGTGATTGTTTACTCCGTTTTGAATCTTTTGATAAACACTTATCCTTGATTGTGATCTTGAGATTCATTTGAAGATTATTGATAGTTCTTGAAAGTTTACATCTTTTATCTTCTAATTCTTAAATTAATATCAATATGACTGTTATTGGTTAAAAACCCTTAACAATTCTAAGGTGAAGGGTTGATAGTTGTGGCTTAGATGATGATAGATCGATCGCAAACAGATTAGACCCTGAGAGTTAGAGAGAGAATCGTCGACAACCCTAAATTACGGGCTGTTCTTGAGTTCCACGACCGTGGAATCTCAAGATCCAACCGTAATTTCCCTCTAGTTTACGAGCCTGCTTTTACTTTAATCCAAAGTTAAAGATTTGCTTTAACTTAGTTCAGACTTATCTTTTCTAGGTGGTAGTGAAGCCTCAACAACCTCTACCTCGATTGTGAGTGTCACAACCTCAATCGGTTAAGTTAGTCTTGATCCTTGGGTTACAAGTTTGGGTATTTGACATTAATTCTTGCCTTTAGATTTTTTCTATATTGAAGCCTCAACAACCTGTATAGAGAGTTTCTTATAGGTGAGTTATATAAGGTTTTTGGAACTTCAACCGTACGATTACCTTACATTAGTATATCTTTGCATATCTCTACTCTGTCTTTACATCATTAGTATATCTTGAATCGATTGCCGCAGCTGGATACCCTGATCTTTAGGATTGTTGTTTTCCCAATATCTGCAAAACTCTCATATTTACTTGCTTGATAACCTGCATTCGGATTCGTTTCCACCCAAATCCCTGTGTTCGATACTCTGAAATTCTTGCTTAACTACGTCGATCCGTACACTGCGGGTTCGCTTGCTTGATTCTAATTTTATAAATTTAAAACTTATTTGCACACACCTCTAGGGGTGAACAAGTTTTTGGCGCCGTTGCCGGGGACTTGGTTTCGTCCGAATCCGGTAGCCGGTTGTCAAGCTTGGGAGCTTGCTCTCGTTATTTGATTTTTCTTTGAGTGCATGCGCAAGTCTAGGAACACCGAAGATCTCGTACCTCTTGATCAAGAGCTAGAGAAAACCTTGAGACAAAGACGCAAGGAAAAGAAGATGGCTGAAGAGAACGAACGCGATCTTCAAACGCAGTTGGCGGAGAAGGAAGCTCAACTCCGATGGAATGAGACTCTCCGCCAGGATGAGATGGATCGTCATCAATCTCAAGTTAACGGTCTACAAGACATGCTCTTCCAAATGAGGATAAAGATGAGCGACCTTGAAGATAAGGTAGGCAAGAAGTCCTCAAGAAGGAGATCAAGGTCTAGAAGAAAAAGCCACTCGTCCGCTGATGATAGTGATTCTTCCATGCCACCGTTAGAAGAGATTGATCCCACGATCAATATAAATCCCTTCAATCCACAAGGAGCTACTAATCGCCGCATCCCACCAAGGAATGCGAGAGTCGAACGTGTGGATAATGAGCCAAGAACTCTTGGCCAGCGGATGGATCCAACACAACAACCACGCCGCTTGGGTGTGAATTTTGATGCTGAAGATGTACAAGGGTTTAGCTTCAACCCTCAAGTTATTACTCTTGTTCGCCAAAGCCAATTTGGCGGTACAAGCGCTGAATCTCCACACCAACACTTGCAAAACTTTGAGTGTATGATGGAGACGATGAGACCGAAGAGCGCTACTACCAACACCTACAAGCTTAAACCCTTCTTTTTCTCCTTGAAAGGGAAAGCGTTATCTTGGTACCAAGCTCTTCCTAATGGGAAACTAGACACGTGGGAAGACCTTTCCGCAGAGTTTCTCACCAAATTCTTTCCGCCTTCCAAAACGGCGGAACTTAGAGGTAAGATCAATGCTTTTTCCATGAGACCTAACGAAAGTTTGTTTCAATCTTGGGAAAGGTTTCAGGATTTACTATTGGATTGCCCTCATCATGGCATATCCAAACTTGCCTTGCTGGAGATTTACTACAAGGGGCTGGATGCGGGAACGCAATTCAACCTCCAATCCCTCTCATGTGGAACGTTCATGGACATGAGAGAAGATGACGCTTGGGACTTCATTGAGAAGCAAGCAAGAGTCATAGAGAAGTATTCCCACCGGAAAGTGGAGGGAAATCGTGTGGAGCAAGGAGCGAAGCTCACACATGAAGCTCAAACTCAGATTTTCTCCCTCAACAATGAGATCAAAGAGTTGAAGGAGGCTATCAAGACCAACTTCCCAAAGCAACAAGAGAAGGATGTTGGCTATTTGGGCAACAACAATGGCGGTGATAACACCAACCGCAACAACAATAACCGGAACAATAACCGGAATAACAATTGGAATGGAAACAACGACAACCGGAACAACAACAATTGGAACAACAATCGGGGTTCAAACAACAAAAATTGGCGCTCCAATCAACAAAATTCCGGTAACTCCTATCCTTCCAATTCCAATTCACTAACTCCACCCTCCTCTTCCTCTACTCCTTTGAAAAGCCAGGGGCAATCATCTAATGGAGACAACAATACGGGAAAGGAGAAGCCCGACCCCATGTTGGAAACTATCTTGGGAAAGCTTCAAGGGTTGGAGAACCGCATCATTAAGGTTGATGATCAAATTTCTAAGGTTGACAAAGCTCAAAAGGTTTTGGAAAACCAATTGTTCAACCACGCGGAGGAAGTCCCTAGAAATCAAGGGAAACTTCCAGGAAAGACGGAGGACAACCCTAAGGGAAGGGTAATGGCGATTACAACTAGGAGCGGAGTGACTACCACCGATCCGCAGCCTACGTTCGTTGAAGTCCCCGTAGAGAAGGACAAAGGAAAGGGGAAGGAGAAGGAAGACGTCTATGTTCCTTCTCCAGCTTACAAACCTCCCCTACCGTTCCCTCAATCTAGAGCGCGAGCGCGCCTAGATAAACAATTCGGTAAGTTCATAGAACTCATGAGCAAGCTGCATATTAATATACCCTTCATTGATGCTATTGTAGGTATACCGGCTTATGGCAAGTTCTTGAAGGAGCTTCTCTCTAACAAGAGGAAATTAGAAGACTTCGGTGAAGTCAAGATGAGTTCGGATTCTTCGGATCTCATCAAGACGATGAAGGAGAAAATGCCCCCAAAGCTGAAAGATCCGGGGTCATTTTGCATTCCCATTGGAGTGGGAGAGGTCACATATGACGCTTTATGTGACTTAGGAGCAAGTGTGAGCATCATACCACTTGCGTTGTGCAGGAAGATCGGTTTAGGCGACCCTAAACCGGTGAAGATGACGTTATACATGGCGGATCGATCCATTACTCGTCCCGTCGGCATTGTAGAAGACGTCCCGGTCAAGCTGGGCAAGTTCTTTGTCCCCATTGATTTTGTCGTGCTTGACATTCCTGCAGATAGTCCGGTCCCGATCATACTCGGAAGACCGTTTCTTGCAACTTCCGGCTGCATGGTCGATTGCAAGAATGGGAGACTCGCTTTTGATATTGGAGAAGAGAAAGTAGAATTCGTTCTTTCCACTCTAGTGAAGGAACCAATCTTTGACGAGGATATCTACGATATCCATGACGAAGAAGGTTTGTCTAGGGAGGAGGTAAGTGCGATTCTCTTTAACGATCCTCTACAAAAGGTTATCACTATGAGTCTAACCAATGAAGGAGAAGAAGAAGAGTGCAAAGAGGAAATTGAAGCCTTGGAAGCACAAGAAGAGATGCATGAAGTGGAGTTTGAGAAACTCCACGATGAGGCTGAGAATACTAGAATCCACGGTCATACTCTGTATTCCACGACCGTGGATTCCACGACCAAAATCGACCTCCATTCCAGAGGATATTACGGTCGTGGAACACCAGAGGAAACCGTAATTTTGACCGTGGAAGAGGGTGATCGGCATACTTCTTCAACTTCTTCTAATTCTTCTCCAACCCATTCAACATCCTTAGAAACTTCTAAGGAAACATCGGAAGCTCCTCAAGGATCACTGGAAGCTCCGAAAGTGATGGAACTCAAACCACTTCCTACTCATCTAAGGTACGCTTTTCTTGGATCTAATTCCACCTTCCCGGTTATCGTTAGTTCCGAATTAAGCATAGATGAACATGAACAGCTCATGATTGTCCTTAGGAAACATAGAAAAGCCATAGGCTATACTATTGAGGACTTAGTAGGAATTAAACCCTCCCTATGCATGCATAAGATACTAATGGAGGAGGATTTTAGAACTTCAAGACAACCTCAAAGGCGGTTGAATCCGACCATGAAGGAGGTTGTCAAGAAGGAAATTCTTAAACTTCTTGATGCAGGTATCATCTATCCTATCTCCGATAGCAAGTGGGTGAGCCCAGTTCAAGTAGTTCCGAAGAAGGGAGGAATGACGGTCATCACCAATAAGAACAACGAACTCATTCCTACCCGAACCGTGACTGGATGGCGAATGTGCATAGACTACCGCAAGCTCAACAACGCAACGCGGAAGGATCACTTTCCATTGCCATTCATCGATCAGATGCTTGAAAGGTTAGCACAACATTCATACTTTTGCTACCTTGACGGTTATAGTGGCTTCTTTCAGATTCCGATACATCCGGATGATCAAGAGAAGACCACATTCACGTGCCCTTGGGGTACGTTCGCCTATAGGAGAATGCCGTTCGGGCTTTGTAACGCCCCAGCCACCTTTCAACGGTGCATGATGGCCATCTTCTCCGAATACGTAGAGCAAATCATGGAAGTCTTCATGGACGACTTCTCCGTTTACGGTTCCTCTTTCAACGATTGTCTTTCTAACCTTTCTCTTATTTTGCAAAGATGTGAAGACACTAACCTAGTTCTTAATTGGGAGAAGTGTCAATTTATGGTTAAGGAAGGAATCGTGTTAGGCCACTTAGTCTCTAGTAGAGGGATAGAGGTAGACAAGGCTAAGATAGAGACCATAGAGAAACTTCCTCCCCCAATTTCGGTGAAAGGGATAAGAAGTTTCCTAGGACATGCTGGATTCTATAGACGTTTCATTAAGGACTTTTCTAAGATATAAAAACCTCTCACTAATCTATTGATGAAGGATGCGGTTTTTGAGTTTTTGCAGGAATGTTTGGATGCGTTTAACACCATTCGGCAAGCTCTAATCTCAGCGCCTATTATCCAACCTCCGGATTGGACTCTCCCCTTCGAGATTATGTGCGATGCTAGTGACGTAGCCATTGGAGCTGTTCTTGGGCAACGAAAGGAAGGACGAACCCACGCCATATACTACGCTAGCAAGACGCTAGACGAAGCTCAGCTCAACTACGCCACTACAGAGAAGGAATTTTTAGCCATTGTCTACGCTATTGACAAGTTTCGCTCTTATCTTGTAGGTGCAAAGGTGATTGTCTACACGGATCATGCTGCGATCCGGTACCTCCTCGTGAAAAAAGATGCGAAGCCAAGGCTGATTAGATGGATTCTTCTCCTACAAGAATTCGATCTTGAGATCCGCGACAAGAAAGGCTCGGAAAATTCTGTTGCGGATCATTTGAGTCGTCTAACACATCTAGAGGACGACCATTTACCCATTGATGACTCATTTCCGGACGAACACCTACATATCATAGAGGAGTGCATCAAGGTAGTCTCCAAAGGCAACGAACCATGGTTTGCTGATTTCGTTAACTATTTGGTTTGCCAGGAGATACCACCCGGACTGTCATACGCACAAAGGAAGAAGTTCTTCAAAGACGTCCGGGAATACTATTGGAACGAACCTCTCCTCTTTAAGAGAGGTCCGGATGGCATCATCCGGCGATGTGTGCCGGAAGATGAGATGCAAAGTGTCATCCGCCATTGTCATTCACTACCTTGTGGAGGACACGCTAGTTCGAACAAAACTAGCGCAAAGGTATTGCAATCTGGATTCTATTGTGCTACTTTATTTAAAGATGTGCAATCCTTTGTTTCTTGTTGCGATGCTTGTCAAAGAACAGGCAATATCTCTAGAAGGAACGAGATGCCCCTCAACAACATCCAAGAGGTGGAGATTTTCGACGTTTGGGGAGTCGATTTCATGGGACCATTCCCTTCTTCTTGTGGAAACCAATACATATTATTGGCGGTAGACTACGTTTCTAGATGGGTAGAAGCAATTGTCTCTCCCACAAATGATGCCATGGTGGTGGTTAAGTTCTTCAACAAGACCATCTTTCCGCGATTCGGGACGCCAAGGACAATCATTAGTGATGGAGGTTCTCACTTCATAGCCCGTCGCTTTGAAGCTCTTCTAGCCAAGTATGGGGTTACTCACAAGATAGCTACCCCTTATCATCCACAAACAAGTGGACAAGTTGAGATCTCGAATAGGGAGATCAAGGGAATTCTAGAGAAGACGGTTTCAAGGACTAGGAAGGATTGGTCCTTGAAACTAGATGATGCATTATGGGCGTACCGGACTGCGTACAAGACTCCCATAGGAACCACACCATACAACCTTGTATATGGGAAGTTTTGTCATTTGCCGGTAGAGCTAGAGCACAAAGCGTTTTGGGCTATCAAATGGCTGAATTTCGGCATGAAGGAAGCGGGAGAGAAGCGTCTCCTAGACATCAACAAGCTGGATGAACTCCGTTTGAACGCCTACGAAAACGCTAAGATCTACAAGGAAAGAGCAAAGCGTTGGCATGACAAGCATATCATTCCAAAGGACTTCAAAGAAGGAGATCAAGTTCTCCTCTTCAATTCGAGACTTCGCCTCTTTCCAGGTAAGTTAAAATCTCGTTGGACTGGACCTTTTCTAATTAAGCGTATTTTCCCCCATGGTGCAGTTGAAGTATGGGGTGAAACTAGCGGAAGTTTTAAGGTGAATGGCCAACGACTCAAGAAGTACTCGCCGGAACTCCAAGCTGAGGAGTTTGCACCTACCGCACTCGAATAAGTGCAAGATTGGTCTAGCTACGGACCTTAAACAAAGCGCTTCTTGAGAGGCAACCCAAGGTATTGCATTCTCGTTTTTGTTTTCGATTCATAGATTAGTTTAGAATAGACGTTTTCGCTTTATTTTGTCTCGATTTCTTCCGGTATGTTCGTGTTTTTTTTGGTTGTAGGATCGATGGAAAAGGAGAAAGGGAGGATAATGTCGAAGAAAAGTGACGAAATTTGGACTTTGAAGCTTTACAGAAGGTTCCACGGTCTAAATTACGGTCGTCATAGCTACAGTGGCCGTAATTCTCAAAAGCCTGTGAAAAATCAACAAAACCACGGTTCCGTACACTTCCACGGCCGTGGAATGCCCCGACAGACCGTGATTTTTGGAAATTTTTCCTGCGAGTATAAAAGCCACACTTCTTCACAAAACCACCACAATTCTTCCCCAATTCCACGACCTAGATACCGAAAACCCGCAACCACTCCCAATTCTTCGTTTCCTAATCGTTTTCAACGATTCTTCATCCTAAACTGTAGCAAATCCAACCACGAACAGGATCCAAGCAACAAATCGAGTGGAAATCGATCAACAAACACGCATTTTGGATTTTTCAATCCGAAAAAGAGGTTATTTCTTTCTTTTCGATTCTCGTGGATTTGGTTCGTTTTTGCTATAGATTTTTAGGAAGAATTGACAAATACTAGAAGGAATTAGATTAGGACTGCTTGTTGTGGTGATTGTTGGTGAATTTGCTGAGATTCACGAACTTCTGAGACGAATCACGGTCTCTGGGTAAACCACGGCCGTGGAACCTGAAGAACAGACCGTGATTTTTGGAGAAAAATGGATTTTGTGAGGAGAATGTCGGGAAGGATAAAGGAGAAGAAAGGGGAGCAAAGTAAGAAAAGGAAAGGAAATCCCTCAACCTCTAGGACACCACCACCCTCATCACCCTCATTACCATCCTCACCTTCACCACCATCCTCACCTCCTCACCCTAGCATCCCAACCATACACGAAAACCACCTAGCTGCATTTAAGAAGATAGAGAAGAGGGCAGTGATTGGCCCTAGGTATTTGTTGTTGGAGGATCTACATCCCCTCAACATAGTTGATGACCTTACATGGCTCTTGGATAGAGCCGGATTGCTTGTCTTCACGAACATTCGTGAAGACGCTTATGAGGAGATTACCCGGGAGGTTGTGACGTCCTTTGAGCACAGCCCAGTAGATAGGACCGTCTCCTTCCGTCTTATGGATCGAGACTACCACTTGAGCATTGTTGAGTTCGGGACCATTTTCGGGTTCCATGAGACCTACAATGGTCGACTTCCTAGAGGCGTTTCCGCCAAGGATTTTTGGGCGGAAGTGGCTATGATTTACGCCGACGAGGACCGTTGGCAACCCGCCGATACCAAGGCTAGATTGATGTACCATCTAGCCTTGAAGATAGCCCACCGTGTTCTTTCGGAGTGTCTCTTTCCTAGGACGGAGACGCCCCAAAAGATCAAGACGGATGAGCTATTCCTTCTTTACAGTATGCTTTATGGATGCCGCGCAGATTGTGCTACTCTTTTGGCGGCGACGATGAGTAAACTCAAGAATAAATCGAAGGGGAACATTGGATATGGTGGGATAGTGACCCACATTGCTAGGACGTTTGGTGTGGATTTTTCAGCTTGCACCCGCATACCCGCCGTACCTCTAGGATTACATGCATTCATGGTTAGGGGACTCATCTTCCCCACACATAGAGGTCCACCTTATGCGGGCATGCCTTGGGAGAGTAGGACGGGTAGGGGTATTGAGTGGCTGCCAGAGTATTCCATTGTGGCGGGACGCCACAATTGGAAGGAGACGTTCGCTGCGATGCATGCGAACAGGCTTGTAGCTCCCCCTTACGTTCCACCACCGGTTGAGGATGAGGAGGAGATGGGAGAGCAGTACGAGAGTGGTGGAGGAGCGGAGCAGGAGTTCGGCACGTTTCCGGATCAGCCGGAGGCAGCCCCGGATGTACCTAGGCGCTCTCCACGCCCAGCTAGAGCTTCAGGCTCGTCATCTCGCCGCGCCAGCGTGAGTGAGAGGCCCATGTGGATGACTACACCTCTCACTTGGTACAGCACACCCCCTCCTTGGTCCACGACGCAGCCAGAGCACCACCGCCACCACCAGCACCAGCACCAGCCGATGCCCCTGCATGGTATGATCACGCCCCGGGATGGTATGAGAGGATGCCGGATTGGGCTACCGGACTTTCGGAGAGAGTTGGAGCACTAGAGATCCGGGCGGATGCTAGAGATGGACGCCTAGACGACCTTGACCACATGATGAGGGACGTCTACCGCCAGCAGTTTGGGCGGTTCTATGATCCGAGTTTCTCTCCATTTCCACCTCCGCCGGCGCCGTAGTGATCGATGCATGACCGTTCGTTTTAGACATTCCCGCCACCACTTGTGAGTCTTTTTTTTCTTTTCTTTCTTTTGTTCTTTCTTTTGAACATTAGGGACAATGTTCGTCCTAAGTATGGGGTGGGATGTACTAAAAAATTGTAATAACTCTACTCTCTATGTTGCTTTCAATTGAGACTATCATTGCATATTCATTATGTGTTACACGTTTTATTTTTTGCATTGCATGAAAAAGAACTTTAAAAAACCCATAAAAATTGAAAATTTTTGAAAACTTTGTGCTTCTAATGAATTGAGATGATTTCCATGATAATCACTACTTGCGAATTGAGTTTGATGACAATTGCATGCTTAAAAGGATTGTAAATCGAAAAGAATTTGAATGAATGAATTCTACCTCTTTTGCAAGTTTTATAATGTGAAAACGTTACCTAAATCATGTTGAGAAATTGAAGTTGAAATCACATTATAAGTTCCTATACTTCTTGTTGAAATGATTAAGGCAATTCGATACTTTCTTTCCTCTTTCTTTGATCATCTAACTCCTCATTGAAATATTAGCCTCCTTTACCTATCCGGGAACTTGGAAAAGTGAATGAGAAAAAGGCATGTTTGATGTGGGAGGGCCATGAGAGCAATTATTTGCAATCAATTAAATAGAAAGAAATTATAGGTTTGGGGAAGTCAATCATGACGATGAGTAACTCGGCACCATTCACATAGCCGGGTGTTTGTGTCTTGCCAAAGTCGGATTGAGCGATATTCCTAGCGGATTATGGTATGTGCGCTAAGGGTTTGAGGCATCTCTTGCAATTTTGAGAAACGCCAATCTCCTAGGCTTCGGTTTTTGTGCACCTCTGTCCATAACTCCAAAAGTAAAGTTGAAAAATGAAAAGAAGAGAGCGAAGCTCTAAGTTGAAGTGTTGCGGGAACCGCATAAGAAGAAGAAGGTAGTTGTCCACTTTCCCGGATTTATGCACCACTTTCCCTTAAAGTTTTCCCTTCCCCTCCATACTCTAGACCTTTTCTTTGAAAGTCCTTAAGATCAAAAGAATGTTATATGACTTGGTGATCTAAATTGAAGCTTCTTATGATTGATTTTGATAATGTTTGAAGGTTATAATGCTTGTTTTGAAGTTAAATTGATTCATGAATTTTCCTTGCCTTTTACTCTTTGATTAAGTGTGTGAAAGTTTGAAAAACGATTGAAGCAAGGTTTGAGAATGATCTATTCTTTAGAAGTCACATTCATCCAAAAGAAGGTACACATATTTCATCCTAACTCTCGTTTAAAGCTTTTTGAAAGACCTTGCTTAGGGACAAGCAAGTGCTAAGTATGGGGTTATTTGTTAGCATGAAATATTGTGATATTTTAGGCACGTTTTCTAAATGTATTTGATTCATATTGATAGTCTTTGATTGATCTTTGTGCATATGTGAGCTAGTATTGCCTATATTTTCGATATGGATGTCTACACTAGTTCTATGTTGATTATAGGTGATTTGGAGCTATTTCCGAACGGAATCGAGCAAAGGAGAGTTGAGTTGATATGTCCATAGATCGAGGACACTTTTTTGAAGCAATTTGGAGTCTTAGATTGAGGAATGCACGAGTTTAGGGAAGAATCACGTTCTTGCCCTAAATTACGCCCTAAAATACGGCCGTATCACAAACCACGTTCAGAATTACGGCCGTGGATTCAGAGTCAGAATTCGATGTTCATTCCAGGGGATTCTACGGCCGTGGAACTAACCGTAATTGTTTCCACGCCCTAGAATTACGGTCGTGGAATCTTCCACGACCGTGATCTTGGCGAATCTTTTCGCCACACTTCGAAGCCACGATCTTTTGAAGATTTGGCCGGCCCGACACTTTGCCCTGCATTATAAAAAGACGGAAGAAAGGAGATTCCGTCATGCTCGCTTACAATCATCGCTTAGCAACGCACAAACCCTCATCTTAGAGGTAATTGGGAGATCTCATTGGAGATCAAAGTTCGTATTGGAGAGTTGCTCAAAACTCGCACTTTCGGTGGAGGTTGCTGTTGTGATCTTCGGATTTGTGAAAGATCGAAGTTCTTGGAAGATTTTGCAAGAAGATCTCTCTTCTTGTTTAGGTTTGATTTGGAAACGGATTGACATCCCGTTTCTCTTCTTTCCTAAGGTTGTGATTGTTTACTCCGTTTTGAATCTTTTGATAAACACTTATCCTTGATTGTGATCTTGAGATTCATTTGAAGATTATTGATAGTTCTTGAAAGTTTACATCTTTTATCTTCTAATTCTTAAATCAATATCAATATGACTGTTATTGGCTAAAAACCCTTAACAATTCTAAGGTGAAGGGTTGATAGTTGTGGCTTAGATGATGATAGATCGATCGCAAACAGATTAGACCCTGAGAGTTAGAGAGAGAATCGTCGACAACCCTAAATTACGGGTTGTTCTTGAGTTCCACGACCGTGGAATCTCAAGATCCAACTGTAATTTCCCTCTAGTTTACGAGGCTGCTTTTACTTTAATCCAAAGTTAAAGATTTGCTTTAACTTAGTTTAGACTTATCTTTTCTAGGTGGTAGTGAAGCCTCAACAACCTCTACCTCGATTGTGAGTGTCACAACCTCAATCGGTTAAGTTTGTCTTGATCCTTGGGTTACAAGTTTGGGTATTTGACATTAATTCTTGCCTTTAGATTTTTTCTATATTGAAGCCTCAACAACCTGTATAGAGAGTTTCTTATAGGTGAGTTATATAAGGTTTTTGGAACTTCAACCGTACGATTACCTTACATTAGTATACCTTCGCATATCTCTACTCTGTCTTTACATCATTAGTATATCTTGAATCGATTGCCGCAGCTGGATACCCTGAACTTTAGGATTGTTGTTTTCCCAATATCTGCAAAACTCTCATATTTACTTGCTTGATAACCTGCATTCGGATTCGTTTCCACCCAAATCCCTGTGTTCGATACTCTGGAATTCTTGCTTAACTACGTCGATCCGTACACTGCGGGTTCGCTTGCTTGATTCTAGTTTTATAAATTTAAAACTTATTTGCACACATCTCTAGGGGCGAACAATAACTGCCAGTGTTAAGAGCTTAAGTTGATCAAGACTTTGACTTGAAGATTCCATAGAAGTTGAATGTTGTCGCCGATAACTTGAATGGAAAGACGCTCCAAGAGAAGATGATTGTGAGACTGATAGTTCAACCTCAACTTCAAAGAGATCTAGCTTGGCTAGAGTTGGACAATCAGTTCCTTGATGAGGATACCCAGTTATACCTCAGAGGTTCTACCTGGTCTGTTGGATGAGGTCCAACAGAAGTAGGAGACCTGCCCGGCCTTGACAAGGTTTAGAGAAAGGATGTCTCGTACCGAGGCACCATAGTTCTCCATGGGAGTAGATGGACTGATGAAGAGTTATGACCGCTTTTGTGTACCTGCTGATGTAGATGGAGACAGAGAATATTACGGTATACCCACTGCACGCCTTATTCAGTACATTCAGGTACGAGTAAGATGTACCACGAGATGAGATGATTATATTGTATGAAGCCGATATAACCAGATTTGTGATACAGTGTGTGACTTGTCAGCGGGTCCAGATAGAGTATTTCCGATCTAGAGATAAGCCCCCCACCCACTACCAGTGCAGTAGTAGAATTTGGGAGGACATCTTTATGGACTTTGTTATGGGATTGTGACCCTGTAGAAGATTGATGTTATTTGGATTGTTGGTAACAGATTAATGAAACCGGCACGTTTCATTTCTATCAGAAGGACGTGGCTAGTGAATGAATTGGTTGAGGAGTACACTAGACAAATAGTGAGACTCCATGGTATACCGAGAACGATCATTTCTGATCGAGATGGATGTTTTTACTTTGAGATTGTGGGTAGCAGATTCAGACTGCTTTGGGGACAAGTATGTACCTCATGACTACACTTCACCCCCTGACAAATGCTTAGTTAGAGAGGATCATCTAGATCTTAAAGATCTATTATAAGTTGTAAGTTGAATGGGAAACGTGGAGGGTTATATTACCTTCCATTAATGAGTTTATTATATAATAATGAAGGACGTGCATCTTTCTGGGATGGCCCTATGAGGCAATATATATAGACATAGATGTCGTATATCCTTATGCGAGAAGTGATCTAGCAATAGTAGTGGAATAACACCTGACCAGATTAAGGATTTTATAGTTCAAGTAACGTTGATTGAAGGAAGAATGCTGGTTGTACAGAGTCGCCAGATATTATATGTAGACAAGAGGCGTTAACCTCTAAAGTTCAAGCGAGAGTTCATGTCCGGCTGTAAGCATCTTAGCTGCGAGACGTTAGACGTGTTAATATGGAAAGGGAACTGAGTTTCCAATATGATGGTTTATTTGAGATTGACCAGTACGGAGAAGGTAGCATGATGTTTAGCTTTGCCTCTGAGATTAGAGAATATCCACCCAATGTTTCATATATTTTTCAACTGAGAAAATATATACCAGACTCGAGACACCTTGTGAATTACGATGATTTGATGGTTAGGTCCAACCACACGTTTGTTGAGCATTCGATTGCATTCTTGGAATGAGATATGAAACGCTTGCATTCGAAAGACATTCCCATATTGAGGATATGATGGTAAAGATGAAGACTTGAAGAGGCTATGTGAGAGACTGAGGATAGTGTCCTGAGGAACTATCTAGAGTATATGTTGGGACAGACCCATTTGTGGGAGCACGAGTAGATCTTAGTGCTATCTTGATGAATGTTGTGCTTATGTGCTTATATGCCTTGATGTGTTATTCTATGCTAGTTGTGATGTGATTTATGATCTTAGTAGATCTTGATGTGCTAGCGTGATGTATGCTATAGCTGGAGATGATTACTTCCTCCACGTTATGATTATATTTATAGCTGGAGATGGTTCTTTCCTCCATGCTATTTGAGTAGGATTAGGATTTAGCTGGAGATGGTTCTTTCCTCCATGCTACCTTGATGGACATAGTTCAGTGGAGATGTGATTCCTCCATGCGATATATATGTTTATGGGTTGGCTAGAGACGTATTTCCTCTATGCATGTGATATGTTTTGGCTAGAGATGTGCTTCCTCTATGCCTTGTGATGTGGTATGGCGAGAGACGTGATTCCTCTACGCCTGTGGGTAGCGCTATGGCCCTGTTTCCTGGAGTGATGATTCCTCCATGTTTATACTTGAGGTTATAGATTGTTATAGGTTGTGATCTTTTGAACGGAGATGTGATACCTCCGATAGAAAGAGTGAGAGTTATACCTCGGCGTATGGGTCCGAGAGGATTTGGGAATTGTTCAAGTTTCGGGACGAAACTTTTTTTTAGGGGTGTGTGATGTAATAGCTAGGATTTCTGAATTCTAATTAATGTTGATTAACTTAATCGTTAATAGTAATTGACATATAACTTGCGAAGATTTCCCAAGTGATGAGTATGAGTCCCACCGTTATGTTCCTCGCGTAATTTGGACGTTTGGGGAAATTTTTACTTTTTCCCCCGGGTAATTATTTTTACCCTCCGGTGTTATTTGGAGCATTTGGGAGCTCCAATTAATAAAAATGCAGTTGAGAGAAATGATCAGGACATCGGATATGTCTTAGATATGAAATAACATGGAGAGGCAAAACGGCCAAAAGAGTCGCTATTTCGTTTCTTAATTGCTAAGAAAGACGGCTTAGGAATACACGTTTTCCGAGGCAGTTGTGGAATAATTATCCCTACAATATTCCAGATTTAATGTTCCAATCTCGAGAAGTTTGGAGAAAGAGGTTCGACCCGCCTTTGGATCGTTTAAAGGATAATTATCGACTTTACTAAAGGATAATTATCGTCTTCACTATAAATAGCGGAAAATCCTTTATTAATTCATTTCATTTCACGTTTCTTCGTAAAAGCTCTGATTTCTCTCAACCTTCAAACTCAGATCTACTCTCCGTTTCTAATCCGATTTCAATTCCGTTTGAGTTTCTGGATTCCTCTCTTCATTCTCTTCATAACGGTACCGAGTTTCTGCATTTCCGAGTATAGGGAGGGCTGGTCGAGCATATATGTCACCAGGACGGTTCCGTCGCTCAGATTCCGATGAATTTGATGTTGTCCATGCATAGCCGGCGTCGTTGTGATTCCGAATCTTCTTTCAGATCGTCAATCGGGTTAGTAACGAATAAGTTATGAATTTATTCGTTTTCCGGACTGCGATTTAGCCTAAATTGACTTTAGGCTTGTCAAATAGGACAATTAGAAATTCCATTATGGTCGTTATATTATTCTGGTGATTATGGGTTGTTTGTTTGATGAAATCTGATGATAGGTGGGTTTAGAAATTGCCTGCGGGCAAAACGTTATTCTGGCGAAATCTAATTAATTAATTAAAGGTTAATTAATTAAATTAGGATTAGAATTGAGATTGAGGAATGTTGATTTGATACTACCTTGAGATTTGAGGAATTGTGAGTTATGTTGAGATATTGAGGTTTAGTTGGTTGTGAGGCTTATAGATTGATTATGATCCTTATGGATCCCTTGGGTCTAGATGTGACCTTTATGATTGATAGGAGTATTGATATCTCTTTATGCCTTGTTATTAGGCAGTGTCCCTCTCAGGATTGGAGGTTGATCGTGGTTGAGTTTGTACGAGGTTGAGGTAAGTCCGTAGGACTTACTTAGCTACCATCCCTATATTGGGTATTTGCATGAGTGGTGTGTGCTTTATATGTTTGCTATGATAGCATGAGTTGTCGTTTTTATCGACCTATGTTCTATTGACTGCCCCACTGCGTGGCTGTGATAACCTTTCCCTTTCATCCCGCCGTGGAGTTTGGGAGGTTCTTTGATGTCAGGCCAGACTGGTTTACAGGAAGGGCGCAATCCACTCCCATAGGGTACACGGATTGTGTGACCGATACTCGTACAGCTGGACATTGTACTCAGAGGCGGGGATGTATCGGTCCTCGTGTCACATACTTTCATCTATCTATATATATACGGTTTTTGAGTGAATGGTTATTATATAAAGATAATAAATGGGTAAATGTGTGATAGCATGCTGATGTGTTTATCTTTCATGATTGTGCTTGTGCTTATGCATTACCTCATATATGTATGGTTAGCTAACGGTTTCATACCGTGTTGTAGATGTTTACAGGTTAGGCGTTACTGGGTGATTTGGCAGGGTGACAGGCCGAGGACTCTCGTACATTAGGTGGTTGGTTTGGGTTTGTTGTGTTCCCCTCCTTCGTGAGGATGTTCTTTTGTACCTCCTGTGTGAGGTTGTCGTTTTATATACTTGGCTATGTTGTTGTTTACTTTGGGTTGTACAATTTATACTGTTTTATGTATTTGTTTTATATCTGTCAGTGCCATGTTGTAAGGTCCAGTGAACTTGTTGTCAGGCTAGGGTCAGGATCCATTGTGAGATCCTAGCCCAATGTGACATCCCGAGTCCCGCGGATTCGGGGTGTTACAAGTTATTGGGTTTGTATACCTTTGTTGTTGACGTCATGGGACGTCTTTCGACTTTTTGTGCTATTATTATTTTGGCAAGACAATGCCACTCGGGTTGTTGTAATTTAATCATTTAGATCTTTGTCTTTTATTTCATATATCTTCAAAAGACTTAGGGGGACCTCGGTATGGATCCCTTGGTGTTGTGCCGCTTGTCCCGGATTTTGGGGGCGTTACAATAAAGAAGTAAGACAAATGGATCACGTGAAGACAAATATTGATATCTTTTGAGTAAGAAGTTTATATATATATATTTATTTATTGAAAATAATAAAACGAAAATCCAACGTATTATTTTTGTAGTAGAAGTTTTCGATGGATTTCATGGTTCCCACATGTGATTCCAACTTTTATGACATTTCTGGTCTATCTTTGTTGGTACCTACATAAATAATCAAATCAAAGAAACCACAAGTTAACCTATGATTCCCATAAAAGAATAATTAAATAAATTATACAATAAAAACACATACGAAACAAAATATATCATACCGAGAGTGTTATTTGATAAATAGATTGGTATACCTATTAATGATGAATATTAACACCCCTCACAACCAGGACCTCCTATGACGTAGTTGTCGGTACCTACATGTACGATTAAAATAATAATAATTCACAAATGAAAATAACAATGATAGTAAAATATTTGTTTATCACTTGATTGAGTTGTTTATTAAAACACGAAGAAGAGGCAATACATTTCACACGTACACGACTATAATGTCAATAGGAACACACGTAGACATTTCGTCACACTTTTTGGATTTATAACTCAAATATATGTTTTATTTTACTTTCTTCACCTTCGATTATCAAGTTGAGGACAAATTTTTATATATTTCATGGAATATGAAATGTTTGATAAGGGATAATTTATAGTATTATGGAATAATTTCGTAATACAAAGGTCATTATTTGATACATATTAAGCCTCAACCTTAGCCGATGGAAATTACTATAATTAATTATTGGGTAATTTTGGTAACTAGGCTTTTTTTAAAAACTAGAGTAGTAACTAGGCTTTTTAATGTTTCAATTAAGTAAATATACCTCAATCTTTTGTATTTATTCTCAAATTCTACGCACTCTTTTATCAAGGGGTATATTTACTGAACACAAAACTAGAAAAAGCCTACTAAACAAAACTGTTTCATTATAATTATTAGGAGTTTTAAATGCTTAATTTTTCTTTCAAAAAAATACTTTTTGTTGTAGTATATATGTTCGATGTATTTGTCTGTCCATTTTAATATTATTCATTTATCATTATATGTTACGATAGACACTAGATTTTGAACATTAACATATTATAACTCGTTTATATATAAGTAACAAGTGGTTTTATAATATCGTGTGAAAGTGATTAATATCAAAAAGTAATGCAATAATGTATCACAAGTAACATGGCTAGATGGGTCTAGAGATATAAGTACCTGTTGCGGAAATGATCAAGTTAGACGATGAACCTTGGCGGCACTGATCTATGCAATCAAATACACATTGATTTGGTACAACATACTCCCTGCAGTTTCGTTTTGTGCATTTGTCAAAACATTCCTCGTACGTACCTGCAAATTGGTGTCAAGTTACATCATTACTTATTATATGCAATATGATTACGGCGAGAAAAGTGTGAAATGATGTATTTTTGCGGGACAAACTCTTTCTTTTATTCAACTTGAAAATTGCATTATATAACATATTTATTATTTATTTTATTTTTAAAAGTAGTTATAAAATATAACTTAAATGATGAGGCATGTTTATTTATCACATACAATGTGATTTCTAGTATGGCTATGGTTATTTACAAAATGTTTGCTAAGCAATAATTATATACGATGACCTTTGATGATGAGGAACATTTATATATTTATCCGATGCACAAAATTATTAAGCATGATTGTGGTTAGGATAGTAATTGTAATACACCCCCTTATTTGAGCTTATGATCTACACCTTAAATTTGGATATTTAATAAAATTAGTCAACTAACCTAAATATTATGAAATGATGAATTTGATGAAATAAGAGTGAAAGAAAAAAAAAGCGAATGAAAAATTTGTATATGTACCGCTGCTAGTGACCAAATGCACAATGAGAGACATGAGAACAAATAAAACTAGAACCATCTTGACTCGTGCATTTCCTTGCATTTTAGTCATGACTAAATGTTTGAATGAAATTTTGGTTTTTTTTAATTTGAGGTACTTTGGACGGTGTTTTCTTGATGATTTTGCTCATTACTGGTATGTATTTATAATACTAGATGTCCGATTGTGCCATTATGTGTCATTAGAGAAATCTAATCGTTATAATAGGTAATATATATTTTGATTCAAAAGTATTAGTTTTTGTACAATATATGACTACATTATGTGTAAAGTTACACTAAATATGGATAAAAGTGATTTATTACATAATACATAAGATATGTTTCAAATTTATAATAAAGAAATAAATCATATTTATATATTCTGTTTTCTTATATAATTTGTCTCTACTTTTGGGGATTATAACTTTTATTGTGGGAAGAATGTTCATGTAACATCCCAAATTCTCAAAACTAAAGGTGCTACGGGATATGACCTCACAATGGGTACTGACCCTAACCTAATTACAAATTCACCGGATCTTACAACAAGACACAAATAAAAATAAATCGAAATACATAAAAATGCAACAATGTCAAAATCCAATAACAAAAGACAAGACTCTCAACCGAGTACTACAATCTATATTGTCAAAAGGAAAAAGAAGAACTAAAATAAAGAACTCAACATCCCATCATATAATGTACGGGAGCCCGTTTGACCACTCCTTCCAGATCACTCGGCAGCGTCCCAACCTTGCAAGCAATCTACAACAACGTATAATATTGTTAGCTAACAACCTACATAATAGAATAATTGTAACAGCATACACATGTTATTGCAAATATAAAACACTCATCATACTTACATAAAATTTCATTTATTATATTTGTTAAGTCATACATGTAACACCCCAAATCCACGATACTCAGGACGCTACGGGCTAGGATCTCACTTCGGATCGTGACCCTAGATTGATAGCAAGTTCAGTGGATCTTACAACAAGTTACAAATAAATAGAAAACAAATTTCATAAAACGGTAGAATCATATATCAAAATACATACAAAACCACAACCGAGTATCCAAAACATCAATCATACATATGTATACACAAACATCCCCAAAACCCATACACGTCCTAATGTACGGAAGCCCACAGCTGATCACCCCACAGAATCACTCTACAAACTTCCTATCCTGCACAACATCTACAACGCGGTATGAAACCGTTAGCTAACATTTCATGACTAAGAATAATGGTAATAGCAAACGCAATCACATAATCACATAATAACATGCAAAGCTAACACACATCATCCTTTTAATAAATTAAATGTTAATCTTTGTTTATTAATTTATTGTGTAATCTTTCTTTGTTGAATGTTGAGTGTGTTATTCTAATTCTTTTACTTTTTCTAATTTGCAAATTTTTATTATTGTTTTTATTGGTTGATCTGTTCGGTTATTGTTGTTGTTGATTTGAAAAATGGATAGTTCGTTCTTCAGTTTTGAAACTATAAGTATTTTTATTTGAGATTATAAGACTAACTATATTTAATTCTATGTTTTATAAGAATAAAAATATTTGTTTTCAAGTTTTTATTTCAATTATTTTATTTTGATGTTAATACTTTCAATTCATATATCATTAAGTTTTCTATATTTTAGTAGCTTTAAAATACCATATTATTTGTTTTTTTCGTTGCGTTTCGCAGGTCAGATGGCCAGTTTGTCGCCGTGTTCGTTTTGGATGTCCGTGGATACAGGCCCGTGGATACAAGCTTGAAGGTGCGTTCAAACCCGAAGGTGAACATTCTACTCCTTGGACACAATTTTGTTCTACGCGCTCAGGCTGCTCAGCCCGCCCAAATTCAGAGACAAAAGATGAGCAATTTCTATAGAGATTCATTACCTTTAAATTGAATTCAGCTTCACCATCGTCTCCATTGATTGCGGCATTTTGCGCAAATTCCTCAGCTGAGAGGGGTTACTGTGAGGGCAAGTACTAATGGCGGCGCAGCCGCCTCCGCCGCTGGGTTACGTGGTGGCTCCTCCGCGTTCGGAGTTGTCCACTCACAGTCGGCTCCTCGACTTCGCCAAAACCGCTCTCATCAAGATCTTCCTCTTTCCGTACGCTTCGGTTTGCGAATTGTACTGCGGCCAAGTACCCGATGAAACCAAATGGGCGGAAGCTCAAATCGGCCATTATATTGGAATCGGTACATCTCTGATTATTTTTAAATCCTTGTATTCTAGTATTATTAAAGTTACGGAATTGGTGTTGATTTCGTGCTTTTCCGCCTCTTTAATGGCGTTGGAGTGAAGACGTGGAAGCTTCTGGAATAACCCAAATTCGAGAGGCCTGGGAGAGCCAGAGGAAGACATACACTTCTGATTTCTTTGAGCTTGATCCTTCCATGGTCTCAAATTCTCTTTTATCTGATTGAGATTTCTTTGCAACTTCCAACCATCTTATTGATGGAATCATATTCTTTCTGTAGTGACTGTTTATGGTTGACTCTTTTAACAGGAAATTCTAGAACAACGGTTGCTGGAAAATGAGAAGACCAATTCATGTGACATTGTATGCTGTATGCAGCATTTGCAGGTTCATAATCCTACCATTTGGAATTATGCTGAGTTTTTCTGTTTCTATAAACAGTTTTTAGGATTTATTTTTGGTTGACTAAAAGATTTCTACTAGCAGATGTGTTTTGAATCTGAGGAGAGGTTGAGAACTCTACTGCATAACGTGTCTTCTTTGCTCAAACCAGGAGGCTACTTTTTTGGTATTACACCCGATTCTTCCACCATATGGTAGGCTGCTCTAGTTGCTTGTATAAGTTGATCCTCTCACTTTCTGGTGAACATCGATCAGCTGCCGTATCGAAATTTTATCGCTGTCACTTTTTATTTGTTTGTGTAGATACTAGATAGCATTTGAGCATATACCGTTGTAGATATTGGTTTAAGTTCTAAGCTGTAACTGTGCTTGTGATGTGTTGGAGAATTAATTCTGTATGTTTATTATTATTATTATTATTATTATTATTATTACTATTTTGCATCAAATGTGATAAATGCTGGACTGCTACTACTTTTATAGGGCAAAGTATCAAAAGAATGTTGAGGCATACCACAATAGAAGTGGTGGCATGAAGCCTGGCCTTGTTCCTACCTGCATCCGGTCTGAGAGCTATATGATCACCTTCGAAGTGGAGGAAGAGAAGTATGGCAACACTTTCACTTCTCTGGTGCTCGTACTATTTTTCTTTAGGTCCTACGGCAAAGTTTTGCACTTCCTTAAATGTGATCTCTTAACCGTTGCTGAATTGTTCATTTTTTACAACTTGTCACTAGATTTCCAAGATACGGGAAGAAATACCAACTAAAGTTTGCTAGTGATTTTTCTGCGGAAACCCATTGCTTAGTTCATTTCCCAAGCTTTATCAGGTAATTTCTTAAAACTTGATAGCTGCTGAAGATCTAGCTGTCACATTATCCATATTTCCATGTGGGAAATCAGTTGCTTGTTAATAAGTAAATATTTGTTTCACTTAGGGCTTGTTTGGTTGCACTAAGAATCATTCCCGGTAACGGAATGATTCCGAATCAATCAAAAACTACATTTGGTTGGATGTCTTTTAACACATGAAAGCAATCCCATCATTTTCGTTTCGTTTCCTTATCCTTATTCGATTCCATTCCATTTTCATTCCACTGCTTCAACCAAATGGGCACTTAATGTTTTGACCTTTCTTCTCAAGAAATGTTTGTGTACTTGTATATGAATTCGGAAACTTACATGTGGATATAGACTGTTCGATAAATATATAACTGAAAAGAACTTCTACTCTAGCTAATGCTGCAGTGCTACATTATTGAATACAGCAAAAAAAAAATAGTAATTTCAAATTACCGGCATAGCGTGATGGCAATTTTTATGGTTTGTATGGTTGCGATGAGAATTAAAACATTGCCCACATTTTTATGCAGGTTGGCTAGAGAGGTTGGGCTTGAGTGTGTTGAAATTCAAAACTTGACAGAGTTTTATGATGATAACAGGTAATGCATCAGAAAAAGTGGGGGGGGGGTCCTAATGAGCATTTTGTGGAGTACTTGTTAGAACTATTTCCCACCAAAATCATTAGGCTTTGCTGAATATCTTGCACGCTAATTGTTTGCAGACCGCAATTTGCAAGCTTGATGATGAAATTTGGTCCAAACCTTGTAGATCCCCGCGGAAGGCTTCTACCCCGGTCCTTTGACTTGTTGGGTGATCCATTTGCTTATCTCTCGTTTAAGTAGAGGTGTTCACCTCTTCTTCTAGCAGTAATATAATTTTACTGCTTTTTTCTTTGTCTACCTTTAGGTCTATACACTATCTTCGTCTTCCAAAAGCCTGACCCGGACATGGTTCCACCGATAATGACACCTGTGCTGCCCAAAGCATGCCAACCATTTGAAGAGGCAAGTAAAACAACTTTGATGGAAATGTTCCCTTTACTTGTTTGTAGAATCCTACCTTTTTAACTTGTATATTTCACAATTACCGATTTGCGTAGAGAGAATGGTCTGCACACTCGACAGCTTGGAGAGATGAAGATAACGGTTCGATGGAGCCACCACCTCCGCCACACGGACTCCCTAAGATCAACGACCAGAAAGGCATACTGGGTCCTGGCCCTCCGGAGTTGCGTTTCCTAGACCCGCTGTGATGGAATATTACTGCTGGCTACCATTATAATGAATCTAAGACATGTAATTTAAAAATCCGTCATCACTCCATAGCTTGCAGTTTTCATGTCAGCTAGTCACTTAGTAGTCACAGGTCGATTGTTAGGACAGGGATTCATATACCATCAGGGTTGATTTAATGTAAAAGGGTTATGGTTTTAACCGTTGATACACGTCATACTTGCATTGATTCAGGATAAAAAGCCGATTTGTTTCTTCTTTTTTGTACATTTTGTGTTATTATAAATGGGACGTGGGTGAATCCTTCGCAAAACCAATGATTTTGATTTTTAAAAAATTCACGCCCAGTGGGACTCGAACCCACAATCGCTTGATTAGAAGTCAAGCGCCTTATCCATTAGGCCATGGGCGCTTTTTGTTTATTGGGTACTCTATTTGTATATAATTTTGACTGTATTTCCCACTGCCTCCGATTAAGGTCCATGAAACTAATGTCTCCTTTAAAACTTACATGACTATATCAAGACTCCACCTGCAAGCCCTCCAAGCAACGATGGCGAACCGATGATCATGAAGACATCCTTCAAAGTGATGTTGGTCCGTACATGTCACCACCATCACAATTATACAACCCGGGTATACCTTTTTCATTTTCATACACACATCACCGTCGTTACAATTGTACAACCCTTTGAATCACCCTCAATTATGAGTTCAATACATGTTGTTTAGCAGAAAGACGGTTATTCCTTACTCATTATCAAACAATCAGTTATTCACAAATCTCGTGTGGGGCTAATAGTTTTCATTTTCCATCTCATGGAAAACCAAAACCCTTTATGTTCCGTATAGCCTCCTCTAGGAGTATTTTATTGGTAAGTCCTATGGGAACTGGACGATCTTATTTGCTCAAAACCCTAGCGACAAAATTTATCTTCCTTTCATTACAGAATTTCTGAAAAAGCTAGATTTGAAAATATTTATTGATGAACTAAAATTCTAGCGTTCGACAATACTCGACTTTTCTAGCATTGTATATCCTAAATTCCTAACCATGCACAAAGCAAGGGTAAATTCGAGGTTACTCGACTCTAGTAATCACTATCCCTCGTCAATACTCAAAAGTTAAGAGTTAAAGAAGAAGAAGAAGAAGAAGAAGAAGAAGAAGAAGAAGGACGGTTATTAGTATTTAGATGTGACACACGTGTTTATAAAAGAGCAAACGTAATAAAAACAAGTTGACTAAAAGAAAAGAGATAAAAGAAGAAGAAGAAGAAGAAGAAAGACGGTTATTAGTATTTTGATGTGACAGACGTGTTTATAAAAGAGCAAACGTAATAAAAACAAGTTGACTAAAAGAAAAGAGACTAAAAGATGTTAGAGCATCTTCATCCCATAAATTTTCAAGAAATTTCTTATCTAATTTTTTTTTTCTTTTAATCACAAAATGATTGAAGAACCTCTCTCTCTCTTCCATCCCAGAATTCATCAAAATTTCTTTAACGTATAATTATAACCAACAACCTGTTACATCCCTACATTTAGGCAAAACAAAAGAATAAATTAAAATTTTCCTTGATTTGTGTGAAGTGGACAAGAAACTGTCAGGATGAATATCTCTATAGAGAAACTTCTCTCCACTAATTGCATCGATTCTTTCTCTAATCTGACATTTATTTTTATTTTTAAGTTTTTAATTGCTAAAGAAATCCAGAAGTTATGGGATGAAGATGCTCTTACTGAATTCATTCTCGTACAATTAAATCAAGCTTCAACTTCAACCTTGTACGAAGACCACAAATGCGTCCTTCTAGGATTCAAGTTGGTGGCAATAAGCTTACAACGACAAACGAAAAATAAGAAGGATTTGATACCATATTAAATATAGAATGATTGATATAGGTATAAACTTGAAACTCAAATAAAAAAGGTTGAATCACGGTTGTCGGTTGGGATTAGAGGATGATATTAGTTCTTATTTCTCACAATAATAATTCTTCTTATATTGTCACAAAACCATATATATATATATATATATATATATATATATATATATATATATATATATATATATATATATATATATATATATATATATATAGATCATGACTCATATGTAAACACCAAATATATGTGCCTATACCGCCGAATATATGAATCAGGTTCGGCGAATATTTCTTCCACTAATCACACGATTTTTTTTCCTTTAATATCGTCTAATCTCATCCGTCTATTTAACGATCTAACAAATACAAATTGTTCTCATTTTACATGGCAAGAGCTGTTTACATGGGAGTCAACCTATATATATATATATATAGAGAGAGAGAAAGAGGTTGGCTCCCATGTAAACCACTCTTACCATGTAAAATGAGAACGAAGTGTATGGGTCGTTTTGTAGTAAGGATAGTATTCCGAGGTCGAACACAAAAACTAAGGTGAAATTGAATCAATAGTGACTAAGGATAGTGTTGATCTAGGCTAAGAAAGGAGAAAGAAATAAAGAAATGAAAATCTCAATGTTTTTGGATTGGTTTTGTGGTGATCAATCAAAGATCACAAATCATGCAAGATTTAATAAATAACTAAACTAGCAAGGCAAATAAACAAACACAAACACGAGATAGGTAATCAAGAGAGAAAAGCGGATTCCAGGGGTTAGAATTTCCGGTTATGGCATAGGACTCAAGCTATCTAGTCATTCCTTGGATCAACTATGGTATGTTGGGAAAGGGTGTTTCTCAAATGGAACCAATCACCGGGTAGGTCTCATGATCCACTAATCCCGCAACTAAGGTCCTATCACCGGATAAGTCTCTAGGAGCCTAGGGTTGGGAAATCTACACAAACCGGATTGCTATCTAGGGATCTAACCTCTCCTTACCGGGTAAGTCTCGGGAAGGCAAGAACTAAACATCAATCCTAGCACACTCAATCCAATAGCGGCATATGAGGCTCACTACTACCTAGAGTTCATCATCTTTGATACTTAAGATCGGAAATTGCCGGGTAGGTCTCTTTCCTCACTTAGATTGCTAGCGTTAGGTCACCCTAAGCTAGATTTAGCTTAACAAACACTAGGATTTCAACAATCTAACATCCTATCATGCAGATTTATCAATACAAACATTACAGAAGCAAACCACGGGTAGTTCATCACATTCCACGGCCGTGGTTTGTCTAGAACAAACCGTGATTTCTAAAAGCACTTAAGTACGAGCAAGCAAATCGTCCAAGGATACATTTAAGTCTATTCTATCATAGTCCAAGCCATAACCATCTTTCCCTTACCCTAGAATCGCATCTATTTAGTCAACAACATGCATCATAACATTCAAACTCATCAAGCATACAATCAAGGCTTCCATTAGCAAGAAAATAGAATGAAATAGAGATGAACAAGTAGAACAAAGAAATCCAAGCTGAAAATGAGTTTAAGTAAGACTTACAACCCTTCAAAAGAAGGTTCAAATCGTTCCTTACAAACCCTTGCAAACGTTTCCAACAAGTTGCTCCAAAATCTCTCTAAAAACTATGAAACTTCTAAGATGAGTGTTCTTCTTTTCTTCCCCAAAACGAGAGTGTTTCTTCTCCTCCAAGAGCAGCTCCAATCCAATGGCGAGAGTGTGGAAGAGAATGGAATGATGGGGTCTGCCCTCAACAGCCCGCAGGACCACCTTTTATACACCATCAAGCAAGGGTCGGTTATGGAGATCGTGGGACAGTTGTCGCAGCTGTGCAGGGAGAACCACGGCCTATTTCCACGCCCGTGGAAGTCCTAGTGGCCGTGGTTTTGGTGATGCAGCTTTCTTTGGATCATCAAGCCACAATTTGGTGCAAGGCATGCACCAACAAGGTTCCATGTGTCCTCCTTAGCTCCTAGCTTGCTTCCCAATGAGTCCGAAGGTGTGTCATCTCGAGGAACGATCCTCGAATATATCGATTAAGCTCCTAAAGCTCCCAAAATACCTACAAAACATGCAAAAGTCCGTGTAGCCGTCTATCTCGATAAATATACAAGAATTGAATGCAAACGTCATGAACTAGTGCTAAACCATGCATGAATGGGCGGAAAAACTATCTAAATGAGTGCTAAAACCTACGTCATAAATCGTGTTATCAAAAATACCCCATACTTATGGTTTGCTCATCCCCGAGCAAAGTCCGACTATAGGCTAAGAGATGACATGATTTATGAATGCAAGAAACACTGAAAATATTTTTGGGATTGTGCTTCTAATATTGGATCACCTTCATAGTCATGTTTCATGGAAAATGGACAAGCAATCATGCATCAAATGAATGAAGGCACGGAAAGACAATTATACTTAACTAGAAAGCATGTATGAAAGGTAAAGATGAAGAAGCCAAGATGATCATGAGTATATCCAATCTAGATCACTAAGTCTTACACACATGCAAATAGGTCACAAGGACTTAGGGAAGAAGAGGCTAAGAAATGTTGTGATTGGGTGGGGATTTCTTTTGGGTCATATGATGCTAATCCGGGTATGGAACTAACTCCACAATTTCATTTTTGATCAATTTCCCACAAGTGTATACTTTCTCCTTCTTTTCTTTCTTTTATTTTTCTTTTACTTTCACTTATTTTTGAGACAATGGCATTGGTGTACAAAAGCCGAAACCTTGGTGATTAGCGGGCCTCGGGTTTTTTTTTTTATTTTTCGAGGTGCTCCACACCGGGCACACATACCAAAACTCGTTAGGACTGTCAGTTTATTTGACTTTGGCAAAGCACAAACACCCGATTATGTGAATGGTGCCGAGTTACTCGTCATTTAAACCAACGTCCCCAAACCTATATTTTTGTCTACACTTTTACCACAATTTCAACACTTTATTCACAACATTCATTCATCAACAACTTCACCCCACACTTGCTTTTCACACACATCAACACACTAGCATGCTCCTATTCCCAGATGGGTCAAAAGAGGTCAAATTTTTATATCAATTGAGGTGCTCAAGCAACATGATAAAGATGAGAAGTAGAGAAAGATGAATTGCCTTAATCACTCCTAAATGATGTGCAAGAACTAGCATGCAATTTCGACTTTTAATCCTCAATCCAATCAAGGCAAGCATCATAATCACAAATCATTCATGGGATTCAAGATAAGTACTTCAACACAAGGCCATCCATAGCCAATTCACAAGACAATTTCATCATAAGGGTCATTCCCAAGTTTAGAAGCACTAAAAAAAAATTTTAATTTTCTGATTTTTTTGAATTTTTCAAAATATGTATGTACAATGCAAGACAGAATGAAACATGTGACTAAAAGAAACTATCCTAGATGCTAATCATGCAAGTCATCATGAAAACCCCACCCCATACTTAGAAACACATTGTCCCCAATGTGCACTTTAAGTAAAGAAGAGTGAAAGAGGGTCCTCACAATGTAAAAGTGGTTTGCTTTGGTATTTGGGATCACTCAAATAGAGTGATGGCGGATGATCCTATCAACGATGGTAGAGAGCTCAAGGTGTTCGTTATGGCGTCGGGAGTCCAAGTTCCGCGTCCGCTCCACCCACAATTGATGAGGGGCTCATCGTCATCATTCACATGCCATGCAAGGCTTCCATGCTACTTGGACTCTAGCACACCAACTCCAAACACACACAAAAACAGAAAAATGAAAAACAAAAACAAAAACGAAAAGGGAAAGATGTCTACCAATGTGTTGCCTCCCACCAAGCACTTCTTTAAGGTTATTAGCTTGACCAAACTCGGGGGCGTTCTACTCAAGGTGAAGTGGGGCAATCATGTCCACCGGAGCTCCCGGGATATACTTCTTCAAACGGTGCACATTCACCTTAAAATCTCCACAATGCTCCCCTCCTATCTCAACCGCTCCATGGGGAAATATCTTCTTCACCACATAAGGACCCGTCCATCTTGACTTAAGCTTTAGCCTTGAGTTGAAGAGAAGGACCAAGTCTCCTTCACTCAACTCCTTCGGGATGAGACACTTGTCATGCCAACGTTTGGTCCTTTCCTTATAGATCCGGGCGTTTTCATAGGCATCCAACCGGATCTCCTCAAGAGCGTTCATGTCTAGCAACCTCTTCTCACCGGCTTCCTTGAGGTAAAAATTCAGCCACCATATGGCCCAATACGCTATATGTTTCATCTCCACCGGAAGGTGGCAAGACTTGCCATAAACTAGCTTGTAGGGAGTGGTGCCAATTGGTGTCTTGAAAGCGGTTCTATATGCCCACAAGGCATCATCGAGCTTCATAGCCCAATCCTTTCTCGTCCTAGAGACCGTCTTCTCAAGAATTCCCTTTATCTCCCGGTTGGAGATCTCCACTTGGCCACTAGTTTGGGGATGGTAAGGTGTTGCCACCTTATGAGTCACCCCATACTTAGCTAAAAGTGCCCCAAATTTCTTATTAGTGAAGTGTTTCCCTCCATCACTTATGATCACCCTTGGTGTTCCAAACCTAGGGAAGATCACTTGGTTGAAGAACCGTACCACAACCTTGGCATCATTTGTAGGAGAGGCGATTGCATCTACCCATCTCGAGACATAGTCCACCGCCAATAGGATGTAAAGGTTGCCACATGAAGAGGGGAATGACCCCATGAAGTCCACACCCCAAACATCAAATATCTCCACCTCTTGTATGTTGTTCAAGGGCATCTCATTCCTTCTTGAGATGTTGCCCGTCCTTTGGCAAGCATCACAAGCTACCACAAAATTCTGCACATCCTTGAACAAACTCGGCCAAAAGAAACCCGATTGCAACACCTTTGCACATGTCTTGTGTGAGCTAGCATGGCCTCCACATGGCAAGGAATGACAATGGCGGATCACACACTCTACCTCATCCTCCGGTATGCACCTCCTAAAGACTCCATCCGGTCCTCTCTTGAACAAGAGAGGTTCGCTCCAATAGTAATGCCTCACATCCTTGAAGAACTTTTTCCGCTGGGCATATGACAAACCGGGAGGCACCTCCTCACACACAAGATAGTTCACAATGTCGGCATACCATGACTCACTTCCTGTAGACACTTGAAGTAGACACTCCTCCATCATTTGCAATTGCTCATCCCGGAATGAGTCATCAATCGGGATGTCATCTCCTCCAATCTCCAACGGTGGGAGTCTACTAAGGTGGTCCGCCACAGAATTTTCGGACCCCTTCTTGTCCCGGATTTCCAAATCAAACTCTTGAAGAAGAAGGATCCACCGAATCAAACGAGGCTTGGCATCCTTCTTTGTAAGGAGATAATGAATCGCAGCATGATCCGTATACACAATGACCTTCGCTCCAACAAGATACGAGCGGAACTTCTCAAATGCATGCACAACCGCTAGCAACTCCTTCTCGGTGGTAGCATAATTGATTTGGGCATCATCTAGCGTCTTTCTAGCATAATAGATGACATTTGTAAGGCCATCTTTCCTTTTCCCCAAAACAGCCCCAATGGCTACATCACTTGCATCACACATGATCTCAAACGGTAAACTCCAATCCGGAGGTTGCATGATAGGAGCGGTGATCAAGGCATTCTTCAACCTACAAAAAGCTTCAAGGCAATCCTTGGAGAAAACAAACTCAACATCTTTCATTAGTAGGTTAGTAAGAGGCTTAGAAATCTTAGAGAAATCTTTAATAAATCTCCGGTAAAAACCGGCATGCCCTAAAAAACTCCTTACCCCCTTCACCGAGGTAGGTGGTGGCAACTTCTCTATGGTTTCTATCTTAGCCCTATCAACCTCAATGCCTCGGTTTGACACCAAGTGTCCCGACACAATACCTTCACTTACCATGAAGTGGCATTTCTCCCAATTCAAGACTAGATTAGTCTCCTCACATCTTTTCAAAACCAAAGACAAATTAGCTAGGCAATCATCAAATGAAGATCCATAAACAGAGAAATCATCCATAAACACTTCCATGATGTTTTCGATATACTCAGAAAAGATGGCCATCATACACCTTTCAAAGGTGGCGGGTGCATTACACAACCCAAATGACATTCTCATATATGCAAATGTACCCCAAGGACATGTGAATGTAGTTTTCTCTTGGTCATCGGGGTGGATAGGGATTTGGAAGAATCCACTATAACCATCTAAGTAGCAAAAGTGAGAATGTTGAGCTAATCTCTCTAGCATTTGGTCAATAAAGGGAAGAGGGAAGTGATCTTTCCTAGAGGCCACATTTAGTTTCCTATAGTCTATACACATCCTCCATCCCGTAACCGTTCTAGTCGGAATTAGTTCATTATTCTCATTGGTCACTACGGTCATCCCACCCTTCTTAGGAACAACATGCACGGGACTAACCCATTTACTATCCGAAATTGGGAAAATGATTCCCGCATCTAGCAATTTAAGAATCTCTTTCTTTACTACTTCTTTCATGATGGGGTTTAGTCTTCTTTGAGGTTCAATTGAAGGTTTATGATTATCTTCCATTAAGATCTTATGCATGCAGAAAGAAGGTTTAATGCCAACTAAATCATCAATTGTATAGCCAATAGCCTTCCTATGCAATCTCAACTCATGCAACAATCTATTCAACTCATCATCATTCAAGCATGCATTAACAATCACCGGATATATAGAATCTTCACCAAGAAAAGCATACTTAAGATGAGAAGGGAGGGGTTTAAGTTCAAGTTTAGGAGGACCTTTATTGATTGGAGACGCTCCATGTAATGTAGGTTGAGATGAATCCAAAGCCATGAAAGACTCCCCAAAGCTCGTTGAAGCTTGATCAACAACCAATGCAGTTTCTGGAGAAACCACGGGCAAAATCACGGGCTCTGGCACAACCACGGCCGTGGAACTTGCAAAGATAGCCTTTTTGAGCACTCCAGAGAGTTCCACGGGACATTCCACGAGTGTGGTTCTTCCCCCCAGGCCGTGGTTCACACAATAATTCAGCACACCTTCGTGTACTTCAAATTCAGCTCTTGTCTCCTTTTCCAATGTATCCAAAGCCTTGATTTCTTCATTGCAAGCCTCCTCAACTCCTTCCTCCATCAAACTCAAGCTAAGAACCTTCTCCAAGGGGTCCTTGATCAAGATCGAGCTCACAACTTCTCTAGACTCCTCTTGCTCGACAATGTTGAACACATCTTCACCAAGGGCTGGCCCCTTCATCATTGTGGATAGTTTGAACTTAATATTCTCTTCTCCAATGTTGAAGGAGAGAATTCCATTTTTGCAATTCACCAAACATCCGAAAGTGGCTAGGAATGGTCTCCCCAAGATGATAGGAACCGGATAGTCCACCGCGATGTCCAAGACAACAAAATCAATCGGCACATAGAACTTCCCGAGTTGCACCGGTATGTCCTCCAAGATTCCAAACGGGTGAGTGATCGAACGGTCCGCCATGTAAAGGGTCATCTTGACCGGCTTTGGCTCTCCTAGCCCAACCTTGTTGCAAAGTGCAAGCGGTATGATGCTTACACTTGCCCCAAGATCACATAGGGCTTCATACTTCACTTCTCCCACTCCAATTGGCACACAAAAAGATCCCGGATCACTTAGCTTAGGAGGCATCTCCTCCTTCATAGTTTGAATCAATTCCAAGGACCTCTTTATCATCCCCACTTCTCCATACTCCTCCAACTTCCTTTTGTTGGAGAGTATTTCCTTCAAGAACTTGTCATATGCAGACATACCTAGAATACAATCCATGAACGGAATGTTAATATGCAATTTAGACATAAGTTCAAGGAATTTACCGAAGTGCTTGTCCAAGAGAGCTCTTGCTCGTGATTGTGGGAACGATAGTGGTGGCTTGTATGGAGGTGGCGCCACATATGTTGGCTCATCTTCCTTGCTCTTGCATCCTTCTTCTTGCAATGTCTCTTCTTCTACCACTACTTGCTTCCCCTTGTCATTTCCCTTAGGTAAGGGATCCTTCATGCTCAGCCCACTTCTTGTTGTAATGGCCAACACTTGGCCTCTCGGGTTATCTTCGGTTCTTCCGGGAAGCTTTCCCGGATCTCTATGAGCTTCACCCGCCTTTTAGAACACTTGTGCTTCCAACACCTTTTGATCCTTAGAAATGGAAGTCACCGTGCTCTCAAGACCACTCAACCTCCCAAGCAATTGTTCAAACATCATCTCGGTTCTATCCTTTGGAGGTTGAGTAAATCCGGGTGGAGGTTCTTGTGAAGCCTTTGGTGGTGGAGTTGCGCTTGTGGAAGCGGGAGGGTTCAAGGCTCCATCTGGGTTAGAATAGGAAAACCCGGGATAGTTGTGGTTAGGCCGGTAATTGTTGAATTGCCGGTTGTTATTGAAGTTCCTTGGGCCTTGATAGTTGTTGTAGTTTCCCCTTCCCATATAGTTCACATCTTCCTCCTTGGAAGACAAGTTTGCTTGTACTTGCACTTGAGGGCTAGCTTGACTCTTCATAGTTGTAGCACACAACTCCCTCAAAGACTTAAGCTCATTGTTGATTGCATCAAGCTTGAAATTACTCATGGTGACTTCACTCACCTCATATGCTCCCGCTTTCCTCCCATCACTCTTCCTATGGGAGTACTTTTCAATCACCAAAGCTTGTTTCTCTACAAACTTCCAAGCTTCATCCACATTCTTTTCCATGAAAGTCCCACCAGAAAGAGATTGATGACATGAGTTATGTATCATCATATTCATGCATATTATAGAAGATTGTCTCAGTTTACCTTGCATTTAGAGAGATTTTGTGTGCCTTTTATGTTCTATTCAATCATTTGTCGGAAATAGAGGTCTACACGAGTTTTTGATGAATTATAGGTAAATGGAGTGGAATTGGAAGCAAAAGCAAAGCAAGGAGCATCTAAGTATGTTAAGGAAGCTAAAGGAACCTAAAAGGGGTCATAAAGAGTTGAAGAATTGCAAAGGAAAAGCATAGAAAACGAGCAAAGAGTAGAGCACTTTCTGTTGAAGAAAATCGTGCCAATATGTACATAAATCGGACGATTTTCCCCTCAAGAATTCGAATGATTTTGTGCATAAATCGCCTGGGTCGATTTATTCTGTTTTTCGGCTAAATGAAAAGACGACACAAAGCCCAATTCTTTTGGGCTAGAAGAGAGTTTTGCCAAACAACCCATTTGCAAGAAACTATAGAGGAGAACCCTACGAACGAAAACGAAGAGGCCGCAACGGGAAATCTTTACACGTTTAAGAGAATTCGGAGATTCTTGGAGGAGATTGAAGGATTCTTTGCCGGGAAGTTAATCTTGATTCTAGCTGTGAGATTTCTTTGTCCATTGAAGTGATTGTTGTTTTTGAACACGAATTTGAGTTACTTAAGAGATACATTGATTTGTTTTGACAATCGTTTACGGATTTGAAGGTTATTGGATTTTCTATTCAAGATTCGGTTTCTTTGCGATATTTCTCTCAATAATTAATTTGATTCGATTTTGAAAATGGTTAGCTAAAACCTTTGAGATTCTGGGGAGAATAGTTGATGATTAAGGCTTAGATGATGATTGACTGAACTCATTCAAACATTAGGATCCTGAGAGTTAGATTTTAGTTTTGCGATAACAGGAAAATCGGACTGTTCTTGAAGTAAATCGGCCGATTTTCTTATGAACAGCCCGATTTATTCCTCTGACGAACTTTAATTGAATTAATTCTTAATCAAAACTAATCCTTGCCTAAATCCCAACATTGATTAATCTTTTTAACCTCTAATTGAATGTATGAAGACACTTCAAACCTGATTCTACATTTAATAGATTAAGATTATAAGATTTGGGTAATAGAGAGACTCAACATCCTTTATTAAGATTTAAATGTGCTTTCTAATCTTTACTTTGGAGAGTCACATCCTGGAGTTTTAGATAGTTAGTTTGAACATAATTCTTGTCTTTAGATCTTTCTATATTGCAGCCTCAACAACCCTTATAGAGAGAACCTTTAGATTAGTTATATAGGTTTCAGAACTTCACCGTACGATGCCTACCTTTGAACACATAATCTTGGCAATATAAACTCTGTCCTTATATCTATAGAAGTGTCTTGAATCGAAAGCTGAAATCGGATACTTGAATCCTTGGAATCATTTTACCCTTAATTGATCACAAAAGCTTTTCGCACTTTTTGCTAGATTTGATATTGGATTTACTCTCACCAAATCCCTGAGTTCGACTCTGAAATTCTTACCTTGCTATAGCCGATCCGTACACTGCGGGTTCGCTTTGTCTTGAGTTCTAGATATAAATATTAAGACTTTGACGCACACCTTTTGAGCGAACAAGTTTTTGGCGCCGTTGCCGGGGATTTGGTTTAGACCAAATTCGGTTTTCGGTTGTCTAGCTTGAGAGCTCTTGCTCTTGTGATTTGATTTGTCTACTTGAGTGATCTTTGCAGGTTCTTTAGGTATATGTGAAAGACTAGATCCACTAAAGATCTAGTTCCTTTCGATCCCGAATTGGAGAGAACTTTGAGGAGAAAGTTGAAGGAAAGGAAGATGGCTGAAAACGACGAAAGAAACTACCAGGCTGAACTGAATGAAGCTCAACGCCAACTCCAGTTGAGTGAGAAAGCACGAAGAGATGCTGAAACGAGTCATCAATTTCAGATTGATGAACTAAGAGCTATGATGTTAGACATGAAGTTAGAGTTGAACGAATCTCGGAAGAAGAAGAAGAAAGTCAAGACTCCAACTAAGTCCATTAGGAATGATTCATCCGATGATGAAGAATTTGACCCGGACATGCCGGAACTAGAGGAGATAGATCCATTACTCCGTTCTGTTCGAACCACCCCAAAACCGCGGGTTGTTCCTTGCCTCCCAACTAGGGACGCGAGAGTTGTTAATGACGGTGATAGACCTCGCACTTTGGGGCAACGGATGGACCCAATTCAGCAACCACGTTGTCTAGGTGTGGATTTCGGAGCTGAAGACATCCAAGAGTTTAGCTTCTCACCACAAGTCATCACCATGGTTCGCCAAAGTCAATATGGCGGAGCAAGTACTGAATCTCCACACCAACACTTGCAGAATTTTGAGATTCTCATGGAGACTATGAAGCCGAAGAAGGCTACTACAAGCAACTACAAGATCAAACCGTTCTTCTTTTCTTTGAAGGACAAGGCTCTAGCTTGGTACCAAACGCTTCCCGCTGCAAAGCTAACAACATGGGAGGAATTGTCTTCGGAATTCCTCACCAAATTCTTTCCGCCATCCAAAACGGCGGAATTGAGAGGTAAGATAAATGCTTTTTCAATGAAACCTAATGAAAGCTTGTTTCAATCTTGGGAAAGGTTTCAAGATCTCTTGTTGGATTGCCCACACCATGACATTTCCAAGCTGGAATTATTGGAGATCTACTACAAAGGCTTGGATGTGGAAACACAATTCAACCTCCAATCTCTCTCTTGTGGCACATTCATGGATATGAGAGAGGATGATGCTTGGGACTTCATTGAGAAGCAAGCCCAAGTGATTGAGAAGTATTCCCACCGGAAGGTGGACTCAAATAGCCGGAATCAAAGCGATTCGGGAGCCAAGTTGAACCAAGCGGCTCAAACACAAATATTCTCCCTCAACAATGAGATCAAAGAGTTGAAGGAAGTGCTCAAAACGAGTCTTCAAAAGACTAAAGATCAAGAAGCCAACTACATGGGGAGAGACAACAATCAAAGGAACGATAACCGGAACTCCAATTGGAATAACAACAGCAATAACAACCGGAATTCCAATTGGAACAACAACAATAGGAACTCCAACAACAACAATTGGAGGTCAAATCAGCAAAATTCAGGTAATCCTTACTCTCATGCTGAAAAGGATCTAACATCTCCATCTTCTTCTACTCCTTTAACAAGCCAGGGACAATCAAGCGGATCAAGCAAACCCGATCCCATGCTAGAGACGATCCTAGGCAAGCTACAAGGGTTGGAGAGTTATATAACTTCGGTTGACAAAGCTCACAAAGCTTTAGAAAACCAAGTATTTAACAAGGCCGGAGAAGTTCCAAGAGATCAAGGGAAACTTTCCGGGAAGACGGAAGATAACCCAAAGGGAAGGGTTATGGCAATAACTACTAGGAGTGGCAAGACAACTACCGACCCTACACCAAAAGTAGTCGAAACCACTACCAAAGAAGGGGAAGCAAACGAGAAAGAAGAAGTTTATGTTCCTCCTCCCGCTTACAAACCACCTCTACCTTTCCCCCAATCTAGAGCGCGTGCACGCCTAGACAAACATTTCGGTAAGTTTGTTGAACTTATGAATAAGCTGCATATTAATATACCTTTTATGGATGCAATTTTAGGTATGCCAGCTTATGGGAAATTTCTCAAGGAGATCCTCTCTAACAAGAGGAAATTGGAAGACATAGGAGAAGTCAAGATGAGTATGGAGTCATCCAAACTCATCAAGACTATGACGGAGAATATGCCACCCAAGCTCCGTGATCCAGGATCCTTTTGCATACCCATCACTTTGGGAGAAGCTACCTATGATGCACTTTGTGATCTTGGAGCAAGTGTGAGTATCATACCCCTTGCTCTATGCAAAGCAGTTGGCCTAGGAGAGCCTAGACCGGTGAAGATCACACTCTACATGGCTGATCGTTCCACCACTAAGCCGGTGGGGATATTAGAAGACATTCCGGTAAAGCTTGGTAAGTTTTATATCCCTATAGATTTTGTAGTTCTTGATATCCCTGCAGATTATCCGGTTCCCATCATTCTTGGGAAACCGTTCCTTGCAACATCCGGATGCATGGTAGATTGCAAGAATGGCCAGCTGTCTTTCCATATCAGTGAAGAAAAGATAGAATTCATACTCTCCTCCTTAATCAAGGAGCCAGCCTTGAAAGACGATGCTTTTGAAATCTTTGATGAAGAAGAGTCTAGAGAGGTAGTAAGTTCGATCTTGATAAAAGACCCTCTTCAAAAGGTTCTTAGTATGAGCATCATGGAGGAAGGAGTGGAACATGATTGCAATGAGGATGTGAAGGCATTAAATGATATGGAGGAAGAACTAGAGACAAGAATTGAAGAGCTAGAATTAATTCCGGAAACTGTGAAGAAAATCGACCTACAAGCACCAAATCGTTCGATTTGTGAAGAGGCAACCCGATTTTTCCCAACAGAAAGAAAAATCGACCTGACTAAGAAAATTCGTCCGATTTGTGAAGAGGCAACCCGATTTTTTTCAACAGAAAGAAAAATCGTGTCTCAGATCGACCGATTTACTTCAGGGGAGGTCGATCTAGAGGGAAATTTTCTGGAGTATCCAAATGTCTCCGCAGTTGCTCTCGAATCTAATGATGCAGTACCCCCCACCTCTAGAGGCCTCTCCCACAACATCCGAAGGCCACGATTCATCATCAATCAAGGTACCTCCATCATTAGAATTGAAGTCACTCCCCACGCATTTAAGGTACGCATTCCTTGGCATTAATTCCACATATCCGGTCATAGTAAATGCAAATTTGAATGATGCTGAATTAGAGAAACTCATGCATGTTTTGAAGCAACATAGAAGAGCATTAGGCTATACTATTGATGATCTAGTAGGAATAAAGCCTTCACTATGTATGCACAAAATTCTAATGGAAGAGGATTAAAAACCTTCACACCAACCTCAAAGACGGTTAAACCCGGCAATGAAAGAGGTCGTGAAGAAAGAAATCCTTAAGCTACTTGATGCAGGTATCATCTTCCCTATTTCCGATAGCAAATGGGTGAGTCCAGTACAAGTAGTACCCAAGAAAGGAGGCATTACCGTTGTTGCCAACAAAAACAACGAACTTATCCCCACACGGACAGTTACAGGGTGGCAAATGTGCATCGACTACCGCAAACTGAACGTGGCCACTAGGAAGGATCACTTCCCCCTTCCTTTTATCGATCAAATGTTGGAAAGGTTAGCCCAACATTCTTACTTCTGTTATCTAGATGGATATAGCGGTTTCTTTCAGATTCCAATTCATCTGGACAACCAAGAGAAGACAACTTTTACGTGCCCATGGGGTACGTTTGCTTACAAAAGAATGCCATTCGGTCTATGCAACGCTCCAGCCACCTTCCAAAGGTGTATGATGGCAATCTTCTCCGAATATGTAGAGAATATCATGGAAGTCTTCATGGACGATTTTTCGGTATATGGTTCTTCCTTTGATAACTGTCTCTATAACCTTTCACTAGTTCTTAAGAGATGCGAGGACACTAACTTAGTCTTAAACTGGGAAAAGTGTCATTTCATGGTCACCGAAGGAATTGTGTTAGGTCATCTAGTAGTATCACAAAGGGGAATAGAGGTAGATAGAGCAAAGATAGAAACCATTGAAAAGTTACCTCCCCCATCTTCAGTGAAAGGAATTAGAAGTTTCTTAGGACATGCAAGCTTCTATAGGAGATTCATAAAGGATTTTTCTAAGATTTCAAAACCCTTAACTAATCTTTTGATGAAAGACGCAACTTTCGAATTTTCGAAGGATTGTTTAGATGCTTTTTGCAGGATCAAAGAAGCTTTGATTTCAGCACCGATCATTCAACCACCCGATTGGACTCTTCCTTTCGAAGTCATGTGCGACGCAAGCGACATCGCTATAGGAGCCGTTCTTGGACAGAAGAAAGATGGTCGCACTCATGCCATCTACTATGCTAGCAAAACGCTAGATGAGGCTCAATATAATTATGCAACCACTAGAAAAGGAACTTTTAGCCGTAGTATACGCTTTTGAGAAATTTCGTTCCTATCTTGTAGGTGCGAAGGTGATAGTCTATACGGACCATTCCGCAATTTGATACCTATTCACGAAAAAGGATGCTAAGCCAAGGCTTCTAAGATGGATCTTACTCTTACAAGAGTTCGATCTAGAGATTCGTGATAAGAAAGGATCGGAAAATTCCGTCACCGATCACCTTAGTCGTCTTCCACAGCTCGCCGGCGAGACGGATGAACTTCCTATAGACGACTCATTCCCTTACGAGCAGCTACATGAGATTGAAGAGTGTCTTCAACACATCTCAAAAGGTAATGATCCATGGTTTGCTGACATAGTGAATTACCTTGTTTGTCAGGAGATTGCACCCGGACTTTCATATGCTCAAAGGAAGAAGTTCTTTAGAGACGTCCGGCAATTCTATTGGAACGAACCTCTTCTATTCAAAAGAGGTCCCGATGGCATTTACAGGAGATGTATCCCCGAAGATGAGATAGATAGTGTTATCCGCCATTGCCATTCTCTACCATGCGGCGGACATGCTAGTGGCCACAAGACTTGTGCTAAGGTACTTCGTTCCGGTTTCTATTGGCCTACACTTTTCAAAGATGTACAAAAGTTTGTTGTTGCTTGTGATGCTTGTCAAAGGACAGGTAATATATCAAGAAGGAATGAGATGCCTCTCAACAACATACAAGAAGTAGAGATCTTTGATATATGGGGCATTGATTTTATGGGACCTTTTCCATCTTCATGCGGTAACCAATATATACTTCTTGCCGTAGACTATGTCTCAAGATGGGTAGAAGCAATCGCTTCTCCTACTAATGATGCAATGGTAGTGGTGAAGTTCTTCAATAGAACGATCTTCCCAAGGTTCGGAACTCCCCGAACCATCATTAGTGACGGAGGAACGCATTTCACGGCCCGTCGATTTGAGACTCTATTGGCTAAGTATGGGGTGACCCATAAGATAGCTACACCTTACCATCCGTAAACCAGCGGACAAGTCAAAATATCCAACAGAGAGATTAAGGGAATTTTAGAGAAAACCGTCTCTAAAACAAGAAAAGATTGGTCAATGAAGCTTGACGACACACTATGGGCGTACAGGACGGCCTTCAAAATACCAATAGGTACAACTCCCTATAACCTTGTCTATGGTAAATCATGTCATCTTCCTGTAGAGCTAGAACATAAAGCCTATTGGGCTATCAAGTGGCTCAACTTTGACATGAAAGAAGCCGGAGAGAAGCGGCTCTTAGACATCAATGAGCTAGATGAGATCCGGCTAAATGCGTATGAGAACGCAAAGATCTAAAAGGAACTAACAAAGCGTTGGCATGATAAGCACATCATTCCAAAAGAATTGAAGGAGGGAGACCAAGTCCTCCTATTCAACTCAAGGCTGCGTCTATTTCCAGGTAAGCTTAAATCCCGTTGGACAGGACCTTATGTAATTAAACGAATTTTCCCCCATGGTGCAGTTGAAGTATGGGGTGAACAAAGCGGAAGTTTCAAGGTTAATGGCCAACGGTTGAAGAAATACATACCGGAAACTCCAGTTGAGGAGATAGCTCCTATCCTCCTCCATTGAACGCAAAACCATACACCGTCCAGCTAAAGACGATAAATCAAGCGCTTCTTGGGAGGCAACCCATGATAGTATAATTTTTCCCTCTTTTCATCACTTAGTTAGAGTAGATTAGTTGTTTTGTGTCTTTGTTTTCGCTTTTTGTTTGTTCCTCGATGCACTCTTGGTTTGTCGTGTCATTAATCGCAGGAAATTAGGTCCGTATTGAGAGATCCATGGAGAAAGGGAACATAAATCAGTTTAATCTTCAATATCCATGAAGAATAAGGAAGGAAATCGAGCTACACCAAGTAAATCGGTCGATTCAGAAGCAGAGCAAGGCGATTTTTGACAACAGGAAGATAAATCGACCTGGAGATCGACCTGCCAAAATAAATCGTCCGATTTTCTTTGGATTCAGAGAAAAATCGCCCCGACGATTAAATCGACCTTATAAATCGGCCGATTTTCTTTACATTTTCTCGACCCTATATAAAGACTCAACCACTCGATCTTCCTCATTCCATAACCTCCCACACTCGATTTCTCTCTCTCAAGAACTCCGAAAATCACCCATACCCTACAATCCTCATTCCTTAATCGTTTTGAGTGATTCTTGGCTCCAAACTGAAGCATTTTCAACAAGGAACAAGGATCTAGCAACAACAAGCACGGCAATCGACTCCTCCATACGGAATTCAGGTTTTTCTTTCCGAAACCTAAGTTTCTAATTCGAAATTGAAGTTGCTTAGGAAGTGTTTGTTTGCTGGAATTGATTGAGGAATCTGCTTAGGAATCATTATAGGAGACTGTATGTGGTGATAGATTGAACAGAACTTTACAGAATTGTGAGAATCGTTGAAATCGATAGAAATATCGACCTAACCCAGAAAAATCGGACGATTTTAGTGAAGAACAGGCCGATTTTTTGACTCAAAATGGATATTGTTAAGAGGATAACTAGAAACACGGGGAAGAAGAAGGGATCTTCTTCCAAAGCCCCTCCCCCACCTCCACTACCACCTCAACACATCCCTAAACTTCCTCCTCCCCTATCCAAGCACAAGAAACGTTATGAACGCATCATAGATCGCCCATTCACCCCTGCTCGCTACATAGTGCTAGATGACTTAGATTCATTGTTTGTTCGGGAGGATGTTGATATGATGCTTGACAGGGCTGGGTTGAGACAGTTTGCTACGATTAGGGAGGATGCTTATACCGAAATCACCCTAGAATTCCTAAGTACGTTCGAACATGATCCTAGGGAAAGGATTGTCACCTTCCGCCTTATGAGCCAAGATCACACCATGTCTATTGATACTTTTGGCGAACTGTTCGGTTTCTCTTATTCAGATGCAGGCACATTTGCTAGAGGTGTTAGTGCTAGTGATTTTTGGGAGGCTATTTCAGTGGGTGAATACGGCGGAGATAAGTGGAGACCCGGAAAATCCAAGGAAACTAGTATGTACAACCTCTCCTTTAAGGTAGTACATAGGATACTTAGCGAGAGTCTATTTGCCCGGACAGAGACTCCACAAAAGCTCAAGGCTGATGAGCTTTTCATTTTCTACTGCATGACATCCACCACCATTCCCGACATCTCTACCATGCTTGCTGACTATCTAGGAAAGATAGCCAACAAAGCTAAGGGCGATATTTGTGCTGGAGGTCTTGTCACTCATGTGGCTAAGACAATGGGATTAGACTTCTCCGGATGCACTCTAGCTGAGAGTGCCCTTCCATTAGGCTCCCAACGGTTGGTTGTTCGACAGGTCTTGATTCTTCGAGGGAGAGGAACCCTTCATGTGCCCATGCCATGGCACAGGGATCCGAAGAAGAAACCATCCGAAATCAATTGGAAATCCGAATACACTATTCGGAACAAGAGGAACTGGAAGGAGACGTTCGAGTCGATGCTTGAGGAGTTCTCTCCTCCTACTTACTATGATGATGATGCAGGTGACTCTGAGGAGGAGGATGAGGATGGAGGACAGGGGACCATGCTCGAGTTCGAGAGTGACACTCATAGCGGTCATGCTACGGATGCCATGGACACCGACACTCATGGTGCAGGACCTAGCCGGACTAGTAGAGGCAATGAGGAGACGGAGGATGACATGCAGCCACCTCACCGCTCATTTGCACGAGCTCCAGGACATGGACGAGGACGTCGCCCTCCCCGTCACTTTAGGGAGCTAGTCTCTAGCTTCCAGAGCCTCAGCACCGACTATCACGCTCTCCACACCGACTACGACACCCTGACCACTCAGTTCAGGAACTACAGACAGGAGACGGACGCTAAGCATTCATCCTATGATGGCCAGATGAGAGACTTATACTTCCACCAGTTCGGCCACTACTACGATCCTAGTGCACCGATGTATCCCTATCCACCACCTCCACCACCGACAGAGGATTGAGCTTCCACTTCTTTTACATTGTAAGTATTTTTCTTCATCTCATGCTTGATTTTCACATTGGGGACAATGTGGATGTTAAGTATGGGGTGGGGGTACTTACGATACCTTTTGTTTCATCTTAGCACTTTATGACATTTGCACTACTCTTTATGCTTTGGCTTGTAATAACTCTTGCACTACTTGCTATTCACTATGACATTTGCATTTGCATGTTCTTTTTCAAATCCTATGAATTTTCAAAAATTTTTGTGCTTCTTATAATGGAAATGACCTCTATGATGAGAGATGTGTATGTGGATAGGCAAAAAGACGCTTAGTTGTGTTGAGATGATAATCATAGCATGAATAAATTTGCTTTTGTTACTTGAACATATGAATAAGTTATATGATTTAGTTGTTTTGATAAGAGAATGAAATAATAGTCGAAGCTATATTGCAAGTTCTTTTACACCATATAAGGATGACTAAGGCAATACACTTCTTTTCTTTTCTCATATCTTGATCATGCTATCCCCTCAATGAAATATATAACCCTCCTTCTACCATCCGGGAATTAGGATAAGTGATAGAAAAAGGCATGTTTGATGTGGGAGGGCCAAGGAAAATGTATTGAATAAAAGTGTATAAAGCAATAAATTTGGGGACGTTGAACATGAGGATGAGTAACTCGGCACCATTCACATAGCCGGGTGTTTGTGTCTTGCCAAAGTCCGATTGAACGACAAGTCCTAACGGGATATGGTATGTGCATCAAGGGTTTGAGGCATCTCGAAATTAAGAAATGCCGATCTCCTAGGCTTCAGTTTTTGTGCACCGCTGTCCATACTCTCAAAAAGTAAAGTAAAATGAAAGCAAAGCTTTCTACATGCAAAGCATGTGCGGTGAAGAAAAAATTCTTGAAGGTATTATGTGTTCCTCTTTCCCCGATTAGCACCACAATTGTCAAAAAGAATTCCTTCCCTTAATACGTTTCTTGGACATTTCCTTTGATTAGAAGACCTTGAGACTTTTATGCATGTATTTAAGACTTCATGGCTTAGATTTGTTTGACTTTGATTACCTCTACACCTTTATCATGTCCTTTATTTGTGTTTTCATGGAAGAAAAGGGAGTTAGTTCATCTAATAGTTATCATTGATACACACTTTGCCTTTTTATGTCTTGAAATATCACTTTGAGGGTGATCCAATAAGAAGAAGCACTACCAAAAGAAAATTTTTGAGTTTTCATACATATATAATCCATGACATCTTATATTCTAAATTTAAGTCTTTCTTAGGGACAAGCAAGAGACAAGTATGGGGTATTTTGATGACATGAATTATGTATCATCATATTCATGCATATTATAGAAGATTGTCTCAGTTTACCTTGCATTTAGAGAGATTTTGTGTGCCTTTTATGTTCTATTCAATCATTTGTCGGAAATAGAGGTCTACACGAGTTTTTGATGAATTATAGGTAAATGGAGTGGAATTGGAAGCAAAAGCAAAGCAAGGAGCATCTAAGTATGTTAAGCAAGCTAAAGGAACCTAAAAGGGGTCATAAAGAGTTGAAGAATTGCAAAGGAAAAGCATAGAAAACGAGCCAAGAGTAGAGCACTTTCTGTTGAAGAAAATCGTGCCAATATGTACATAAATCGGACGATTTTCCCCTCAAGAATTCGAACGATTTTGTGCATAAATCGCCTGGGTCGATTTATTCTGTTTTTCGGCTAAATGAAAAGACGACACAAAGCCCAATTCTTTTGGGCTAGAAGAGAGTTTTGCCAAACAACCCATTTGCAAGAAACTATAGAGGAGAACCCTACGAACGAAAACGAAGAGGCCGCAACGGGAAATCTTTACACGTTTAAGAAAATTCGGAGATTCTTGGAGGAGATTGAAGGATTCTTTGCCGGGAAGTTAATCTTGATTCTAGCTGTGAGATTTCTTTGTCCATTGAAGTGATTCTTGTTTTTGAACACGAATTTGAGTTACTTAAGAGATACATTGATTTGTTTTGACAATCGTTTACGGATTTGAAGGTTATTGGATTTTCTATTCAAGATTCGGTTTCTTTGCGATATTTCTCTCAATAATTAATTTGATTCGATTTTGAAAATGGTTGGCGAAAACCTTTGTGATTCTGGGGAGAATAGTTGATGATTAAGGCTTAGATGATGATAGACTGAACTCATTCAAACATTAGGATCCTGAGAGTTTAGATTTTAGTTTTGCGATAACAGGAAAATCGGACTGTTCTTGAAGTAAATCGGCCGATTTTCTTATGAACAGCCCGATTTATTCCTCTGACGAACTTTAATTGAATTAATTCTTAATCAAAACTAATCCTTGCCGAAATCCCAACATTGATTAATCTTTTTAACCTCTAATTGAATATATGAAGACACTTCAAACCTGATTCTACATTTAATAGATTAAGATTATAAGATTTGGGTAATAGAGAGACTCAACATCCTTTATTAAGATTTAAATGTGCTTTCTAATCTTTACTTTGGAGAGTCACATCTTGGAGTTTTAGATAGTTAGTTTGAACATAATTCTTGTCTTTAGATCTTTCTATATTGCAGCCTCAACAACCCTTATAGAGAGAACCTTTAGATTAGTTATATAGGTTTCGGAACTTCACCGTACGATGCCTACCTTTGAACACATAATCTTGGCAATATAAACTCTGTCCTTATATCTATAGAAGTGTCTTGAATCGAAAGCTGAAATCAGATACTTGAATCCTTGGAATCATTTTACCCTTAATTGATCACAAAAGCTTTTCGCACTTTTTGCTAGATAATTGATATTGGATTTACTCTCACCAAATCCCTGAGTTCGACTCTGGAATTCTTACCTTGCTACAGCCGATCCGTACACTGCGGGTTCGCTTTGCCTTGAGTTCTAGATATAAATATTAAGACTTTGACGCACACCTTTTGAGCGAACAGAGATTGAAGCTTGAATTGGCTATCTTCATCAAGTCCCTTGAAGTAGATCTCCAAAAGCTCTATTTTCGGTATACCATAGTGTGGACAATCTAGGAGAATGTCTTTGAACCTCTCCCAAGACTTGAATAGGCTTTCTCTATCCTTCATTACAAAGGCATTGATCTTCCCTCTTAGCTCGGTAGTCTTGGAAGGTGGGAAGAAATTAGTCAAGAACTCGGTTGTCATTTCCTCCCAAGTACTTACTTACCCTAGTGGAATTGATTGGTACCAAGCCAAGGCTTTATCCTTAAGTGAGAAGGAAAAAGCCCTAAGCTTATGGTTGTTGTTCTCCAACCTAGGCGGCCTTAGAGTCTCCATCAATATCTCGTAGTTCATCAAGTGTTGATGAGGGGACTCTCCTTCCATCCCTCCAAATTGATTATGCCGGATCATTTGTAGAACTTGAGGGCGGAGCTCGTAATCATGGGCTGCGGGATCTCCTAAGTTCACACCCGGACGGTGTACTCTTTGAGCCGGATTCATACGTTGCCCTAACGTTTGTGGCTCCTCAATCATTATCGGCTCAAACCGAATATTAACCGCCGGCTGCGGTTGTGGTGGTGGTGGAGGAGGTTGTTGACGATTAAGCTCTCTTTGCACAAGAGCTTGCCTAATCTCTTCAATCTCCCTCCTAGTTGCTTCTTGTCTCTCATTGGCAAGTCTCCTTTCATTCTCCAAGAGCTCATCTCTTAACCTAATTTGCTCTAAAGCCTCATCCAACTTAGCTTGAAGATCTCTTGCGGCCATCTCCTTCTTCTTCTTAATGCTCTTAGATCTAGCTTTAAGGGTTTTCTCCGGTTCGGGATCGAATGGAGCTAAATCCTTGCCACGAAATCTTCGCATACACCTAAAGAATGAGAGATGTCCTAAAAATGCAAAGACACAAACCAAACAAGATCAAAAGCAACAAGAAAGACCTACACGAAAAACAATCACTAAAAGACTCAATCTAGACCTAGTCCCTGGCAACGGCGCAAAAAACTTGTTACGTCTAGGAATTGATGCACGCAAAAGTCTTAAATTTATAGCTCGAATTATTTTTCCTAACTCCTAGCGAACCCACAGTGTATGGGTCGTTTTGTAGTAAGGATAGTATTCCGAGGTCGAACACAAAGACTAAGGTGAAATTGAATCAATAGTGACTAAGGATAGTGTTGATCTAGGCTAAGAAAGGAGAAAGAAATAAAGAAATGAAAATCTCAATGTTTTTGGATTGGTTTTGTGGTGATCAATCAAAGATCACAAATCATGCAAGATTTAACAAATAACTAAACTAGCAAGGCAAATAAACAAACACAAACACGAGATAGGGGATCAAGAGAGAAAAGCGGATTCTAGGGGTTAGAAATTCCGGTTATGGCATAGGACTCAAGATATCTAGTCATTCCTTGGATCAACTATGGTATGTTGGGAAAGGGTGTTTCTCAAATGGAACCAATCACCGGGTAGGTCTCATGATCCACTAATCCCGCAACTAAGGTCCTATCACCGGGTAAGTCTCTAGGAGCCTAGGGTTGGGAAATCTACATAAACCGGATTGCTATCTAGGGATCTAACCTCTCCTTACCGGGTAAGTCTCGGGAAGGCAAGTCCTAAACATCAATCCTAGCACACTCAATCCAATAGCGGCTTATGAGGCTCACTACTACCTAGAGTTCATCATCTTTGATACTTAAGACCGGAAATTACCGGGTAGGTCTCTTTCCTCACTTAGATTGCTAGCGTTAGGTCACCCTAAGCTAGATTTAGCTTTACAAACACTAGGATTTCAACAATCTAACATCCTATCATGCAGATTTATCAATACAAACATAATAGAAGCAAACCACGGGTAGTTCATCACATTCCACGGCCGTGGTTTGTCTAGAACAAACCGTGATTTCTAACAACACTTAAGTACGAGCAAGCAAATCGTCCAAGGATACATTTAAGTCTATTCTATCATAGTTCAAGCCATAACCATCTTTCCCTTACCCTAGAATCACATCTATTTAGCCAACAACATGCATCATAACATTCAAACTCATCAAGCATACAATCAAGGCTTCCATTAGCAAGAAAATAGAATGAAATAGAGATGAACAAGTAGAACAAAGAAATCCAAGCTGAAAATGAGTTTAAGTAAGACTTACAACCCTTCAAAAGAAGGTTCAAATCGTTCCTTACAAACCCTTGCAAACATTTCCAACAAGTTGCTCCAAAATCTCTCTAAAAACTATGAAACTTCTAAGATGAGTGTTCTTCTTTTCTTCCCCAAAATGAGAGTGTTTCTTATCCTCCAAGAGTAGCTCCAGTCCAATGATGAGAGTGTGGAAGAGAATGGAATGATGGGGTCTGCCCTCAACAGCCTGCAGAACCACCTTTTATACACCATCAAGAGCAAGGGTCGGTTATGGAGATCGTGGGACAGCTGTCGCAGCTGTGCAGGGAGAACCACGGCCTATTTCCACGCCCGTGGAAGTCCCAGTGGCCGTGGTTTTGGTGATGCAGCTTTCTTTGGATCATCAAGCCACAATTTGGTGCAAGGCATGCACCAACAAGGTCCCATGTGTCCTCCTTAACTCCTAGCTTGCTTCCCAATGAGTCCGAAGGTGTGTCATCTCGAGGAACGATCCTCGAATGTATCGATTAAGCTCCTAAAGGTCCCATGTTACCTACAAAACATGCAAAAGTCCGTGTAGACGTCTATCTCGAAAAATATACAAGAATTGAATGCAAACGTCATGAACTAGTGCTAAACCATGCATGAATGAGTGGAAAAACTATCCAAATGAGTGCTTAAACCTACGTCATAAATCGTGTTATCACCTATAAGAGTCGTTACATTATTAGATGTACGGTTTATGATCGATCCCTTATTACAGTAAGTATTTATTGGTTACATGGGTGAGATTATTCACTAATTGCATATTAAGTAATGAGAGTAATTTTCAATAAATTCAGTATTTATTTCCATGAGCACGGACTTTACTTGGACCTATTACATGGTTCATCTTTGGTAAAACAAAGGAGCGTCGACGGACGTGTTACCCTCTTCTTCAATTCTGTGAGAAAATTCCTTCGATGATTGTGTAAGTTTATAGGCAACATATAATGTTTAATTTTTCCATGAGCGTGTCATTCTTGTTGGAGTGTAAGATTTTTTCATTGTGAATCATTGTCTTCATTCCCTTCAGCATGCTCGTGTTTGTTTTTATATTACAACGCATCAATGACCCGTGTCTATATACTTTTATACTTATATTGTCCTTTGTTTAATTCATGTAGTACTCGTATCTTGATGTCGTGTTAGTTTGCCTTCATTTTTCTATTGTTGTAATGTTTGTTCATGAACCTTAGTCGTGTTGCATAATATTGTGATGTTTCGTTTATAAGTATATATTAAGTGTGTATTTCTTGTATTGCTTATTCATGACTACATTTGTAAGCATGGTGTGTATACCTATAGGTTACTATTGTATGTCCTATGCATGTATTGTTCATAACAAATGTTGTATTCGTGTCTTACATAAATTTACACTATTTGAGTTTTTTTTTCTAGAATGTTTTTTTGTCACATGCTATTGTATTCATGTATTCATGGCGTGCATAATAATTTATAACTTTATATTAGTGATTCGTGTTCATAGGTGTATTAATTTCAGGAATTGTATGTTCTCGGTACATGTATGTAAATAAAGTTTGTGCTTTCATATCGTGCCTTTGTTATGTTGTATACAAGATATGGTGTTTGTAAATATGAGGACTGATTTGGACTCGGAATTTGAGATAAGTTACAAATTAAGAAATACTACAAAGATGGTGGATATAAGTTTAGATTCATATCCATTGCCATATTGAAGGAGCGAAAATGAAAAAAATTATATAGAAGCACAACTAAATCAATGAGAGTTGAATCGAACAAGCATGTAAAGGAGGTGCATGAAAGTGTCCCTTTCATTAGTCAGAAGTTGACAGCTAGGACCATACCTACTCATTTTAGCAACGCAATGGTAAGCTAAATGAGGAGAATAAAGAAGCTATAAGATTGGTTTTTGGTTAATGTTAAGCTTGAGTGTTAATGAGTTGCCACTTGAAATGGCATATTGGTGGTGAATAGTTTCGACAATAACAAATGGGTGTTACTTATGACAAGTGGTGGAAAAATTGTGATTGAAGATGAGGAAGTGGACGCAATGTTTGGTATTCCATTGGGGGACACACCTTAATGAATATGGACATGTTGATAGATTTGATGTAATACAAGAGTGAGAATGATATTTTCCTACGAAGTACGCTAATATAAAACCTACTGATGTGTCAAATATGATGATTAAGTGGTCCGATTCCAAACCGTTCTTTATTCGGTGTTTTATGGTGTTATTCATATCACTCATCACCGAAAGTCAGAAAAAACGGTAAAGTTAATGTTACTTTATTATTAGTACAACCGTCCATTTTTTTATCGTGTTCGCCGTCGATGATAGAAACCGGTAACGACTTGTTAGGTTTTGGTATATTCGAATTAATGATGAAATATTTTTGGTAATTGAACATAACATTATTCACACACCTACAAAGTATGTTATATTCCTAATGGGAAAGCAATTTGACGGAATAACTCAAACAAACGTATTCAATCTTAAACGTTGAAATTTTTTTGTAATACAATGAACTTTAGAAGTTCACATCCTCTCCGTAAAGTTGGTTCTCACCCGGACAAAAAATAAGCATCCATATATTTAGGACCAAAAATGGCTTCACTACAATGTAATGTTCTTATCTTCTTATTCCGAAGTCCGTTTTAGGCGATTCAAGATGGTTTAAAACGATAACTTCAATCTCTACAACTAATATTTTTAAGTGTTTCATTTAATGAAAAATTAAACATGCTAAAAATAGAAGTTGTTCAACACATAATACCCCCGAATCCGTTTTGGTAGACCCTTCAGTATTTTGGACATAGAGAATGCTACATTTATCCGATGAAGGTCCATAAATACTTGTTGGAAAGATGATTTAAAGGTCTACAATATTGATGAAGATTACAAGTGCAGATTCCTCCAAGAGATGGGTTGTAGATGCAGTTCTTTCAGAAGTCGGATTTATGGACACAATGTGAAGAGTCCAAAACCAATGCCTCATTATGCGGATCTTTAAGGCCTATAATTTATTATGATTTTTGGCCTTGTTTTTGATCTTTTAGCTAGCCTTAATTTCCTATTTAAAGGCTTTCTTGGTTCATAGAAAAATAAGTTAGAGTTGATAATATTTGGAAAACAATTTGGTTACTTGGTTTTTGGTGAGATGCCGAAACCTCCTCCTTGGTGAGATGCCGGGTGGGTTGCCTTTGTGAGATGCGAGAGCGAAGACATTAGTTCTCATAGGTGAGAGGCTTGTGAGAGTTGATGCGAGTATTGTAGAGCGGATGGTGAGATGCTTGAAGCTCTAGCAATACATATCTTATACTTTATTTTCAATTATCACAAATCCAAAACACATGTGTATGTTTTCTTTAGTTTTTCGTTTGTCTTGCATCGTTAGATCCTTTGGCTGGGGCATATCAGATAGTCTCAATATCTAGGTTGTAGATTATCTAAGAGCATATGCATCCCAAAACTCTTAAAAGAGTTTTCTTATCTATTTTATAAATTATTTTTTATTCACAAAATTATCTTAAAAACCTCTATCCCCATCCTAAAATATAACAGAGTTTTCTTAAATTACTTTACGCAACTCCACTAAAAGAACTCTTTGATTTGTGTGAATCCGGCACGAACTTGACATGGTTAATTTCTAATTTCTATTTTTATGTTAAGAAATAACTAAAGATACTCCTAGTATATGGGTTGTAGATGTTCTAAGATTATTTTGAATGAGTTGGTTAAGTAGGTACTTTATGTATCTTTGTGCACAAAATAGGTACCTTTTGTTTTCTATTAACAAAGTAAGCACACTAATTTACGTAGAAAAAGATCAAATAGAAAATAATAAATGATATTACCATATAAGCGAATCTTCTCTCCTATAATAAATAACTAATTATTCTAATTCAACAATAAAAAAAATTATGTTGCTACGTCAAACAAGGAAAGAGATACTAACAAATTCTAAAATATCTCCATAATTAATTGCGGCCATTTAACAATATCCATCATTTGTTATTCTATTCTCCATTGCTCAGCGTAAAAGAACTCGGATATTTGGTTCGAGAGCATCAATGGAGGGTTATTGATGAAGATACGTCCTACATAACTCAGCAAAATTATGTAGTAAATGTGTATTCCTTGTGGATCCGTTATAAATACATATTTTTTGTGACTATTTATATAACAGTTACAGTTATGTAGTAAACATGTATTCCTTGTGAATGACATACCTCGGAGTGTAGAATATGTATGTCCAATCTTTTACTTATTATAATTAAGAATAGAAATAAGAATATTTAGTTACCTGATTTAACAAAATTTAATTGATTATTAATAGGAGAGAGAAGAATCTTTAAATTTCCATATTTTTGGTCATATCCACTCAATTTTATCTTTTTTTTTTAATTACAAAAATAAGGTGCCTAGGTTGTAGATGTTCTAAAATTATTTTTATGTTAATATAGAGCTAAAGATACTATCAGTATTTAGGATGTAGATGCTCTAAGATTAAAGTAAAAACCCTTATTGTCATGTGTCATTTTTTCATGTATTTCGTTTTTAAATGTTTTTTTGTACCCAATCTCTTTTTTTAAAAGATTTTCTTAAGGACATTACACAAAACCACCCTTAATAACCACTCTTGCAAGAAACCACCTTTTATAAAAACTATAGCATAAAACCACCCTTAATACTCATACATTTTCAACAAACCACCTCTAATAATTTTTTTGGCATAAAACAACCCTTAAGTTTAAAAAGTTTGAAACAATTTGGTTTACTAGGCTTTTACTAATTTTGTGTTTAGTAAATGTATCCCTTGAGAGAAGAGTATGTAGAGTTTGAAAATAATTACAAAAGGTTGGGGTATATTTACTTAATTGAAACATTAAAAAGCCTAGTTACTACTCTATTTTTTCAAAAAAGTCTAGTTACCAAAATTGCCAAAAAAGTTTCACTTAACCACCTTATACTAGTTAAACTTAAATCAAATAATTTTAAATTGAAACATAGGTAAGATAATTTTCCATTATTAATATCAATATCATAATTAGTTTCAATTTTTGGTTAATTATTATACTTTATAATCGAAAATAAAATAAATTATCAACCATATACCAAAAAAAATCCAAAATTAAAAAAAGTAACTCGTATACAAACTATCGCCTACAAAATCAATTTTAATACGGTTTCAACAACGGATAAACTGATGACGTGGTTGTCGAATTTATTTATTTTAATAAACTTGTCATTTATTTTAGTTGACCAATAATTTAACCTTTTTTTATTTTGAAAAAATCCAAATAAATAATTTTATGGGTTAAAAAGTTCCAAGCATAGTTATAAAAAAAACAATAAAAAGGTTTTTTAATTTTTGAAAAAAATAGAAAGAATTGGGTTAAATAGGGTCTTTTTACAAGCTTTTATTTGGTAAACTCCTCTAATTTTACCCTATATATATTTTCCTTCTAGATGAAAGAAGAGTGAATTGGTTAAGTAGGCTTTTTTTGTTTAATGTAGCGTCAAACATGTTTTTTTGTTTATTAGGAGACAACTAGGCCCCAATTCACCCCTTTAATCAAGCGTTTCTAGAATTAAAAAATAATTTTAAATTAATAAGGGCCTAGTTATATCCGCGATACAAAAAAAGCCTTATTAGACCAATCTTCTCTGAAAAGAATTGAGTTAATTAGGAGTATATTTACTGATGAGTTTATGCTAATGGATACTCTTAACAGAGTAATAGTGGTAAAATGCCCACTTAGCCATTTTTCCCGAAAAATATTCGCGATAAAAAAAAATTCCAGGTAAAAAAATATCAAACAAAATTAGCAGAAAAAATCTAAAACTTTTTCATTGAATTTTTTTCTCGTTTTATAGGTTTTCGTAGTAGTTTTTTTTGCTTGTTCAAAAACAAAAGGGAGAATTTGACATACTAGGCCTTTTTGAGAATATGATTTAGTAAATGTACCCCAAATTTTTTACTACTTTCATTTAATAGTAGGTAAAAATTATTAACCCTTCTATTTAAAAAGAAAGAATAAATGATGTTTGTTATTTGAATATAAGTATAAGTTTTAATTTTTAATTACTGAATTTATTTTTTTTATTATTTTTCTTTCCTTTTTTTTAATATATTTTTTATTTTCTTTTTTATTTTTTTATTTTCTGGACTGAATTTTTTATACCAGAATTTTTCATACCAGAATTTTCATATCAGAAATTTCATACCAGAAATTTCATACCAAATGTTCATACCAGAAATTTCATACCAGAAATTTCATACCAGAAATTATCATACGAAAAGTTCATACCAAAATTTTGTCATACCATAATTTCTACCATAATTTTTCATACTAGAATTTTTTCATACCTGAATTTTCTCATACTAGAATTTTCTTACCAAAAGTTCATACAAGAAATTTTATTGCCAGAATTTTTTATACTAGAAATTGACATACCAGAAATTTACATAACAAAATTATTTACATACCAGAATTATTTACATACCAAAATTATTTACATAAAACTAGAAGTGTAAATACCAGAATTATTATTTACATAACAGAATTATTATTTACATAACCCATGATAAAACTACAAACACCAAATATCAGAAGACAAAGTTATTTCATAGAAGAGTAATAATGAGAAGCCACACGTCACTGGAATCGTCACATATTAAAATAAACTTACAACACTTTTCTAATACCCAATTAAATTTGCAAGCCTTTGGTGTCTCACTTTCCCAACAACCCAGGCTTCTTCCTGCAATCACCCCACACGTAAATTCAGCAAGCACAGATGAGAAAACACAATGAAAATTTATGGGTAATATTAACTGCAAATTGTTTGGGATCGGGCCAAGCCAAGTTGGTGAACTTCTTGACGGCAATCCACTGCTGGTTCTTTAGCCGGCCTTTGTGAACCAAATTCGGAGATTTCTCTCCACTCTCAGATGAAATCAGAGTTGAAGTTGTTTGTTACTGCTTTCAGGTCGGCAAAAGAGAACTCAGAAAAGGCCGGCACACTTGACTCTCCACTATCCGGGGCTGATGACTCTTTCCTAGCAACAACGGATTCCGACGGAGCACCGAAGGTGGAGCTCTGATGCCGGTGGTGATTCTAATTCTGGGGAGACTGATGTCGGGAGGCATGGTTCTGGAAGCATCAGAGCTCCGTCTTCGGTGGATGGCGAAGCTCCACTACACCCAAGGTGGAGCTCTGATGCCGGTGGTGATTCTGATTTTGCACCACCAAAGAGCACCAAAGCGGATTCCGAAGGAGTTGTTGTCGGTAGGCATGGTTATGGAAGCTTCAAGTTTCTGGGGGAGATGTGAGAAGGCTTCACTGGCCATACAGAGAAGGCTAAAGAAGAGGAGGCTCTTATGCAGAGGAAATCTTAGGGTTTCAAAGGAGGAGTGAGTGTATGGGCCGGGCCTTCTTTACATTGAACGGTAAAAATAATAAACGGGGTATATTTACTAATATGAAAATACTTTTAGCCTACTTACTAAAGGTAAATGTTCAGGTACGGCCCATATATTGCGGTACGGTCGTACGGTCGACCGTACGGGCGACACGTGTCCTGAAAAAAAAATTAAATTTTTTTTTCTTTTCTAAAACGATATTTTTTTTTCCGGAAACGAATGAAAGTTTGTTTGAACTACCATGTTATAATTTATGCACTATTCTTCTATAAACTTTGAACTATTCTCATATAATCCATGAACTATTACTTTTTAATATAATCCATGAACTATTCTATTATAATTCATGAACTATCCCATAATAAGTTTTGAACTATTACTTTCACTCCTTTATAAATTTTTGCACTTTAAACTATTCTATTATAATTCATGAACTATCCCATAATAAGTTTTGAACTATTACTTTCACTCCTTTATAAATTTTGCACTATGAACTATTCTATTATAATTCATGAACTATCCTTTTAGAAGTTATGAACTATTACTTAATAAGTTTTGAACTATTACTTTCATTCCTTTATAAATTTTACACTATGGACTATTCTATTATAATTCATGAACTATCCTTTTATAAGTTATGAACTATTTTCATAATAAGTTTTGAACTATTACTTTTACTCGTTTTAAAAAAAAAAAAAAATTTTCCGGGACACGTGTCGGCCGTACCGGAATAATGGGCCTTACTTGAACACTTCCCCTTACTAAATCATAAATTGAAAATAGCCTATTTACCAAATTTACCCAAAACAAAATTAGCGATACTTGGTGGACGAGTTACTAAATTTGGTTTATTTTTTATACATGGATAATAATTAATATTTTTTTCCTTATTTTTCTATTATAAATTATGGTAGTTAACCAAATATTGAAACTAACTATGATATCAGTATTAATAATAAAAAATTAGCTTGCATATGCTTCAATTTTGATTTATTTGATGTAACTTCAACTATACGGTGGTTAATTGAAAACAATCAAAATTAAGGGTGGTTTTATGCCACAAAGTATTATAAGAGATGGTTTGTTGCAAATATATTTGTATTAAGGGTAATTTTATGCTAAAAATTTTATAAAGGGTGATTTATTTCAAGCGAGTGGTTATTAAGGGTAATTTTGTGTAGTTTTCTCTTTTTTTTAATTGAAAAGTTATAAAAACTATATCTTCTATGCACATTTTAGAAAATCTTTCTTTATTAGTTTTTATTTCCTTCTTTTATATTGTCGTCGAACACTTTCTCAGTATAATAGATCAAATATTTTTATTTTATAATTAAATAAATAATACTATATAATTACTAAACCCCTAATTATTTTATATATTATTACATTAAATTTGTTAGTATATATAAATAATATTCTAAAACTATTAAGTATAGATATTTTTTATAAAAAAATTATAAATAATATTAATAATTATTATTATCATTATAATATATTATTATCGAAGGAAAACACATTACATGTCGTTGGATGGGAGCCGACTAACAAGTTGGGCTCCGCATCCCTTTTGAATGGTAAACGCAATCCTAATCAAAATAAAGCACGTACTCCTACTATATCTGGGCAACTCTTTAGCAACCGAGCCCAATCTTTTAAGAAGCTCCACCGCATCGTCACCCAAGTCGCCAAACGTGGAAAAGGAAAAGGGAAGAAAGTGATACCCCATGGAGCTACAAACCTCTGCATACTTCTTTCTCTTGAGATCAACATCGACTCTCACAGCTTTACCGGGAATGAAGCTGGAAAGGCCAGGTGAAGAGAAAGGAGAAGTACGTGTGATATCCACACATGTGTATTTGCCTTGAAATCAATTATAGAAAAGGATGTCGCCGGGACGCAGTTCCCCACCACCACCATCAACCATACAAGTATGGACCTTTTTCTGAACAAAGATCCCAATCTTAAAACACTCATAAAAAAGGACATCAAGAACCATGTTATGCCAATGCTTAATACCAACTGTGCAGCACAAGCAAGAGCATGGTCACCCCAAGCGTCCAAAAAGCCCTCTCACAAGCAGGGCACTTGGAGCCCTCCTTGAACATCTCAATGCCCAGGCGGTGCTTAACGACAGTCCGAAAGGTGGCCGGGTTCATAACCTGACCAAGACCAGACACCGGGACCGCTTTAAGCCATTGCTGAGCTAGGGGTAACCTCAAGTTTTGCATTAAGGCTTTCTACCTAATCGAAAGGTCAGAGTCCCTTAGAAAACACTTAAGCACGATATTGTAATAACATCCGACCAATTTCTTCGTTAAATGGGGGTTGGGCGTATCACACTCATGTTCAAGTCGTAGTCCGTACAGAAGTTAACCCAACAAGCAACAACCGTCTCAAATGCAATTCCATCGCCAGACACACCCGAAAGCCTCAAGATCTGGTCTTGCACGCCCCGGGTCTGAGATCTCAACGCCAGGAAGGCAAAATGCAAAGTATCAGCACAAGAAAGAATATCAAGCCCTCCGTCTCTAATCGGCAAAGTAGAGAGACGCCACTGAAGGGGGTCAAATCCCGCCCCTCCAGCAGTAACAATATGCTCAACAAAACAACAAATGGCGTGATTAAAGACCCCATAGCCTCGGAAAAATAAGAGGGGGGAGAAGTCCACATCGTGAAGTAGAGACGGGACACACCGGAACAGGCCCGAAGAAGCAGAAGCTCACACTAGGGGTCCCCCAATCTCATAATGGCCTCCATCAAAGACTTGGTTTTCACAACCCTCATCATAGCGACCCGAGAACAAAAGGCCGGGTCAAGGCTAACAACACCACCCAACAACTTGACCCCATCACGTGGTCTAGCAATTTGCTCAGGAAAAACACCAGACTCAAAACTACACGGATCAACCGTCGCCAAAAGATCTCCGTTTTACCGATATTAAGATGAAGATCTAATGCGGGGCCATCCGCCCTGATGATGTCAAGCGCCTTACTAACCATCAATGTATCACCTATCAACGTCCCATCATCAAGGTACCAAGCATTAAGCTTCAACCGGCAACAATCCAAAATTTTCCGCATAAGGGGATGGAGAACCAACGAGAAAAGCAGTGGGCCAAGTGGGTCCCCCTGCTGGACCCCCCGACAAGAATAAAGGACATGCTCTCCATAATAGAGATGGGCAGGACGGGCATAGCAGAACTCAACCCAAGAAGAAATAGCGGGGCAAACCTGCCGGACCTGATAAATCATGGAAGTGCGATCCACAAGATTAAAAGCATTCTTGAAATCCACCAGAAGCATGGAGAGACTATCATCCTCTCCTTGAGATTCCACTAATTGATTGACCGAATGCAAAACCGCTTCCCCACCACCTGAAACCCCAACCCCGAACTGAGCATCCTCAAAATAAGGTCCAAGGGACTTACCGATAGCAGAAGTAGAAACTTTAGTGTAACACCCTAAGTTCTGGGAACTCGAAGCGCTACGGGCTAAGATCGCACAATGGGTCCCGACCCTCAAAGCAACAACAACAAAAGATCTTACAACAATGCACATATGAATGAAAACCAAAACTCAATATAAAACCAAAGGTTTAAACAAAGAGAAACGTACAAGACTCGCAACCGAGTTCAAAACAAAAGAGAAAAACAACAACAGAAACAAAAACCTGATCCTGTTCTATAATGTACGGGAACCCCGGCTGAAAACACCATCCGGATCACTCAGCAGCATCCTCAACCTGCGGAACATCTACAACAACGGTATAAACCGTTAGCTAATATTCTAGATACTAGCAAGAGCGTAAAGGCACAAACAACCATAAGGTAAAGAAAACATATAGCATGCTTCAACACAACCGGTTATTATCTTTCTTACGGTTATCCATTACTAATTCAACTTCTTTTGTCACACGAGAATATCCCGAAACTCACCTCCGCTTCGTCTACCAATAGGAATAGATCAGTACTATCTGTTACCTACGGGTATGGGTTGCAAGAGAACATTCTAGTCTCCTATAGAACTAGACAAGTGGTCACCGCCCGATTATAATACACTTGGGCCAGTTAAGGGTAATAAAGGGTGAATCCTATTCCTCTTATCCGTTATAAACATGAATAAATAACACAAACAAGCCAATACAATTCAACTAATAAGCGGAATGAAGCTAAGAAAGTCCAAGGGACTTACCTCACTCGAAGGTAAACAAAACTCATCAACAACTCAGGAACAACTCAGTTTCCCTCAAGAAAGGAGCAAGAAAAGCCTGTTCACAAAAGCATCACGAATCAGGAACGAAGCGGTTGCTTGAAGTCTATAACTTCTAGTCTCAATGATATCTAAGAGATCTCTACAAGCTAAGGGCTTAACCCTAGTCTTACAGCATACTCAGGGGACAATGAACATCCAAGGATCACGGAAAGGGACAATGAAAGAAAGGAAGGAAGCAACTCACAAGAACGGGAGTTACTGCAGAGGAAACCGCGGGGCGGCTGGACGAGGCGCAGGGGCGGGGATGTGCAGGCGCGGGGGCGGCTGCGTGACAGAAAGCGTTGTCGGCTTTCTCTTCGACATAACTCACAGCAAGGGACATCAAAGCTCGAACCCTTTGATTCCAGCACGTCAAGACTCAACTCCAGAGAGCCTAAGAACAACGATACATCAATAACGAGAAACCAACAAGAATCAAGGTTCAAACTTGATTCTTGGAGAAGAAGAAAAGGAGAGAAGAAGAAGAAAACGAAAAGAAAGAAGGAAGCAAGCTACAGTACATGAACGTAAGGAAGATCAGAGAATGATGACCTTACACATACAACAAGATCACAGAGAAGCAAGGGAACGGCTGCAGCTCTTAGGGTTAAAGACGAATGCAAGAAACGGGAAAAAGGAGGAAAAGGCGGGAATATATAGAGACGGTCTAGAAAGATAGAAGGAAGGACGTTTAGGGTTAGAAAGAAGGTAAGGAAATCGGCCCATAAGATAGAATATTGGATATTCTATCTATGGAAGGAAGATAAAACGGACGAAAGAAATATCGGGCGCGATCTGTCGTCAGCCGCAGGGGCGGCTGACCCTACTGCAGGTATGGCCTGCCACAAGGGCGACACTTTTCACCGCGGGGGCAGTGAAGGCAAAAGACTAGGGTCTTACATGAGATCTCCCTAAAAAGAAGTTTTGTCCCGAAACTTGCAAAAGCCCAATGATCACAACAACACACAAAAATAGAACTGAACTCATATATTTCCACTCGGGGCACGTAACTCAAAACGTCGCAAAAAGCGTACGCAACACAACAAAGGGAAAACTGAAACAAAACGACTACGCTAAAGGTACATCTAGCTCAGTGTAAAACTCTGGATAGTTCCTCTAGATACTATCCTCTGTCTCCCAAGTTGCCTCATCAGCTCCTCGCATTGACCACTGAATCTTCATCATCGGTATGTCCTTCGAACGCAAGCGTCTCGTATTACGCTCTAAGACAACCACCGGGTGCTCTACGAACGTGTGATCTGGCTTGATTACTAGATCCTCATGACTGATGATGTGTCTCTGGTCTGGTATGTACTCCCGTAGCTGAGACACATGGAAGACTGGGTAAAAACCCTCGAGTTTCGGTGGCAAAGCAAGTCTGTATGCTGCCTCTCCAACTCGCTCAAGAATCTCAAACGGTCCGACGTATCGGGGACTCAAATTCCCCTTGACACCGAAACGTCTGACCATCAGTATGAGGATGATAAGCATTCGTGAACTGCAGACTCGTATCTAGGGCGGCATGAACCTGCTGCCAGAATCTGGATGTGAACCGTCCATCTCTATCAGAGACTATAGTCCTAGGTACTCCATGAAGTCTCACTATATGTCTAGTGAACTCCTCTGCCAATCGACTCACTGGCCATGTTTCCTTTTTCGGAATGCAACGTGTGGTCTTCGTCAGTTGATCTACTATGACCCAGATAGCATTAAAGCCTCGACTCGGTCTTAAACCGGTAACAAAATCCATCGAGATGTCCTCCCACTTCCACTGAGGGACGGGAAGTGGATGTAGCTCGCCTCCTGGTCTATGATGCTCGATTTTGACCTGTTGACAGGTCGCACACTGAGCTACATATCTCGTGACGTATGGCTTCAGACCTCCCCACCAGAAAGAGCGTCTGATATCCTGATACATCTTACTCGCACCGGGATGCATTGAGTAACGTGAAGAGTGGGCCTCCTGAAGGATCCTCTGTCTCAACTCTCAATCTGAAGATACACAAACACGCTCCTGGAGTCTCAAAACTCCATCAGCACCAACTGTAAATTGCGGCGCCTCTCCTCGAGACATCCGGTCTCGGATATGTGTCAAAGCTGAGCAACTCTCCTGTTTCTGTCGGATTTTGGCCAACAGATCAGATATTATCTCCAAGGTAGACATCCGGCTGTCGGAATCCGGGAAGTGGATATCCATCTCCAGCCCTGCAAGATCTCGTTATAATTGTGGCTGAGCTATCAGCCTAGCGATCGCCATCTCCCGGGAGTCTTCCTACTAAGGGCATCAGCTACCACGTTTGCCTTCCTCAGGTGGTATAAGATCTTAAGATCAAAGTCCTTGATCAACTCCAACCATTTGCGCCGGCGGTTATTCAACTCCCGCTGAGTGAATATGTACTTCAGACTATTATGATCTGTGAATATCTGTTGATAACACGATTTATGACTTAGGTTTAGGTAATCATTTAGATAGATTTCTCGCTCATTCATGCATGGTTTAGCATTAGTTCACGACTTTGCACTCAATTCATGTATTTTGTCGAGATAGACGTCTACACGGACTTTTGCATTGCTTTGTAGGTATTTTGGGAGATTTAGGAGCTTAATCGATACGTTTGAGGATCGTTCATCAAGATGACACACCCTCGGGCTCATTAGGATGCAAGCTAGAGGCTAAGGAGGACTCATGGAACCTTGTCAACACAAGCCATGCACCAAATCATAGCTTAATGATCCAAGGCAAAGCTGAAGCACCAAACCACGGTTGCTACCACTTCCACGGCCGTGGAAACCAACCGTGGTTTTTGCCAGACGGTTGTGACAGCTGTGCCACGATCTCATGGCCTTCTCTAGCAAAGTTGTAGTATAAAAGTGGTCCTGCAAGGCTGAGAGAAGGCATTCACTACACACCTTTCAATCCTCAATCCCCTATCATCCAATCAAAAACACTCTCTCAACAAGAAGATTCTCTCAATTGGAAGCTTGCAAGGAGGCTACCATTGGAGGAAGAAGAAGCTCCATTGGAGAAGAAGAGAAGAACACACCATTGCTAGTCTTTGATAAGTTTTTGTGAAGATTTTCGGAATCGATTTCTAGAGTTGTAAGAATCGTTTAAACTTCTTTTGGAAGGGTTGTGAGTCTTTCTAATCTTACTTTCAGCTTGGTTTTGCTTGCTTCACTTGTTCATCTCTTTCTCTTCATTATCTTGCAAATGGAAGCCATGATTTTATGTTTGATGATTTCGATTGTTATGATGAATGTTGTAGGCTAAATAGATGCGATTCTAGGGTAAGGAAAGGATGGTTATGGCTAGGACTATGATAGGATGGACTTAGATTTGCCTTTGGATGACTTGTTTACTTGAACGAAGCCTCTATTGGAGTCCACGGTTTGTTCTTGCCAGTCCACGGCCGTGGAAGTGGTAGAACAGCCCGTGGTTTGCCTGGTTCGATGGATCTAAGTTCTAGATTGATTAGAATGTTGAAATCCTAGTGTTTGTTAAGTTAAATCTATCCTAGGGTGACCTAGTGTTAGCAACTAAGTGTTAGAAGAGACCTACCCGTTGATTCTACTCTTAGATTTCAAAGATGATAAACTCTAGGTAGTGGTGAGCCTCATAAGCCGCCATTGGACTAAGTGTGCTAGGATAGTTGTTTAGGACTTACCCTTCCGAGACTTACCCGGTAAGTATAGGTTAGATTCCTAGGTGACAATCCGGTTTGTGTGGAATTCCATTCCTTAGGCTCTTTGAGACTTACCCGGTGATGAGGCCTTAGGATTGGACTAGTGGACCATGAGACCTACCCGGTGATTGATCCCAATCTAGAAACACTTACTCCCAACATATTGTAGTTAATCCAAGGAATGATTAGATAGCTTGTGTCCTATGCCATAACTGGAATTTCCAACCCCTAGAATCAACCTTTTCTCTCTTTGATCATATATTTCGTGTTTGCCTTGTTTACATGTGGTGTTAGCTTAGTTGATTGTTTACCTTGCATGATTTGTGATCCTTGATTGATCACCTAAAAACCAACCAAAAACATTGAAATTTTCATTTCTTTATTTCTTTCTCTTTTCTTAGGCCTAGATCTTCACTAAACTCAATCACTTATCGAATCAATCTCACCTTAGTCTTTGTGTTCGACCTCGGAATACTATCCCTACTACAAAACGTCCCGTACACTGCGGGTTCGCTAGGAGTTAGGAGAAATATAACGAGTTTATAAATTGTAAGACTTTTGCGCATCTATCCCTAGATGTGACAAGTTTTTGGCGCCGTTGCCGGGGACTAGGTCTAGATTGAGACATTATTTGTGATTGTTTATAGTGTAGGTCTTTCCTGTTGCTTTTGATCTCTTTGGTTTGTGTCTTTGCTTTTCAGGACATCTCTCACTCTTTGAGTGTATGCGAATTTCTCGTGGCAAGGATTTAGCTCCATTCGATCCCGAACCGGAGAAAACCCTTAGATCTAGATCCAAGAGCATTCGAAAAGGAAAAGAGATGGCCGGAAGAGATCTCCAAGCTGAGTTGGATGAAGCTTTAGAGCAAATTAGGATAAGGGATGAAGTTTTGGAGAATGAAAGGAGACTTGCCAATGAGAGACAAGAGGCGACTAGGAGGGAGATTGAGGAGATTAGGCAAGCTCTTGTGCAAAGAGAGCTTAACCGTCAACAACCTCCTCCACCTCCACCTCCACCACAACCGCAGCCGGCGGTTAATATTCGGGTTGTGCCCATTGCTATGGAAGAGCCACAAAGGTTAGGGCAACATATGGTGTTACGCTCAGGATGTGACACGCAATGAGTTTTAAATTTATACTCTCGTTATAATTATCCTAACTCCTAGCGAAACCCGCAGTGTACGGGACATTTGTAGTAGGGATAGTATTCCGAGGTCGAACACAAAGACTAAGGTGAAATTGATTCGATTTTTGATTGAGTTTAGTAAAGATCTAGGTTAAAAGGAAAGAAAGAAATAAAGAAATGAAAATCTCAAATGTTTTTGGTTGGTTTTTGGTGATTAATCAAAGATCACAATTCATGCAAAGTAAACTATCAACTAATACTAACAAATCAATGCAACAAACAAGCTAAACAAGATATAGATCAAGGAAAAGGAAGATGGATTCTAGGGGTTAGATGTTCCGGTTATGGCATAGGACTCAAGCTATCTATTCTTTCCTTGGATTAACTATGATATGTTGGGGTTAAGTATTTCTAGATTGGGATCAATTACCGGGTAGGTCTCATGGTCCACTAGTCCATTCCTAAGGTCTCATTACCGGGTAAGTCTCTAAGAACCCTAGGATAGGAATTCTACACAAACCAGATTGTTACCTAGAGATCTAACCTATCCTTACCGGGTAAGTCTCGGAAGGGTTAGTTCTAAACAACCATCCTAGCACACTTAATCCAATGGCGGCTTATGAGGCTCACCACTACCTAGGGTTTGTCATCTTGAGATCTAAGAGCAAGGATTACCGGATAAGTCTCTCCTAACACTTAGTTGCTAACACTAGGTCTCCCTAGGATAGATTTAACTCAACAAACACTTAGGATTTCAACATTCTAACAATCTAAAGCTAGATCCATCGAATTAGGTAAGATCACGGTTTGTTCTACCTTTCCACGGCCGTGGTTTGGCAAGAACTAGCCGTGATTCCTAACAGAAACTACGTTCATGCACACAAGTCATCCAAAGGTAAATCTAAGTCCATCCTATCATAGTCCTAGCCATAACCATCCTTTCCTCACCCTAGAACCACATCTATTTAGCCTACAACATTCATAATAGAAATCGAAACAATCAAACATAAAATCATGACATCCATTTGCAAGATAATGAAGAGAAAGAGATGAACAAGTGAACTAAAACAAAACCAAGCTGAAAATAGAATTAGAACAACTCACAATCCTTCTTAAAGAAGGTTCAAATGGTTCATACAACTCTAGAAATTGATTCCGAAATTCTTCACTACAAAAGCTCTCTAAGTCTATCAATGGTGTGTCTTCTCCTCCTTCTCTCAAGCTCTTCTCCAATGGTGGTTTTCTTCTCCTTCCTTCTTCCAAAGAATCTTCTTGTTAAGAGAGTATTTTGATTGGATGATAGTGGATAATGGAGAGCTGCTCCAAGATGCTTTTCTCAGCCAATGAAGGACCACTTTTATAACAAATTTTGCATGAGCTGGCCATGAGAGTCGTGGCACAGCTGTCACAAGAATTTGGCAAAAACTACGGCCAAAATCACGGCCGTGGAATGTGCCAGTGAACCGTGGTTTGCACCAGAAACTTCGCCTTGGATCATTAAGCTGTGATTTGGTGCATGGCTTGTGTTGGCAAGGTTCCATGAGTCCTCCTTAGGTCCTAGTTTGCATCCCTATGAGTCCGAGGGCGTGTCATCTTGATGAACGATCCTCAAACGCATCGTTTTAGCTCCTAAATCTCCCAAAATACCTACAAAGCAATGCACGAGTCCGTGTAGACGTCTATCTCGACAAAATACGTGAATTGAGTGCAAAACGTCATGAACTAGTGCTAAACCATGCGTGAATGAGCGAGAATTCTATCTAAATGATTACCTAAAACTAAGTCATAAATCGTGTTATCAAAATACCCCATACTTAAGGTTTGCTCGTCCCCGAGTAAATTCTCAACTATAGAATACGAGATAACATGATTTATGTATGCAGAAAAATGGCAAAATCTTTTTGGGTTTGTGCTTCTACTATTGGATCACCTTCAAAGTCATGTTTCATGGCAAAGGATAAGCAATCATGCATCAAACAAATGAAGACATGGAAGGAACAATTGTACTTAACTCAAAAGCATGCATGAAATGTAAAGATGAAGAAGTCAAGAAGATAAAGAGTACATCCAATCTAAATCACTAAGTCTTACAAACATGCAAATAGGTCATAAGGTCTTTGTGAAATAAAAGAGGCCAAGAAACGTAGTGATTAGGTGGGGATTTTTCTAGGTTATGTGATGCTAATCCAGGAATGGAACTAACTCCACAATCTTGTCCTCGATCAACTTCTCTCAAGTGTATATTTTTCCCTACCTTTCTTTCTTTTCTTTTTCTTTGACTTATTTTTGAGACAATGGCATTGGTGTACAATAGCCGAAACCTTGGTGATTAGCCATCCTCGGGCTTTTTCTATTTTTCGAGGTGCATCCACACCGGGCACACATACCAAAGCTCGTTAGGGCTATTGGTTTATTTGACTTTGGCAAGGCACCAACACCCGATTATGTGAAGTGTACCGAGTTACTTGTCATTTAAACCAACGCCCCCAAACCTATATTTTTGGCTACACTTCCACAACAATTTCAGCACTTCATTTATGACATTCCTTTCATCAACAACCTCACCCCACACTTGCTTCTCACACACATCAACACACTAACATGCTCCTATTCCCGGATGGGTCAAAAGAGGTCAAATTTATCTCAATTGAGGTGCTCAAGCAATCATGATTAAGATGAGAAGTAGAGAAAGATGAATTGCCTCATTCATTCCTAGATGGTATGCAAGAACTATCATGTAATTTCGATCTTCAATACTCAATCCATTCTAGGCAAACATCATGATCACAAATCATTCATAGAATTCAAGAGAAGTACTTCAAGTCCACATATGCATTCATCAATTTAACACATAAGGCCATCCATAGCCAATCCACAAGACAAGATTCATCATTAGGGTCATATCCAAGCCTCGAAAGCACAAAATTTTTTAATTTTTATGGGATTTTCGAAATGAGTATATACAATGCAAGTCATGTGCAAATCTTAAACTATCCTAGATGCTCATCATGCAAAAGATCATGCAAAACCCACCCCATACTTAGAAACACATTGTCCCCAATGTGATATACAAGTAAAGAAGAGTGAAAGAAGGTTCTCATAATGTAAAAGTGGTTTGCTATGGTATTTGGGATTCTCAAGTAGAAGTGATGTTGGATGATCCTTTCAACCATGGTAGAGAGCTCTAAGTGTTCATCTAAGCTTCGGGACCCGCGCTAGGCACCGCTAGCCGTCCAAGTTCCGCGTCCGCTCCACCCATAATTGATGAGGGGTTCATCATCATTGTTCCTATGTCAAGCAAGGCTTCCAATGCCACTAATGTTCTAGTACACACACGAAGTAGACAAAACACACACAAAGATAGAAAAATCTATAAAAAAAAGCAAAAACAAGAAAGGGAAAATGTTACCAATGGGTTGCCTCCCACCAAGCGCTTCTTTAAGGTCATTAGCTTGAACAAAAACTCGGGAGCGTCTACTCAAGGTAAAGTGGGGCAATCATATCCACCGGAGCTTCCGGGATATACTTCTTCAATCGGTGCCCATTTACCTTAAAGTTTTCACAATGCTCCCCTCCTATCTCAATAGCTCCATGGGAGAACATCTTCTTCACCACATATGGCCCGGTCCATCTTGATTTGAGCTTTCCGGGAAAGAGCCTTAGCCTTGAGTTGAAGAGAAGGACAAGATCTCCTTCACTCAACTCCTTGGGGATGATCCTCTTGACATGCCATCTTTTGGTTCTCTCCTTGTAAATCCGGGCATTCTCATAAGCATCCAACCGGATCTCCTCGAGGGCATTCAATTCAAGCAATCTCTTTTCTCCCGCCTCTTTGAGATCAAAATTTAGCCACTTAATGGCCCAATAAGCTCTATGCTCCATCTCTACCGGAAGGTGGCAAGACTTGCCATAGACCAATTTGTAAGGAGTGGTGCCAATCGGTGTCTTGAAGGCGGTTCTATATGCCCATAAGGCATCGTTGAGCCTCATAGCCCAATCTTTTCTCGTCCTAGAGACCGTCTTCTCAAGAATGGCCTTGATCTCCCGGTTGGAGATCTCCACTTGGCCACTAGTTTGGGGATGGTAAGGTGTCGCCACCTTATGAGTCACCCCATACTTAGCCAAAAGCGCTCCAAAGTTCCTATTTGTGAAGTGCTTCCCTCCATCACTAATGATCACCCTTGGTGTACCAAACCTAGGGAAGATCACTCGGTTGAAGAACCACACCACCACTTTGGCATAATTTGTAGGAGAGGCGATTGCCTCCACCCATCTCGACACATAGTCCACCGCCAATAGGATGTAGAGATTGTCACATGAAGAAGGGAATGGTCCCATGAAGTCCACACCCCACACATCAAATATTTCGACTTCTTGGATGTTGTTCAAGGGCATTTCATTCCTCCTTGAGATGTTGCCCGTCCTTTGGCAAGCATCGCATGCCGCTACGAAACCTTGCACATCTCTAAACAAGTTAGGCAATAAAAACCGGATTGCAATACCTTTGCACACGTTTTGTGTGAGCTAGCATGGCCTCCACATGGTAAGGAGTGACAATGACGGATCACACTCTCCATTTCATCTTCCGGTATGCATCTTCTAAACATTCCATCCGGCCCTCTCTTGAATAGAAGTGGTTCACTCCAATAGTAGTGCCTCACATCGTTGAAGAACTTCTTTCTTTGTGCATATGTCAATCCGGGAGGCACTTCCTCACACACTAAGTAGTTCACAATGTCGGCATACAATGGCTCATTTCCTCTAGACACTTGGAACAAGCATTCCTCCACCATTTGCAATTGCTCATCTCGGAATGAGTCATCAATTGGGATGTCATCTCTTTCAAGCTCTAATGGTGGGAGCCTACTAAGGTGATCCGCCACCGAGTTCTCGGATCCCTTCTTGTCCCGGATTTCCAAATCAAATTCTTGTAGAAGAAGGATCCACCGAATCAACCTAGGCTTGGCATCCTTCTTGGTAAGTAGACAACGGATCGCAGCATGATCCGTATAAACTATGACCTTCGCTCCAACAAGATATGAGCGGAACTTCTCAAATGCATACACAACCGCTAGCAACTCCTTCTCGGTGGTAGCATAATTGAGTTGGGCATCATCTAGTGTCTTGCTAGCATAATAAATGGCATGAGTGCGCCCATCTTTCCTTTGCCCCAAAACAGCCCCAACGGCTACATCGCTTGCATCACACATGATCTCAAATGGTAAACTCCAATCCGGAGGTTGCATGATAGGTGCGGAGATCAAAGCGTTCTTCAACCTACAAAAAGCCTCAAGACAATCTTCGGAAAAGACAAAATCAACATCCTTCATTAGTAGGTTAGTGAGAGGCTTAGAAATTTTAGAGAAGTCTTGAATAAACCTCCGGTAAAAACCGGCATGCCCTAAGAAACTCCTTACCCCTTTCACCGAGGTAGGTGGTGGCAACTTCTTTATTGTTTCAATCTTGGCTCTATCAACCTCAATGCCACGGTTAGACACCAAGTGTCCTAACACAATGCCTTCACTTACCATGAAGTGGCATTTTTCCCAATTCAAGACAAGATTTGTCTCCTCACATCTTTGCAATACTAATGACAAGTTAGCCAAGCAATTATCAAAGGAAGAACCATAAACAGAGAAATCATCCATGAACAATTCCATGATATTTTCTATGTATTCCGAAAAGATAGCCATCATACACCTTTGGAAGGTGGCGGGTGCATTACACAACCAAAATGGCATTCTTCTATATGAAAAAGTACCCCATGGACATGTAAAGGTTGTTTTCTCTTGGTCATCGGGGTGGATAGGGATTTGGAAGAATCCACTATAGCCATCTAGATAGCAAAAATGAGAGTGTTGAGCTAACCTTTCTAGCATTTGGTCAATGAAGGGGAGAGGGAAGTGATCTTTCCTAGAGGCCATGTTCAATTTCCTATAATCAATGCACATCCTCCACCCCGTAACCGTCCTAGTCGGGATTAGTTCATTGTTCTCATTAGTCACTACGGTCATCCCACCCTTCTTAGGTACTACATGAACGGGACTAACCCACTTACTATCTGAGATAGGGTAGATAATTCCCGCATCTAGCAACTTAATGATTTCCTTTTTGACTACCTCTTTCATTATAGGATTCAATCTCCTTTGATGTTCAATAGAGGGTTTATGATTATCTTCCATCATTATCTTATGCATGCACAAAGAAGGTTTTATGCCAACAAGGTCATCAATAGTATAGCTAATGGCTTTCCTATGCAATCTTAGTTCATGCAACAACTTAGCAAGTTCATCATCACTCAAGCATGCATTTACAATCACCGGATATGTAGAATCAACACCAAGGAAAGCATACTTTAAATGAGAGGGAAGGGGTTTGAGTTCAAGTTTAGGAGGACCTTTATCGGTTGGAGACGATCCAAATAAGGTTGGATGAGATGAATCCAAAGCAAATGAAGACTCTCCATAGCTCCTGGAAGCTTGATCATCATCAAAAACTGATTCAGGGGAAATCACGGTCAACTCCACGGTCTACTTCAGGTCCACGGCCGTGGAACTTGCCTGGCTTGTTTTCTGTGGCTTTACAGAGAGTTTGACGGCCGTGGAACACAAATCTCGACCGTGGAACCTACAACTGTTCAGCTCCTCTTCGTGGCCTTCATCTTGAGCACTTGTCTCCTCTTCTAATGCTTCTAAGGATTTGATCTCTTCATTGCAAGCCTCCTCAACACCTTCCTCCATCATGCTTAAGGCAAGAACCTTTTCCAAGGGATCCTTGATCAAGATCGAGCTCACAATTTCTCTAGATTCCTCTTGCTCGACTATGTTGAAGACATCCTCATCAAGGGTTGGCCCTTTCATCATTGTGGACAATTTGAACTTGATGTTCTCCTCTCCAATGTTGAAGGAGAGAGTTCCATTCTTGCAATCCACTAGGCATCCGGAGGTGGCTAGGAAAGGTCTTCCTAAGATGATGGGAACCAGATAATCCGCCGGAATGTCCAAGACGACAAAGTCAATTGGCACATAGAATCCTCCTAGTTGCACCGAGATGTCTTATAAAATCCCAACCGGATGAGTGATAGAACGGTCCGCCATATAGAGGGTCATCTTGACCGGTTTTGGCTCTCCTAGCCCAACCTTGTTGCAAAGTGCAAGCGGTATGATGCTTACACTCGCTCCAAGATCACAAAGGGCCTCGTACTTCACATCTCCCACTCCTATTGGGACACAAAAAGAGTCCGGGTCTCTTAGCTTGGGAGGCATCTCCTCCTTCATTGTTTGGATCAATTCCGAGGATCTCTTGGTCATTCTTATCTCCCCATACTCCTCCAACTTCCTTTTGTTGGAGAGTATCTCCTTTAAGAACTTGCCATATGCCGGCATTCCTAAAATGGCATCCATGAACGGAATGTTAATATGCAATTGAGACATTAGTTCAAGGAACTTACCAAAATGATTATCCAAGCGAGCTCTTGCTCGTGATTGCGGGAACGGTAGTGGTGGCTTGTATGGAGGCGGTGCCACATAAGTTGGCTCTACATCCTTGCTCTTGCCTCCATCTTCTTGCAACTTTCCCTCTTCTACCACTACTTGCTTTCCCTTAGCATTGTCCTTGGGCAAAGGATCCTTCATACTCAACCCACTCCTCGTTGTGATAGCCAACACTTGGCCTCTTGGGTTGTCTTCGGTTCTTCCGGGAAGCTTTCCCGGATCTCTATGGGCTTCACCCGCCTTTTGGAACACTTGTGCTTCCAAAACCTTTTGAGCCTTAGAGATTGAAGTCACGGTGCTCTCAAGACCACTCAACCTTCCAAGCAATTGCTCAAACATTATTTCGGTTCTATCCTTTGGAGGTTGAGTAAATCCGGGTGGAGGTTCTTGTGAAGCTCTTGGTGGTGGAGTTGTGCTTGTGGAAGCACTTGAGGAGTTGCTTGGTTCTTCAAAGTTGTAGCACACAACTCCCTCAAGGACTTCAATTCATTGTTCATGGCGTCAAGCTTGAAATTGCTCATGGTGACTTCACTCACCTCATATGCTCCCGCCTTTCTTCCTTCACTCTTCCTATGGGAATATTTCTCAATCACTAGAGCTTGCTTCTCCACAAACTCCCATGCCTCATCTACATACTTCTCCATAAAAGTCCCACCGGAAAGAGATTTGAGCTTGAATTGGCTATCTTCATCAAGTCCTTTGAAGTAGATCTCCAATAGCTCAATTTTTGGTATGCCATGGTGTGGACAATCAAGGAGAAGATCTTTGAACCTCTCCCAAGACTTGAACAAGCTCTCTCTATCCTTCATCACGAAGGCATTGATCTTCCCTCTTAACTCGGTAGTCTTGGAAGGTGGGAAGAACTTAGTCAAGAACTCGGTTGTCATCTCCTCCCAAGTACCAACTCGCCCTTGTGGAATAGATTGATACCAAGCCAAGGCCTTGTCCTTAAGAGAGAAGGAGAAAGCCCTAAGCTTATGGTTGTTGCTCTCCAATCTAGGCGGTCTTAGAATCTCCATCAAGATCTCATAATTCATCAAATGTTGATGAGGAGACTCTCCTTCCATCCCTCCAAATTGATTATGCCGGATCATTTGTAGAACTTGAGGGCGGAGCTCGTAATCATGGGCTGCGGGATCTCCTAAGTTCACACCCGGACGGTGTGCTCTTTGTGCCGGATCCATACGTTGCCCCAACGTTTGTGGCTCTTCCATAGCAATGGACACAACCCTAATATTCACCGCCGCCGGCTGCGGTTGTGGTGGAGGTGGAGGAGGTTGTTGACGGTTAAGCTCTCTTTGCACAAGAGCTTGCCTAATCTCCTCAATCTCCCTCCTAGTTGCCTCTTGCCTCTCATTGGCAAGTCTCCTTTCATTCTCCAAAGCTTCATCCCTTATCCTAATTTGCTCTAAAGCCTCATCCAACTCAGCTTGGAGATCTCTTCCGGCCATCTCTTTTCCCTTTTTAATGCTCTTGGATCTAGATCTAAGGGTTTTCTCCGGTTCCGGATCGAATGGAGCTAAATCCTTGCCACGAGATCTTCGCATACACCTAAAGAGTAAAAGATGTCCTGAAAAGCAAAGATACAAACCAAAGGGAGATCAAAAGTAACAAGAAAGATCTACACTAATAAACAATCACGAAATAGACTCAATCTAGACCTAGTCCCCGGCAACGGCGCCAAAAACTTGTTACGCTCAAGATGTGACACGCAATGGGTTTTAAATTTATACTCTCGTTATAATTATCCTAACTCCTAGCGAAACCCGCAGTGTACGGGACATTTGTAGTAGGGATAGTATTCCGAGGTCGAACACAAAGACTAAGGTGAAATTGATTCGATTTGTGATTGAGTTTAGTAAAGATCTAGATTAAAAGGAAAGAAAGAAATAAAGAAATGAAAATCTCAAATGTTTTTGGTTGGTTTTTGGTGATTAATCAAAGATCACAATTCATGCAAAGTAAACTATCAACTAATACTAACAAATCAATGCAACAAACAAGCTAAACAAGATATAGATCAAGGAAAAGGAAGATGGATTCTAGGGGTTAGATGTTCCGGTTATGGCATAGGACTCAAGCTATCTATTCTTTCCTTGGATTAACTATGATATGTTGGGGTTAAGTATTTCTAGATTGGGATCAATTACCGGGTAGGTCTCATGGTCCACTAGTCCATTCCTAAGGTCTCATTACCGGGTAAGTCTCTAAGAACCCTAGGATAGGAATTCTACACAAACCAGATTGTTACCTAGAGATCTAACCTATCCTTACCGGGTAAGTCTCGGAAGGGTTAGTTCTAAACAACCATCCTAGCACACTTAATCCAATGGCGGCTTATGAGGCTCACCACTACCTAGGGTTTGTCATCTTGAGATCTAAGAGCAAGGATTACCGGATAAGTCTCTCCTAACACTTAGTTGCTAACACTAGGTCTCCCTAGGATAGATTTAACTCAACAAACACTTAGGATTTCAACATTCTAACAATCTAAAGCTAGATCCATCGAATTAGGTAAGATCACGGTTTGTTCTACCTTTCCACGGCCGTGGTTTGGCATGAACTAGCCGTGATTCCTAACAGAAACTACGTTCATGCACACAAGTCATCCAAAGGTAAATCTAAGTCCATCCTATCATAGTCCTAGCCATAACCATCCTTTCCTCACCCTAGAACCACATCTATTTAGCCTACAACATTCATAATAGAAATCGAAACAATCAAACATAAAATCATGACATCCATTTGCAAGATAATGAAGAGAAAGAGATGAACAAGTGAACTAAAACAAAACCAAGCTGAAAATAGAATTAGAACAACTCACAATCCTTCTCAAAGAAGGTTCAAATGGTTCATACAACTCTAGAAATTGATTCCGAAATTCTTCACTACAAAAGCTCTCTAAGTCTATCAATGGTGTGTCTTCTCCTCCTTCTCTCAAGCTCTTCTCCAATGGTGGTTTTCTTCTCCTTCCTTCTTCCAAAGAATCTTCTTGTTGAGAGAGTATTTTGATTGGATGATAGTGGATAATGGAGAGCTGCTCCAAGATGCTTTTCTCAGCCAATGAAGGACCACTTTTATAACAAATTTTGCATGAGCTGGCCATGAGAGTCGTGACACAGCTGTCACAAGAATTTGGCAAAAACTACGGCCAAAATCACGGCCGTGGAATGTGCCAGTGAACCGTGGTTTGCACCAGAAACTTCGCCTTGGATCATTAAGCTGTGATTTGGTGCATGGCTTGTGTTGGCAAGGTTCCATGAGTCCTCCTTAGGTCCTAGTTTGCATCCCTATGAGTCCGAGGGCGTGTCATCTTGATGAACGATCCTCAAACGCATCGTTTTAGCTCCTAAATCTCCCAAAATACCTACAAAGCAATGCACAAGTCCGTGTAGACGTCTATCTCGACAAAATACGTGAATTGAGTGCAAAACGTCATGAACTAGTGCTAAACCGTGCGTGAATGAGCGAGAATTCTATCTGAATGATTACCTAAAACTAAGTCATAAATCGTGTTATCATATGGATCTGGCACAAAGAGCACACCGTCCGGGTGTGAACTTAGGAGATCCCGCAGCCCATGATTACGAACTTCTCCCTCAAGTTCTACAAATGATCCGGCATAATCAATTTGGAGGGATGGAAGGAGAGTCTCCTCATCAACACTTGATGAACTATGAGATCTTGATGGAGACTCTTAGACCGCCTAGATTGGAGAACAACAACCATAAGCTTAGGGCTTTCTCCTTCTCTCTTAAGGACAAGGCCTTATCTTGGTATTAATCTATTCCACAAGGGCGAGTGAGTACTTGGGAGGAGATGACAACCGAGTTTTTGACTAAGTTCTTCCCACCTTCCAAGACTACCGAGTTAAGAGGGAAAATCAATGCCTTTGTGATGAAGGATAGAGAGAGTTTGTTCAAGTCTTGGGAAAGGTTCAAAGATCTTCTCCTAGATTGTCCACACCATGATATACCGAAAATTGAGCTATTGGAGATCTACTTCAAAGGACTTGATGAAGATAGCCAATTCAAGCTCCAATCTCTTTCCGGTGGGACTTTCATGGAAAAGCATGTGGATGAAGCTTGGTAGTTTGTAGAGAAACAAGCTTTAGTGATTGAGAAGTACTCCCATAGGAAGAGTGAAGGGAGAAAGGCGGGAGCATATGAGGTGAGTGAAGTCACCATGAGCAATTTCAAGCTTGACGCCATCAACAACGAGCTAAACTCAATCACTTATCGAATCAATCTCACCTTAGTCTTTGTGTTCGACCTCGGAATACTATCCCTACTACAAAACGTCCCGTACACTGTGGGTTCGCTAGGAGTTAGGAGAAATATAACGAGTTTATAAATTGTAAGACTTTTGCGCATCTATCCCTAGACGTGACAAGTTTTTGGCGCCGTTGCCGGGGACTAGGTCTAGATTGAGACATTATTTGTGATTGTTTATAGTGTAGGTCTTTCCTGTTGCTTTTGATCTCTTTGGTTTGTGTCTTTGCTTTTCAGGACATCTCTCACTCTTTGAGTGTATGCGAAGATCTTGTGGCAAGGATTTAGCTCCATTCGATCCCGAACCGGAGAAAACCCTTAGATCTAGATCCAAGAGCATTCGAAAAGGAAAAGAGATGGCCGGAAGAGATCTCCAAGCTGAGTTGGATGAAGCTTTAGAGCAAATTAGGATAAGGGATGAAGCTTTGGAGAATGAAAGGAGAATTGCCAATGAGAGACAAGAGGCGACTAGGAGGGAGATTGAGGAGATTAGGCAAGCTCTTGTGCAAAGAGAGCTTAACCGTCAACAACCTCCTCCACCTCCACCACAACCGCAGCCGGCGGTTAATATTCGGGTTGTGCCCATTGCTATGGAAGAGCCACAAACGTTAGGGCAACGTATGGATCCGGCACAAAGAGCACACCGTCCGGGTGTGAACTTAGGAGATCCCGCAGCCCATGATTACGAGCTCCTCCCTCAAGTTCTACAAATGATCTGGCATAATCAATTTGGAGGGATGGAAGGAGAGTCTCCTCATCAACACTTGATGAACTATGAGATCTTGATGGAGACTCTTAGACCGCCTAGATTGGAGAGCAACAACCATAAGCTTAGGGCTTTCTCCTTCTCTCTTAAGGACAAGGCCTTAGCTTTGTATCAATCTATTCCACAAGGGCGAGTGAGTACTTGGGAGGAGATGACAACCGAGTTTTTGACTAAGTTCTTCCCACCTTCCAAGACTACCGAGTTAAGAGGGAAAATCAATGCCTTCGTGATGAAGGATAGAGAGAGTTTGTTTAAGTCTTGGGAAAGGTTCAAAGACCTTCTCCTAGATTGTCCACACCATGGTATACCGAAAATTGAGCTATTGGAGATCTACTTCAAAGGACTTGATGAAGATAGCCAATTCAAGCTCCAATCTCTTTCCGGTAGGACTTTCATGGAAAAGCATGTGGATGAAGCTTGGGAGTTTGTAGAGAAACAAGCTTTAGTGATTGAGAAGTACTCCCATAGGAAGAGTGAAGGGAGAAAGGCGGGAGCATATGAGGTGAGTGAAGTCACCATGAGCAATTTCAAGCTTGACGCCATCAACAACGAGCTAAAGTCTTTGAGGGAGTTGTGTGCTATAACTTTGAAGAACCAAGCAACCCCTCAAGCGCAAGTGCAAGCAAACTTGTCTTCCAAGGAGGAAGATGTGAACTACATGGGAAGGGGCAACTACAACAACTATCAAGGCCCAAGGAACTTCAACAACAACCGACAATTCAACAATTACCGGCCCAACCATAACCATTCCGGGTTTTCCTATTCTAATTCGGATGGAGCCTTGAACCCTCCAGCTTCCACAAGCGCAGCTCCACCACCAAAAGCTTCACAAGAACCTCCACCCGGATTTACTCAACCTCCAAAGGATAGAACCGAGGTGATGTTTGAGCAATTGCTTGGAAGGTTGAGTGGTCTTGAGAGTACGGTGACTTCCATTTCTAAAGCTCAAAAGGTGTTGGAAGCACAAGTGTTCCAAAAGGCGGGTGAAGCTCTTAGAGATCCGGGAAAGCTTCCCGGAAGAACCGAAGACAACCCAAGGGGCCAAGTGTTGGCCATTACAACGAGGAGTGAGTTGAGTATGAAGGATCCTTTGCCCAAGGAGAATGCTAAGGGAAAGCAAGTAGTGGTAGAGGAAGAGATATTGCAAGAAGATGGAGGCAATAGCAAGGATGTTGAGCCAACATATGTGGCACCGCCTCCATACAAACCACCACTACCGTTCCCTCAATCACGAGCAAGAGCTCGCTTGGACAAGCACTTTGGTAAATTCCTTGAACTAATGTCTAAATTGCATATTAACATTCCGTTCATGGATGCTATCTTAGGTATGCCGGCATATGGCAAGTTCTTGAAGGAGATACTCTCCAACAAAAGGAAGTTGGAGGAGTATGGGGAAGTAAGGATGACTAAGAGGTCCTCGGAATTGATCCAAACCATGAAGGAGGAAATGCCTCCTAAGCTAAGAGATCCGGGATCCTTTTGTGTGCCAATCGGAGTAGGGGAAGTGAAGTATGAAGCCCTTTGTAATCTTGGGGCAAGCGTAAGCATTATACCGCTTGCACTATGCAACAAGGTTGGGCTAGGAGAGCCAAAACCGGTCAAGATGACCCTCTACATGGCAGACCGTTCAATCACTCACCCGGTTGGGATCTTGGAGGACATTCCGGTGCAACTAGGGAAGTTCTATGTGCCGATTGATTTTGTTGTCTTGGATATTCCGGCGGACTATCCGGTTCCCATCATCTTAGGGAGACCTTTCCTAGCCACTTCCGGATGCTTGGTAGATTGTAAGAATGGAATTCTCTCCTTCAACATTGGAGAAGAGAATATCAAATTCAAGCTGTCCACAATGATGAAAGGGCCAACCCTTGATGAAGATGTGTTCAACATTGTCGAGCAAGAGGAGTCTAGAGAAGTTGTGAGCTCGATCTTGATCAAGGACCCCTTGGAGAAGGTTCTTAGTTTAAGTTTGATGGAAGAAGGTGTTGAGGAGGCTTGCAATGAAGAAATCAAGGCCTTAGAAGCATTAGAAAAGGAGACAAGGGCTGAAATTGAAGACCACGAGAGTATGCTGAGTTCCTGTAGGAACCACGGTCGTGGAAGGTGTTCCACGGCCGTAGAACTCTCTGGAAAGCTCCAAAGAGCAAGCTTGGCAAGGTCCACGGCCGTGGAAGTTCCAGGATCCGTGGAGTTGCCCGTGGTTCCCCCAGAAGCAACCCTTGTTGTTGATCAAGCTTCAAGGAGCCTTGGAGAGCCTTCATTTGCTTTGGATTCATCTCAACCAACGTTATTTGGATCGTCTCCACTCGATAAAGGTCCTCTTAAACTTGAACTCAAACCCCTCCCCTCTCATTTGAAGTATGCTTTTCTTGGTGATAATTCTACATATCCGGTGATTGTGAATGCATGCTTGAATGATGATGAACTTGCTAAGTTGTTGCATGAGCTAAGATTGCATAGGAAAGCCATTGGCTATACTATTGACGATTTAGTTGGCATAAAACCTTCTTTGTGCATGTATAAGATATTGATGGAAGATAACCATAAACCTTCTATTGAGCATCAAAGAAGATTGAATCCTATAATGAAAGAGGTAGTCAAGAAAGAGATCATTAAGTTGCTAGATGCGGGAATCATCTACCCTATTTCGGATAGTAAGTGGGTTAGTCCCGTTCATGTAGTTCCTAAGAAGGGTGGGATGACCGTAGTGACTAATGAGAACAATCAACTAATCCCAACTAGGACGGTTACGGGATGAAGGATGTGTATTGACTATAGGAAATTGAACATGGCCTCTAGGAAAGATCACTTCCCTCTTCCTTTCATTGACCAAATGCTAGAGAGGTTAGCTCAACATTCTCATTTTTGCTATTTAGATGGCTATAGTGGATTCTTCCAAATCCCTATCCACCCCGATGACCAAGAGAAAACCACCTTTACATGTCCATGGGGTACTTTTGCATATAGGAGAATGCCATTTGGGTTGTGTAATGCACCCGCCACCTTCCAAAGGTGTATGATGGCCATATTTTCCGAGTACATTGAGAATATCATGGAAGTGTTTATGGATGATTTTTCTGTTTATGGATCTTCCTTTGATGATTGCCTAGCTAACTTGTCCTTAGTACTTAAAAGATGTGAGGAGACAAATCTTGTCTTGAATTGGGAGAAATGCCATTTCATGGTAAGTGAAGGTATTGTGTTGGGACACTTGGTGTCCAACCGTGGCATTGAGGTTGATAGCGCCAAGATTGAAACGATAGAGAAGTTGCCACCACCAACCTCGGTGAAGGGGGTAAGGAGTTTCTTAGGGCATGCCGGTTTTTACCGGAGGTTTATTAAAGACTTCTCTAAAATTTCTAAGCCTCTTACTAACCTACTAATGAAAGATGTTGAGTTTGTCTTCTCCAAGGATTGCCTTGAAGCTTTTTGTAGGTTGAAGAACGCTTTGATCTCCGCACCTATCATGCAACCTCCAGATTGGAGTTTACCGTTTGAGATCATGTGTGATGCAAGTGATGTAGCCGTTGGGGCTGTTTTGGGGCAAAGGAAAGATGGGCGCACACATGCCATTTATTATGCTAGCAAGACGCTAGATGATTCCCAACTCAATTATGCTACCACCGAGAAAGAGTTGCTAGCGGTTGTGTATGCATTTGAGAAGTTCCGCTCATATCTTGTTGGAGCGAAGGTCATTGTGTATACGGATCATGCTGCGATCCGTTATCTACTTACCAAGAAGGATGCCAAACCTAGGTTGATTCGGTGGATCCTTCTTCTTCAAGAATTTGATTTAGAAATCCGGGACAAGAAGGGGTCCGAGAATTCTGTGGCGGATCACCTTAGTAGACTCTCACCGTTAGAGCTTGAAAGAGATGACGTCCCGATTGATGACTCATTCCGGGATGAGCAATTGCAAATGGTGGAGGAGTGCTTGTTCCAAGTGTTTAGAGGAAGTGAGCCATGGTATGCCGACATTGTGAACTATCTTGTGTGTGAGGAAATGCCTCCCGGTTTGTCATATGCCCAAAGGAAGAACTTCTTCAAGGATGTGAGGCATTACTATTGGAGTGAACCACTTTTGTTCAAGAGAGGGCCGGATGGAGTGTTTAGAAGATGCATACCGGAGGATGAGGTGGAGAGTGTGATCCGCCATTGTCATTCCTTGCCATGTGGGGGACATGCTAGCTCCCACAAGACATGTGCGAAGGTGTTGCAATCAGGCTTCTTTTGGCCAAGTTTGTTCAAGGATGTGCAAGGCTTTGTGGTAGCTTGTGATGCTTGCCAAAGGACGGGCAACATCTCAAGGAGGAATGAGATGCCCTTGAACAACATACAAGAAGTGGAGATATTCGATGTGTGGGGTGTGGACTTCATGGGACCATTCCCCTCTTTATGTGGCAACCTCTACATCCTATTGGCGGTTGACTATGTTTCAAGATGGATGGAGGCAATCGCCTCTCCCACAAATGATGCCAAAGTGGTGGTGCGGTTCTTCAACCGAGTGATCTTTCCTAGGTTTGGAACACCAAGGGTGATCATAAGTGATGGAGGGAAGCACTTCACTAATAGGAACTTTGGAGCACTTTTGGCTAAGTATGGGGTAACTCACAAGGTGGCAACACCTTACCATCCCCAAACTAGTGGCCAAGTGGAGATCTCCAACCGGGAGATAAAGGGAATTCTTGAGAAGACGGTCTCTAGGACGAGAAAGGATTGGGCTATGAAGCTCGATGATGCCTTGTGGGCGTATAGAACCGCTTTCAAGACACCGATTGGCACCACCCCTTACAAGTTAGTCTATGGCAAGTCTTGCCACCTTCCGGTAGAGATGGAGCATAGAGCTTATTGGGCCATTAAGTGGCTAAATTTTGACCTCAAGGAGGCCGGAGAAAAGAGGTTGCTTGATATGAACGCTCTTGAGGAGATCCGGTTGGATGCCTATGAAAATGCCCGGATCTACAAGGAGAGGACCAAACGTTGGCATGACAAGCGCCTCATCCCGAAGGAGTTGAGTGAAGGCGACCTTGTCCTTCTCTTCAACTCAAAGGCTGCGGCTCTTCCCCGGAAAGCTAAAGTCAAGGTGGACCGGTCCTTATGTGGTGAAGAAGATCTTTCCCCATGGAGCAATTGAGATAGGAGGGGAGCATTGTGGAGATTTTAAGGTGAATGGGCACCGGTTGAAGAAGTATATCCCGGAAGCTCCGGTGGACATGATTGCCCCACTTCACCTCGAGTAGACGCCCCTGAGTTTGGTCAAGCTAATGACCTTAAAGAAGCGCTTGATGGGAGGCAACCCATTGGTAACGTTTCCCCTTTTCGTTTTTATTTTTGTTTTTGATTTTTCTGTTTTTGTGTGTTTGGTGTGCTTTGTGTGTGTATGCTAGAGTCTTGGTAGCATTGGAAGCCTTGCATGGCATGTGAATGATGATGATGAATCCCTCATCAATTATGGGTGGAGCGAACGCGGAACTTGGACGGCTAGCGGTGCCTGGCGCGGGTCCCGACGCTTTGATGGACATTTAGAGCTCTCTACCATTGTTGATAGGATCATTCACCATCAATACACTTGAGAAATCCCAAATACCATAGCAAACCATTTTTACATTGTGAGAACCCTCTTTCACTCTTCTTTACTTCATTACCACATTGGGGACAATGTGTTTCTAAGTATGGGGTGGGGTTTGCATGATCCTTTGCATGATTAGCATCTAGGATAGTTTAATATTATCACATGTCTTGCATTGTATATACTCATTTCAAAGAAAAATCCAAAAAATCAGAAAATTTAAAAAAATTTTTGTGCTTTCTAGGCTTGGATATGACCCTAATGATGAATCTTGTCATGTGGATTGGCTATGGATGGCCTTATGTGTTAAATTGATGAATGCATATGTAGACTCGAAGTACTTACATTGAATCCCATAAATGGATTGTGATCATGATGTTTGCCTTGATTGGATTGAGTATTGAAAGTCGAAATTACATGCTAGTTCTTGCACATCAAATTAGGAATGAATGAGGCAATTCATCTTTCTCTACTTCTCATCTCGATCATGATGTTTGAGCACCTCAATTGATATAAATTTGACCTCTTTTAACCCATCCGGGAATAGGAGCATGTTAGTGTGTTGATGTGTGTGAAAAGCAAGTGTGGGGTGAAGATGTTGATGAAAGAATGTCATGAATAAAATGCCGAATTTGTTGTGAAAGTGTAGACAAAAATATAGGTTTGGGAACGTTGGTTTAAATGATGAGTAACTCGGCACCATTCACATAATCGGGTGTTTGTGCCTTGTTAAAGTCAAATAAACCAATAGTCCCAACGAGCTTTGGTATGTGTGCCCGGTGTGGATGCACCTCGAAAAATAGAAAAAAAACAGAGGACGGCTAATCACCAAGGTTTTGGCTTTTGTACACCAATGCCATTGTCTCCAAAATAAGTGAAAGAAAAATAAAAGAAAGAAAAGATGGAGAAAATATACACTTGTGGGAAGTTGATCAAGGACAAAATTGTGGAGTTAGTTCTATTCCCGGATTATCATCACATAGCCTAGAAAAATCCCCACCTAATCACAATGTTTCTTGGCCTTTTATCTCACAAAGCCCTTATAACCTATTTGCATGTGTGTAAGACTTAGTAATCTAGACTGGATATGCTCTTGATCATCTTGATTTCTTCATTTTTACGTTTCATGCATGCTTTCGAGTTAAGTACAATTGTCTTTCCATGCCTTCACTTGTTTAATGCATGATTGCTTGTCCATTGCCATGAAACATGACTATGAAGGTGATCCAATATTAGAAGCACAACTCCAAAAAGATTTTTCCATTTTTCTGCATACATAAATCATGTCATCTCTTAGTCTATAGTTGAGAACTTGCTCGGGGACGAGCAAACCTTAAGTATGGGGTATTTTTGATAACACGATTTATGACTTAGGTTTAGGTAATCATTTAGATAGATTTCTCGCTCATTCATGCATGGTTTAGCATTAGTTCACGACGTTTGCACTCAATTCACGTATTTTGTCGAGATAGACGTCTACACGGACTTTTGCATTGCTTTGTAGGTATTTTGGGAGATTTAGGAGCTTAATCGATACGTTTGAGGATCGTTCATCAAGATGACACACCCTCGGACTCATTAGGATGCAAGCTAGAGGCTAAGGAGGACTCATGGAACCTTGTCAACACAAGTCATGCACCAATTCATAGCTTAATGATCCAAGGCAAAGCTGAAGCACCAAACCACGGTTGCTACCACTTCCACGGCCGTGGAAACCAACCGTGGTTTTTGCCAGACGGTTGTGACAGCTGTGCCACGATCTCATGGCCTTCTCTAGCAAAGTTGTAGTATAAAAGTGGTCCTGCAAGGCTGAGAGAAGGCATCCACTACACACCTTTCAATCCTCAATCCCCTATCATCCAATCAAAAACACTCTCTCAACAAGAAGATTCTCTCAATTGGAAGCTTGCAAGGAGGCTACCATTGGAGGAAGAAGAAGCTCCATTGGAGAAGAAGAGAAGAACACGCCATTGCTAGTCTTTGATAAGTTTTTGTGAAGATTTTCGGAATCGATTTCTAGAGTTGTAAGAATCGTTTAACCTTCTTTTGGAAGGGTTGTGAGTCTTTCTAATCTTACTTTCAGCTTGGTTTTGCTTGCTTCACTTGTTCATCTCTTTCTCTTCATTATCTTGCAAATGGAAGCCATGATTTTATGTTTGATGATTTCGATTGTTATGATGAATGTTGTAGGCTAAATAGATGCGATTCTAGGGTAAGGAAAGGATGGTTATGGCTAGGAGTATGATAGGATGGACTTAGATTTGCCTTTTAATGACTTGTTTACTTGAACGAAGCCTCTGTTGGAGTCCACGGTTTGTTCTTGCCAGTCCACGGCCGTGGAAGTGGTAGAACAGCCCGTGGTTTGCCTGGTTCGATGGATCTAAGTTCTAGAATGATTAGAATGTTGAAAGCCTAGTGTTTGTTGAGTTAAATCTATCCTAGGGTGACCTAGTGTTAGCAACTAAGTGTTAGAAGAGACCTACCCGGTGATTCTACTCTTAGATTTCAAAGATGATAAACTCTAGGTAGTGGTGAGCCTCATAAGCCGCCATTGGACTAAGTGTGCTAGGATAGTTGTTTAGGACTTACCCTTCCGAGACTTACCCGGTAAGGATAGGTTAGATTCCTAGGTGACAATCCGGTTTGTGTGGAATTCCATTCCTTAGGCTCTTTGAGACTTACCCGGTGATGAGGCCTTAGGATTGGACTAGTGGACCATGAGACCTAACCGGTGATTGATCCCAATCTAGAAACACTTACTCCCAACATATTGTAGTTAATCCTAGGAATGATTAGATAGTTTGTGACCTATGCCATAACCGGAATTTCCAACCCCTAGAATCCGCCTTTTCTCTCTTTGATCATATATTTCGTGTTTGCCTTGTTTACTTGTGGTGTTAGCTTAGTTGATTGTTTACCTTGCATGATTTATGATCCTTGATTGATCACCTAAAAACCAACCAAAAACATTGAGATTTTCATTTCTTTATTTCTTTCTCTTTTCTTAAGCCTAGATCTTCACTAAACTCAATCACTTGCGAATCAATCTCACCTTAGTCTTTGTGTTCGACCTCGGAATACTATCCCTACTACAAAATGTCCCGTACACTGCGGGTTCGCTAGGAGTTAGGAGAAATATAACGAGTTTATAAATTGTAAAACTTTTGCGCATCTATCCCTAGACGTGACATCTGTCACGTAGCTCCGTACAGATAATGACTCCAAATCTTCAAAGCGTGAACCACCGCAGCCAACTCAAGTTCATGGGTAGGGTAATTCTCCTCATACGTCTTCAGTTGTCTAGACGCGTAAGCAATCACCTTACCCCTCTGCATTAGAACACATCCCAAGCCCAGCTTGGATGCGTCGCTGTAAACCATAAAACCCTCAATGCCCTCTGGCTGAGCTAGGATAGGATCAGAGGTCAACCTTTTTTTCAGCTCCTCGAAGCTTTGCAGGCACGGCTCGGACCATACGAACCTCGTAGACTTCCACAACAAGGAAGTGAGCGATCGGGCGATAACTGTAAAAAGCCCTCTACAAAACGCCGGTAATAGCCCGCCAGTCCTAAGAAGCTGCGTACCTCCTTGATGTTCTTAGGAGGTGGCCAAGAAGCTACTGACTCAATCTTTGCTGGCTCTTCCTTGATCCCTTCAGCTGAACGATGTGACCAAGGAATGCTACCTCAGACATCCAAAACTTGCACTTAGAGAGCTTGGCATAGAGCTCTCTATCATGTAAGACCTGAAGAACGATCCTCAAGTGTCCAACATTCTCCTCTCTACTGCGAGAGTAAACCAGAATTTCGTCGATGAAGACAACTACAAACTGGTCTAGAAATTCGATGAAGATGTTGTTCATCAACTCCATGAAGACTTCAGGTGCATTCGTAACCCCGAATGGCATCACTACAAACTCGTAGTGGCCATATTTGGTCCGAAATGCCGTCTTGGCTACGTCCTGCTCTCTCACCCTCAGTTGGTGATATCTAGATCTCAGATCGATCCTCGAAAACACTGAAGCTCCATGCAGCTGATCCAAAAGATCGTCGATAGGGAGAAATGGGTACTTATTCTTCATGGTCACCTTGTTCAGCTCTCGGTAGTCGATACATAACCTCATTGACCCGTCTTTCTTCCTAACGAAGAGAACTGGTGCGCCCCAAGGAGATACACTACGGCGGATGAAGCCCTTCTCTCCTTGAGTTGCTTCTTCAACTCAAGAATCTCGATAGGTGCCATACGATAAGGAGTCTTAGAGATCGGTCTCGTACCAGGCTCTAGCTCAATGCCAAAGTCTACACTCCTCTGTGGAGGTAAAATTGATGGCTCTCCAAAGACGTCAGCAAACTCGCAAGCTACTAGAATCCCCTCCAAAGCCGGACTCGCACTATCCTTCATAGCATAGCACCAAAAAGCCTCGTAACCCTGACTGATAAGTCTCACAGCTTGCACTGCACTGCTGATTATACCAGTCTTCCCGAGATCCCATCCTCGGAAGATCTCAACATGGCCTGCATCTGTAGTCACTGTCATTGTCCTCTTGCCGATGTCCAAAACTGCTCGATGTCGATCCATCCAATCCATACCCAGAATAACTTCTTCATGTACTAAGTACATGACGAAGAAGTCAGCTGGTCAATCGCGACCTCCCAATCTAATAGGGCAATCACGAACCTCTCGTGTACCTCAAATCTTACCCCCATCGGGTAATCCTATAAAGAAGGGTCTACCTTCTGCAGTAACTAAGGTCAATCTATCTATACATGCATCAGATATAAAAGAATGCGTAGCACCGGTATCAAAAAGAACTCTGACAGGAAAACCATTAATATGAATGTACATGTGGCTGCTGGAGTTGTCGGCTCTACAACACTCCTCAACTCATAAACTCTGGCTGATGCATTTCTGATGTTTGCAGATCCACCAACATGTTCTCTACCTCTCCCTTGTCCCAGAGTGGAACCTTGAGGAGTGGTAGAACCAGAAACCCTCTACTGTTGTTGCTGATACTGAGATCTTTGTCCTCCTCCAGCAACACTGGCATGTGAAGAACCCTGCTATGATAGTGCCTTGCCTTGAGGGCAAAACGTAGCTCTGTGTCCGGGCTTGCCACAAGAAAAGCAAGTCACTGCTGGCTTCTTGCAATCAGCTCGGATGTGTCCTACACCTCCGCAGTTATGACACTGTCTTCCTCTGTCAGAACTCTGCTGGAAACCAGAACGTCCTGGCGTCTGACTATGCCAAAAACCAGCTGCTCTAGCTCCAACACTAGATGTTCTAGTCTTTTGTCTCTTCTCAGGACCTCCTGTCTGAGAAGCTCTCCTATGACCTGGTCGGTCTCTCCCATAAGCAGAAGCTCTATCTTGATAGTCCGTCAAAGAATCACAACGGAAACCAGCAAGATAAGAGCGGGTAGACTCTCTCAACCTTCGAGAGAAAAGGTAAACATGCTGATCCTCAGGTGGTGCAGACGGACCCAACAAAGACAACTGTTTGCCCAAAAGCGTGCGTTCAATCAAGTCTTAAATTTATAAAACTAGAATAAAAGCAAGCGAACCCGCAGTGTACGGATCGACGTAGATTAGCAAATATTCCAGAGTATCGATCACATGGATTTGATGAAACAAAACCCAGTCTCAAGTTATCGAGCTAATAAAGGTATAAAGCTTTGCAAATATTAGGGAAAACAGAAACCCTAAAGATCCAAGTATCTAATTGTGGCAATCGATTCAAGATATACTAAAGAACTAAGGACAGAGTTAAGAGTTGCAAAGGTATGCTAAAGTAAAGCAATGTACGGTGAAGTTCCAAGACTTTATATGACTTATCTAAAGTCACGCTCTATAAAGGTTGTTGAGGCTTCAGTTTAGAAAGGATCTATGGACAAGAATTAATCTCAAATACCCAAACTTGTAACCCAAGGATCAAGATTAACTAAAACGATTAAGGTTGTGACACTCAAAATCGAAATAGAGGATGATGAGTCTCACTAATACCTAGAAAAGGGGAAACCAAGACTAGATTAAAGCTAATCTTTAACCTTGGATCAAAGTAAAAGCAAAGCTCGTAAACTAGGGTAAATCACGGTCAGATCTTGAGAACCACGGCCGTGAAACTCCAAGAACAGGCCGTGATTTGGGTTCGTCGACAATATTTCTCTAACTCTCAGGGTCCAATCAAATTATAATAGATCTATCATTATCTAAGCCACAACTATCAACCCTTCACCTTAGAATTGCTAAAGGGTTTTAGCCAACAATTATTGTCATGATATCAATATTCAAATCAAAGGGAATGAAAGATGAAAACCCTCGAATACTTAATAAAACTTCAAAACCAATTCTCAATTCCCAATACAAGAAGCGATAAACAATGGATTCAAAATATAGAACACAAAAACTCACAATGATCTAAGGTAAGTATGAAGAACAGGTTGTCAATCCGTCTTCAATGTCAAAACCTAAGAAAGAGGTTAAAACCTTTGGCGATCTTCAATCCACCCTAAGTAAGAATGCTCCAAGCAAAGTAAGCGGCCGTCAACGTCTCCGCGGGATCAAACGCAAATGTTGCGAGATTAAGCGGGCGTAAGCGCGGATCCCCAAAACTCTCTTTTCTGAACTTTTTATAAGACGGGAAAGAAATAACCGTCCAGGCCCATCACGTAAATAACGTGGCAAATAAAGTCTCGTCAAAAGATCGCCTAAATCACGGTCTCAAGGGTTCCCACGACTGTGGTTTAGGGCGTGGAAATGGATTACGGTCTCTTGTGACTTCCACGACCGTACTTTAGGCCGTGTAACTTACTGGAATGCTCCATGCTCATGATGCCAAGATCCACGGCCGTGGTTTAGAGCGTGGACTCTTTTACGGCTGTAATTCAGGGCGTGGAAGTATAGAATACTTGTAGTTTCCTTTGTGTCGTGACATTCTTCATCCTAGCTCCTTCCTTAGCTTCCTTGATGTGTTCCTAATCCTCGGATATGATCGAATACTCTCTTTTCTCTCTCAATAGCTCCCATTTAGCTTCTTTTTGCCTACAATCGACACAAAGCTAGTGTAGACATCCATATCGATAATAATAGAGGAACAAGCTAACAATTGCTTCTAAACTTCATCCATGTACACAATAATGAGAGGAAAACAACCAAAATAAGTGCCTAGAATATCGCAATATTTCATGCTAACAAAATACCCCATACTTGTCACTTGCTTGTCCCCAAGCAAGGTTTTCAAAAGCTTAAAATACAAGTTAGGATGAAATATGCATGCAATCTCAAAAAAAAACATTCTTTAGGTAAATGTGCTTCTAGTCAATAGATCATCCTCAAACCTTGCTTCATTCATCCTTGAAACGCTTATATACATAAACCAAAGAATGTAAGGCAAAGAAACATTATGAATCGCTTAAACTTTAAGACAAACATCATAACCTTCAAGTATTGTCAAAATCAAGCATAAGAAATTTCAATTTAGATCACCAAGTCAAATAACATTCTTTTGATCTTAAGGACTTTCAAGTAAGGTCTAGAATGCGGAAGGGAAGGAAACTTAGAAGGTATGTGGTGCATGAATCCGGGAAAATGAATAACCCAACTCTTTTTCTTTTTACTTTCAATTGCAACACCATCAACTTTGAGCTTTGCTCTCTTCTTTTTCACATTATTTTTCGACTTTACTTTTTGAAAGATGGATAGAGGTGCACAAAAACCGAAGCCTAGGAGATCGGCGTTTCTCAATTTCGAGATGCCTCAAACCCTTGACGCACATACCATAATTCGTTAGGAATATCGCTCAATCCGACTTTGGCAAGACACAAACACCCGGCTATGTGAATGGTGCCGAGTTACTCATTGTCATGATTGACTTCCCCAAACCTATTGATTCTATTCTTTGAATGCAAAAAATTTGCTTTCATGGCCCTCCCACATCAAACATGCCAAATATCAACTCCTCCAAATTCCCAGATGGGTAAGGGAGGCAAGTACTTTCATTGTGGGGCTAAGTGATCAAAGAAAGAAGAAAGAAAATCGAATTGCCTTAATCATTTCATAAAGAAGTATAAGAACTCATCATGTGATTTCAACCTCAATTTCTCAATATGATTTAGATAGAACTTTCACATTATGAAACTTGCAAGAAACGATAAAGAACACATTCAATTTCTTTTCAATCCATTATTTCGTTTAAGCATAGAATTGTCATCAAAACTCATTCCACAAGTAAGAACCATTATAGAAGTCATCTCTAATCTTAGAAGCACAAGAACTCTTTCAAAATTTTCCAAAATTTTCAAATTTTTATGGGTTTTTCAAACTTTTTCATGCAAAGCAATAATGAAACGTGTGACTATGAAAATGAAACATGCAAAGTATTATGGATAAAAGCAAGCAAGCAAATGTAATAGAGTTATTACAACACATAGTCACACTCCACCCCATACTTAGAACATACATTGTCCTCAATGTTCAAAAAAGAAATAAAGAAAAGAAGAAAAGGAAAATGAACTCACTAAAGACGGTGGTGGGGCGGCTGAACTGTCAATCCTCGAAGCTCATCATTGTGGTGGTGGTGGTGGTGGGAATGGATGGAACTCAAAGCTGAAGTGCCGCCCAAACTGCTGGAGGTAAATGTCTCTTATCATCCGATCATGCTCATCAGCCCGTACATCTCGAGTGTCCTGGCGGATCTCCAAGTCACTGACTCGCCTAGAAAGGTCGGTAGCCCACTCCAGTAGCTGCTCATACCAGGCCGGTGGCTGGCCGTACCATGCCGGTGCGTCCTGTGGAGTCGGTGCCGCCGGTGCTACTGGTACCTGATTGTACCATGGTGGTGGAGCTCCCATCCACTCCGGTTGTGCTCCGTACCAAGTGGGAGGAGTGTCTATCCATGTCGGCCTCTCACTCACGCTAGCACGGCGAGAGGAAGAGGCTCCTGAATGTCCAGCTGGTCGTGGTGAACGCCTGGGAGGGTCAGGGAAGTGTGCCGGCTGATCCGGGAAAGTACCAAAGTCCAGCTCCTCACCTCCTCCCTCAAAACCATCACCTCCTCCTATCTCCTCCTCAACATCTACAGCCGGTACCTCATCGGCGATATAGGGAGGTGCTACTAACCTATTCGCATACATAGCAGCGAAGGTCTGCTTCCAGTTATGGCATCCAGCCATAATGGAATACTCAGGGAGCCACGGAATGCCTCTACCTCCTCTCTCCTCCCATGGCATACCGGCGGTAGATGGACCGCGGTGCCTAGGGAAGATGATATCCCTCGTCATCAAACTATTGAGACCCTAAGGTCTCGCTGCAATCTTAGTAGAAGGAGAAAAATCTATCCCCAGCTGTCTAGCAATGTGGGTAACCATACCACCATATCCAATGTTGCCGGCTCTCTTATTCTTGAGCTTACTCATGGTGGAGGCTAAGATGGTAGCACAATCAGCAAGTCTACCGTGCAACATAGCATAAAGAAGAAACAACTCATCTGTCTTAATCTTCTGAGGGGTCTCGGTCCTAGGGAAAAGACACTCAGAAAGGACTCTATGGGCTATCTTCAAGGCTAAGTGATAGATGAGCTTAGCCTTGGTGTCAGCTGGTTGTCAGCGGTCCTTGCTAGCATAGATCATGGCAATGTCCTCCCAGAAGTCCTTAGCGTATACACCGCTAGGAAAGCGACCATTGAAGGTCTCTTGGAACCCAAAGAAGGCTCCGAACTCTAAGATCGAGAACTCGTAGTTCTCCTCCATCAGCCTAAAGGAAATTGTCCTATCCATAGCATTATGCTCAAAAGAGATCACAAACTCCCTAGTAATCTCCTCATATGCATCTTCCCTAACGACGGAGAAAACGATCAAACCGGCTCTATCTAGAAGCCAAGTTAGGTCATTCACCACATTCAGCGGCTCTAACTCCTCAAGAACTAAGTAGCACGGTCCTATGACCGGCCTCTTCTTGATCCTTTCTAAGGCATCGAGGTAATCCTCATGGATTGTTAGAATTCTAGGAGGTGGGGGTGATGGTGGCTCACTAGGGGGTACTTGGGAGGATGAGGAAGTGTCACCTTTTCTTTTCTTGCTCCTAGTCAACATTCTCCTTACAAAATCCATCTCAGAGAGAAAATCATGACCTGTTCTACAGAAACCACGGCCGTGGAACCTATAAAGACCGTGGTTCGGCTCTGTTTTGCTCAAATCTCAACAAACCAATCACCAAACTTAGCAAAGCCTGTCCTAGACTAATTTCAATCTCAATCCTATGCAATGTCTCTAAGTTCTTGCGAGAAATAGACCCGAATTGACAAAGTAGAGAAATAGAAGAAAAATCTAGGTTTTTGGATCTTTGAATCCAAATTCCGTCTTTTACAGGGATTGTCCACTTGATTTGTCGATTGGATCTTGTAGATGATTGGACATGCTTCACTTTAGCACCAAGAATCGTTCGAAACGGTTTCCGAACGAAGAATTGCGAGATGGGGAGGATTTTTGGACTTTAGGTTGTGGAAGAGGGGCGTGGAATTGGGGAATGGGGTGTTTTTGTGAAGGAAGGTGGTTTATATAATGGCCGTAAAATATTTGGAAAATCACGGTCACTCGGGGTGTTCCACGGCTGTGGTTTTGTACGGAACCGTGGTTTTGGTGATTTTTCTCAGACTTTTGCAAATTACGGTCACTATAGCTTCCACGACCGTGGTTTAGGGCGTAGAACTCTCTGTAATGTGCCAAAATCCAAGTTTCATCAATTCCTTCTAACTTTTTCCTTTCCATTGCCTATTCCATTGTTCCTGCATCCAAAAACACGACATACCGGGCGGTATCGAGGGCAAAAACAAAGCAAAAACAACTAAACTAATTTAATCTAAGAATGATAAACAAAAGCATAAGTGCAATACCTTGGCTTGCCTCCCAAGAAGCGCTTGTTTAAGGTCCGTAGCTAGACCGTACTCGCATCTATTCGAGTGCGGTAGGCGCGAACTCCTCAGCTTGGAGTTCCGGTGAATACTTCTTGAGTCGTTGACCGTTCACCTTAAAACTTCCGCCCTTTTCGCCCCATACTTCAACTTTAGTTATCTTGTCGATGCACTCCTCTATGATGTGTAAATGCTCATCTGAAAAGGAGTCATCTATAGGTAGATCGTCGTCCTCTAGATGTGGTAGACGACTCAAATGATCCGCAACAGAATTTTCCGAACCCTTCTTGTCACGGATCTCTAGATCGAATTCTTGTAGGAGAAGAATCCATCTAATCAGCCTTGGTTTCGCATCCTTCTTTGCAAGTAGATACCGGATCGCAACATGATCCGTGTATACAATCACCTTTGCACCTACAAGATAAGAACAAAACTTTTCAAATGCATAAACAATAGCTAGAAATTCCTTTTCAGTAGTGGCGTAGTTAAGCTGCGCTTCATCTAGCGTCTTGCTAGCTTAGTAGATAGCATGGGTTCGTCCTTCCTTCTTTTGCCCAAGCACAGCTCCTATAGCTACGTCACTTGCATCACACATAACCTCGAATGGAAGATTCCAATCCGGAGGTTGAATGATCGGGGTTGAGATTAGAGCTTCCCGAATCTTATGAAACGCATCTAAGCACTCCTGCGAGAAATCAAAAACTGCATCCTTCATCAATAGATTAGTAAGCGGTTTTGATATCTTAGAGAATTCCTTTATAAAACGTCTATAAAATCCAGCATGTCCTAGACAGCTTCTTATCCCCTTCACCGAAGATGGAGGAGAGAGCTTTTCTATGGTTTCTATCTTAGCCTTGTCTACCTCAATCCCTCTACTAGAGATCAAGTGTCCGAGTACAATGCCTTCCTTCACCACGAATTGACACTTTTCCCAATTAAGAACTAGGTTAGTGTCTTTACACCTTTGTAGCACAAGAGAAAGGTTAGAGAGACAATTTTCGAAAGAGGAACCATAAATAGAAAAGTCATCCATGAAAACCTCCATGACTTCCTCTATGTACTCCGAGAAGATAGCCATCATGCACCTTTGGAAGGTGGTTGGGGCATTACAAAGCCCGAACGGCATTCTCCTATAAGCGAACGTACCCCATGGGCACATGAATGTAGTCTTCTCTTGATCGTCCGGATGAATCGGGATCTGAAAGAAGCCACTATAACCGTCAAGATAGAAAAAATGAGAGTGTTGTGCTAACCTTTCAAGCATTTGTTCAATGAAGGGTAATGGGAAGTGATCCTTTCTAGTTGCATTGTTTAGCTTCCGGTAATCAATGCACATCCTCCATCCAGTCACGGTCCTTGTAGGAATGAGCTCATTGTTCTTATTGGTGATAACCATCATTCCTCCCTTCTTTGGAACAACCTGTACGGGACTCACCCACTTGCTATCGAAGATAGGGTAGATGATACCTGCATCAAGTAGTTTAAGAATTTCCTTCTTGACAACCTCCTTCATGGTCGGATTTAACCGTCTTTGAGGTTGTCGTGAAGTTCTAAAGTCTTCTTCCATTAGGATCTTATGCATGCATAATGAAGGCTTAATTCCTACTAGATTCTCTATAGTGTAACCTAAGGCTTTCCTATATTTCCTTAGAACAACCATAAGCTTACTATGTTCATCTTCACTTAGATCGGAACTAACAATTACCGGAAAGGTAGAATTAGATCCTAGAAATGCGTACCTTAGATGTGTGGGAAGCGGTTTCAATTCCATCACTATCGGAGTCTCTAGTGACTCTTGAGAAGTGTTCAATTCTTCCTTAGAAGTCTCTAAGGGTATAGAAGTTGTTGAAGAAGAGTCAAGAGCATTGGTGGAAAGAACGTAATTGTTCTTAGATTTTCCCAAAATTACGGCACCTCTGTTTCCTCCAAGGCCGTGGTTTAGGGCGTGGAGGTCAATTACGGCACCTCTGATAGTTCCACGGCCGTGGTTTTGGCCGTGTAACTTACTGGAGTCCTCTGAATAGCTAATTACGGTCATGTTGGTGGGAACCACGGCCGTGGAATAGCACGACTAGCCGTGATTTCTCACGTTTTCTGACCCATCGTAGAGTTTTTCAAACTCTTCTTCATGCACTTCCTTTAGCTCCTCCAAAGCTTCAATTTCCTCATTGCATTCCTCTTCCTCTCCTTTCTCCATAATGCTCATAGTGATCATCTTTTGCAATGGATCTTTGAATAGAATCGAACTTACTTCTTCTCTAGATAACTCTTTGTCATGGATGTTAATCATATCCTCTTCAAGAGCCGGTTCTTTCATCAAAGTGGAAAGAACGAACTCTACCTTTTCCTCTCCTATGTCGAAGGCGAGTCTAGCATTCTTGCAATCCACCACACAACCGGATGTTGCAAGGAACGGTCTTCCGAGTATGATCGGGACCGGGCTATCTGCAGGAATGTCAAGCACAACAAAGTATATTGGAACATAGAACTTACCAAGCTTGACCGGGACGTCTTCAATGACACCGACGGGACGAGTTATGGATCGATCCGCCATATATAACGTCATCTTCACCGGTTTAGCCTCGCCTAGACCGATCTTCCTACATAATGCAAGCGGAATGATGCTAACGCTTGCTCCTAAATCACATAATGCATCATATGTGACATCTCCTACTCCGATTGGAACACGAAATGACCCCGGATCTTTCAGCTTTGGGGGCATCTTTTCCTTCATAATTTTGATGAGATTTGACGATTCCGAACTCATCTTGACTTCTCCAAAATTTTCCAGTTTCCTCTTGTTAGAGAGGATCTCCTTTAAGAACTTTCCATATGCTGGCATACCTACAATTGCATCAATGAATGGTATATTAATATGCAGTTTGCTCATGAGTTCAATGAATTTACCGAATTGTTTGTCTAGACGCGCTCTTGCTCTAGATTGTGGAAATGGTAGGGGAGGTTTGTAAGCTGGAGGAGGAATGTAGATGTCTTCCTTCTCTTTCCCCTTTTCTTTCTCTGTTTCGACGGGAACTTCAACAAACTTAGGTTGCGGGTTGGTGGTAGTTGCTCCGCTCCTAGTTGTGATAGCCATCACCCTTCCTTTCGGGTTATCCTCCGTCTTTCCTGGAAGTTTTTCTTGGTTTCTAGGAACTTCCTCAGCATTGTTGAACATTTGGTTTTCTAAAACCTTTTGGGCTTTATCAACCTTAGTGATGTGACTCTCCAATCCTTGAAGCTTTCCTAAAATCGTTTCCAGCATGGGATCGGGCTTCTCTTTCCCCGAAGTGCTTCCACTATTAGATGTTTGCCCTTGGCTTTTCAAAGGAATGAAAGAAGAAGATGGTGGAGTTAGTGAATTTCCTGAATTGGGATAAGAATTACCGGAATTTTGTTGGTTGGAACGCTAATTGTTGTTGTTTGGATTCCTATTGTTGTTCCAATTATTGTTCCGGTTGTTGTTGTTCCAATTGTTCCGGTTGTTGTTCCGGCTGTTGCGATTGGTGTTTTCATTCCCATTATGGTTATTATTGTTTCCTAAATAATCAACGCCTTGCTCCTTAGGCTTTTGAAAGCTAGCTTTGATGACTTCCTTTAATTCTTTAATCTCGGTGTTGAGAGAAAAGATTTGAGTTTGAGCAGCTTGTGTTAGCTTCGCTCCTTGCTCTACTTGGTTAGCTTCCGCCTTCCGATGAGAGTATTTCTCAATGACTCGGGCTTGCTTCTCAATGAAGTCCCAAGCGTCATCTTCCCTCATGTCTATGAATGAGCCACATGAAAGTGATTGGAGCTTGAATTATGTTTCCACATCTAGCCCCTTGTAGTATATCTCCAACAATCCCAATTTGGAAATGCCATGGTGTGGGCAATCCAGTAGTAAATCCTGAAATCTTTCCCAAGATTGAAACAAACTTTCATTAGATCTCATAGAAAAAGCATTGATTTTACCTCTCAACTCCACTGTCTTGGATGGCGGAAAGAACTTGGTTAGGAACTCCGAAGATAGATCCTCCCATGTGTTGAGTCTTCCATTTGGAAGAGCTTGATACCAAGATAAAGCTTTCCCTTTCAAAGAGAAGAATAATGGCTTGATCTTGTAATTGTTGGTGGTTGCTTTCTTCGGCTTCATTGTCTTCATCATAATCTCAAAATTCTATAAATGTTGATGTGGAGATTCAACATTCGTTCCTCCAAACTGGTTTTGGCAAATGATGGTAATAACTTGTGGGTTAAAGTTAAACCCCTGAATATCGTCAGCATCAAAATTCACACCTAGACGGCGTGGTTGCTGAATCGGATCCATGCTTTGGCCAAGAGTTCTTGGCTCTTCATCTACACGAGCGGCTCTCGCACCCCCAGTTGGGACACGAGGAATAGCGGCTGGTATTGGATTAATCCGGACTAGATTGATCGTTGGATCAATCTCCTCTAGTGGTGGCATATCCGGATCGAATTCTTCATCATCGGATAATTCCACTCTAATGGACTTAGTTGGCTTCTTGACCTTCTTCTTCTTCTTAGAATCATTCAGCCTTAACTTCATGTCCAACATCATAGCCCTAAGTTCATCAACTTGGAATTGATGGCTCGTTTCCGCATCTATATGAGCTTTCTCACTCAACCTAAGTTGACGTTGAGATTCGTCTAATTCCGCTTGTATATCTCTCTCTTTATTTTCAGCCATCTTTCTTTCCTTGGCTTTCTTCCTAAGAGTTTTCTCAAGTTCCGGATCAAAAGGTACGAGGTCTTTGTTGGATCTAGACCTGTGCATATACCTAAAAGAACCTGCAAATAACACTCACAAGAGATATCAAATAACAAGAGCAAAGCTCCCAAGCTCGACAACCGAAAACCGAAGTTTGGTTTAGACCAAATCCCCGGCAACGGCGCCAAAAACTTGTTCGCCCAAAAGCGTGCGTGCAATCAAGTCTTAAATTTATAAAACTAGAATAAAAGCAAGCGAACCCGCTGTCTACGGATCGACGTAGATTAGCAAATATTCCAGAGTATCGATCACAGGGATTTGATGAAACAAAACCCAGTCTCAAGTTATCGAGCAAATAAAGGTATAAAGCTTTGCAAATATTGGGGAAAACAGCAACCCTAATGATCCAGGTATCTAATTATGGCAATCGATTCAAGATATACTAAAGAACTAAGGACAAAGTTAAGAGTTGTAAAGGTATGCTAAAGTAAAGCAATGTACGGTGAAGTTCCAAGACTTTATATGACTTATCTAAAGTCACTCTCTATAAAGGTTGTTGAGGCTTCAGTATAGAAAGGATCTATGGACAAGAATTAATCTCAAATACCCAAACTTGTAACCAAAGGATCAAGATTAACTAAAACGATTAAGGTTGTGACACTCGAAATCGAAATAGAGGATGATGAATCTCACTACTACCTAGAAAAGGGGAAACCAAGACTAGATTAAAGCTAATCTTTAACCTTGGATCAAAGTAAAAGCAAAGCTCGTAAACTAGGGTAAATCACGGTCAGATCTTGAGAACCACGGCCGTGGAACTCCAAGAACAGGCCGTGATTTGGGTTCGTCGACAATAATTCTCTAACTCTCAGGGTCCAATCAAATTACGATCGATCTATCATTATCTAAGCCACAACTGTCAACCCTTCACCTTAGAATTGCTAAAGGGTTTTAGCCAACAATCATTGTCATGATATCAATATTCAAATCAAAGGGAATGAAAGATGAAAACCCTCGAATACTTAATAAAACTTCAAAACCAATTCTCAATTCCCAGTACAAGAAGCGATAATCAATGGATTCAGAATATAGAACACAAAACCTCACAATGATCTAAGGTAAGTATGAAGAACAAGTTGTCAATCCGTCTTTAATGTCAAAACCTAAGAAAGAGGTTAAAACCTTCGGCGATCTTCAATCCACCCTAAGCAAGAATGCTCCAAGCAAACTAAGCGGCCATCAACTTCTCCGCGGGATCAAACGCAAATGTTGCGAGATTAAGCGGGCGTAAGCGCGGATCCCCAAAACTCTCTTTTTTGACCTTTTTATAAGACGGGAAAGAAATAACCGTCCAGGCACATCACGTAAATAACGTGGCAAATAAAGTCTCGTCAAAAGATCACCTAAATCACGGTCTCGAGGGTTTCCACGACCGTGGTTTAGGGCGTGGAAATGGATTACGGTCTCTTGTGACTTCCACGACCGTACTTTAGGCCGTGTAACTTACTAGAATGCTCCACCCTCATGATGCCAAGATCCACGGCCGTGGTTTAGAGTTTGGACTCTTTTACGGCCGTAATTCAGGGCGTGGAAGTGTAGAATACTTGTAGTTTCCTTTGTGTCGTGACATTCTTCATCCTAGCTCCTTCCTTAGCTTCCTTGATGTGTTCCTAATCCTCGGATATGATCGAATCCTCTCTTTTCTCTCTCAATAGCTCCCATTTAGCTTCTTTTTGCCTACAATCGACACAAAGCTAGTGTAGACATCCATATCGATAATAATAGAGGAACAAGCTAACAATTGCTTCTAAACTTCATCCATGTACACAATAATGAGAGGAAAACAACCAAAATAAGTGCCTAGAATATCGCAATATTTCATGCTAACAAAATACCCCATACTTGTCACTTGCTGATGATCTCAACATTAGGCAAATCCTCGAATCCAACTCCAAGGAAATCCTGAAGACGGTCTCTCCTCATAGTTGCAGGGCAGTAGCGATCTCTGATCACCGTCTTCATCTGCTCATAACTGGTGACCTTACTGCGAACGGTCCTCCACCAAGAATGAGTCTGATCCTTCAGTAACGTCTGTGCTATGTTGACTCGAGGTCCCTTTGAGCAACTAATAGCCTCCATAGCAGTTTCCAGCTGTCCTAGCCACTGCTCCATCTCCAATCCAGTCTTTCCCATGAAAGTGGGAACCTTCAGCTGATCGAAAGCCTTCAACCAACTGTCGGGCTTTGGCTCCTTTGCCTCAGCCGGAAATTTGTCAACCTCAGCAACTCCAGCAGGCGGGGCAACAACCTGTGAAACTCTTTGCGAAACCTCAGCTAATCTCGCGAGAACTGGTGGTACTGGCGTTGATCCTCCAGTCCTGATAGCTTCCTCAACTCTCTTCACATAGTCGCGATATGCAGAAGCTCCTATAGACACTCGTGTGAACTCCGTCGATGGCGCTCTCTATGCTCCGGACCTAGCAGCGGTCTCGTTTCCAACGTCAGGAACCACATTCTCAACAACATCTCAGCAAACGCTTCAGCGATAGGCGGGTCAACAAATAGGGCTTGACCCCGACCTCTAGCTAGTGGAGGTCTCCCTACACGTTCTCGTCCACGGACGGCAAGTGGAAGTGGTGGTCGACCCCTTCCTCGCCCTATAGCAGCGGTAGCTCTAGTGCGTGCCATCTGCTATAAGGATAGATATATAAGACTACATATATATATATATAAAGCCACGCTACAGCTAAAGCACATATCCAAGAAAAGCACATATAAAGGCCAACATATAAGAAACTACACTGCTGAGATCCGCGGAGGTAGTGGTGGTCGTCCGGACATCTATCCCAGACCGACAAGTTAAAAACAAAAACCCCCTTTTGAAAACGTTAGACCCCTTGCGGGCTATATTTATTTATCCATCCGATCTTTAGAAGATTTCGCGTGCCATTGTTGCCAACCTAGGGCTCTGATACCATATTGTAACACCCCAAGTACTGGGAACTCAAAGCGCTACGGGATAGGACCGCACAATGGGTTCCGACCCTCAGAGTAGCAACAACAAACGGATCTTACAACAAGGCACAAACAAATGGAAACCAAAACTCAATATAAAACCAATAGTTTAAACAAAGGGAAACGTAAAAACTCGTAGCCGAGTTCAAAACAAAAGGGAAAAGCAACAACATAAACAAAAACCTGATCCCGTCCTATAATGTACGGGAACCCCGACTGACCACACCATCCAGATCACTCAGCAATATCCTGAACCTGCGGAACATCTACAACAACGGTATAAACCGTTAGCTAACATTCTAGATACTAGCAAGAGCGTAAAGGCACAAACACACATAAGGTAAAGAAAATATATAGCATGCTTGCACACAACCGGTTATTATCTTTCTTAAAGTTATCCATTACTAATTCAACTTCTTTTGTCACACGAGAATCTCCCGAAACTCACCTCCGCTTCCGTCTACCAATAGGAATAGATCAGTACTATCCGTTACCTACGGGTATGGGTTGCAAGAGCACATTCTAGTCTCCTGTAGAACTAGACAAGTGGTCACCGCCCGGTTATAATAAACTTGGGCCAGTTAAGGGTAATAAAGGGTGAATCCTATTCCGGTTATCCGTTATAAACATGACTAAGCAACACAAACAAGCCAATACAATCCAACTAATACGCGGAATGAAGCTAAGTAAGTCAAAGGGACTTACCTCACTCGAAGGTAAACATAACTCAGCAACAACTCAGTTTCCCTCAAGAAACGAGCAAGGAAAGCCTGTTCACACAAGCATCACGAATAAGGAACGAAGCGGTTGCTAGAACTCTATAACTTCTAGTCTCAATGATCTCTAAGAGATCTCCACAAGCTAAGGGCTTAACCCTAGTCTTACAACATACTCAGAGGACAAGGAACATCCAAGGATCAAGGAAAGGGACAAGGAAAGAAAGGAAGGAAGCAACTCACAAGAACGGGAGTTACTGCAGAGGAAACCGCGGGGCGGATGGATGAGGCACAGGGGCGGATGGACGCGGGGGAGGGGATGTGCAGGCGCGGGGGCGGCTGCATGACAGAAAGCGTTGTCGGCTTTCTCTTCGACAGAACTCACAACAAGGGACACCGAAGCTCGAACCTTTGATTCCAGCACGTCAAGACTCAACTCCAAAGAGCCTGAGAACAACGATACATCAACGACGAGAAGCCAACAAGAATCAAGGTTCAAACTTGATTCTTGGAGAAGAAGAAAAGGAGAGAAGAAGAAGAAAACGAAAAGAAAGAAGGAAGCATGCTGCAGTACATGAACGTAAGGAAGAACAGAGAATGATGAACTTACACGTACAACAATATCACAAGGAAGCAAGGAAACGGCTGCAGCTCTTAGGGTTAAAGACGAATGCAAGAAACGTGAAAAGGGAGGAAAAGGCGGGAATATATAGAGACGGTCTGGAAAAGATAGAAGGAAGGACGTTTAGGGTTAGAAAGAAGATAAGGAAACCGGCCCTTAAGATAGAATATCAGATATTCTATCTACGGAAGGAAGATAAAATGAAAGAAAGAAAGATTGGGTGCGATCTGTCATCAGCCGCAGGGACGGATGACCATGTCGCGGGTGCGGCCTGCTGCATGGGCGACACTCTTCACCGCGGGGGCGGTGAAGGCAAAAGACGGGGGTCTTACATTTAGAAACAAGCCGTCTCCAGATAGAGCCAACATCGATAGGGCGGATCCCTCCTCCCGATTTAAGAAGAGGCGTGAGAGGAGCGCTAGCAATGTAATCACTAAGGGAGGCCGGGCAACAACCCCTAAGGAAAAGGTTGAATATAAAATTTATTGTATATGAAGATGAAGATTATTGTAGCTGAAACTTATTGTATAACTGATATAAGTAGTTGATCGAACTAGCTGATTTTTTTTATAAGTTTGTTGAGCGTTTGGGAATTACGAGCTAATCGAAACTGATATAAACGTAAAATTACGACAAAGGGCATCGTCTATATTATATTTCAATATAAACTTTTTTGTAAATATTAATAGATATTATAGTTGTACAATATTATAACAACTATGTAATAAGAAAATTATACAATAAGTGACTAATATTAATATAAAATTTATTAATTTAAATTTATTAGTTTGTTTTATTAAATTTAATATATAATTTATTCTTCTAAATAAATATAAAAATATGTGTAATAATATTAAGAATTTAAAGTTATTCACTTCAAAAAAAACAAAATAATACTTACCAATCTTTCACAAAATTAAATGCACACAATTTAAAAAGAAAACTATTCAATAATGTGGATAATTAAAATATGAAATTGATATTTTAAATTTATAAGTTGGTTTTTTAAAAACATTTAGTAAGTGATTTTTTAAATCGGGATTTTAATTTTATAACATTTGTTAATTTAAATTTTAGTGTAAAGTTTATTTACTGACTTTATTAATTGTAATTGTGCAAAGGGTTAATTTGGAGAAATATTTTCCATCATCTAGTTTCATCTCCATCATCTACGTCTAGAAAGCTGGACATTTTTCAACTAACTTAAGCTTGTTTCATCTACCAAAAATCGGGCTCCCAGACACCCACATCTTTTTAACCTCATCTCTTAAACTACCTTCATCTCCGTCGTCTAGTAAAATGAGGTTCCCAAACGGACCATATCTCATTTTAGTTACACCGTAAAAACAATACTTGAGCATATTAATGAAACCAATAGCAGATTACAACTTAAAGGGTAGAAAAGGGAGAGGGCAATTCTTATCTAAATTTGAATGTGTACAGCAACGCACTAGAGTAGAAACTATTTGATGAATTCATGAATGATCCAATAAGCAATCAAGTAGAGCATAGTTGGTTGATCTCTCTTGAACGCTTCTAATGTGTCTTTACCTTGTGTTTCGTTATAGGATGGAACTCGAAATTGAATTGGATATCCGGTGATGAACATCCCTATTAAAAAGTGTCAAGTTGGCTGTGCTTATGTGCATTGCCATATCACAAGACATGGATTTGGCTGCCTGCTTCTATCAAATTACACAAGGAAGAGGTGAAAGGATATGGAACATTCACAGGAACACCAACAACCACCGCATACCCAAGTAAACGGAAACCAAATATCTAGCCGCGGACACATTCAACCAAAATTTCGGCATCTACTTCCGTAACAGATTCGTTAATGAAACAAAGAATAGACACTCTCCAAGTGCTATGCCGGCGAATTTATTTTTTTTCTTTATGAATTCCTTACTTTCCTATCAGCCCCTGCAATTCTGGGATTTTACCTATTTGCTTTCAAGGCGTCTCCAATATCTCATAGTGACCATACCCATGAAACAGCACATTGATAGGAAACTCTTTCTCCTGCTCATACTCTTCTCCGTAGTTTGCAATCTTCGTCAAACTAGCTGACCCTTCATCCCTCATGTACACTGCAATCGCTGTCCTGTCCCCCATGTATCACAAAACATAATCACTTCACTTATAACAAAACAACAGATTCTGGAACGCTAATAAACCACTAATTTAGCAGCTTACTTTAACACATGAGAAGCCATCAGTATCTCGGGTTCTCCGCCCCAAACATATGGCTGCTGTAGCCTCTTCACATATGCATCAAAATCTCCTTCAATGAACCTACACTCACTCCAAATGGGATTCATCACCTTGCTGCATAAATACTAAAAGCACACAACAAATCTAATAAATGCAAACCGCTAATACACTCACCATTCTGTCTCTTTTCGCCTCTTTAAAAGCTCGTCCACAACCTACATCACCATGTCGCAACAAATAAGTTATACCGCTTCCAATATTGATTCAGAAGAAAACAGATTGGATGCACTAGACATAACCCCAAGGGTTCGGGCATAGGCCCTATGTGAAAGGGGGTGACAATAGCTCATGTAACTTTCTGGCAAAATCATGTCATACTTAATATCTTATGTCAGTATTTTTCGCAAAAGAAAATGCATTGGAATGCACTCAACACAAACCGAGGATACCGGTATAGACACTTGTCAGTATTTTTCGCAAAAGAAAATGCATTGGATGCACTCAACACACACCGAGGATACCGGTATAGACCCTTTAAAGAGTGACGACAACTAGTGTAATTTTTGGCAAACACAAGGCATGATGAATATCTTGACATCAAATGTGGCATGTGCCAATTAACTCACCTGAGCTCTCAGTTCATCAGCAAGCTCTCTCTGGCGCTTCTCATCAGGTGCTTCTGTTCCACTCTGCAAGCATGCTCCGTGAGCTAAAGCTCTGAACAAACACCGACCATCAGGAAGCACCCCTGCCAATAATTTATATATCATTATCAAGTTGTATTTTCAAGTTACAACAACTTCTTTCTACTTCATTTTATGTTCTATAACTTTTATAAAAAAAGTAGAATATTGTCTATAGGAACGAATCGAGAGCAATGACCATCTCCTCCTTTCAAACAGATCACACAGTAGGTTTTCACTTTTCAGATAGTGGCAATTAGAAGTTACTTCCACACTTAAACGTCTAAAATAATCGAACAGCTTATGCTGATCGTAATTCAATGCAATCAAAGAGACACATAAATTGATCAGAAGTTAATCCAACAATAATCAATTTATTCTATAAAATCTTCACTGAATTCGTCCCTTCAATCCTCGAGAGTTCAAACATGCATTCCAATCATATCCAACAACCTAAAAAAAAGATTATCAGAGAAATTAAAACGGAGAAGCAGTGAAAAGAGAGAAAGAGGCAAACCAGTAACCCTGTAGTTAGGGGTGCTGTCAATGGAGCTCTCCTGACCATCAACACTAACGCCGCTTCCATCGCTTTGACAGGCGACGGTCTCTTTAATCTCCTTCACAGCAACAGCAGCTGTTTCCGATTCCAAAGCTGGAACCTTAGTGTGGCTCTTCAAAAAGTTGTTCCAATCAACCGGCGCAAGAAAAGCGCAAACGCCGAACAAAAGGCAAGCCAAATTTAGGCGATGAATCCACCTGGCCGGGCGAGCATCCCACGCGACATTCCACGATCCCTCCCCTCTCTGGCGAGGCTGATGCACAACTCCAGCAGTCGGAAGCAAACAGTCCCTCCGCCAATCGCCTCTCCCACTCGCCTCCGGCAAAATCGGATGCCATACCGAGACCGCCGCTTCCTCCACCTTTAAACCACCAGCGATTACACCGGAATGGAAACTCCGAATCTTCCGGCGCCGATCATCAAGATTCACAACCGGATTTCCGAGAAATCGGTTGAAAACGTTGATGCTGGTGGCTGATAGGGAAGATAAGTAGTAGTAGTAATGGTGGTGGTGGTGAAAGGCGGAGGAGGTGGAGAGGGAAGAGAGGATCCAAGGCTTCGGTGTGCGTGCGCAGAGTAGACCGAGCATCACCGGAGTGATTGCGCTTTTGAGAAGAGTAAAAGTAAAAGGTGCGCGCCACCACTAACGCCGCCAGAGACAGAATACAAACCTAGCGGAGATCCCTTTTCTCTCTGATTTTTATTTTTTCTTTAAAATTTCCTGTCTAAATATTCACGCTTTTTTTAGACTGTGAGAAAGCATATGCCTTTCCAATTCCAAATTTCCAACCCAACAACCCCACTGTTTTTTTTTATTTTTTTCAAAAATGGTAAAGGGAATCATTTTAAAGGGATGGCGAACGTGTGGTTCACGCGAGAGGTGGTGAGAAAAGACGAAAATGGGTTTGGGGATCGAAGAGGTCCGTCTGATTGACGTGACCGTTAGGGATTCTAAATGCCAACATACTATTCACCAAACCATTGTAATCGGATTTGGTGAAGTTGAATCTTCTTTAAATATTGTTCGGGTTTCGCGGATACTTCAAAAAAAAAAAATTAATCACAAACAAAAAGATCGTTCAAACTAGTTTAACGTGTATCTTCTTCTGCACCATTTTTTCTTAAATATAGTTTTGATTAAATTTTAAATAAATAAATTAGGGGATTAGATTAAAAAAATATTTAATGCAGTAGTTTTTTTAAAAAAAAATGAATTTGTCATGGTTATTTTCAAAACAATAAAAACTAATTAAAAATTCAATAAATTAGTTAAATATATCATTATAAAAAAATTGAATTTAATCATAATATAATTAATATAGCAATTTCATTTTACAAAGAAGATTTAGTACTAAGACAGAATTGGAGATATTGTTTATATTACTTTGAACTAAAAACGATGAGATTTGGAGAAATTAGTAATTAATTATCAGGTAAGTTTTATATTACTTTCGGCTCGACACATGGTAGAAACTACTTCATCTTTAATATATATTATTTTAATATCGCCACCATGTGCATGGTAAACTATGATAAATGATGGTAAATTTTGAATGGTGCCTTGGGGTTAGGGTTTTTTGGATTTTGCCTAGAGTTTTATTTTTAGTACAAATGATGTCCCTGTGTTTTAAAATTTTTTGAAAAATGTCCAACTCCGTTTGAATTGTAAAGGGGTGTCAACTAAATAACTTAAAAAAAAAAAAAGACATATGTGCAAAATGTTTAGCCTCTTTTATCTTTTTTATTTAAAAAGAAGTTTTTCTCATTTAAAAAATAATTATTTTTGTTTACATCCCTTTACAATTTAAACAGAATTGGATATTTTTTGAAAAAAAATAAAACACAAGTACACCATCCAAACTAAAAAATCTTTAGGCAAAATCCAGATAACCCCAAATCACATGGACACATTGCGGAATTTCATAGTTATAAGTTAATGTTAACGATTTTTTAGGATTTTCGAATTTATAAGTTGAGTTATATGTGATGGTTGTGTTATATATGTCCCCATGTTTTTAATAAAGGAAAGGTATCTTTAATTTTTCGGTATTTCATGCATTTTCAATATAAATATTAATTGTTTATCTATTAAAAATGAATATAATAGGTGAACTGCACATATAAGTAAGAAGGTTTAAAACAATTACCAAACATATGTTTTCTTAAAGTAAAATTTTCAAAAAAAATGGTATATTTCAAATTCAAAAATGTTTACAGACAAATATTCAACTTTAGTATATAAATTATAAATTTATTTTAGTAATAACTTGGAGCGATATATAAAATAGACCATACAAATATTACCTAGAAAGTAGACAAAAAAAAATTATAGAGTGCATCAAAGCATATAGTAAAGTAATTTGAAGGGATTTTTCGGATGGTGTCCTCGTATTTTGAAGTTTTTTGGATTTTTTTAATTGATTTTTTCTTTTCCGAATGGTATCCTTGTACTTTTGTAATCTTGCGGGATATACTCTAACCCGATTCAATGAATAAGGATTAAAAAAAACTACCTTAATTAAAATTCAAACATTTGGTTTTAAGAAAGAAAAAAATGTTGAACTCACTACACTTATCTTCTTCTTCGATACTTGTTTCTCGTCGGTGATACATAAACACCCACTTCACAATTAAATTTAGAAACATGAAGTATTATCACGCTGAATGAGCTTTAGTATGTGTTTGGCACAAAATAAAAAACTAGTGTATGTGTTTTTTAGTGTTTTTGGTAGTGTTTTGTGTTTAGGTAGTGTTTTAGTTTTTAAAAAACTGTGTACGTGTTTGGTATGAGTAGTGTTTTTAGGGTAAAATTACTATTGTAACCATACTTTTACTAAAAATTACATTTCCTTACCCTTATATTATTCAATTTTTGTCTTTCTCGTTAGGTTTTGGTATCCGGTCACATAAGGCTTCTCATCAGGGCCGCCGCCGACTTCTTCTTTCTTTGTTCTTCTCACCTGGAGGTCTTCTACCACCGGCAGTGGTGGCGGTTCAAGCAGTGCCGCAACTGGAGCTCTTCTACCACCAGTCCTCTTCGTCCGTTCTTGTACCACCTGGAGCTCTTCTCACCTGGAGCACGAACGTCGCTCTTCTCAACTGTCTGACCTAAAATCGTTCTTCTCAAGCAGTGCCGCAACTGAACGAACCCTATCCCCACCTTTCTAATAACTCTAATAAGATTTTCGCATGGTTTATATACATCAAATGACTGTTAATAGAATCTATTTGCATATTCACAGTGAAGCTCAACAAAGAACGAACCTATCCCCACGCCAAACAAGCATTGCAAATTGCAATTATTTCAAGCTCAATCGGCCACAACAAGCGGCAAGAGTTGAACTAACAAAAAAACTTGTTTTAGGAGCAAAATCCAAGTGAATACTAAACAAAAAGTCCGGCGGGAGCAAAGCTAAATGACTTCAACCCGAGATTCCTGGCCAGCCTTCCTACATGTTCAGTAGTGGCTTCAACAGCGTATCGTGAAAAACAGAAGCCTGCCTATATGCCCTTAATAGAGCTTCTAAAATATTAGTGGTGTGGATCATAGCTCTTGAACTACTCCACAATCATGTTGGTGGATTATAGACACTGTCATCAATTTAGCTGAACTAAAGAAGCCTGCCATCAATACAACCAACTATTACGATTCAAGAGACTAACAAGCAGACAAGAAAATGTAAAACAAAAAATTCTACAACAATGAAATCAAGTTGTCAGTCTATCCAGATCAAACTTTTGGTATCCTAAAATGGTTAGTCTTTTGTTCAATATTTATACTAACAAGTACTATTAATAAATCTCTGACCTGATATAACGTGTATATAATTATTAGCCAATACATAAAAATTAAAAACAATTCTGAGATTACATTCTAATTAGCGAACCGGATCTTGAGTATCTTTCAATTGTTAATCCTAATGGTATTCAAACCCAAGTAATTTCCATAAGCATTAAGGACATTGACTTACAATATGACAAATTCAATTGGAAAATGAAAAGCTATTAGTATACTGCTTTATAGAAAACGAAATTTGAGGATCACATTGGAAGACAGAAGCTAGAGATCAGTAAAACAATCATATAAGAAAACGAAATGCGGGGATCAGATTAAGAGACATAAGACATCAGTTAAACAATTCATATATAATATCTAAGAACTTCTGATATCTGATTAAAGATATCAAAATGAGTGCAGAAAACTCCAAAAAATCCATTAGAACAGCGAGGCTGGAGATCGGTAAAACCTGAGAGGGCTCGAGACGCGCAATCCGAGGACACGACTCGCTTGCAACTATTGAACATTGCTTCCTTGCTTTCGTTTGAGCCCAATAACTCAATTTCTAGGGTTTTCGATTCCACGCAGATTGAGCTTTAAGGGTAATGGGAATATGGGGTCAATTGGGAACCAGATGCGAGAGATTGTTGTTCTTATACCCGGTAAAAAAGAGGACACCGGAGTGGAATGGTCACACGATGGAGGGAAGAGGAAGGTGACAGATGTCACCGGATTTGAGCGAGGGTTGTCTTCCTTCTTCCAACAATCGAGCGAGAATTTGGAAACCAGAGGAGAGAAGGTATTCTACTTATACCCGGTAAATGAGCGTAAATATGATAACAAATAGGGATAACATGGTCTTTTGATTTTAAAAACACTAGTAAAAAACACAAACCCTCTCAATTTCTAGTGTTTAGAAAACACTGCCTAAAAACACTTTCACTAGTGTTTTTCTGCACTCCAAACACTTGGAAAAAAAATAAAACACTACCAAACACAAGTAAACACTAGTGTTTAGTGTGTGCCAAACACACACTTACTAGTGATGTGCTTTAGTGTTGAGTTTGATATTTAAGGTTTTTGTTAAGTCACGAAAAATTTCAAAACTAGATGTTTGAAGTACTATCACACTGAGCCCCTGTTTGGTTGTAATTTCGGAAATAAAAACGGAATGGAAATGAATCTAATTCATATGTATAACTTGTTCATAAAATTTTTTGGAATCACTAGTAAAATTGTTTGGCACACACTAAACACTAGTGTTTAGTGTGTGACAAACACACACTTAGTAGTGATGTGTTTTAGTGTTGAGTTTGAGATTTAAGGTTTTTGTTAAGTCACGAAAAATTTCAAAACTAGATGTTTGAAGTACTATCACACTGAGCCCCCGTTTGGTTGTAATTTAGGAAATAGAAATGGAATGGAAATGAATCTAATTCATATGTATAACTTGTTCATAAAATTTTTGGAATCATTCCTTGTGGTTTCATGCAAAATGCATTAGCTTACCCCATTTTGTTTCCCTATAGGGTATCAAAACTAATCAAATATTGATACAATTAGTTCCAACCACAAGAAATGATTCCAAAAAGTTTCTTGAACAAGGATATACGTATGAACTAGATTTGTTTTCATTCCGTTTCCATTTTCGGAGTCAAAACCAAACGGGCCCTGAATATGCATTATCACACTGAATTTGTATGGGACATGTCCACTGATTTTTGAAATTGTTTGTGTTTGAATGCACTAAATCTGGACATGTTTGAGTTTGGGATTTAGGGCTTTTGTTAAATAAGATTATAAAATTGATTTATTTTTGTATTCAAGTTGTGTAGTAAAATGGATAAATGTTGAAAATTACTAATTTTCAACATAATTTGAGATTTCACTCATGTTTTAAATTCAATTTTGAATTGTGTGTTTATGTATCATCGACGAGAAACAGGTTTCGAAGAAGAAGATAGGTGTAGCGGGTTCATAGTTTTTTCTTTCTTAAAATCAAATGTTTGAATTTAAATTAATATATCTTTTTTTATCCTTATTCATTGAATCGGATTTAGGGCATGTTGTGAAAAATTACAAAAGTACAGGGGCACCACCCGGAAAAGAAAAAATTATTGGGCAAAATCCGAAAAACCACAAACCACGAGGGTACCATCCGTAAAATTCCTAATTTAAAATAGTTCTAATAAACTCACATAGTATTCCGCTAGTTATGATTTGATTAAAATCATAGAGTACATAAAAAAACATAAAAAATGATAGTTATAACACATTAATAATTAAGAGGGGGGTAATTTTAGTATTTAATTTTTTTTGATTAATATTAAATAAAAGTATAATATCAATTTTAATAATTTAGTTAATATATGAGTATGTTTTTTTGACTAACTAAAATTTTATACAAAAGATAATGTTAATATGGTAATTTTTTTAATAGATGTTTGGTTTCTGTTTATAAACTGATCTCACATTATCAAACAAATTTTTATTTCTTACACCCTTTCTATAAGATTAAATTGTACCACAATGACAAAATATAATCCCTATACTCCCCACAATGGATGATCATCAAGATCAAAACATTACATTTTTATCTACCTCATAAGAAGCTAGTTGGAAAAGTTGCAATAGTCATAAGTAAAATAGATGATGAAAGCATTAATTACTAACTTTAGACAAATAACCGTTATGCAAGAATACAAACCTTAAGAGAATAGCTCCCATCAGAATAGATGTAACATCGGAAATAGTATATTCTTCCACACTCCCAATCAACATGCTGAAAAAGTAAACTAAAAAAGAAAAAAAACACAAAACGTTGTGGTAAAAAAAGTAATAGTAGAAGAAAGTATGTCATTATGCCTTGTAAGGCAAAAGGGACAATTAAGTACATAATACCAATTGCTAGGAAGTTTATATGTTTACACATCATATTACTTATATGAACATCAAACTAAAATCAAATACATTGAAATTATATGCCTTCACTTATTCTCTCAGAATCTGAAGTCAATTGGATAATAGAAAACATCGCTGGCATACTATACACCTAAGCAAATTAATAAACAAAATGCCTGCTAAGCAGATTCAAGGACAATCTTCAAACCTTTGCACACAGTAGAAATATTCAAAGTTGTATTTGTTTAGTTAATACTCATTCAGTTTATATTTTGTATTTGTTTAGTCAAGGAATGAGACATCATGTGCAAACATGGATTCCTGAAATCGAAAGACGCACACTTGAGCTCGTCTTTTTGATCATATGTTGAACATCCACCTTGAGTTGAATGGGACAACCATGGTGTCTCATTCCCTAATATTTTTTACTATCTTTGAGGGATGCCCATTTTCGACCATCTTTCCTTTAATGAACTATAAAACAAATGTTAAAAGATAAAACAAGATTTTATCTTCTATCTTTGGACTAGGCTTTTTAATTCCGTTCATTGGCTTACTGTAAATATTATATAAGAATCTTTTTTTAGGTAAGATTAGAAGGTGTAGAGGAACCTGGAGAGTCTTAGTTTTGCTTTACCGCATGTTACTTCTCTTTTGTTTTACAATTCAACTTTATAATTTATGCAAGTTCCATTATTTTCATCTTGTTTCTCTCTTCTATCTAAATCTGGCAAAATTTCTTATGATCTAAGGGATTGGTTAAAACCTTATAACGGATTGATTGTGATTATGTATATCAAGGAACATGCCATGACGAGTCAGCCCGCCAACTCCAAGTATCAGCCCATCACAATAGTCTCTCCAGCCCCGCGACTGCAGTTCCCTGGGCCCAGTAGTGAAGAAACCCGGCCGCATCTATACAACAACTTCCTTCTTCGTCTCCACACGTGCAACATCTTTCTCCTTCGGCAAATTGGGGCTTTCTGGTTGCCATAATTGGAGCGGACATCTCTCTACTAGTGACAGGTGAGAAGATACATTCCTTATGCATTGAACGAGACTCCCTCTTCCCTCCTTCACGTCTACATGCATCGAGCCCTCATTCTACCCTAACTTTGTTCCTCATTCTTCTCCCTTGGCCGCCTATCTCCAGCTCTCTCCTTCACCTCCATCATACCCTCAAAGACAACCTCTATGCTCTAGCACCGGATACCCAACAATAAATTCAAGAAAACCATAAGGAAGAAAAATAAAAGAAAAGAAAAAAATACTTAGCAAGGTGTCTTCAATATCCAAAAGCAAAAGTAATCCAATAACAAAGTTTGAATCTTTAATCCAAAAGTAATAAAATCAAGAACCTATGTCTTTCTCTCCAAGGATTCTCTCAAATCTCTCTCAATCACAAGTGTTATAGCCAAGATCAATGATGTAGATGTAAGTGTAAGTGCTACAAGTTCTTCCAGTCTCGAATGTCTGTAATGATGCTTCCGGCATGAATGCTATATAGGAAAGAAGTCTAGGGTTTAAGAAGCATGGGTCATGGTCCGAAAAAAGATAAACCGCGGGTCGGGCCTTTAATAATATTGGTCGCGGTTATGTAACTTCGTCGGGGACGCGGTTTGCAATCTGTGTGTCTTCTTCTTATCTCCTTGCTTGATCCTTTTGTGATGTTTCAGCTTCCTTTTTATGCTCCACCATGCTCCACTATGCTCCGTCCTTGAGGCTTAGTCCTCATGTATGCCATTCCGCTCCAAAATCCGTCAAATTGCCTGAAAACGAGACAAGAATCCGTGTAGACATCTATTCTAACATAATATGTAAAGTTACGCTCAAATGCCATGGATTCACGTTTATGCATGCAAAACAAAGGGAAAATCTACCTAAATGCAAGTCTAAACCAAGGACATAATTCATGTTATCAAGCATCCAAACGGGAATTTCTTGATGATTTTGTTCCTTTGAAGGCTGTTGTACTGAGTCTATGTAAAATCCTAATAACTTTGAGTGATGAAGTCAAGACTTCCTTACCTAAAAACATTTTAAGGGCTTTGGCTGAGTTTTGTGATGTATTTCTGGATGAGATTCCTGCAGGTCTTCCACCTTTTCGAGGCATTGAGCATCAAATTCATTTTATTCTAGGTGCAACACTTCCTAATCGTCCAACATACATGATGAGTCCGCAGGAAAGTCAAGATATTCAGGACCAAGTGCAAGAGCTTTTGAAGAAAGACTACGTTCGAGAAAGCTTGAACCCATGTGTTGTGCCAGTTCTATTGGTACCTAAGAAGGACAATACTTGGAGGATGTGCTATAACACCCCGAATCCGCGGGACTCGGAGCGCTACGGGTTGGGACCTCACAATGGGTCCCAACCCTTAGCCTGACAATAATTTCACCGGATCTTTTAACAAGACACAAATAAAGGCCAAAACAAAATACATTTTTATGCAATGCAATGAAACCTGAAACCATACAAATAAACGACTTCAGCCGAGATACAATTCCAAAGACCAAACGCCATACACGTGACATACAAAAATACAAGACATACAATACTCCAACACGACACCACCCAAAAACCCCTCCTAAAATGTACGGAACCCCGACTGTCCACTCTTCCGGATCTCTCAGCCGCATTCCTAACCTGCAAGGCAATCTACAACAATCAATATAAAACCGTTAGCTAATATTCAAAGCATTAGAATCAAGGTGAAAGGCGCAAACACAAGTAAATCAACATAACACACAATATACATCAAAACACACAAGTCCGGTTTATTATCTTTTTATTATTAAGTCATATCCCGTTCTAATTCAACTTCTTTTGTGACACGAGAATCTCCCAAAACTCGCCTCGGTCCCTACTTACCGGCAAGGAATGGTACTGATGCATCCGACCGTCTACCCGCACGGGCTAGTCGTCGAGAACCTCCTAGACTCTTGCAAGAGCTAGGTAGATGATGTCACAACCCGTTATCATACACTTGGGATAAAATAATATAAAGTCGGTGGTCCTATTACCGGTTTAGTTGTTATAACATAAACAATAAACACACACCACCGAACACACATCAATGCTAATACAAGGAATACGAGTTAAGTAAACCCGAAGACTTACCTCGTCCCAAAGATAATCCCGTTATATCCCGCTCTCAGCTTCCCGCAGGAAGACACTCAACGCTTGGTCAAACAAGGCACACTATCAACATCTCTCTCACATGCTAGAAGTCCTAAGACTTCTAGTCCCAATGATCTCGCAAGATCATAAACCATAACCATGCTAGGATAACAAACTCCTAGTCCTCACAATCTCACAAGGTCATAACCATCACAACACAAGCTAGGAGACTCTCGTTCTAGTTCACAACCTCAACAATCATACAACCTCAACCCCTAAATTCTCACAAGCTCAACATACAACTTAAAGCCAGAAACAACCTCACAAGATAATATCAACACCTCAAGCCTTACAACATTTCACAATCCACAAACCCTCACCTAAGGTCCAAAACCACTACTTGACATTCATTCTAAGTTATGCTAGATCCAACCTAGCATGATACTACTAAACATAACTAGATCGAGGTAAAATCATAAGCTCGGGAGAGAGGGTACTCACGTGATATCAAAAGACGGAAAACGATCTATGAATGTCGATATGGATTCTTTTGGGCCTTTACCAGGGCGCTTCCGAACCTAACATCAAAGCTAAAAAAATTTAGCTTATACGCTAAATTTGGTTGGAATATATAAAACTACGGAAAAACTTGTTTTAAAAACCGAGGTTAAAGCCCGCAAAATAATATTTTCCGAGGCAAAATACACAACGTCACAACGTGCGTCATAAATCCGTAATTAAATCTCTAGACCATAAATATGGAACTCAAGAACTTAATCTATTTTTCGAAAATAACTCCTTGGGTCAAATCCGCAATTATATTTTCCGAGTAACCTATACAACATCACAAATCCAAGGTAAAGCTCGTTTTCAAAGCTAAGGATGTAACACCCCAAATCCGTGGGACTCGGAGTGTCACATTGGGCTAGGATCTCACAATGGATATTGACCCTAGACTGACAACAAGTTCACTGGATCTTACAACAAGGCATAGGTAGATTAAAACCAAATACATAAAAGCTGTGTATGATACATCAAAAGAGTTTACAAACTCAAAGCCGAGTACAAAACATCAAACAACATCATCTGATATAAAAGATCCCATATCTCACGCATCCTAATGTACTAAAGTCCTCGGCTGGCCACACCATCTGTCTCACCCTGCAGTCTTCCTAACCTGCAGATCATCTACAACACGGTATACACCGTTAGCTACAACAATGAAAAGTATGAAGGTAATAACACAACCACTCATCGACATCTCATACATGCAATGCCACACACATTCATTTATTATCTTTTAATTACGTTATTCCATTACTAAATCAACTTATTTTGTGACATGAGGAGCCTAAAGAACCTCGTCCCTTCCCCTGTTAACACATGGGTTTGCATAGGGGTGATCATCACTCGTCCCCCCTGTGTTACGGGCTTCCGGGCACCTCCTCCTACCCTCGAGCGGAGGCATATGTGGTCACCGCCCGTTATAATACACTTGGGCCATTTAAATGTAATAAAATGGTCATCCTAGTCCGGTTTATGTTATAATTGCACAATCATATAAACACACACAACCATCACAATCATACAATCCATAACTGTACGCTAAGTAAGTCCTATGGACTTACCTGTCACACTCGTATCCAATACCACATCACAGCTTCCCCTTGGGGAAGAATCAACGCCTGCAAGAGCAAGGCACACAACATCACAAATTGTAAGGGTTAGGAGACTCGTCTCCATAACCAGAACCATCCTACAACCTCAATCTAAACCTCAAGATCATAACAAGCTCACATATGCCTATGGCATAACCTCAACATCAACACAAGTGCCTAAGGCACAACTCCAACATACCACACATCCTAACCACACTAGCCTAGCTACCAACTAAGCCAAGGCCAAAGGAAAGGAAGGAAGGAAGACATACCAACAAGGTATGCACCAACAGAAGCAAGAGCACAAGGCTGATCCAGTGAGGTGCAGGGGCGGCTCACCAAAGGCGCAGGGGCGGCTCACAGGCAGGCGTAGGGGCGACTCACACCAGGCGCAGGGGCGGTTGTTTGTGCAGAATGTTGGCCCCGACTTCTCTTCGATCTCTTTCTTGACTCTCTTCACTTCTTCAACACACCACAACAACACATATGTATACAAACACATATATGATCATCAAAACATCAAAATAAGATCTACACAAGCTCAGCTTGTGATTTTATGCTAGAAAAGGAAGAAAGAAGCAAAGAAGAGGAAGGAAGGAAGATGGAGGTGAAGATCTTACCACAATAACCCTAAGCAGCAACTAGGAGCATCAACACATCACACAATCCTCAACACAACAACAATAACTCTCAGCCACAAGCTCAAGATCATCCAAGCCTCAAACCACAAACAACTCTCAAAACTCACACACACAAGATCAAGAAGAGGTCAAGGAAGAAGAGAGAAGAAGAAGAACATGAGGAGGAAGAGAGAAGCTGGAAAGATGAAGAAACCCTTCATCTGAAGATAAGGAAGGCTTATATAAGAAGCTAACCCAAAAGCAACTCAAGAGGTCAACAAAGGTGGCTGCAGCCGCACAAAACCGCAGGGGCGGATCAACTAAGGCGCAGGGGTGGCTCACTTGTGGCGCAGGTGCGGCTCACAAGGTCCGCTAGGGCGGCTGGCAGTGTCAAAGCTAGCTCAGCTGAGGCTCAACAAGGCTCCTAGGCTCCAAAGACTCAGGCTCTTACATCTCACCCCCCCTTAAAACAAGTTTTGTCCCGAAACTTGCAAGATCCCAAACCTCTCGGACCCATAAGCCGAGGTACACTCTCTCTTCAAGAACATCAAGTCATAACCTATAACATCCAATATCCTTAACACAACATGGAGGAATCACAACTCCAGCATAATAACTCTACACAAGGCCTAGAGGAAGATCATCTCTAGCCAAACACTAACCACATCACACTGGCATGGAGAAAAACTGTCTTCAGCCACAACGTACACATAATACTACTAAGTGGAGGGAAGCCATCTCCACTCACACTATGTCCACCAAAGATAGCATGGAGGAAAGAACCATCTCCTGTTAATCATAACACATACACCATAACATGGAGGAAAGAACCATCTCCAGCTATACCTATCTCGCACTAGCAAACAAGATCTAACAGATCATATGCACAACTCACAGCTAGCACGAAAACACAATGACCGACGGTATTTCTATGGTCGTCTATACCCAATCAAAAGTAAATCCCGACTTAGCACTAAGAACAAGTATAGTGATTAAGTAAGGGTCGAACCCAAGAGAGTTAAGGTGTTTTAGATGCGATTATCGATTATAGTGACAAGTAACACAAGGGGGGGTTTAGTTGAATTGATGCACAAAAACTTATGAAAACGATTAATGCGACAAGTAAGACAATAATGGATGAATCTACACTAGGTTGATTCTATGCATGCAATTGCTACTTTGGTGAGTTCCCTTTACAAGTTTTCAAGTAATCTCCCGTCTCGATCATATATATGTGTTGAGCCAACCGACATCAACACAATTTAACAAGCTAGAGTTCCGTAAACCTACAAGAACAAATAACAAGTTAGCTTTCAAACAAAGACTAAGGGATATAAAGAGAAGATTGAAAGCGTCAAACTTATCTTTATATTTGTGTTCCTTTGCTTTAAGTAATCACAACCCGTTATTACTTAAAGTTGCTACTAGATTAAAGACCCGAACCCGGAACCTATTAATCCTAGTTGTTTACATGCACTTTAGAACCTAAGGTGATCAATCTCAAGCAATAGTAAACATGCAATTAGACAATGGAGATCAAGGAGACACAAAGTATTATTGAATGAAAACTTAAATTATAAAGAACTATCAACCAAAGTAACAATGCAGCTTCAAACCAATCCAATGTAGCAAGGGAGTTAGCAACTCATTACAAGGTAGCAAGACAATCTAAGTGGATAATTTGTTGGCTAACAAGATGATAAGATTCCTTTTTTCTAGCAATCAACCAAGGACTATTTATACTATAAAAGGCACTAAATAGGAGTAAATGGCCAGCCCAAAACAGCCACCTTTAATGCCATAAAGGTGGTGTAAATAGCCGGAGTAAAGCTTCTGACGTTAAGCCGCAGGGGCGCCCTTCAGCTCCGCAGGGGCGGTGAAGGCAAAAACGTTTAATCTTCTTCAAGGCCACAGGGGCGACTAGGCAATTCCGCTGGGGCGGATCTTCAATGCTCTTCAAACGTCTGACCCTTCGACTTCCTGACGTTTTTGATGCCAAGCCGCCGGGGCATCCCTATGTCGACGCAGGGGCGGTTACACAACCTCTCCGTCTTCCAACTCCCATGTTGAGCCGCAGGCAGGGCCGCAGTGAGAGACGCAGGGGAGCTGGTTTTCGTTTCTTCAGGGTAGGTCACCGTAGGGGCACCAAGGAGTGGCGCAGGGGTGGTGACACACTTCATGGTTGACGCTGGTGAAGGCGCAGGGAGCGCTCCGGTGTAAGGCTTCACCCGCAGGGGCGGTGGCAGGACTCTGCAGGGGCGGTGAGGCAACAAAAGCTTTGCTTCATGAACGATCTTCACTCCTAAGTGCTTATAACTCCTTCCTTATCTTCTTTTAGTCTTCTTCTTCTGGACTAAGGAGTTAGTAGCATAAACCGACACAAATGCAATCAAAAGACTCTAAAAACTATCCTAAATGATAGTGATTCCATCACCTATCAAACTCCCCCATACTTAGACCTTTAACTCATCCCGAGTAAAACAAATGACAGCAACTAGACTCAAAGGCCTCAGGAAGCATGGGTAAGCAAGAAAGACAATGAAAACAAGAGAAAAACCAAGAAAGAAAGAATGAAAAGAGAGGAAAAATGAGAAAAAGAGAGAAACTACCATCCTTATTGCTCCAAGAGTGGCCTACCCAGACAACCTCCTTATGACTCCCCTTCTTATGTCGCCAAACGCCGAAAGGGAAACCTACACTCGGTGCCGCTCATTTTGCCAAGGCGCCCTTTCGGGTTTTCACCTTGCCACTCTTCTTCTTTTTTCACTTGAACTCACTTCCCTCAAGTCCAATTTTGCACAAACCTAAGGTTGGTCGGACTACCTTCTTTTTGCCTAAACTCTCCTTTCGGGTTTTCGGTTTATCCAAGGTTTTTCATGCCTTTTTTTCTCATTTTCTTTGGCTTTTTCTTTTTTTTTTTTGTGAATTTCAATCTGAATTTAAAAGATGCAAAACAAATTCAAAACAACTCAATGAACTGTACAAGCAATGATATATCCCTCCCTCATACTTGAAGTACACTTTGTCCTCAAAGTGGAAATGAGTCAAAGATAAATGTGGGAGAAGGGAAAAGAAATGTACCCCTCAGTGGGGTGGTTTGGATGGACCACTTGGACCCTCCTCCGGTGGGTAAGGAAAATGGCAGAAGAAGTGCTCCTGCCGGCGGTGAAGGGTGTCGATACGGCCCTCCTAAGCCTCCATCCTCTCTCTAAATGAAGTCTCATAGCTAGCTTGCCAAGCCAGCTACTGAGTCTCCAACTGCTGCTGATGAGCCGCCTGCCAAGCATCTTGACGGCGGTCAAAGTGAGTGGTCATGGAGGAGGCAAAACTTGACTACCACGCCTGCTGCTGCTCAAGCATGAACCGCTAGTACTCGGTCTGCCATGCCTGGTGTTGTGTAGTCAAGGCCGTCATCTGAGCCTGCAGACTCTCCATGGCCTGACTATCGTGGGATGCCGTCGGCATCTCCTCATTAGTGGTGGGGGCTCGGCTGGAGCCGGCTGCGTATCTCCCAACAATATCTGCCTGAGGTCGTCTCGGAGGGACAGGGTCAGCCGGTACATACAAATCAGAGAGCTCGTCTCCCAATGGAAGTCGTCGGAGGAGGGACAATGTCGCCGCGGGGGCGGGACAATGTCGCCGCAGGGCGGTGACAGGGTTCCTCTGGAGTTAATATCGCCGCGGGGGCGGGCTAGTGTCGCCGCGAGGGCGGTGACAGGGTTCCTCTGGAGTTAGTGTCGCCGCGGGGGTGGGCCAGTGTCGCCGCGGGGCGGGCCAGTGTCGCTGCGGGGCGGGCCAATGTTGCCGCGGGGTGGGCCAGTGTCGCCGCGGGGCGAGACAGTGTCGCTGCCGGTGCCGTGACAGGGTTCCTCTGGAATCAGTGTCGCTGCCGGGGGGGGGGGACAGTGTCGCCGCGGGTGCCGTGACAGGGTTCCTCTAGAATTAGTGTCGCCGCAGGGGCGGGACAGTGGAGTTGGGAAAGTGAAAGGTTTGAGTGTGTGTGTGTGGTGGAGATGGTTGGTGTTACAAAGAGGCGGCGACACTAGGTTGCCGGAGGCGGCGCAACAACGTCTGGATAGGGCGGTGCGAGATCTTCCGGAGGGCGCGAGGGCGTGGGAGGCGAGTCGGCTAGGTTTTTGAAGGATGAATGGAGAGGGAGTAAAGAGGGCGGTAGATGTAGGTTTATTTTTGGGAAGTGTATTTTTTTTCTTTCCTTAACAGAACCGCAGGGGCGGCGTTTGTCAACGCGGGGGCGGTGACAAGGAAGAGGGGGTACGCAGCCTCAGCGCCGGGGGCGGAGTTGAGGATGTGTTTCAAGGGTGGCCGCCGCAGGGGAGTAGGGGTGTCACCGCGGGGGAGGTGGCCTACGTGAGCAGACGCTGGCCCAACGCCGGGTGCGGCGCTCGCCAAGGGTGTCACCGCAGGGGCGGGGACTTAGAGCCGCATGGGAGGTTTTCTTGACATAAACTCCTCTTCTTATTTCTTCGGGTTGCCTCCCGAGAAACGCCTTTGTTTTATGTCGCTGGCTCGACGTAGGGATCCTTCCTCTATGATTGAGCTTCTTCCATCATTACCTTTGGGTTTATAACCGTTTGAGAAGGTAATCCGCCGGAGGCCCTAGTTTCAATTCTTGTAACGGCTTCCGCCATTTGACCAACCTGTTTCTCAAGGTTCTTGATGCTAGATTATGTTGTTTGGACATGAGTAACAAAGTGTTTAGTCAAAATCTGCAACATATCTTCAGTTGAGTGATACTTACCTTGACGGGTCTGTTGTTGTTGGTTTTGTTGATCCCTCCAACGAAAATTCTGTTGGTCACGCTAATTTGACATGAAGTTCTGTGCATAGGGATCGTTCCTAGGTCTTTGCTGCTGTGGTTGTCCATAACCCATTGCGTTTACCTCAGCATCGTCATCCTGGACTTGTGGACACATGTCCGTTGGATGATACGGGTCAGCACAAACCCCACAAGCTTTGAGCTGCTGCGGTGTTCCCATAAGTGTTAGCCTCTTCACCATTTCCTTCAATTCTGCGAGCTCGGTGGAAATCTCACTCTTCCCGGAACTCACAGCATGAACTCCTTTCTTAGCCGGGGTCCTTCCAATGTTCCGAGTACCTTCCACTAGTTCTTGTATCTTTTCCAAAGCAAGGTCTGGAGTAGAGTTAAGAATATTACCTCCGGAAGCCGCATCGACGATCCTCCTTTTATTGTCTAGCAAGCCATTGTACAAGTACAAGACTAGATTTTGAGTTGAATATCCGTGAAAAGGACAGCTTGATTGGAGGCGTGCAAACCTTTCGAAGTACTCGTAGAGAGTTTCGTTTGCCTCTTGCTCGATGTTGCTTATAGCTTTCTTCAAGCTATTGGCCTTCTTAGCTGGAAAGTATTTCTCCAAGAACGCCTTGTGAAGGTTCTCCCAAGTGTCGATACTTCTGGATGGAAGGTGGTAATACCAATCATCCACCGAATCTTTGAGTGTGAAGCCGAATGCCCTCATCTTGATTTTGTTCTTCGGTAATGTTGGCCGGCTTCATGATCATACATACGGTTGGAACTTCCCAAGGTGCTTGATGGGGTCTTCACACTTAGCCCATGGAAGGATGGGAGCAAGTGAATGAGGCCCGGCTTGAGCTCAAGGTTGACTCCTTCCCCTAGTGCCGGTATAGTGACCGCAAGTGAGCCAAGGTGGGCTGCGTAAGTTGACGAAGAGTACGGTCAGCCATCTCTTGTTGAAGTTGTTGTTGTCTTCGTTGCCGGATGTGCGTCCTCTCAATTTCTGGATTAAAAGAAGCAAAGCCGGAATTAGTAGTACGGGTTTGAACCATAAAAATGGTTCAAAACCAATAATCAATAATATCATTAAAACACTAAAACTTCCCGGCAACGGCGCCAAAATTTGACCGACGGTATTTCTATGGTCGTCTATACCCAATCAAAAGTAAATCCCGACTTAGCACTAAGAACAAGTATAGTGATTAAGTAAGGATCAAACCCAAGAGAGTTAAGGTGTTTTAGATGCGATTATCGATTATAGTGACAAGTAACACAACGGGGGGGGGGGGGTTGGTTGAATTGATGCACAAAAACTTATGAAAACGATTAATGCGACAAGTAAGACAATAATGGATGAATCTACACTAGGTTGATTCTAAGCATGCAATTGCTACTTTGGTGAGTTCCCTTTACAAGTTTTCAAGTAATCTCCCGTCTCGATCTTATATATGTGTTGAGCCAACCGGCATCAACACAACTTAACAGGTTAGAGTTCCGTAAACCTACAAGAACAAATAACAAGTTAGCTTTCAAACAAAGACTAAGGGATATAAAGAGAAGATTAAAACCGTTAAACTTATCTTTATATTTGTGTTCCTTTTCTTTAAGTAATCACAACCCATTATTACTTAAATTTGCTACTAGATTAAAGACCCGAACCTGAAACCTATTAATCCTAGTTGTTTACATGCACTTTAGAACCTAAGGTGATCAATCTCAAGCAATAGTAAACATGCAATTAGACAATGGAGATCAAGGAGACACAAAGTATTACTGAATGAAAACTTAAATTATAAAGAACTTACAACCAAAGTAACAATGCAGCTTCAAACCAACCCAATGTAGCAAGGGAGTTAGCAACTCATTACAAGGTAGCAAGACAATCTAAGTGGATAATTTATTGGCTAACAAGATGATAAGATGCCTTTTTTCTAGCAATCAACCAAGGACTATTTATACTACAAAAGGCACTAAATAGGAGTAAATGGCCGGCCCAAAACAGCCACCTTTAATGCCATAAAGGTGGT
>BSUD01000006.1:98727685-98966650 GCA_033239045.1 Fagopyrum esculentum | reverse complement strand
TTTGGTTGAATTGATGCACAAAAACTTATGAAAACGATTAATGCGACAAGTAAGACAATAATGGATGAATCTACACTAGGTTGATTCTAAGCATGCAATTGCTACTTTGGTGAGTTCCCTTTACAAGTTTTCAAGTAATCTCCCGTCTCGATCTTATATATGTGTTGAGCCAACCGGCATCAACACAACTTAACAGGTTAGAGTTCCGTAAACCTACAAGAACAAATAACAAGTTAGCTTTCAAACAAAGACTAAGGGATATAAAGAGAAGATTAAAACCGTTAAACTTATCTTTATATTTGTGTTCCTTTTCTTTAAGTAATCACAACCCATTATTACTTAAATTTGCTACTAGATTAAAGACCCGAACCTGAAACCTATTAATCCTAGTTGTTTACATGCACTTTAGAACCTAAGGTGATCAATCTCAAGCAATAGTAAACATGCAATTAGACAATGGAGATCAAGGAGACACAAAGTATTACTGAATGAAAACTTAAATTATAAAGAACTTACAACCAAAGTAACAATGCAGCTTCAAACCAACCCAATGTAGCAAGGGAGTTAGCAACTCATTACAAGGTAGCAAGACAATCTAAGTGGATAATTTATTGGCTAACAAGATGATAAGATGCCTTTTTTCTAGCAATCAACCAAGGACTATTTATACTACAAAAGGCACTAAATAGGAGTAAATGGCCGGCCCAAAACAGCCACCTTTAATGCCATAAAGGTGGTGTAAACAACTGGAGTATAGCTTCTGACGTTAAGCCGCAGGGGCGCCCTTCAGCTCCGCAGGGGCGGTGAAGGCAAAAACGCTTGATCTTCTTCAAGGCCGCAGGGGCGGCTAGGCAATTCCCCTGGGGAGGATCTTCAAAGCTCTTCAAACGTCTGACCCTTCGACTTCTTGACGTTTCTGATGCCAAGCCGCCGGGGCGTCCCTATGTCGACGCAGAGGCGGTGACACAACCTCTTCGTCTTCCAGCTCCTAGGTTGAGGCGCAGGCAGGGCCGTAGTGAGAGACGTAGGGGAGCTGGTCTTCGTTTCTTCAGGGTAGGTCACCGCAGGGGCGGTGACACACTTCGTGGTTGGAGGTGGTGAAGGCTCAGGGAGCGCTCCAGTGTAAGGCGTCACCCGCAGGGGTGGTGGCAGAGCTCCGTAGGGGCGGTGAGGCAACAGAAGCTTTGCTTCGTGAACGATCTTCACTCCTAAGTGCTTATAACTCCTTCCTTAGCTTGTTTTAGTCTTCTTCTTCTGGACTAAGTAGTTAGTAGCATAAATCGACACAAATGCAATCAAAAGACTCTAAAACTATCCTAAATGATAGTGATTCCATCACCTATCACACAACATATCACATAAGCACATAGTATAACATACATTCACTAAGATAACACCAAGATCTAATCGTAGATCCTGTAGGTGTATCTATCACAACGTAAAACTCTGGGTAGTTCTTCTAGATACTATCCTCAGTCTCCCAGGTAGTCTCATCAGGTCCTCGTCTAGACCACTGTATCCTCAGCATAGGAAAGTCCTTCGAATGTAGGCGTCTTACACCTCTCTCTCTAGGACTGCAAAAGGGTATTCTGCAAAAGTGTGGTCCGACTCAACCACTCTCATCATAACTCACGATGTGCCTTAGATCTCGTATGTACTCCCTCAGTCGAGACACATGAAGCACTGGGCGGATATCCTCTAATCTCAGAGGCAAAGCTAAAAATCATGTTGCCTTCATAATACTGATCAAGATCTCAAGTAACCGACATATTGGAAACTCAGTTCCCTTTTCACATTAACACGTCTAAGGTTTCACAGCTGAGATACTTTCAGCCGGACTTGAACTCTCGCTTGAACTTTAGAGGTTAACACCTCTCGTCTATATATGATATTTGACGACTCTGTACAGTCGGTATTCTTCCTTTAATCATCGTTACTTGAACTATAAAATCCTGAATCTGGTCAGGTGTTATCCCACTACTACTGCTAGATCACTTCTTGCATAAAGATGTATGGTATCTACGTCCATACAGTGCCTCATAAGGGCATCCTAGAAGATAAACGTCAATCACTGTTAGATGATAACTCAGTAATGGGAGGTAATATAACCATCCACGTTTCCAATTCAACTTACAACTTATAATAGATCCTTAAGATCTAGATGATCCTCTCTAACTGACCGTCTGTCAGGGGGTGAAGTGTAGTCTTGAAGTATAGACTCAGTTATCAAAGCAGTCTGTACCTACAGTCCAAAAGCTCAAAGTAAAAACATCCATCTCGATTAGAGATGATCGTTCTCGGTATACCATGGAGCCTCATTATCCGTTTAGTGTACTCCTCAGTCAATTCATTCAATGGCCACGTCCTTCCAATAGGAATAAAACGCCGGTTTCCTTAATTTACTTCCAGCAATCCAGATAACATCAATCTTCTACTGGTTCACAATCCTATAACAAAGTCCATAGAGATGACCTCCCAATTCTACTACTACACTAGTAGTGGATGGGGCTTATCTCTAGATCAAAAATGCTCTATCTGGACCTGTTGACAGGTCACACACTGAGCCACAAATCTGGCTACGTCGGGCTTCAACCCTCCCCACCAATATGAGCGTCTCACCTCATGATACATCTTACTCATACTAGGGTGTACTGAGTAAGGTGTACAGTGAACCTCCTGTAAAATCAGCTGTCTCAGCTCGGCATCAGAAGGTACATAAATACGATCATGTCGCCTCATAACTCCATCTGCCCCAATAGTGAACTGGGGTGCCTCTCCACAAGACATCCTATCTTTGATCCTCGTCAAGGTCGGGCAGGTCCCCTGCTTCTGTTGGATCTCATCCAACAGACCAGGTAGAACCTCTATAGCAAACAACTGAGCATCCTAATAGAGAGACTATAACTCCCACTCTAGCCAAGCTAGATCTTCCCGAAGATGAGACTGAACTATCAGTCTCGCAATGATCTTCTCCTGGAGCGTCTTTCCATTCAAGTTGTCAGCGACATCGTTCAACTTCTCTGAATGATATGAAATCTCCAAATTACAGTCTTGATCAACTTAAGCTCTAACACTGGCGATTATTCAACCCTTGTTGCATAAAATATATTTCAGATTTCTATGATCTATAGAAATCTTACATGAAGATCACACCGGTACGGTCTTCAAAACTTAGAGGCTTGAACTACCACTACTAACGCTAAATCATGAGTCGGGTAGTTCTCATCATACGTTCTCAACTGTAACACATATCCGTAACTCTACTCCTCTGTAGTAACACACGTCTCAAACTTAACTGGGATGTGTCACCATAAATCACGTGATTCCTAGAATCTTCTGATTATAGCAGAATAGAAACAGAGGTCAAATGCCTCCTCAACGCTTCAAAACTTAGACACACTGTTGTAACCACGTAGTTATGGTGGTTTTCTCAAAAGACTCGCAAATGAATACGCAATCATATAGAATCCTTCCTCAAAGCATTAGTAACAATCGGCTGAGCCGAGAAAGCTACGTATTCCTTCATGTTCATTAGTATCTTCCATATTACTTAAATCTTGCCAAGTCAACCATGATCCACTGGCAGAGACAACATGACCTAAAAAGGCTAACACTAGCATCTCAACTTGCACTTAAAGAGCATAGCATACAACCCTCTATCTCTTGAAATCTACAGAACGGTCCTCAGACGATCGGTCTACTATTCTCTACTACGAGAGTATATCGACATATCATCAGTGAAGTCCACCACCAACTGATCAAGGAAGTCGATGAAGATACTGTTCATCAACTCCATGAAAATTGTTGGGCCATTCGTCAGCCCAAATGGCATCACTACAAACTCTTAGTGTCTATCACGAGTATGGAATGCTATCTCAACACATGCTGCTCTCTCATCCATGACTAGGGACATCTTGAGCGCAAAAGAATCCTGAAACACAATTGCTCCTACAAGTTGTCCCAACAAGTCGTCAATACATAACCATGAATAAGTTAGGATGAACGAAACCCGTCTCACTCCGCTCTTCAAGTTGCTTCTTCAATTTCTAACAACTCAACAAGCCATATATCTCATAGACCTTCTCCAAACCTGTCTTGTACCATATTTCAACGCAATATCAAAGTCCTTACTCCACTGAGGTGGTAAATTAGACGGTTCAGTAACACGTCTATAAGATCATAAACCACTGGAGCACTCTTTAGCGTGGAACTATCTCTTTCCTTCACAACATAACATTAGAAATCATCACCTCCTTATTAACCCCGCTGCTCATATGGTACCGTCGGCAAACTTGCCTCTTCAAAGCTCACAACTTTGAAAAACCTCTACCTAGTCGATCTCAATAGAGACTATAATAGTCTTCCTACTGCTATCCAAACCAACATGATATCTATTCGCCCACCACACACATAGAGACCTTTTCATGCACCTAAGGCATGACAAAGAAGTCTACAAGCCATACACAAGTCCCTGCACAAAGGGGACAACCACATATCTCGCGGTACCTCAGACCCCAAAAAGGTAATCTGTAAAGGAAAATCTATCTTCTTCTGTATCCACAGTTAACTATTGATGCATGCATCGAAAGACAAGAGGTGCATAGCACTCACAACAAACGAAACTCCACTAGGTAAACCATTAACAAGAATGTTACCTGTAACAACTAACACCCGAAGCTCTACTGCATATCATCACTCAACCTCAAACCTATGCTCCTCAGGTATCACTGAGGTCATCGCTATAGCTTCAACTTCCACTCTTTCTGCATCGGAAAGAGGAAGGTCTTGATGAGAAGAAACACTACATCGTTGACAAAAAGGGGCCAGATGGCCTAATTCACCACAGGTGAAGCAAGCTATTGGTGTCATGGGGCACTCGGAGCGCAAATCATCTGGATAACCACAGTTGAGACATATACATCCCATCCCTGCCACTAGTACGGGTGGATCCTCTACATTGCCCAACGCAAAGGCTCTACCCTGAGCTCTTCTAGTGTCCGTGGTACTCCTACCACGACCCTTACCCCTACTCAGTCTGGGAACGGATCCCTGAGTAGAAGGATAATCTAGGAATCTCTGTTGTCCCCGCGTCTGCTGCTGAGGTGTCTTCTGACCACCTCCCGTCACACTAGCAGAAGTAAAACCCAGTCGTGATGGCACTCCAGTTTGCTTACAGAAGACAGCTTTATGACCATGTCTACCATAGGTAAAGCAAGTCACTGGCGATCTTGGACACTGTTATCGTACATGTCCAGACTTCCCGCAGTTGTAACAGGTCCTCGTCTTACCAAAAGTCCGTGAGAAACAAGAAGTACTCAAACGTCCACAAGTCGAGCTCGGTTTGTAACCCAAAAATCCAACCTCGTCTTTCACTGACTCAACCCGTTGTTTCTTCTTTGATGTAGAAGCTTCAGTTGATCTCACAGATGTTGGTAAATCCGGTGTAGGTCTACCCGCTATCACCGCCTCATATACTTGCTGCTTGTACTCTTGAAACTCGAATCTACTCATGGAGACCCGATCAACCTCTTCAAACTCGCTCTCTGCCATAGGCAACACAACAGCGGAAACTGGTCCCTGACTTGGCGCTACTGGAAGAAGAGGGGGGTGTACCCCTATCTCATCCCACTACAGATACTGCTCTAGTATGAGCCATCTGTAGAATATACACACCTAAACTTATAAGGCTATATATATGCCATATGTATCGATATATATACATAATACTCATTATTACATGCATACACATTAGCAAATAAAGGATATCTATGTATATATATCTACACTGTCGAGATCCTCATATGGGTGACGACTTCTGTACATACTATCCCAAAACATCTGGACTCGCTTTGAAACCAAAATCCTTTCAAAAAGCCAGACCCCATGAGGGTTCTGTTTATTTATCCACTCTACCTTTATTGCAGATATATAGTGCCATTGTTGTCAACCTAAGGCTCTGATACCAACTCTGTAACACCCCAAATCCGTGGGACTCGGAGTGTCACATTGGGCTAGGATCTCTCAATGGATCTTGACCCTAGCCTGACAACAAGTTCACTGGATCTTACAACAAGGCACATGTAGATTAAAACCAAATACATAAAAGCTGTGTATGATACATCAAAAGAGTTTACAAACTCAAAGCCGAGTACAAAACATCAAACAACATCATCTCATACAAAAGATCCCAAATCCCACGCATCCTAATGTACAGAAGTCCTCGGCTGGCCACACCATCTATCTCACCCTGCAGTCTTCCTAACCTGCAGATCATCTACAACACGGTATACACCGTTAGCTTCAGCAATGAAAAGCATGAAGGTAATAACATAACCATACATCAACATCTCACACATGCAATGCCACATACATTATTTATTATCTTTCAATTACGTTATTCCATTACTAATTCAACTTATTTTGTGACATGAGGAGCCTAAAGAACCTCGTCCCTTCCCCCCGTTAACACAGGGGTTTGCATGGGGGTAATCATCACTCGTCCCCCCCTGTGTTACTAGCTTCCGGGCACCCCCTCCTACCCTCGAGCGGAGGCATATGTGGTCACCGCCCGTTATAATACACTTGGCCATTTAAATGTAATAAAATGGTCATCCTAGTCCGGTTTAGGTTATAAATGCACAATCATATGAACACACACAACCATCACAATCATACAATCCACAAATGTACGCTAAGTAAGTCCTATGGACTTACCTATCACACTCGTATCCAATACCACGTCACAACTTCCCCTTGTGGAAGAATCAACGCCTGCAAAATCAAGGCACACAACATCACAAACTGTAACGGTTAGGAGACTCGTCTCCATAACCAGAACCAACCTACAACCTCAATCTAAACCTCAAGATCATAACAAGCTCACATATGCCTATGATATAACCTCAACATCAACACAAGTCCCTAACAAGCTCACCTACCACACGTCCTAACCACACTAGCTTAGCTACCAACTTAGTCAAGGCCAAAGGAAAGGAAGGAAGGAAGACATACCAACAAGGTATGCACCAACAGAAGCAAGAGCACAAGGCTGATCTAGTGAGGCGCAGGGGCGGCTCACCAAAGGCGCAGGGGCGGCTCACCAAAGGCGCAGGGGCGGCTCACAGGCAGGCGTAGGGGCGGCTCACACCAGGCGCAGGGGCGGCTGTTTGTGCAGAATGTTGGCCCCGACTTCTCTTCGATCTCTTTCTCGACTCTCTTCACTTCTTCAACACACCACAACAACACCTATGTATTCAAACACATTTATGATCATCAAAACATCAGAATAAGATCTACACAAGCTCAGCTTGTGATTCTATGCTAGAAAAGGAAGAAAGAAGCAAAGAAGAGGAAGGAAGAAAGATGAAGGTGAAGATCTTACCACAACAACCCTAAGCAGCAACTAGGAGCATCAACACACCTCACACAATCCTCAACACAACAACAGTAACTCTCAGCCACAAGCTCAAGATCATCCAAGCCTCAAACCACAAACAACTCTCAAAACTCACATACACAAGATCAAGAAGAGGTCAAGGAAGAAGAGAGATGAAAAATAAGAACGTGAGAAGGAAGAGAGAAGCTGGAGAGATGAAGAAACCCTTTATCTGAAGAAAAGTAAGGCTTATATAAGAAGCCAACCCAAAAGCAAGTCAAGAGGTCAACAAAGGTGGTTGTAGCCGCACAAAACCGTAGGGGCGGATCAACTAAGGCGCAGGGGTGGCTCACCTGTGGCGCAGGTGCGGCTCATAGGGTCCGCTGGGGCGGTTGGCAGTGTCAAAGCTAGCTCAGCTGAGGCTCAGCAAGGCTCCTAGGCTCCAAAGACTCAGGCTCTTACAAAGGATAAACAACCCACTCAAACGTTTTCTGGGGCAAAAACACAATTACAGAATTATCGGTCATTCCGAAATTTTTTTTCAGCAGGGGTTAATTTGCAATGATCCAAAACTGTGGGTTAACAATTTAAATACATAATATGGGTACCGTTATGCAATATCAACAAATAGGGGGGGGGGGCGACTCCAATAAAAAAAAGAAGGGTTTTCTTATAACCCGATAGAACTCGCGCAGGGGGCAAGGAAGACGGTTGATGACATGAATTATGACCTATATTTAAGCATGTATTTATATAGATTTTCCCTTTATTTTGCATGCATAGACATACATTCTTGGCATTTATGGTTAAATTCACCTACTTTGCGAGAATAGAGGTCTACATAGAGTTTTATTACATTTGTAGTTAATTTGGCGAATTATGGAGCGAAATGACATATTTTATGGATCAAGCCTTAAAGCGTGAAAAAAGGAGCATAAAAGGAAACTAGGACGCGCCAAAATATCTTCTGATACCGTCTGACGCGCCAAAGTATCTTCTGATACCGTTTGCCACGCCAAAGTATTCTATGATACCGTTTGACGCGGCCCAGAGTATTTTCTGATACCAGCGGATAGCCTTCAACATTAAAAGGGAGTCAAATTCTCCAAAGGACTGGGAGCCCCGACGGTTGCTTAGGGTTTCATTTTGACCTTCGCATGCAATTCGGTGGAGAGTTGAGACGAAAGATCGGAGATTTCGGAGTGTGTCTTGTGAAAGACGCGATATTGAAGATTGCGTACTATGAAGATTTTCTTTGGGTTTTTGCTTTCGGAGACGGATTGACACTCCGTTCTTCATTGTTCCCTAAGATTGCTGTGAGGATTCTTGTTCCATATTCTGAATTCATTAAACATACTACTTTATTGTTCGGATTTGAGATTGACTTTGATTGGTTATTAAGTTTTCAAGGGTTTTTATCTTTCTTTCTTCTTAAATTGATATTTGATTCAATGACTATGATCGTTGGCTAAAACCCTTTAGCGATTCTAAGGTGAAGGGTTGATAGTTGTGGCATAGATGATGATAGATTGAACTTAAACAGATTGGATCCTGAGAATGTGAGAAACCTCGCCGACAGCCTAAACCACGGCTTGTTCTTGAGTTCCATGGCCGTGGTTCTTCAAGATCTAGCCGTGATTTCCTCTGTTTTACGACTTTTGCTTTTTCTTTAATCCAAAGTTAGAGATTTGCTATAACCTAGCATTAGCTTGCCTTTCCTAGGTAGTAGTGAGACTCAACATCCTCTATTTCGGTTTCAAGTGTCACAACCTTAATCGTTTTAGCCTATCTTTGATTCCTTGAGTTTGGGCATGAGTATTTGAGATTAATTCTTACCTTTAGATCCTTTCTATACTGCAGCCTCAACAACCTTTATAGAGAGTGTCCTTGGGTGAGTTATATAGGGTTTTGGAACTTCACCGTACATGACCTTACATAGTTATACCTTTGCAACCTCAACTCTGTCCTTATATCTATAGAATATCTTGAATCGAATGCCACAATTGGATACTTGGATCTTTAGGATTGTTGTTTTCTCAATATATTTGCAAAGCTTATACTTTACTTGCTCGATAATTAGTGAATTGAATTTGACCCCCAAATCCCTAAGTTCGATACTCTGTATTTCTTGCTTTACTACGCCGATCCGTACACTGCGGGTTCGCTTGCTTAATTTCAGTTTTAATAATTTAAAATTATTTGCACGCACACTTAGAGGCGAACAAGTTTTTAGCACCGTTTCCGGGGATTTGGTCTAGACCAAATTCGGTTTTCGGTTGTCTGGCTTGAGAGCTTTTTCTCTTGTTATTTGATCTATCTACCTTAGTGATTTTGTAGATCTGTTTTATTTCTATGAGTTTTCGACCTTGAAGGGAACAATGGCTGCTGAGATGTATGCCTCCATACGATCCAATATGGGTAGTGACGCAAACGGCTAGAGCAAATTATTACGAATACTTGGAAGAGGAGTTCGCCTTCCATTGGTTTGCCACCGAAAGAGAATGTGAACAAACCATTGAATATGAATTTGCAAAATGGGAAAAGCTGAACTATCTAAAGAAGGTTAAGAAGAAACCTCCCAAAGATGCGGAGGACTCGAAATTTGAAGAATTGATGAAAAAAATTTGAGATGCTCGAAGAAAGTTTCAGAGCCTGTGATGAATATCATTTAAAAGTGATAGAAGACGCAAAAAAGGTTATTTCTAAGGCTGAAAAAGCCTTGGAAAATCATTCATCTAGCAAAGAAGAATTACAAGTTTCGAGCATTCCTCTGCTCGAATCTGAAGCTCCTCTTGAACTCCTCATTGAGGAAGAGGAAGAAGTGGAGAACCTTGGCCAAATTACTGAAAATGTGGCCAAGGTTGAAGAGGATCTAGCTGAGTTGGGAGATATTTCATGTGTGGATCATCATATCAACATGAAACTTGTCCCAAGCCTTAAAGAACTTTACAAGGTACATTCTCTTACTTCCTTTGAAATTGCTATTATAATTTATGATTTTTTCAGGAATGCACCGGAGAGTTGGAGGTCTGTTCCAAAAGAACCTCCTACGGTGAAGATGAAACCTCCATTGACTTTGCGAGAGGTAGATGCTCCTTGGGCTACAAGGAGTAAATTTGGCAAGTACTTCAACGCTAATGCCAATAAGTGTTTCTTGTTCAAGTATGGGGTCGCTCATGTGACAAAGACCATACATCATCCCCAAGCTGGAGAAGGGGAAGCTAAGAGGATTCATGAGAAGCTTATTTCTAGATACCGGAAAAGATTGGACACTAGGCTAGATTATGTCCCAGTGAAGCGCAGGAAAGTTAGAAGGATTCCGGTGATAATCAAACCGTACAAGCTTGTACGTGGGAGATCTTACCATTTGCCGGTAAAATTAAGAACCGGAACCTTCTTGGAAGAGCTCTATTGTGGATTTTGAAGAGCAATCCAAGATGTTCAAGGTACATTGAATCATCTATCGAGATAGGTCCAGCTAGCGACGTTAAACCAAGCGCTTCTTGGGAGGCAACCCAAGGTAATGCATTCATGTTTTTCTCTTTTTTTTTTCTTAGAATAGTTTAGCATAGTTTGCTTTGTTTTTGTTTTTTTTTTCTCGATACGCTCTCGGTTTGTTTGTGTCATGGATCGCAGGAACTAGGTATAATCTTGAGAAATTGATGGAAGAAGGCGATACAAGTGTGCCTAAGGACGTTTTCAAGGAACAAAAAGCAAGAAATCGACTTACCAAAAGAAGATTGGTCGATTCAGGCTTCAGAGCAAGTCGATTTTTGGCAACAAAGAGAAAAATCGACCAAAAAATCGGCCCCTCAGAATAAAATCGATGGATTTTTTTTGCCTTAGTTAGCGAAAATTGAAGAAAATCGGGCCGATGAAAAAATCGGGTAGAAAACTCGGCCGATTTTTTGAAAAATCGGTCGATTTTTTTCAAAATTAAAAAAAAACAATCTTTTTTTTCGAAAAATTGTTTCGGATGAAAGACGTTCCCCTTCTTCATGATTCGACACCGATTGGAGTATTTAGAGTTCCCTATTGAGCTTCTATAGATTCTCACCACCACCGCTCAATGAATGATTCGCCTTGCCTGATTCGCCATCTTACATTGTGAGTACCTTTTTCCATCTTTTCTGTTCTTCACATTGGGGACAATGTGAGTTTTAAGTATGGGGTGGAGGTATTTGCAATACCATTTGCATGTTTTATGTCTTGCAATTTTTGATTTTGAAAATTTTTTAAATTTTTTTGTGCTTCTAGGATGAATATGATCTCCATGATGAATGTTGTTTTCTGGAATAGCTATGATGATTTTGATATGCTTGAATTGATTTACGACATATGTGGGATTTGAATAATTTGTTAGAATTTCATGCATGTTTGATAATTTGCTTTCATTCTAAATCATGTTGAGTATTGAAGGTTGAAACTGCATGATAAGTTCTTACACTTCTTATTGATATGATTAAGGCGCCTCGATTTTTCTTGCTTCTTCTTTGTTCATATAGCCCTTAAATGAAAATTTTGCCTCCTTTACCTATCCGGGAATTAGGAAGAGTATAATTTTGGCATGTTTGATGTGGGAGGACCATGAAAGAAAACAATTGTGCATTCAAAGTATAAAAATAGGTTTGGGGAAGTCAATCTTGATGATGAGTAACTCGGCACCATTCACATAGCCGGGTGTTTGTGTCTTGCCAAAGTCGGATTGAGCGATATTCCTAACGGATTATGGTATGTGCATAAAGGGTTTGAGGCATCTCAAAATTGAGAAACTTCAATCTCTTAGGTTTCGGTTTTTGTGCACCGCTATCATATTTCCAAAAGTAAAGTCGAAAAAGAAATTTTGTGCTGAAAAGGGAGAGCAAAGCTCTCAATGGTGGTTGATTCAAGTTGTTAAAGAAAAAGTTATGTTGTGTTGTTCCTTTTTTCCGGAGTTTTGCACCACATTACCTTATGAAAGTCCCACCTATTTCACGTTTCTTGACCTTTACTTGAAAGACCTTAAGATCTTTGAGCATGTTGTTTGTCTTTGTGGTCTAAATTGGATTTCTCATGATTGATTTTGATTTATTATGAGTTATGATGCATGTTATGATTTTCTTGGAAAGTGTGATTATCCTTTCCATGATGTAATTTCTTTTCACCATATGATGATTTTCATTAGCTATGAAGCAACTCTTTGAGGGTGATCTATAAATAGAAGCACAACCATAATATTGTGGTTTTTCTTTATATTTGCATATTCATAATCCATATCATCTTGTATCTTAAGTTTTAACCTTGCTTGGGGACAAGCAAGATGCAAGTATGGGGTATTTTGATAATATGAATTCTGACATATATTTAGGCATGTATTTATATAGATTTTCCCTTTATTTTGCATGCATAGACATACATTCTTGGCATTTATAGTTATATTCACATACTTTGCGAGAATAGAGGTCTACATAAAATTTTATTACATTTGTAGGTAATTTGGCGAATTATGGAGCGAAATGACATATTTTATGGATCAAGCCTTAAAGCGGGACAAAAAGGAGCATAAAAGGAAGTTAGGACGCGTCAAAGTATATCTTCTGATACCGTCTGACGCGCCAAAGTATTCTGATACCGTCTGCCACGCCAAAGTATTCTCTGATACCGTCTGACGCAGCCCAGAGTATTTTCTGATACCAGCGGGCTCAACTTCTTTTCAGCCCAAATATTTAGGGTTTTGTCTTTAAATCCTAGATTTATCCCCACATATATCGGATAGCCTTTGTAACACCTCAAGTTCTGGGAACTTGAAGCGCTACAGGCTAGGACCGCACAATGGGTCCCGACCCTCAGAGTAGCAACAGCAAACGGATCTTACAACAAGGCACATACGAATGAAAACCAAAACTTAATATAAAAACAAAGGTTCAAACCAAAAGAAAACACATAAGCTCCACAGCCGGGTTCAAAACAAAAGGGAAGCAACAAAAGAAAAACAAAACCCGATCCCGTCCTATAATGTACGGGAACCCCGGCTGACCACACCGTCCGGATCACTCAGCAGCATCCTGAACCTGCGGATCATCTACAACGACGGTATAAATCGTTAGCTAACATTCTAGGTATAAGCAAGAGTGTAAAGGCACAAACACACATAAGGTAATGAAAACACATAGCATGCTCACACATCAACCGGTTATTATCTTTTAATTAAGGTTATCCATTACTAATTCAACTTCTTTTGTCACACGAGAATCTCTCGAAACTCGACTCCGCTTCCGTCTACCAATAGGAATAGATCACTACTATTCGTTACCTATGGGTCTGGGTTGCAAGAGCACATTCTAGTCTCCTGTAGAACTAGACAAGTGGTCACCGCCCGGTTATAATACACTTGGGCCAGTTAAGGGTAACAAAGGGTGAATCCTATTTCCAATTATCCGTTATAAAACGATAAACAACACAAGCAAGCCAAAACAATCCAACTAATACGCGGAATGAAGCTAAGTAAGTCCAAGGGACTTACCTCACACGAAGGTAACACAAGAGATCAGCTAACAACTCGGAAACACACAAGGAAGCTCAGTTTCCCTCAGGAAAGGGGCAAGGAAAGCCTGTACGAACAAGCAACACGAATCAGGAACGAAACGGTTGCTAGAAGTCTATGACTTCTAGTCTCAAAGATCTCTAAGAGATCAACACATGCTAAGGGCTCAACCTTAGTCTTACAACAGCTCAGGGGAATAAAGAACAACCATAAGGAACCAAGGAAGGAACAAGGAATGGAAGGAAGGAAGCAACTCACTAAAGACGGGAGTTACTGCAGAGAAACTGCAAGGGCTGTTAGACAAATACGTAGGGGCGGCTGAACAGAGGTGCAGGGGCGGCTATGTGCAGGCGTAGGGGCTGATCTTCGTCACAAGCTACTGTCGGGCTTCTCTTCGACAGATCTCATAGCAGGGGCAACCAAAGCTCGAACTTTAGGTTCCAACACGTCGAGACTCCACTCTAGAGAGCCTGAGAACAACGAAGGGTCAGCAACGGAACACTCCACAAGAATCAAGGCTCATGCTTGATCCTTGGAGAAGAAGGAAAGAAAAGAACGAAAGGAAGAAACCAAAACAGAAGGGAAGACATGCAACGCTTAAAAGAACGTGAGAAAAAACTAGAAAAGGTGCACTTACACGTTCAGCGGGATTGCAGGAAGCAAGGACGGCTGCAGCTCTCTAGGGTTTGAAGACGATAGAAGGGAACGGGAAAAAGGAGAGAAAGAAGAGAATATATAGGGAGGGTTGGAACGCTAGACGGAAGGGCGTCTAGGGTTAGAAAGAAAACAAGGAAACCGGCCCAAAAGATAGAATATCGGATATTCTATCTATGGAAGAAAGATAAAACGACAAAAACAAATCGGCGCGATCTGTCGCACGATCCGCAGGGCGGATCTCACAGCCGCAGGGGCGGCCCTCTTTACCGCAGGGGCGGTGAAGGCAAAAAACCTAGGATCTTACAGCCTTCAACATTACAAGGGAGTCAAATTCTCCAAAGGACTGGGAGCCCCGACGGTTGCTTAGGGTTTCATTTTGACCTTCGCTTGCAATTCGGTGGAGAGTTGAGACGAAAGATCGGAGCTTTCAGAGTGTGGATTGTGAAAGACGCGATATTGAAGATTGCGTACTTTGGAGATTTTCTTAGGGTTTTTGCTTTCGGAGACGGATTGACACTCCGTTCTTCATTGTTCCCTAAGATTGCTGTGAGGATTCTTGTTCCATATTCTGAATTCATTAAACATACTACTTTATTGTTTGGATTTGAGATTGACTTTGATTGGTTATTAAGTTTTCGAGGGTTTTTATCTTTCTTTCTTCTTAAATCGATATTTGATTAAATGACTATGATCGTTGGCTAAAACCCTTTAGCGATTCTAAGGTGAAGGGTTGATAGTTGTGGCATAGATGATGATTGATTGAACTTAAACAGATTGGACCCTGAGAGTGTGAGAAACCTCGCCGACAGCCTAAACCACGGCTTGTTCTTGAGTTCCACGGCCGTGGTTCTTCAAGATCTACCGTGATTTCCTCTGTTTTACGACTTTTGCTTTTTCTTTAATCCAAAGTTAGAGATTTGCTTTAACCTAACATTGGCTTGCCTTTCCTAGGTAGTAGTGAGACTCAACATCCTCTATTTCGGTTTCGAGTGTCACAACCTTAACCGTTTTAGCCTATCTTTGATTCCTTGGGTTTGGGCATGAGTATTTGAGATTAATTCTTACCTTTAGATCCTTTCTATACTACAGCCTCAACAACCTTTATAGAGATTGTCCTTGGGTGAGTTATATAGGGTTTTGGAACTTCACCGTACATGACCTTACATAGTTATACCTTTGCAACCTCAACTCTGTCCTTATATCTATAGAATATCTTGAATCGATTGCCACAATTGGGTACTTGGATCTTTAGGATTGCTGTTTTCCCAATATATTTGCAAAGCTTCTACTTTACTTGCTCGATAATTAGTGAATTGAATTTGATCCCCCAAATCCCTGAGTTCGATACTCGGGAATTCTTTCTTTACTACGCCGATCCATACACTGCGGGTTCGTTTGCTTAATTTCAGTTTTAATAATTTAAAACTTATTTGCACGCACACTTAGAGGCGAACAACGGTGGAGGCATTCGAAGGTTGCTCCGGTGAGAGGAAGACAACCCAAGGCTGCTTTACAGCTTCTGCTCGATCGCAAGTCACTGGGGAGAGGAAGAGAGTGGTGAGACTGGGTAGAGGAGATTAGTGAGACTGTGAGAGGCTGGGGGCTGGGTGATGCAGTAGGAGATAGAGGGAAAAGGAGGCCCTTGAGTGAGGTTGTTGCTTGATGTCGAGGGTGGGCTGTAGTCTAGAGGGGAAGCACGAGGGAGACACTGCAGATGGTGGGTTGTGATGCTGAAGAAAAGAGAAGAGGGAGAGGATGAGAGTCTCTAGGGAGGGCTTCTACTTGTGGTGAATTCAACAAAGAGTTGAGAGGGTTGAGACTGATCACTTGAGCGCGAGGGAGAGATGGTAAAAGGAAGGGTCGGGGGTAGTGTTTAAGGCAAGCTGAGACAGCTAGGCGACATATGTGAAGCAGGGTAGGGGCAGCAAGGCTAATCCAACACGGTAGCAGCAAAGAAAAAAAATAAAAAATAAAAAATATATAAATATAAATAAATAACCCGAAAGAATAAACTTGGAGCGGGATTTCCGGATCGAAAATTTTTTTCCAAACTTTTCCGTAAAATAATTTACGGAAAATAAAAAAATATATAAATAACATCTGTACGAATATACTCGTAAAAGTATAGTTTATGATATAAAAATCATTTTCGTAAAATATTTAAGAGATTAAGGAGCCGAGAGATCAACGTGTTCTCAGGAGATGAAGATCCACAACGTCTATCTCATCTCAACCAAGAAGCGATCTTCATGGAGAAGAAGAATCATCTTCAAACGGTCATCTTTTCAACGGCTAGAAGACCTCTCCATAGAAGGCTATAAATGAAGATGGTGATTGAAGAACAAGGACAAGCTTACACAGAAACATCAATAGTCTTCAAGCGATCCAAAAACATCTTCATTCGATCAAATAGTTTTTTCTTTCTCTCTTTCTCTGAAAAGCATTATCCCCTAGAGAGAGATAAAACTCGAGAGCTCCATTGGTATATCTAAAGAGTGTTATACTCGAGTGTGTGTTACTCTGCGAAGTAACTAGGATATTATAGCAAGGTGAAGAGTTGAAGCTAGATCGTAGCATTGGCTACAGTGAGAGAAGAAGGGGATTTCTTCTAGTTTGTATCTAGGACTCTTTGAAGCTGATAATAGATAGTTAGATCCTAAGGATATACCTTGGGACGGAGAGTAGGCTATTTGAGCCGAACTTCGTAAACATATCCTCGTGTCGATCTTTTACATTCCGCATTTTATCTTGCTTTATTGTGACTAACTTTGTTTTGAAGGAGTACAAAGTCAAGGCCCTTGAAACTTGTTTCAAAGCCCTTGAAATCAAAGTGAATCACAAAGAGCTCAGATCGACATCATGACTCTTGAAATTGGTTTCAAGGCCTTGAGTTTGGTTTTGCGAAAAGTTCCCATACTCTATTCAACCCCCCATCAAGAATATCTTTTATCCTTTTTTATTCACTTAACGGTTCTTCATATGAGATTATTACTGGTTGAAGAGGCTCATATGGGAGATTTAATGGGACACTTTGGTAGAGATAAGACTTATCATATGATTCATTCACATTTCTATTGGCCTCACATGCTTAAAGATGTTGAAAATATGCTTAAGAGATGCATTGTATGTTTGAATGCTAAGTTTAAATCAAAACCACATGGTTTGTATACTCCTTTACCTATACGTACTTCACCATGGCTTGATATTAGTATGGACTTTGTTGTAATATTAAAAAAGACTAAGAAGGGGAGAGATTCCATTTTTGTTGTTGTTGATCGTTTTTCTAAAATGACTCACTTTATTTCTTGCCATAAAACTGATGATGCTTATAATGTGGCTAACTTGTTCTTTAGAGAAGTTGTTAGGTTGCAGGGAGTACTGCGGACTATTTTAAGCGATAGGGATGTTAAATTCCTTAGATTCTTTTGGAAGATTCTTTGGGGAAAGCTAGGTACAAGGTTGTTTATTTAAACCTCTAGCCATCCTCAAACGTATGGTTAAACGGAAGTCACTAATGGGACTTTAAACACTATTTTGAGAGTTGTTTTGAAGGACAACTTGTGCTTGGGAGAATGCTTTACCACAAGTAGAATTTGCTAATAATCGTACCTTGCATTCATCTAGTAATCTAACGCCTTTCGAATGTGTCTATGAATTGAATCCTTTGACTCCTTTGATCTTATATCGTTGCCTATTGAGGAGCGAGTAGATTTCATTGCAGGAAAATAGGTTAAGTTCATTAAGGAATTGCATGAGAAGACACAATTAAGGCTGGAAAAACAAAGGAACCAGGCGATTTCTGGAAACGATAAAGTCTAACTTGTCTCCAAGAGGAGATGGACCATTTTGTGTGAAGTGGAAGGTGGGTTACAACACTTATGTCTTGGAACTTCCAACTGAGTATGGAGTAAGCAAGACCTTCAATGTAGGAGATTTGAGCCCTTTTGAGTCTACTGATGAGCATCTTGGTGATTCGAGGACGAATCCTTCTCAAGAAGGGGAGTATGACGAATGATCAATCCCAACACTACCTCAAGGACCAACTACTAGATCAAGGGATAAGACATTTAAGGACAAGATAATCCCAACATATTCAAGCCCCGTCATGGAAGGATCCATCACTAGAACAAGAGCAAAGGTCATACAAGATGAAGTTGCTAGCTTGTCAAACACATGTACACTCAAAGAAACCCTACTCACACCCAGGTCTCCTTTGGTGACATTATTGACCACTATGGAAGGACCAAGCAAGGGTCATGAAGATCCAATAAACATAGAAGGTGGTTAGAACAAAGAACAAGCTCTAGAGAAGAAATCTCGGCCTTAAGGACCAAATTCTCGCCCGAGATTTTCACAAGTATTGACCGAGATTTGGCTTTTGTCGAGAGTTATAAGATCCACACATGGTATTATTAGTTATATATATTTTTTATGATTTTAATACCTTTAAAGCTCTTAAACATTCTTAAAGGTATTTGTTGATTCTATCTTTTAAGATTATCTTTTAATTTTAGATTTTATATTTTCTTAGAATCTAACCTATAAATAGCCTTAGAAGGTGAGATTATTAGGTAGACTGAATTTGATTAATATTTTCACAATATTGTGTGAGCTCGCAGCTTCGTATACAAAGTTTTTGTTTTATTCATTTCTATTAATCAAAGAGATCGAGAGTCTTGATTGAATTGTTGTGAGTCCTTGCTAGATTGTGCTTGTGTGTGTGTTAATCTTCTTAAAGTTTGGTGCTCCTAGTCAGTTCTAGTCCCTCCTTGTGCTTGTCTTACGTAGATGGCTTGTGTAAGGTTAAAGAAGTGAGGGTTAAGGTAAGCTCTTCGTTAAGGGGTTTTGACACATAATTGGTCAAGGTTATTTGCGGGAATATCTTGGTTCGTATCTTCCTAAGTTTCCATCAATTTCAATCCATATTATCATCTTCTTATCTTTCCATTATCAATCCACCAAACTCATGTTCTTTGATTTTGAAGCTACATAAATCTTGGCCAACAAAAGAATCTCGCCCGAGATTCTCCACTGAGATTTATTGTCTAAGACAATTTCACGGACTTTTGATCTAGATCAGGCAATCGCGGCTTCAACCCCATATCAGATACTTTTGTGTTTGGAAAAATGGAACAAAGACTCGTTAGAAGAAGAGTTGCATGCTTTGATTTTATATATAGAAGGCTACCTGAGTGACGTTCCTTATCGTAAGTTTCGAGACTAAACTTATTTTTAAGGGGGAACTGATGTAATGCCCAGAAATTTGATTCCGATTATTTCCGAGTCAAATAGGACTTCGACTAGCTTGGTCTCTTACATGATACTTAGTATCATGATTTAATGAATTTTTATCATTTTATGTGAGGATCAATCACATATAATACTCAAATTCTATCATTTTATGTGAAATCTTTTTGATGGCATGACTTATGACCTTCATAGGTAGATTTTTCCTTGTTTATGCATATATTGGCATTAGTTCGTGACATTTACACTTATTCAAGTCATATTGTTAGAAAAGATGTCTACACGAGCTTTTGTCGGTTTTTAGGTATTTTGGCGATCTTTTGGACATTATCGACATATTCGAGGATCAAGCCTCGTGGTGGTTTGAATTCGAAGTTTTGAAGGAAACGAGCTTAGAGCGAAGAAGAAAACAAGAACCCCGAGTTGATGCATGTTTTGCACAAATCATATTTTTACTAGAAGAAAGCTCACTGAAGTCTCAGGAATCTCGGTCCTATGGAAATCTCACTCGAGATTTTGGGGCGAGATTCTTGTTCTGGCAGCTACGACACTTCTCATGAACTTTCAAAGATGACCCTTGCTTCTCCTATGGTGGAGTGTGTCTTTGGAGCTGTAGGTGGGGATCCTAGTGTAACACCCCGAATCCGCGGGACTCGGGATGTCACGGGTTGAGACCTCACAATGGGTCCCGACCCTTAGCTTGACAACAATTTCACCGGATCTTACAACAAGGCACAAATAAAGGCCAAAACCAAATACATTATATGCAATGCAATGAACCCAAAACTATACAAACCAAATACTTCAGCCGAGATACAACCGAAAGACCAAATGCCATACACGCGGCATACAATATATAATGAAAACAAAACTCAAACACGACTCCAACCAAAACCCAATCCTAAAATGTACGGAACCCCGGCTGTCCACTCTTCCGGATCTCTCGGCCGCATTCCTAACCTGCAAGGCAATCTACAACAATCGGTATAAAACCGTTAGCTAATATTCGAAGCATTAGAATCAAGGTGAAAGGCACAAACACAAGTAAATCAAATAACACACAATAAACACCAAAGCACACAAGTCCGGTTATTTATCTTTTTATTATTAAGTCATATCCCGTTCTAATTCAACTTAGGTTGTGACACGAGAGTCACCGAAACTCGCCTCGGTCCCTACTTACCGGCATGGAATGGTACTGATGCATCCGACCGTCTACCAGCACGGGATAGTCGCCGAGAACCTCCTAGCTCTCGCGGGAGCCAGGCAAGTTGTCACCGCCCGTTATCATACACTTGGGCTAAAATAATATAAAGGTCGGTAATCCTAATTCCGGTTTAGTTGTTATAAACAATAGACAATAAACACACACCACCAAACACACATCAATGCTAATACAAGGAATACGAGCTAAGTAAGTCCGGAGACTTACCTCGTCCCAAAGATAATCCCGCTAACCACCGCTCTCAACTTCCCGTAGGAAGGCACTCAACGCCTGGTCAAAACAAGGGACACGATCAACATTTATCCCACATGCTAGAAGTCTTTAGAATTCTAGTACCAATGATCTCACAAGATCATAAACTATAACCACATAGGGACATCTACCATCCCCAGGATATCGCAAGGTCGTAACTCATAACAACATACTTGGATAAGCCAAACTCAAACTCCCAAATCCCACAAGATCATACAACCCCAACCTCGAGCCTCAAAACGCTCACAAGATCAACCAAACACCTCAAGTCTTAGCACAATCATAAATCCTCAAAACTCACCTAAGGTTCAAGGCCGCTACTTGGTATTCACTCTAAGTTATGCTAGATCCAACCTAGCATGATACTAATACTAAACATAACTAAATCGAATAATATCATAAGCTCAGGGGAGAGGGTACTCACATGACGTCGAAAGACGGAAGACGATCTAAGGATGTCGAGAAAGGATTCGTTGGCCTTTATCGGGGCGCTTCCGGACCTAACACCAAACTAAACAAATTTATCTTATACGCTAAATTTGATCGGAATATATAACGTATATAAATCGGAGGTAAAATCGTTTTCAAAAGCCGACGTAAAAATCCGTAATTACCCTTCCGGGGTAAAAGTACAATATTAGAAACTTGGTCATAAAACCGTGATCAAAACCTTGAGCCGTAAACCAAAATTAATCCAACAAGGGCACAATATATAATATAAATAAATATAAGAATATCCCCGCAATTAAAATCCAAGGTTAAAAACCGCTAACACATTTTTCGGGGCAATTCATACACTTTCATAAATATGGGTTATAATCTGCAAATAAATCTTTGGCCCTATTCTGAAAATAATCCAACAAAGGACATAATAGTTAAATCTCAAATTTTGGGTCATAAACTGTAAAATACATATTTAAGAATCATGGCCATTTTCCACAATTAATTCTGCAGGGGTATATTTGCAATAAACCAAAAACTTGAGTTCAAAACTACAATTATTATAAAGCAAGGGGTACAAATTGTAATTAACCATAAAAAGGGGGTGCTGTAAATATTGAAAAGGGTTTGTTTCACCCTTTGAAGCAGCAGACACGCTGGAAGAGGAAGACAGGGTGGCGGTCCTCTTTGGGCTCCGGCTAGGGCAGAGCGAGGAGGAGGCAGGCAGACAGAGCACGTCGGGGATTTTCCGGCGGCTGCGAGGCTTCTCCGGTGGAGGCAGGGAAGCACCGGCGGCAACGACGACCAGGGCAAGGGTGAGGCACGGAATCGGCTTCAGTCTCCGGCAAGGGTGGGGCAACAACTGTCGGCTGCTACTTCCGGCGTGAACGAAAAATAGAGAGATGGATCGAGATCTGCGCTGCAACGCCTTCTCAGAGGAGAGCCCGGAGTGCTCCTGGAGTGGACGAAGGACTGTCGTCGACGATGGAGGGCGAAGCAATTTCTGATGATGGTGGAGGCGGTAGCTGTGGAGGAGAGAAAATAGAGAGAGAGAGGATGAGCGTTGGTGGTTGCCGGGTCAACAGAAGATGAGGTTGGAGAGGCTGGTGACCGATCCTTGCTCCTGAGTTGGTGAGACCGAGTGCTCAGGCGAGGTTTGAGGTGAGGGTCGAAGGAGCAAGAATGAAGGCGTGGAAGGTGACGGTCTCAGGTAGAGGAAGGGGCTGAAGGCCGAAAGAAAATGAGAGCTGAGAGATGAGTGCAGATGTGGGCAAGGCTGAGGGGAAAAGAGTGTTGAAGAGAGGAGCTTGTGAGGCTGATGTTGATAGGGAGGGTGAAGGGTCAGGTAGACTAGCATTGCTACAGGGGCTAGGACAGATAGAGGGCAGCAGAGTCACCTTCTGGTTTAATTTATTTTGTAAATCAGGACAAAGCTGGCAAACGTCATGCCAGGAAGGGGAAAAGAAATAAAGAAAAGAAAAGGTAAAATAAATATGAGATAAAATAAGATTTAAAGAAGGTAAACTAAACTCGATCGGAACGGGACTTTCGGATCGGAAATTATTTTTGAACTTTTTCGAGAAACTAAATACGAAAATATATGTAGATCGAGTACATAACTTAAACCTACAAAATATACTTTGCGACATATAATTTGATCTAGTAATTAAAATTACGTGATTCCAACAATACTTAAAATACCGATAATATATCACTATAAATATATATCCGTAAAACTAAATTTTTCGGCGTAAAAATACTCATAAAAATAGCTAAGATATTAAAATATCAATAAGGGCCGGAAAATAAATATCGCATACGCGCTTAAAAACCGGGGCGTTACATCAGATCCCCCTAAAAACAAGTTTCGTCCCGAAACTTGCCACAAGCCGAACTTCTCGGTCCCTTAAGGCCGAGGTATGAACTCTCACTCTAAGAAGGTTGAAACCTCTAATCTTTATACACAACTATTCAAACTACCACCGCAAGATATATTAGATCATATAACACATTCCCACACAGGACACAACTACACATAACATCACACATGCACAACTCAATCAAGGGGAAAACTAGGTCTAACCCGTCGATTTTATCGGTGCTACTAACTCAGCGTATAACTCAAGTGAAGATACTACCCTCCGTCTTCAAATTAGCCTCATCGGTTCCTCATCTGCCACTAGACCATCATGACTGACAACATGTCTCGAGTCATGTATGTACTCTATCGACTGATACTTCTGAAACACCGGTGAACACCCTCTACTCTCGGCGGCCCCACCAACCGGTAAACCACTTTACCAACTCGTGCTAAGATCTCAAAAAGGTTGATATATCAGAACTCAACTTTCTTCTCGGGTCTCTCTCAATGCAGTATATCCATTATGTTTCTCCTTGATCGTCTCAAACAAAGAAGATCGAATCTTCCCATTTACACTGTTGGTTTTGGCTCTTTTCAAACAAAACATTGAGTTATGTTTCCTCAATTCTTGTTGCAAGTTCCAAGAATGAAAGAAACACTTTACTTTACACTACTTCTATTAACAAGACACATATGATATTACTTTTACATCGCTCCTCAATACTCGATCAAGACCTTGTCTTGAAGAATCACTTGTCCACTTTAAACCCATAATACCTCAAGGTAAATTGAAACAGCTGCAATAATAAATCCCCTCTTAACTCTCATCAACTCTATTGTCAATTCTTCGTCCCATCCAATACTTCATTGCCGTCCGGAGGGTTACCATAATTGGTGTTATACCACTTCTCTCTTCTTTCAAGGTAGATCGAAATATCTTATCCGGGCATTAGTAAGCCCATATGGAATCACTAAAACTCGTTGTGATCATGGTTGTCCGGAATGCCGTATTTGCAATATCCGACTCTCAAATTCTCAATTTGTGGCAACCAAACCTTAAATTATTCTTAGAAGAGACTACCGACCCTTGCAACCGATCGAGTAGATCATCCATTCGTTGTAAGGAATACTTGTCTTTCACCATTATCTTGTTCGACTCACGGTAATCGATGTTCAAACGGAGAAAATTGTCTCTTTTTTTTTAACAATAACTCTAGTGTTCTCCTAATAACTTCAATCAAAAGTTCAAGATATAATTAAACATGGGATTCAAATCAAGAGCTCAAGATAACATTCGGAGTTCCCCATAGCATTTCACTAATTTCTAGTGAAATCTTATCAATAAGTTCTTGCAATTTTTCCTTCACTTGTTTCAACAATACATGTCTCTCCACTAGTGTCATTCCATATGGCAAATTAGATATCGGGATTGAAGCAAGCTCGATCTTAGTGGAAAAACCCACATTCTGACGTATTGGTATCCGTGGTACCTCGGTTTTCATCTTTTCTTCAAGTAGGTGTCGAAATTTTATACTTCATTTCCTTATGTAAAGTCAAACCGAACGTAGAGGCTCTAACCTCAATCTTTCATGTACTCTTGTATATCTCATATCGACATCAAATTTCAAAACTTCGGTCTTCTCTTACTCTTGTTGGTCACCTTATGCATCTCTTGTTATTTCATGAACAACTTCACAACTGTACCGGTGTGCCCTGTGGAAAATGCTAGAAGAAACTCCCCATCCACTAAAATATCAAACACATTACATCTCTAGGTACTAACATCATAACTCTAAGCTTGCAGCGTTGCCCTAATCTAGGTCCTCTCTTTCACGCCATAGCCACCATGTCTCTTCCGTGTGAGTCTAGAACTTGTCTTATCTCTTGCCCGCACTAGCATATCATCCATTTCATACCCCGCATCCTCTATACACTCTTGTTTACGTACCACCTCCATGACACCTTACTTTCTTCTTTATTTCCTACTTCCCCTTTACCATGGTCAAACTTTAAAACCTCTAATTCGTGTCGTTCTCCCATATGCCAATTCCATGACCTACAAAGGTCGCATAAGGTCATCCAAATCCCTCTGTATACCCATAATCTTGTTTACTCATCCCATCCACACTCACCAATAGACAACCCGCACCTGTGCGTTCTCAATTGTCAGCGATTAACTTGTATCTGACCTTCTCCGACTTATAATCCTACTACACTTCTCATGTTACCATTCTAATGAAGGCTACCCTCCTTAGGGTACTTTACCTTAAACTCCGTTAGTTCTTTTTTCATTCCATACTTCCTTTTCTTTATAAGGTAACTATATCTTCTTTGCCTCGTTGTTTCATATAACTCCCTTACATAGACTGAACCATTCTTCCTTGATGTCTTTCAAGAGCACCTTCCCAAATATTATAGCCTAGCTAGCATCCACTCGCGTCCCTCTTGGTTGGTATCTTAAGTATCTCGATCAAAGCTCTTCGTTTCGTATTTCGGCTTCTTGGGGTCATCATTTATACACACTTCCTCCTTCTTGGCGTTTCTTAGCCTTATCATCATAATGGAAATCGGTCAACTCCACGTGAATCCCCCACCATGCCCTTCTTCTCATAACTCTAGTAATGTCGGCACTTCACTTATTGGTACCTCGTAAGCTTAACTTACGGTATCTTAAAAATCTTTAGTAAATGGTTCGATCACTCTTCTCCTCTTGATTCAGATGCTTAGGAGCGTCTAAAGAAAACTTCACGTCTTGAAGGAATACCACCTTTAACCTTGATAGAGTGTATCCATCTCCTTCTCGATTCGTATCTTTAGTTGTCCACGCGTCTTCTAGAAGAACTTAAGTTCGTTATCTACATTGGTCTTGTTGTCTTTAAATCATAGTTCCTTTGGAACCACTTCCGCACATTAATGTTACTCCTTTTTCTTGTATGGTCTTCATCTCGATTTCTCTTAAGTAGCCGAAAATTTTCCTTCCACTTGTTCGTCCTTTGGTTATGTCATCTCTACTTCTCCTCTTCCACATCCTCTTAAAGGAGTAGAACTCCAAGGTGTTCGCCCAAACGTAGCTCTCAACTCGATACTTGAGCATATTCGTCCTCGTATGTACACTATCCTATGAAAAACGACGTCGTCCAAGGGCGATAATATCATAATAGCATCTCAACTAAAAGGTCCTATATCTCCATATGCTACTATATATAATAGGAATACGTATCCATAATTATATAAGTCCTAAGTCCATATTACTACTAATATCACGCATTCGGCATTCCATTACAACAATACAAGGTCGAAAACATATAATCGTTCACATATACAACTACACACATAAATCATGTTCATCATGCAACTACAATCCGCATACAATAATAGTCCCAAAACATCCTAAGTCCATGATACATATCTACATATATACACATATATACATATATATATATACTAAAAATCCAATAAACCACGTTGTCGAGATCTGCGGAAGGAGTGGTGGTCCGTACATTCTACCCCGACTCATGCATGTGATTTTGAAAACGAAAACTCAGAACCCGCGGGGTTCTGTTTTATTCCTTATTCGGCCTTTAGAAGATTGCGAGTGCCATTGTTGTCAACCTAGGGCTCTGATACCACTTTTGTAACACCCCGAATCCGAGGGACTCGGGATGCTACGGGTTGAGACCTCACAATGGGTCCCGACCCTTAGCTTGACAACAATTTCACCGGATCTTACAACAAGGCACAAATAAAGGCCAAAACCAAATACATTATATGCAATGCAATGAACCCAAAACTATACAAACCAAAGACTTCAGCCGAGATACAACCGAAAGACCAAATGCCATACACGCGGCATACAATATATAATGAAAACAAAACTCAAACACGACTCCAACCAAAACCCAATCCTAAAATGTACGGAACCCCGGCTGTCCACTCTTCCGGATCTCTCGGCCGCATTCCTAACCTGCAAGGCAATCTACAACAATCGGTATAAAACCGTTAGCTAATATTCGAAGCATTAGAATCAAGGTGAAAGGCACAAACACAAGTAAATCAAATAACACACAATAAACACCAAAGCACACAAGTCCGGTTATTTATCTTTTTATTATTAAGTCATATCCCGTTCTAATTCAACTTAGGTTGTGACACGAGAGTCACCGAAACTCGCCTCGGTCCCTACTTACCGGCATGGAATGGTACTGATGCATCCGACCGTCTACCAGCACGGGATAGTCGCCGAGAACCTCCTTGCTCTCGCGGGAGCCAGGCAAGTTGTCACCGCCCGTTATCATACACTTGGGCCAAAATAATATAAAGGTCGGTAATCCTAATTCCGGTTTAGTTGTTATAAACAATAGACAATAAACACACACCACCAAACACACATCAATGCTAATACAAGGAATACGAGCTAAGTAAGTCCGGAGACTTACCTCGTCCCAAAGATAATCCCGCTAACCACCGCTCTCAACTTCCCGTAGGAAGGCACTCAACGCCTGGTCAAAACAAGGCACACGATCAACATTTATCCCACATGCTAGAAGTCCTTAGACTTCTAGTACCAATGATCTCACAAGATCATAAACTATAACCACATAGGGACATCTACCATCCCCAGGATATCGCAAGATCGTAACTCATAACAACATACTAGGATAAGCCAAACTCTAACTCCCAAATCCCACAAGATCATACAACCCCAACCTCGAGCCTCAAAACGCTCACAAGATCAACCAAACACGTCAAGTCTTAGCACAATCATAAATCCTCAAAACTCACCTAAGGTTCAAGGCCGCTACTTGGTATTCACTCTAAGTTATGCTAGATCCAACCTAGCATGATACTAATACTAAACATAACTAAATCGAATAAGATCATAAGCTCAGGGGAGAGGGTACTCACATGACGTCGAAAGACGGAAGACGATCTAAGGATGTCGAGAAAGGATTCGTTGGCCTTTATCGGGGCGCTTCCGGACCTAACACCAAACTAAACAAATTTAGCTTATACGCTAAATTTGATCGGAATATACAACGTATATAAATCGGAGGTAAAACTCGTTTTCAAAAGCCGACGTAAAAATCCGTAATTACCCTTCCGGGGTAAAAGTACAATATTAGAAACTTGGTCATAAAACAGTGATCAAAACCTTGAGCCGTAAACCAAAATTAATCCAACAAGGGCACAATATATAATATAAATAAATATAAGAATATCCCCGCAATTAAAATCCAAGGTTAAAAACCGCTAACACATTTTTCGGGACAATTCATACACTTTCATAAATATGGGTTATAATCTGCAAATAAATCTTTGGCCCTATTTTGAAAATAATCCAACAAAGGACATAATAGTTAAATCTCAAATTTTGGGTCATAAACTGTAAAATACATATTTAAGAATCATGGCCATTTTCCACAATTAATTCTACAGGGGTATATTTGCAATAAACCAAAAACTTGAGTTCAAAACTACAATTATTATAAAGCTAGGGGTACAAATTGTAATTAACCATAAAAAGGGGTGCTGTAATTATTGAAAAGGGTTTGTTTCACCCTTTGAAGCAGCAGACACGCTGGAAGAGGAAGACAGGGCGGCGGTCCTCTTTGGGCTCCGGCTAGGGCAGCGCGAGGAGGAGGCAGGCAGACAGGGAACGACGGGGATTTTCCGGCGGCTGCGAGGCTTCTCCGGTGGAGGCAGGGAAGCACCGGCGGCAACGACTACCAGGGCAAGGGTGAGGCACGGAATCGGCTTCAGTCTCCGGCAAGGGTGGGGCAACGACAGTCGGCTACTACTTCCGTCGTGAACGAAAGATAGAGAGATGGATCGAGATCTGCGCTACAACGCCTTCTCAGAGGAGAGCCCGGAGTGCTCCTGGGGTGGACGAAGGACTGTCGTCGACGATGGAGGGCGAAGCAATTTGTGATGATGGTGGAGGCGGTAGCTGTGGAGGAGAGAAAATAGAGAGAGAGAGAGGATGAGCGTTGGTGGTTGCCGGCTCAACAGAAGATGAGGTTGGAGAGGCTGGTGACCGATCCTTGCTCCTGAGTTGGTGAGACCGAGTGCTCAGGCGAGGTTTGAGGTGAGGGTCGAAGGAGCAAGAATGGAGGTGTGGAAGGTGACGGTCTCAGGTAGAGGAAGGGGCTGAAGGCTGAAAGAAAATGAGAGCTGAGAGATGAGTGCAGATGTGGGCAAGGCTGAGGGGAAAAGAGTGTTGAAGAGAGGAGCTTGTGAGGCTGATGTTGATAGGGAGGGTGAAGGGTCAGGTAGACTAGCATTGCTACAGGGGCTAGGACAGATAGAGGGCAGCAGAGTCACCTTCTGGTTTAATTTATTTTGTAAATCAGGACAAAGCTGGCAAACGTCATGCCAGGAAGGGGAAAAGAAATAAAGAAAAGAAAAGGTAAAATAAATATGAGATAAAATAAGATTTAAAGAAGGTAAACTAAACTCGATCGGAACGGGACTTTCGGATCGGAAATTATTTTTGAACTTTTTCGAGAAACTAAATACGAAAATATATGTAGATCGAGTACATAACTTAAACCCACAAAATATACTTTGCGACATATAATTTGATCTAGTAATTAAAATTACGTGATTCCAACAATACTTAAAATACCGATAATATATCACTATAAATATATATCCGTAAAACTAAATTATTCGGCGTAAAAATACTCATAAAAATAGCTAAGATATTAAAATATCAATAAGGGCCGGAAAATAAATATCGCATACGCGCTTAAAAACCGGGGCGTTACATCAGATCCCCCTAAAAACAAGTTTCGTCCCGAAACATGCCACAAGCCGAACTTCTCGGTCCCTTAAGGCCGAGGTATGAACTCTCACTCTAAGAAGGTTGAAACCTCTAATCTATATACACAACTATTCAAACTACCACCGCAAGATATATTAGATCATATAACACATTCCCACACAGGACACAACTACACATAACATCACAATGCACAACTCAATCAAGGGGAAAACTAGGTCTAACCCGTCGATTTTATCGGTGCTACTAACTCAGCGTATAACTCAAGTGAAGATACTACCCTCCGTCTTCAAATTAGCCTCATCGGTTCCTCATCTGCCACTAGACCATCATGACTGACAACATGTCTCGAGTCATGTATGTACTCTATCGACTGATACTTCTGAAACACTGGTGAACACCCTCTACTCTCGGCGGCCCCACCAACCGGTAAACCACTTTACCAACTCGTGCTAAGATCTCAAAAAGGTTGATATATCAGAACTCAACTTTCTTCTCGGGTCTCTCTTAATGCAGTATATCCATTATGTTTCTCCTTGATCGTCTCAAACAAAGAAGATCGAATCTTCCCATCTACACTGTTGGTTTTGGCTCTTTTCAAACAAAACATTGAGTTATGTTTCCTCAATTCTTGTTGCAAGTTCCAAGAATGAAAGAAACACTTTACTTTACACTACTTCTATTAACAAGACACATATGATATTACTTTTACATCGCTCCTCAATACTCGATCAAGACCTTGTCTTGAAGAATCACTTGTCCACTTTAAACCCATAATACCTCAAGGTAAATTGAAACAGCTGCAATAATAAATCCCCTCTTAACTCTCATCAACTCTATTGTCAATTCTTTGTCCCATCCAATACTTCATTGCCGTCCGGAGGGTTACCATAATTGGTGTTATACCACTTCTCTCTTCTTTCAAGGTAGATCGAAATATCTTATCCGGGCATTAGTAAGCCCATATGGAATCACTAAAACTCGTTGTGATCATGGTTGTCCGGAATGCCGTATTTGCAATATCCGACTCTCAAATTCTCAATTTGTGGCAACCAAACCTTAAATTATTCTTAGAAGAGACTACCGACCCTTGCAACCGATCGAGTAGATCATCCATTCGTTGTAAGGAATACTTGTCTTTCACCATTATCTTGTTCGACTCACGGTAATCGATGTTCAAACGGAGAAAATTGTCTCTTTTTTTTAACAATAATTCTGGTGTTCTCCTAATAACTTCAATCAAAAGTTCAAGATATAATAAAACATGGGATTCAAATCAAGAGCTCAAGATAACATTCGGAGTTCCCCATAGCATTTCACTAATTTCTAGTGAAATCTTATCAATAAGTTCTTGCAATTTTTCCTTCACTTGTTTCAACAATACATGTCTCTCCACTAGTGTCATTCCATATGGCAAATTAGATATCGGGATTGAAGCAGCTCGATCTTAGTGAAAAACCCACATTCTGACGTATTGGTATCCGTGGTACCTCGGTTTTCATCTTTTCTTCAAGTAGGTGTCGAAATTTTATACTTCATTTCCTTATGTAAAGTCAAACCGAACGTAGAGGCTCTAACCTCAATCTTTCATGTACTCTTGTATATCTCATATCGACATCAAATTTCAAAACTTCGGTCTTCTCTTACTCTTGTTGGTCACCTTATGCATCTCTTTTTATTTCATGAACAACTTCACAACTGTACCGGTGTGCCCTGTGGAAAATGCTAGAAGAAACTCCCCATCCACTAAAATATCAAACACATTACATCTCTAGGTATTAACATCATAACTCTAAGCTTGCAGCGTTGCCCTAATCTAGGTCCTCTCTTTCACGCCATAGCCACCATGTCTCTTCCGTGTGAGTCTAGAACTTGTCTTATCTCTTGCCCGCAGTAGCATATCATCCATTTCATACCCCGCATCCTCTATACACTCTTGTTTACGTACCACCTCCATGACACCTTACTTTCTTCTTTATTTCCTACTTCCCCTTTACCATGGTCAAACTTTAAAACCTCTAATTCGTGTCGTTCTCCCATATGCCAATTCCATGACCTACAAAGGTCGCATAAGGTCATCCAAATCCCTCTGTATACCCATAATCTTGTTTACTCATCCCATCCACACTCACCAATAGACAACCCGCACCTGTGCGTTCTCAATTGTCAGCGATTAACTTGTATCTGACCTTCTCCGACTTATAATCCTACTACACTTCTCATGTTACCATTCTAATGAAGGCTACCCTCCTTAGGGTACTTTACCTTAAACTCCGTTAGTTCTTTTTTCATTCCATACTTCCTTTTCTTTATAAGGTAACTATATCTTCTTTGCCTCGTTGTTTCATATAACTCCCTTACATAGACTGAACCATTCTTCCTTGATGTCTTTCAAGAGCACCTTCCCAAATATTATAGCCTAGCTAGCATCCACTCGCGTCCCTCTTGGTTGGTATCTTAAGTATCTCGATCAAAGCTCTTCGTTTCGTATTTCAGCTTCTTGGGGTCATCATTTATACACACTTCCTCCTTCTTGGCGTTTCTTAGCCTTATCATCATAATGGAAATCGGTCAACTCCACGTGAATCCCCCACCATGCCCTTCTTCTCATAACTCTAGTAATGTCGGCACTTCACTTATTGGTACCTCGTAAGCTTAACTTACGGTATCTTAAAAATCTTTAGTAAATGGTTCGATCACTCTTCTCGTCTTGATTCAGATGCTTAGGAGCGTCTAAAGAAAACTTCACGTCTTGAAGGAATACCACCTTTAACCTTGATAGAGTGTATCCATCTCCTTCTCGATTCGTATCTTTAGTTGTCCACGCGTCTTCTAGAAGAACTTAAGTTCGTTATCTACATTGGTCTTGTTGTCTTTAAATCATAGTTCCTTTGGAACCACTTCCGCACATTAATGTTACTCCTTTTTCTTGTATGGTCTTCATCTCGATTTCTCTTAAGTAGCCGAAAATTTTCCTTCCACTTGTTCGTCCTTTGGTTATGTCATCTCTACTTCTCCTCTTCCACATCCTCTTAAACGAGTAGAACTCCAAGGTGTTCGCCCAAACGTAGCTCTCAACTCGATACTTGAGCATATTCGTCCTCGTATGTACACTATCCTATGAAAAACGACGTCGTCCAAGGGCGATAATATCATAATAGCATCTCAACTAAAAGGTCCTATACCTCCATATGCTACTATATATAATAGGAATACGTATCCATAATTATATAAGTCCTAAGTCCATATTACTACTAATATCACGCATTCGGCATTCCATTACAACAATACAAGGTCGAAAACATATAATCGTTCACATATACAACTACACAGATAAATCATGTTCATCATGCAACTACAATCCGCATACAATAATAGTCCAAAAACATCCTAAGTCCATGATACATATCTACATATATACACATATATACATATATATATATATATATATATACTAAAAATCCAATAAACCATGTTGCCGAGATCTGCGGAAGGAGTGGTGGTCCGTACATTCTACCCCGACTCATGCATGTGATTTTGAAAACGAAAACTCAGAACCCGCGGGGTTCTGTTTTATTCCTTATTCGGCCTTTAGAAGATTGCGAGTGCCATTGTTGTCAACCTAGGGCTCTGATACCACTTTTGTAACACTCCGAATCCGAGGAACTCGGGATGCTACGGGTTGAAACCTCACAATGGGTCCCGACCCTTAGCTTGACAACAATTTCACCGGATCTTACAACAAGGCACAAATAAAGGCCAAAACCAAATACATTATATGCAATGCAATGAACCCAAAACTATGCAAACCAAAGACTTCAGCCGAGATACAACCGAAAGACCAAATGCCATACACGCGGCGTACAATATATAATGAAAACAAAACTCAAACACGACTCCAACCAAAACCCAATCCTAAAATGTACGGAACCCCGGCTGTCCACTCTTCCGGATCTCTCGGCCGCATTCCTAACCTGCAAGGCAATCTACAACAATCGGTATAAAACCGTTAGCTAATATTCGAAGCATTAGAATCAAGGTGAAAGGCACAAACACAAGTAAATCAAATAACACACAATAAACACCAAAGCACACAAGTCCGTTTATTTATCTTTTTATTATTAAGTCATATCCCGTTCTAATTCAACTTAGGTTGTGACACGAGAGTCACCGAAACTCGCCTCGGTCCCTACTTACCGGCATGGAATGGTACTGATGCATCCGACCGTCTACCAGCACGGGATAGTCGCCGAGAACCTCCTTGCTCTCGCGGGAGCCAGGCAAGTTGTCACCGCCCGTTATCATACACTTGGGCCAAAATAATATAAAGGTCGGTAATCCTAATTCCGGTTTAGTTGTTATAAACAATAGACAATAAACACACACCACCAAACACACATCAATGCTAATACAAGGAATACGAGCTAAGTAAGTCCGGAGACTTACCTCGTCCCAAAGATAATCCCACTAACCACCGCTCTCAACTTCCCGTAGGAAGGCACTCAACGCCTGGTCAAAACAAGGGACACGATCAACATTTATCCCACATGCTAGAAGTCCTTAGACTTCTAGTACCAATGATCTCACAAGATCATAAACTATAACCACATAGGGACATCTACCATCCCCAGGATATCGCAAGATCGTAACTCATAACAACATACTAGGATAAGCCAAACTCAAACTCCCAAATCCCACAAGATCATACAACCCCAACCTCGAGCCTCAAAACGCTCACAAGATCAACCAAACACGTCAAGTCTTAGCACAATCATAAATCCTCAAAACTCACCTAAGGTTCAAGGCCGCTACTTGGTATTCACTCTAAGTTATGCTAGATCCAACCTAGCATGATACTAATACTAAACATAACTAAATCGAATAATATCATAAGCTCAGGGGAGAGGGTACTCACATGACGTCGAAAGACGGAAGACGATCTAAGGATGTCGAGAAAGGATTCGTTGGCCTTTATCGGGGCGCTTCCGGACCTAACACCAAACTAAACAAATTTAGCTTATACGCTAAATTTGATCGGAATATATAACGTATATAAATCGGAGGTAAAAATCGTTTTCAAAAGCCGACGTAAAAATCCGTAATTACCCTTCCGGGGTAAAAGTACAATATTAGAAACTTGGTCATAAAACCGTGATCAAAACCTTGAGCCGCAAACCAAAATTAATCCAACAAGGGCACAATATATAATATAAATAAATATAATAATATCCCCGCAATTAAAATCCAAGGTTAAAAACCGCTAACACATTTTCCGGGGCAATTCATACACTTTCATAAATATGGGTTGTAATCTGCAAATAAATCTTTGGCCCTATTCTGAAAATAATCCAACAAAGGACATAATAGTTAAATCTCAAATTTTGGGTCATAAACTGTAAAATACATATTTAAGAATCATGGCCATTTTCCACAATTAATTCTGCAGGGGTATATTTGCAATAAACCAAAAACTTGAGTTCAAAACTACAATTATTATAAAGCAAGGGGTATAAATTGTAATTAACCATAAAAAGGGGGTGCTGTAAATATTGAAAAGGGTTTGTTTCACCCTTTGAAGCAGCAGACACGCTGGAAGAGGAAGACAGGGCGGCGGTCCTCTTTGGACTCCGGCTAGGACATCGCGAGGAGGAGGCAGGCAGACAGGGCACGACGGGGATTTTCCGGCGGCTGCGAGGCTTCTCCGGTGGAGGCAGGGAAGCACCGGCGGCAGCGACTACTAGGGCAAGGGTGAGGCACGGAATCGGCTTCAGTCTCCGGCAAGGGTGGGGCAACGACAGTCGGCTGCTACTTCCGGCGTGAACGAAAGATAGAGAGATGGATCGAGATCTGCGCTGCAACGCCTTCTCAGAGGAGAGCCCGGAGTGCTCCTGGGGTGGACGAAGGACAATCGTCGACGATAGAGGGCGAAGCAATTTCTGATGATGGTGGAGACGGTAGCTGTGGAGGAGAGAAAACAGAGAGAGAGGATGAGCGTTGGTGGTTGCCGGCTCAACAGAAGATGAGGTTGGAGAGGCTGGTGACCGATCCTTGCTCCTGAGTTGGTGAGACCGAGTGCTCAGGCGAGGTTTGAGGTGAGGGTCGAAGGAGCAAGAATGGAGGCGTGGAAGGTGACAGTCTCAGGTAGAGGAAGGGGCTGAAGGTTGAAAGAAAATGAGAGCTGAGAGATGAGTGCAGATGTGGGCAAGGCTGAGGGGAAAAGAGTGCTGAAGAGAGGAGCTTATGAGGCTGATGTTGATAGGGAGGGTGAAGGGTCAGGTAGACTAGCACTGCTACAGGGGCTAGGACAGATAGAGGGCAGCAGAGTCACCTTCTGGTTTAATTTATTTTGTAAATCAGGACAAAGCTGGCAAACGTCATGCTAGGAAGGGGAAAAGAAATAAAGAAAAGAAAAGATAAAATAAATATGAGATAAAATAAGATTTAAAGAAGGTAAACTAAACTCGATCGGAACGGGACTTTCGAATCGGAAATTATTTTTGAACTTTTTCGAGAAACTTAATACGGAAATATATGTAGATCGAGTACATAACTTAAACCCACAAAATATACTTTGCGACATATAATTTGATCTAGTAATTAAAATTACGTGATTCCAACAATACTTAAAATACCGATAATATATCACTATAAATATATATCCGTAAAACTAAATTTTTCGGCGTAAAAATACTCATAAAAATACCCAAGATATTAAAATATCAATAAGGGCCGGAAAATAAATATCGCATATGCGCTTAAAAACCGGGGCGTTACACCTAGATTTTTAGGCAAGGAAGGAGAGAGACAACACTCTCATTTTGGTGGAGAAAAGAAGATCTTAACATTTTTAGAGTGAGATTTGAGAGATTTTGAGTAGAGAATTATTGAAGGGTATTGTAGATTCATTTCAAACCAAATGTGGTGTTGTAATACTGAGTTTTTGAACATCAAATCCAGCTAAGTATCGTATCTTTTCATTACTCTCTATGGATTGCATGTATGCCTCTTTGTTGATTGTTGAACTTGAAATGCATGTTGTAGGCTACATTTTTGTGATTTTAGGGTGATGGATTGGTGGTTATGGCTTGGATAATGATAGTATGAACTTGCATGTTAATTTAGGATGATTTGATTGCCCGAAACCCTTTTCTTAGGAATCTCGACATGTTCTTCTTACAATCTCAACCGAGATTTAGTATGATCCACCTGAGATTTTCCTCTGTTGTTTGTAATTAACAGACCCTTATGTTAGGGTGTTAGATTATTTAAACCCCAATGTTTATTGAGTTTAATCTATCTTAGGCTTGCCTAATGTTAGCAAACTAAGTGAGGAATGAGACTTACCCGGCAGTTTCCCCTCTTAGGTATAGATGATGATGAACTCTAGATAGTAGAGGGGTAAAAACCTCTATTGAATTGTGTGTGTTAGGATTGCTGCACAAGACGAACCTATTCCGAGACTTACCTGGTAAGGATTGGTTTGAGCCTTAGGTAGTGAGCCGGTTAGTGTTGAATTCTCAACCTTAGTTCCTTGAGACTTACCCGGTAATAGGAATCTTGGTGCGGGATTAGTGGAATATGAGACACCCCCCCGTTATTATTCCAATAGGAGAAACGCTTTTCCTTCTAGCAACCGTAGCCTTGTCCTAATGTTAAGAAAACTTGAGTCCAATGTCATAATCGGAAATCTTGAACTCTAGAATCCGCTTTTCTCACATTATTCACATCTCTTGCTTTTTTGTTGTTTGTTTGTTTGTTTAATACTTTACAATTCTCGATCTATGGTAGATCACCATCAAAACCAACAAAAAAGATCATGATTTTCATTTCTTTATTCCTTTCTCTTCTCTTAGTTTAGATTTGTACTACTTGTGATCACTTGTATGATTTGATTTCGTTTTAGTCTTTGTGTTTGACCTTGGAGTATTTTTCTAGCTACGAAACGACCCATACATTGTGGGTTTGCTAGGTGGGATTAGGGATTATTACAAGTTATAAATTTAAGACTTTTGTGTGCACCTCTTTTGGAGCGAACAAGTTTTTGGCGCCGTTGTCGGGGATTAGGTCTAGATTGAATCATTTTGTGTGATTGTTAACAATGTAGATCTTTCTTTTGCTTTTGATCTTGTTTAGTTTGTGTCTTTGCATTTTCCAGGCTTGCCGATGGACATAAGAACCTCCAAGCCAAACTTTGTGAAGCTTTGAGGCAAATTAGGCATAAGGATGAAGCCTTGGAATATGCGAGATGGGTAGCGAGGCAAGAATAGGAAGTTATGGAGGATGAGCTTGAAGATTGGAAGTAAATTTATACCTCTTACATGATTTGTGAACAAGCTCACGAACCCTCATTACCTCAAGTGAAACCTCCAAGGGACCAATTTGAATCGACGTTTAAGCAAAAGATGAAGAGGTTGAATGCCCTTGAAAGCACCGTGACATACGTTGAAATGGCTCAACCGGAGGAGGTGTACAATGAGGAAATCCGAACTTTGAGTATCCCCCTCGCTGATCCCGAAACAACTCTTGAAGTGCTCACAAAAGAGGGAGAAGAATCAAGCAATCTTGGCCAACTAGAAGAAATCTTGGCTGAGATTTCAATGAAATCAATTATTTCTGCCGAGGTTTCACAAGTCGAATGCAACCTCGACCAAAATATCGGCTTGGGGTTGAGATTTAACACGGTGATTCTGTGGTGAGAGGCTGAAGTCCACTTTAACTCATTTTGACGCTCTCATTTACACCCGGGATGCGCCCGAAAGTTGGTCCCTCCCGAATGAACCTCCCGATAAGTTTGAAATAAGACCTCTCCCAATAAGGTTGAAATAAGACCTCTCCCGATAAGGTTGAAAGCAAATGATTCCAAGATAGTTGTAAGATCTTTCAACTGGATTATCTTTCCGAGGGGTGGCTTTTCTTGGATCATAACGAGTGAAGGAGGCAAGCACTTCACCGGTAAGACCGCTAAATATTATACGTCTAAGTATGGGGTGACCCACATGGTTGCGACCCCACACCATCATCAAGGAAGCGGTCATGAAGAAATCTCACATAGGGGAGCTAAGGGGATTCTCGAGAAGTTAGTCTCCTGGTCCCGGAAAGGTTGGGACGTGAGGCTTGATGATGTCTTGAGAGAATGTAAGGTAAACCTCAAGACTCTCAGAGGTGCAAATGCTTACAATGTCGACCGTGGGATGTCCTACCTGAAAACTCCACCTTGATTGAAATGGTTTACAAGTGTTGATGATAGAATACTTGACACAAATATAGTAGTTGGATCTCTAACAATGTAGTTAATTATATTTCTAGATGTTTGGTTTGAATTCAGTGATGGTTCTATATTTACATGTCAAGGGCCTTGAAGTTGGATTGAAGAACAAGTTCAAAAAGACGAAGATCAAGGGCCTTGGAATCTAAAGTGAACGGAACAAAGAATTCAAATATATTGAAGATCTTCGTTGGAGATTCGGCATCAAAGAAGATCTTATCAAATAAAGATTTTGTTAACCAAAGGAAGATCTCAACCGAAGGATAGAGAATCATTTTGAAAAGATTTTGTAAACAACAAAAACGGCAAAAATATCTTCTCTCTCTTATCCAACAGAAGACGAGAAGATCAAGGAGTAAAAGACTCAACGTGTTCGTAGGATCGAAGACGTGCAATGTCTATCTTACGATATTCATGGAAAGAAGGTTGATCTTCAAACGGTCATCTCTACAACGGCTAGAAGATCTTTCCATAGAAGATATAAATGAAGATGATGGTCGAAGAAGAAAGATACACAAGCCTACATCGGAAAACATCTTTGCATCCTTAATCAACCTAATCATCTTCATTCGTTGTTTTTCTTTCTCGCAATTACGTAAAAGTTTTATCCCCTTAGAGATAGAGAAAACACAAGAGCTTCATTGGTAGATCTAAAAAGTGTTATACTAGAGTGTGTTACTCTGCGAAGTAACTAGGCTATTATAGCTAGGTTAAGAGTTGGAGCTAGATCGTAGCATTGACTACAAGTGAGAGAAGAAGGGGATTTCTTCTAGTTTGTATCTAGGACTCTTTGAAGCTGATAATAGATAATTAGATCCTACGGATATACCCTGGGACGGAGAGTAGGCTATTTAGAGCCGAACTTCGTAAACATATCCTCGTGTCAATCTTTTCAATTCCGCACCATATAAGTTTTACTGTGACTACCTTTGTTTTGCAGGAGCAAGAAGTCAAGGCCCTTGAAATTGAGTTTCAAAGCCCTTGAAATCGAAGTTTCACTAGTAACACAGATTGACATCAAGGCCCTTGAAAGGAGTTTCAAGGCCTTGAGATTTGGTTTGCGAAAAGTTCCCATACTCTATTCAACCTCCCCCTTCTAGAGTATTATCTATATTATTTACATCACCTAACGATTCTTCAATTGGTATCAGAGCTGGACTCACGTTTATTGATTTAACCATCAGTGAGACTAATCATGAATCATGTAGGTGATGGTGGATTTGCTCAAGGAAGATCCTCATCTCGACCACCACTCTTCTGTGGCAACAACTTCGCTCATTGGAGATCACTAATGCGTATGTTCTTGATTGACCAGGATATGGAGCTTTGGAGTATTATTCAAGATGGACCAAAAGTTCCAATGACAATGGTTGAAGGCGTCCAAGTCCCGAAAAAGGAATCAGACTTCACTCAGGCTGACCTGGACAGTGTGTCAAAGAATTACAAAGCAATGAATCTACTTTATTGTGGATTAGATGCTAATGAATTCAACCGCATCTCATCATGCAAAAGTGCAAAATAAATATGGGACAAGCTTGTTGTCACATATGAAGGAACAAGTCAAGTCAAGGAAACAAAGATTAGCATCTTTCTCAGACAATTCGAGCTATTCAAGATGAATTTAAATGAACCAGTCAAAGAAATATTCACCAGATTCACTAGGATAGTGAACAATCTAGACTCACTTGGAAAGACCTTCACAAATGAAGAAAAAGTGAGAAAGGTTCTAATAAGTTTACCTAAAGCCAAGTGGGGACCAAAGAGGACTGCTATTGAAGAAGCTCAAAATCTTACTACTCTTACTTTTAATGATTTACTTGGAAAACCCATCACACATGAAATGATCCTTTGCGAAGAAGATGGAGAACTTCCATCCAACTCCAAGAATTTGGCATTAAAATCCAGAAAAGATGAGTTGCCTTTTGAGGAAGAAAATAGTGAGGATGATAATGAAGAAGATGCTCTCACCATGATCTCTAAAGGTTTAGCAAGAATTCTCAAGATAAAGAAACAATCTGCAAACCGAGAATTTTCATGAGCATCAAAACCCCGAGGTAAGTTTTCTAACTCTAATAAGAAAACAAAAGTACTGACTTGTTTTGAATATGGTGAAACAGATCATTTGGTGAAGGATTGTCCACAAAAGAAGAGGACCAACTTCAAGAAAAATGATCGAAAGAAGAAAGCCATGGTTGCTTCATGGACTGATTCAGATTCAACTAATGAATTAGAAGATGAACAAGAACAAGCAAACTTGTCTCTTATGACCGATCATGAAGATAACTCAAATCTTTACATCGACAATATGGTAAGTACAATCTTGTCTCAACCTGAGATTGACCTTAAACAATTTCTCAAGGATATTATCTTAAGTGATAAGGAACATAGAATAAGGATAAATTCTTTCAAAGAAAAACTTCATGAACAAGATAAACAATTGAGTGAAATGTCTCTGGAGATTGAAAATCTTAACATAGAAAAGGAAGAACTTGATGACAATTTCAAGGCCTTGGAATCAGAAAATCTGATTCTCAAGAACAACCTCTCTTCTCTACATCGAAGCTATATCGATCTAGAGAAAGAGAAAGTTGATCTGACTTTGATGTGTCATGACCAGAAGACATCACTCATTAAGTTTACTCGTTCAAAAGCTAATCTAGAAAGAATGATGGGTGAACAACAATCTTCACTTAACAAAAATGGTATAGGATATCATAGAAGCTTTCCTAGAAAACCTACTACCTCTTTTGTTACAGCAAAAGGAAACATTCACATGCCTACCTGCTTCTATTATTGTAAAAAGGGTCATGTTAAATCTACATGTCCTTATAGAAGAAATGATCCTTATATTATCAAAAACACCTATCCTCTATGTTTAAGGAAACAGGTCAAACAAATCTGGGTTCCTAAAGGTACTAGACCACCAAACATGATCGAACCTGAGTATGAACCAAAATATGTCATTTGCTCGACCCGGAAAGGTTGATGTTTGCTGTTTTGCAGGATATCACCAAGGTAAAGGAGCACAAATGGATTTTAGATAGTGGTTGCTCAAGACACATGAGTGAAAAGAGTTCTTTATTTTCAGATTTAAAGAAGCAATCATCTGGAACTATTACTTTTGGTGATAAAGGAAAGTGTGACATAATTGGCATTGGTAAAATTTGCTATGATTCATCCAACTTTATTGATGATGTTTATTTAGTTGATGGTTTGAAATATAATCTGCTAAGTATTTCTCAAATTTGTGATAAAGGCAATAAAGTCATGTTTGATTCAGAAAAATGTGAAGTTCAAGATATAAAGACAGGAGAAGTATTGCTTATTGCTCCTAGGTGTAATAATGTTTATTCTTTGAGTACTAACCAAGTTGCAGGAACTAAGCTAAAATGTCTAAAGGCCTTGACTGATGATCCAAGGCTTTGGCATAGAAGACTTGGCCACGTAAGCAATCACACCATGTAGAATTTACTTACAAAAGATTTGGTACGTGTTTTGCCAACCTAAACTTCAAGGTTGATGACCTATGTAAAGCTTGCACACAAGGTAAACAAACAAGAGGTTCATTCAAACCTAAGAAAGCTGTAAGTTCTTCTTGACCTATTAAACTTTTACATATGGATCTTTGTGGACCTATGCGTGTCAAATCTCCCGTAGGAAAATAATACATCCTTGTTATAGTAGACGATTTCTCTCGGTTCACATGGATATCCTTTTTACGAGAAAAATCTGAAGCCTTATTTGAGTTTTCAAAATTATGTAAGGAGTTACAAAGTTTGAAAAACCTACCAATCGTTTCTATAAGAATCGATCATGGTAGAGAATTTGATCAACTAAAGTTCGATTTATTTTGTGCAAATATGGTATTTCTCATAACTTTTCAACTCCTATAACTCCTCAACAAAATGGAGTCGTGGAATGCAAGAATCACACTCTTGAGGATATGTCTAGGACAATGCTTTTAGAAAATCATTTGCCAACAAGTTTTTGGGCTGAAGCAGTAAACACCGCAAATTATATTTTAAATCAATGCTTAATTCGCCCTATTTTGAAAAGGACTCCTTATGAACTCTTCAAAGGTAGAAAACCCAACATTTCATACTTTAAACCTTTTGGATGTACTTCTTTAGTTCACAATAATAGAAAAGACAATCTCGGGAACTTTGATGCACGTAGTGATGAAGCTATATTCATTGGATATGCTTCAAATAGCAAAGCGTATCGAGTATATAACAAACGTACCAAAGTTGTTGAAGAAAGCATTCATATTATTTTTGATGAAAGCAATGACGGTACTTTGAGTAAGAGTTTTGCAGATTTAAATCTGAATCAAATAGAAGATAACATTTCGGATGAAGAGGAAGATCCTAAAGGTCAAGACAAGAATATGCAAGAAAAGATTCAAGATACCAAAGAAAATCCTCAACACCTTGAAACACACCTTCAAGACCTTGAAACTGGAAACTGTGAAAACAGAACTCCACTTCAAGGGCTTGAAACCCGACTTCAAGGCCTTGAGATTGGAACAACAGGTAATACACAAATGGTACTTGAATCAAATCAGACATATTTAGCTCAAGCTTCTAGATCTACATCATCTGTCAAAAGAAGAAAAGTTCAACACACCTCGTATCATCCACAAGAAAATGTGATCTCAGATCCAAATGCTGGAGTTCAAACTCGATCAAAAGTGAATAATCTTTGTGCCTTCTCCACTTTTGTATCACTTGTCGAGCCAAAGAACTACATTCAACCTTTTCAAGAACCTGACTGGATCATTTCCATGAAAAATGAATTAAATGAATTTGAGAGGAACAAGGTATGACCTTTTACTTCAAGACCATAGCATCAATCAGTTATTGGCACGAAGTAGGTCTTTCGAAACAAATTGGATGAAAGTGACAAAATCATATGAAACAAAGCATGACTTGTAGCACAAGGCTATAACCAAGAAGAAGGTATTGATTATGAGGAGACTTTTGCTCCTGTTGCCAGGTTAGAAGCCATACGTATGTTATTTGCATTTGCATTCTTTATGAGCATAAAACTTTTTCAAATGGATGTAAAATGTGCTTTTCTAAATGGATTCTTAGAAGAAGAGGTCTACGTTGCTCAACCTCCTGGTTTTGAAAATGATGAATTTCCGGACTATGTTTTTAAATTAGACAAAGCTCTTTACGGTCTTAAGCAAGCTCCTCGAGCTTGGTATGAAAGATTGTCTAAATATCTTCTTGAAAACAATTTCAAAAGAGGTTTGATTGATAAAACATTGTTTATCAAAACTAGGGGCAACGACATCTTAGTAGTACAAATCTATGTTGATGATATACTATTCGGTGCTACTAATAATTCCCTTTGCAAAGAATTTTCAGATATTATGTGCAGGGAATTTGAGATGAGCTTAAAGGGAGAGTTAAATTTCTTTCTTGGACTTCAAGTTACACAAGCAAAGAAAGGAATTTTTCTCAATCAAAGCAAGTATACTAAAGACTTGCTTAAAAAGTACAAAATGGATCAATCTAAGGTTGCAAAGACTCCTATGAGTTCAACACTTTCGCTAGATCATGACAAGAATGGCAAAAGTGTAGTACAAAAGGAGTATTAAGGTATGATCGGTTCATTGTTGTATCTAACTGCTAGTCGTCCGGATATTATGTTTCGTGTGTGCATGTGTGCAAGATTTCAAGCTGATCCTAAAGAGTCACACTTGATAACTGTGAAAAGAATTTTTCGGTATCTCAATGGCACTAAGGATCTAGGGTTATGGTACCCACGTCAAATCTCGTTTCATCTTGTTGGCTATTCAGATGCAGACTTTGCAGGTTATAAGGTCGATAGGAAAAGTACTTCTGGATGTTGTCAATTCTTAGGGTCATGCCTAATTAGTTGGCACTCCAAGAAACAAAATTATGTTGCCCTATCCACAGTTGAGGCCAAATACATAGTTGCTGGAGCCTGTTGTGCTCAAATTCTTTGGATTGCTCAACAACTTCGTGACCTCGGCTTTGACTTGAGAGGTATTCCTATAAATTGTGATAATACTAGTGCTATTTCTATAACCAAAAATCATGTGCAACATTCAAGGACTAAACATATTGATGTAAGGCATCACTTCATACGTGATCATGTTGAAAAGGTGATGTTTTGATTTCTTTTATCTCAACTAACTTGCAGCTTGCAGATATCTTTACCAAGCCTCTTCCTGAGGAACAATTTAATTTTATTAGATTGGGACTTGGTATGTTGAACAAGGAAGCATTAACGTAGGGGGAGTAAACGAGTTTTAATCATCCTACGTATGCAAGCCCAATTGATGATTTCAAGGGCCTTGAAATCAAATTCAAGGGACCTTGAAACATTGTAAAGGGTTAATTGACTTTATGGATCTTTTAAGAGTTAATATCTGTTAGATATTTTAACTCTTAAAATTTCGGTTTCGAGTGTCACAAACTTAACTTTTCTAGTTTATCTTTGATTCCTTGGGTTTGGGCATGGGTATTTGAGATCAATTCTTATCTTTAGATCCTTTCTATACTGCAACCTCAACAACCTTTATAGAGAGAGTCTTTTGGTTAGACATGGTTTTGGAACTTCGCCGTACATTACCTTACTTTAGTATACCTTTGCAATTCTCAACTCTGTCCTCACATCTATAGTATATCTTGAATCAATTGCCACAATTACACACCTGGATATTTAGGGTTGTTGTTTTCCCAATTATTTGCAAAGCTTCTACACTTTTGATTGCTCGATTACTTGAAACTGATTTTGTTTCACCAAATCCCTAAGTTCGATACTCTAGAATACTTGCTAATCTACGCCGATCCGTACACTGCGGGTTCGCTTGCTTTTGTTTCAGTTTTATAATTAAAACTTATTTTCACGCATGCTTTTGGGCAAACAAGTTTTTGGCGCCGTTGCCGGGGACTGTTCTTGCTTTTGCTATTAATTTTTCTGCTTGAGTGTTCTTGCAAGTTTGTGTTCTTAGGTACTTACGAAGTTCTCGTTTTGGCAACGGAACAGAGTTTCTCCAAAGAATAAGTTTTTGGCGCCGTTGCCGGGGATTTGGTTTAGGCCAAATTCGGTTTTCGGTTGTTGGGCTTGGGAGCTTTTGCTCTTGTTATTTGATCTATCTACCTTAGTGATTTTGTAGATTTATTTTATTTCTATGAGTTTTCGACCTTGAAAGGAACAATGGCTAGTTGTAAGCCTCCATACGATCCGATATGGGTAGCGAGGCAAACGGCTAGAGCAGATTATTATGAATACATGGAAGAGGAGTACGCCTTCCATTGGTTTGCCACCGAAAGAGAACGTGAACAAGCCATTGAAGATGAATTTGCAAGATGGGATAAGCTGTACTACCCTAAGAATGTTAAAAAGAAACCTCCCAAAGATGCGAAGGAATTGATCTTGGATGAATTGATGAAGAAAATTGAGAAGCTCGAAGAAACCTTCAGAGCCCATGGTGAATATGATTTAAAAGTGATAGAAGAAGCAAAAAAGGTTATTTCTAAGGTTGAAAAAGCCTTGGAAAAGCATTCATCTAGCAAGGAAGAATTACAAGTTTCGAGCATTCCCCCGCTCGAATCTGAAGCTCATCTTGAAGTTCTCATTGAAGAAGAGGAAGAAGTGGAGAACCATGGCCAAATTACTGAAACTGTGGCCAAGGTTGAAGAGGATCCAGCTGAGTTGGGAGATATTTCATTTGTGGATCATCATCCCAACATGAAACTTGCCCCAAGCCTTGAAGAACTTTACAAGGTACATTCTCTTACTTCATTTGAAATTCCTATTATAATTTCTGATTTTTTCAGGAATGCACCGGAGAGTTGGAAGTCTCTTCCAAAAGAACCTCCTAAGGTGAAGATGAAACCTCGATTAAAATTGCTGAAAGAAGATGCTCCTTGGACTACAAGGAGTGGAGTTAGCAAGCACTTCACCGTTAAGGCGATGAAGTGTCTTTTGTTCAAGTATGGGGTCATTCACATGACGAAGACCATACATCATCCCTAAGCTGGAAAAGGGGAAGCTAAGTGGATCCTCGAGAAACTAATTTCTCGATCTAGGAAAGGATGGGACGCAAGGCTGAATTATGTCCCATTAAAGCATACGAAAGCTAGGAGGATTCCGGTGACAATCAAACCATATAAGCTTGTACGTGGGAGATCTTACCATTTGCCGGTGAAATTAGGAACCAGAGATTTCTTGGAAGAGTTAAATGCGGATTTAAAGTGCAATCCAAGATGTTCAAGGTGCATTGAGTCATCTATGGAGATTGGTCTAGCTAAGCACCTAAAACAAGCGCTTTTTGGGAGGCAACCCAAGGTAATGCACCCTTTTTCCCTATTCTTTTTCTTAGTTTAGATTTTAGAGTTGTTGTTTTTGTTTGTTTTTCGTCGATACCTTCCGGTATGTTTGTGTCTTTGGATGTTAGAGTTGATAAAGGCCCAAAAGAAGTGAAGGAAGCCAAAGGAGCAACGAAACTTGGATTTTTGGCGAACATCAGAGGATTCCACGGGTGTCCGTACAGTTCCACGGCCGTGGAATGATATTTTCGACCGTGGAATGCTATGTTGAGAGCAACAGAAAGTTCCACACCCAAAACCACGGCCGTGGAAATGCCCGATCGGCCGTGGAAAAAAAAATTCGGAAAATATTTTCAGCTGGGAGACGTTTCCTTTCTTCACTCAGCAACGCTCTTCGACACCAATTGGAATATCTAGAGTTCCCTATTGAGCTTATATAGATTCTCACCACCATCACTCAATGAATGATTCGCCTTCCCTGATTTGCCATCTTACATTGTGAGTACCTTTTTCCATCTTTTCTTTTCTTCACATTGGGGACAATGTGAGTTTTAAGTATGGGGTGGAGGTATTTGCAATACCATTTGCATGTTTTATGTCTTGCATCATATGATTTTGAAAATTTTGAAAAATTTTAAAATTTTTGTGCTTCTAGAATGGATATGATATCTATGATGAATATTGTTTTGTAGAATAGCTATGATAATTCTTGTATGCTTGAATTGATTTATGACATATGTGGAATTTGAATACTTTGTTAGAATTTCATGAATGAATGATAATTTGCTTTCATTCTAAATCATGTTGAGTATTGAAGGTTGAAACCGCATCATAAGTTCTTACACTTCTTATTGATATGATTAAGGCACCTCGATTTTTCTTGCTTCTTCTTTATTTATTTAGCCCCTCAATGAAAATTTTTGCCTCATTTACCTATCCGGGAATTTAGGAAGAGTGTGAATTTGGCATGTTTGATGTGGGAGGGCCATGAAAGAAATTTGTGATTTCGAAGTATAGAAAAATAGGTTTGGGGAAGTCAATCTTGATAATGAGTAACTCGGCACCATTCACATAGCAAGGTGTTTGTGTCTTGCCAAAGTCGGATTGAGCGATATTCCTAACGGATTATGGTATGTGCATCAAGGGTTTGAGGCAACTCGAAAAATTGAGTCAATGCCGATTTCCTAGGCTTCGGTTATTGTGCACCTCGATCTTTGATCTCAAAAAGTAAAGTCGAAAAAGAATTTTGTGCTGAAAAGGGAGAGCAAAGCTCTCAACGGTGGTTGATTCAATTTCGCAAAAAGAAAAGTTGTGTTGTGTTGTTCCTTTTTCCCGGATTTTTGCACCACATTATCTTATAAAAGTCCCACCCATTCACGTTTCTTGATCTTTACTTGAAAGACCTTAAGATCTTTGAGTATGTTGTTTGGCTTTGTGGTCTAAATTGGATTCCTCATGATTGATTTTAATATAATGCAAGTTATGATGCATGTTATGATTCTCTTGCAAAGTATGATTATCTTTTCCATGATATAATTCCTTTTGATCATATGATAATTGTTATTAGCTTTGAAGCAATCCTTTGAGGGTGATCTATGAATAGAAGCACAACCAAAATATTGTGGTTTTTTTTGTTTTTGCATATTCATAATCCATAGCATCTTATATCTTAAGTTTAAACCATGTTTGGAGACAAGCAAGAGGCAAGTACGGGGAATTTTGATGATATGAATTATGACCTATTTTTAGGCATGTATTTATATAGATTTTCCCTTTATTTTGCATGCATAGACATACATTCATGGCATTTATGGTTATATTCACCTACTTTGCAAGAATAGACGTCTACGCAGAGTTTTATTGCATTTGTAGGTAATTTGCCGAATTATGGAGCAGAAAGGGCACATTTAAGGATTAAGCCTTGAAGAGGGACAAAAAAGAGTATAAAAGGAAGCTAGGACGCGGCAAAGTATTTTCTGATACCGTTTGACGACCCAAAGTATTTTTTGATACCGTCTGACGCGCCAAAGTATCTTCTGATACCATCTGACGCGCCAAAGTATTCTCTGATACCGTTTGACGCGGCCCGGATTATTTTCCGATACCAGCGGGCTCGACTTCTTTTCAGCCCAAATATTTAGGTTTCATCTTTAAACCCTAGGTTTATCCCTACAAATATTCGATAGCCTTTGACATTGAAAGGTAGCCAAAATCTCCAAAAGGGAAACTTAGAGGGAGTCAAATTCTCCAAAGGACTTGGAGCCCCGACGTTAGGGACGCTTGCATTGAGGGTCGCTTAGGGTTTCAATTTATCCTCTGCTTACAGTTTTCGCTTAGAGCTTTGGAGACGGCCTTAGGGTTAAATTTCGACCTTGAGGATTGGAGATTCGAGAAGGACGTGTTTTCGGAGATTGTGTACTTTCGGGATATCTAGGGTTTTCATTGAAGGACGGATTGACATCCCGTTCTTTGTGGTTTCTCTAGATCGTTGTGAGGATTTCTATTCCTACTTTTCTTAATTCATAAACATACTACTTTGTGTTCGGATTTCGAGATTGACTTTGAGTTATTATTGAGTTTTCGAGGGTTTTCATCTTTCATTTTCTTAATTTGATTATTGATATCATAATGATAATTATTGGCTAAAACCCTTTAGCAATTCTAAGGTGAAGAGTTGTTAGTTGTGGCTTAGATAATGATAGATCGATTGTAACTTGATTGGACCCTTAGAGTGTGAGAAACCTCGTCGACACCCTAAATCACGGTCTGTTCTTGAGTTCCACGGCCGTGGAATCTCAAGATCTAGCCGTGCTTTTCTCCGTTTTATGACCTTTGCTTTTGCTTTAATCCAAAGTTAAAGATTTGCTTTAACCTAGTATTGGCTTGCCTTTTCTAGGTAGTAGTGAGACTCAACATCCTCTATTTTGGTTTCGAGTGTCACAACCTTAACCGTTCTAGTTTATCTTTGATTCCTTGGGTTTGGACAAGAGTATTTGAGATCAATTCTTATCTTTTAATCCTTTCCATACTGCAGTCTCAACAACTTTTATAGAGAGAGTCTTTTGGTTAGACATATAGGGTTTTGGAACTTCGCCGTACATTACCTTACTTTAGTATACCTTTGTAATTCTCAACTCTGTCCTTACATCTATAGTATATCTTGAATCAATTGCCACAATTAGACACCTCGATCTTTAGGGTTGCTATTTTCCCAATTATTTGCAAAGCTTCTACACTTTTGATTGCTTGATTACTTGAAACTGATTTTGTTTCACCAAATCCCTGAGTTCGATACTCTAGAATACTTGCTAATCTACGCCGATCCGTACACTGCAGGTTCGCTTACTTTTGTTTCAATTTTATAATTAAAACTTATTTGCACGCACGCTTTTGGGCGAACAAGTTGTGCGCCGATACTACTAGATAATTAAAATGGGTATATGTGTGACAACATGATTATGTGTTTATGATTCCATGATTTGTGCTTGTGCTTATGCATTATCTTATATATGAATGGTTAGCTAACGGTTTTATACCGTGTTGTACCGAGTTACTTGTCATTTAAACCAACGTCCCCAAACCTATATTTTTGTCTACACTTTCACAACAATTTCAGTATTTCATTCATGACATTCCTTTCATCAACAACTTCACCCCACACTTGCTTTTTACACACATCAACACACTAACATGCTCCTATTCCCGGATGGGTCAAAAGAGGTCAAATTTATCTCAATTGAGGTGCTCAAGCAACATGATCAAGATGAGAAGTAGAGAAAGATGAAATGCCTCATTCATTCCTAGATGGTATGCAAGAACTATCATGTAATTTTGACTTTCAATACTCAATCCATTCTAGGCAATAATCATGATCAAAAATCATTCATAGAATTCAAGAGAAGTAGTTCTAGTCCACATATACATTTATCAATTCAACACATAAGGCCATCCATAGCCAATTCACAAGACAAGATTTCATCATTAGGATCATATCCAAGCCTAGAAAGCACAAAAAGTTTTTTTAATTTTCTGGATTTTTATGGGATTTTCGATTTAAGTATGTACAATGCAAGACATGTGCAAATATTAAATTATCCTAGATGCTCATCATGCAAAGGATCATGCGAACCCCGCGCCAAAAACTTGTTACGCTAAGATCGTGTGATGCGCAATTGGGTTTTAAATTTATACTCGTTATATTTCTCCTAACTCCTAGCGAACCCGCAGTGTACGGGACGTTCGTAGTAGGGATAGTATTCCGAGGTCGAACACAAAGACTAAGGTGAAATTGATTCGATTTGTGATTGAGTTTAGTAAAGACCTAGGTTGAAAGAGAAGAAAGAAATAAAGAAATGAAAATCTCAAATATTTTTGGTTCGTTTTTGGTGATCAATCAAAGATCACAATTCATGCAAGGTGAACAATCAACTAAACCAAGAATCAACACAAATAAACAAACTAACAGGATAATGATCAAGGAAAGAAAAGACGGATTCTAGGGATTGGAAGATCCGGTTATGGCATAGGACTCAAGTCATCTATTCATTTCTTGGATTAACTATGATATATTGGGACTAAGTGTTTCTAGATTGGAATCAATCACCGGGTAGGTCTCATAATCCACTAGTCCATTCCCTAGGTCTCATTACCGGGTAAGTCTCTAAGAACCTAAGGTATGGAATTCTACTCAAACCGGATTTGTTGTCTAGAAATCTTAACCTATCCTTACCGGGTAAGTCTTGGAAAGAGAAGTCCTAAACAACTATCCTAGCACACTTAATCCAATGGCGGCTTATTAGGCTCACCACTACCTAAGGTTTGTTATCTTTGGAATCTAAGAGTAAGGATTACCGGGTAAGTCTCTCCTAACACTTAGTTGCTAACACTAGGTCACCCTAGGATAGATTTAACTTGACAAACACTTAGGATTTCAACATTTTAACAATTTAAGACCAGATCCACTGAAACAGGGAAAATCACGGGTTGTTCTACCTAAACCACGGCCGTGGTTCGGCAAGATCTGGCCGTGATTCCTAACAGAGGATACGTTCATACACATAAGTCATCCAAAGATAAATCTAAGTCCGTCCTATCATAGCCCTAGCCATAACCATCCTTTCCTTACCCTAGAACCACATCAATTTAGCCTACAACGTTCATTATAGAAATCGAAACAAACAAACATAAAATCATAACATCCATTGCAAGAAAATGAAGAAAAGAGATGAACAAGTGAACTAGAATCAAACCAAGCTGAAAATAGAAATTAGGTGACTTACAATCCTTCCAAAAGAAGGTTCAAAGGTTCATAAAACTCTAGAAGTAGAATCCGGAAATCTTCACTACAAAAACTAGCAAGAATGGCAAATGGTGTGTGTGCTTCTTCTCCTCTTCAATGGAGCTCTTCTTCTTCCTTTTTGACACTTTCCTTCCTAGAAAATCTTCTTGTTGAGAGGATATTTTTGTTAGAGAGAAATGGATAATGGATGAGCTGCTCCAAGATGCTCCCAGCTGCCTCTCACAACCCATGAAGGACCACTTTTATAACAAACTTGCATGAGCTGGCCATGAGAGTCGTGGCACAGTTGTCACAAGAATCTGGCAAAATCCACGGTTGATTCCACGGCCGTGGTTTGTTAGAGAACCGTGATTCTGTGCAAAAACTTCGCCTTGGATCATTAAGCTGTGATTTGGTGCATGGCTAGTGTTGGCAAGGTTCCATGAGTCCTCCTTAGCCTTTAGCTTGTGTCCTAATGAGTCCGAGGGTGTGTCATCTAGATGAGCGATCCTCAAACGCATCGTTTTAGCTCCTAAATTTCCCGAATTACCTATAAAACACGCACAAGTCCGTGTAGACGTCTATCTCGACAAAATACGTGAATTGAGTGCAAAACGTCTCGAACTAATGCTAAACCATGCATGAATGAGCGGGAAATCTATCTAAATGATTACCTAAAACTAAGTCATAAATCGTGTTATCAGTCTTCATAGACGATATCGTGTTATACTCTTGTAGCAGAGAGGAGCATGCAGGACACCTGAGGATTGTGTTACGAGTTTTGCAGGATAGAGAGATGTACGCAAGCACTCTAAGTGCGAGTTCTGGATGGCATAGGTAGCATTCTTGGGTCATATCGTTTCCGCCAAGGGGATCAAACTTGATCCGGCGAAGATTGAGTCCGTAGCAGAATGGACGACACCGACGAACGTCAAGGAAGTGCGTAGCTTCCTTGGCATAGCCCTCTATAACCGACGCTTTGTAAAGGGATTTTCTGTGATTGCCCGTCCACTTACGAGTTTGTTGAGGAAGACTAACATATTTGTATTGTCTAAGCTGCGTGCCCAGAGTTGGAGGAGTTAAAGATGCGTTTGACTTCTGCTCCTATCTTGGCACAACAAGAGGGTACAAAGGATTTTGTGGTTTAAAGTGATGCATCCAAGCTAGGCTTGGGATGTGTGTTGATGTAGAAAAGCAGAGTGATTGCATATGCGTCTAAATAGTTGAAGACGTATAAGGAGAACTACCCAACTCATGATCTAAAGTTGGGAGTTGTAGTTCATGCTTTGAAGATCTGCAGGCATTACCTGTATGGTGCTCCATGTTAGATCTTCACAGACCATAAGAGTTTGAAGTATATTTTTATGCAGCGGGAGTTGAATAACCGCCAGCGTAGGTGGCTCGAGTTGATCAAGGACTTTGACCTTGAGATATTGTATCATCTAGGGAAGGCGAACATTGTCGGCGACACCTTGAGTAGGAAGATGCCTCGAGAGAAGGCGATTGTGAAACTGATAGTTCAACCTCACCTTCAGAGGGACCTAGCTTAGCTAGAGTTGGACATCCACTTTCCTGATGAGGATACCCAGTTGTACACTTTAGAGGTTCTACATGATATGTTGGGTGAGATCCAACAGAAGCAGGGGACCTACCCGACCTTGATGAGGATTCGAGAGAGGATGTCTCGGGGTGAGGCACCATAGTTCTCCATAGGAGCTGATGGAGTTATGAGACGCCGCGACCGCATCTGTGTACCCGCTGATGTGGAGCTGAGGCAGCGGATTTTACAGGAGGCTCACTATACACCTTACTCAGTACATCCAAGTAAGAGTAAGATGTACCATGATGTGAGACGATCATATTGGTGGGGAGGGCTGAAGCCCGATGCGGCCAGATTTGTGGCACAGTGTGCGACCTGTCGGTAAGTTAAGATAGAGCATTCCAGACCTGGAGGTGAGCTCCATCTACCGTCAGTACTGTAGTGGAAGTGGGAGGACGTCTTCATGGACTTTGTGACTGGATTGAGGCCCAGTAAGAGTTTTGATGCTATCTAGGTTGTGGTTGATAAACTGACAAAGACTGCACATTTCATCCCTATCAAGGAAGTGTGGCCCGTGAGCAGATTGGCTGAGGAGTACACTAGGCAGATCGTGAGACTCCATGGTGTACCAAGGACGATCGTCTCAATTGAGATAGGCGATTTACCTCGAGGTTTTGGCAACAGATTCAGACTTCTCTGGGGACGAGTATATACTTTACGACCACGTTCCACCCTCAGACAGATGGTCAGTTAGAGAGGACCATCAAGACCCTTGAGGATATGTTGCGAGCTTGTGTGTTTGATTGGGGACAAGTGGGGATATATCATCTCCCACTAGTTGAGTTCTCATACAACAATAGCTAGAAGGAATCGATTGGGATGGCCCCATATGGGGCACTATATGGGTGTGAATACCGTACCCCGCTATGATGGGATGAGCCTAGCAGAGTTAGTAGTATAGCGCCGGAGCTGATTTAAGATGATATGGCTCGAGTAGCGTTGATCAAAGAGAGGATATTGGCCGCACAGAGCCGCCAAAAGTCATATGCAGACAGGAGGCGTTGACCTCTAGAGTTCAGAGTAGGAGCTCATGTCTGGCTGAGAATCTCCAACGTGAGGCGTCATATGTTTTGGAATAAAGGGGAAGTTGAGCCCCAATATGTCGGTCCTTTTGAGATACTGGACAGAGTTGGGAGGGTAGCATACAGATTGGCTTTGCCTCTGAGATTAGAGGGTGTGCATCTTGTATTTCACGTGTCTCAACTGAGGGAGTATATACCAGATCTGAGACACATTGTGAGTTATAATGATTTGGTGGTTGAGCCGGACCACACTTTTGTTGAGCACCGATTGCAGTCCTAGAGCGAGGTATGAGACGCCTTCGTTCGAAGGACATTCCCATACTGAGGATACAGTGATCGAGACGAGGATCTGATGAGGCTACATGGGAGACTAAGGATAGTATCCAGAGGAACTATCCCGAGTTCTATGCCGAGATAGATGCACCTGTAGGATCGATGAGTAGATCTTAGTGCTATCTTGGTAAGTGTTGTGATTATGTGCTTATGTGCTTTGATGTGTCTATTTTCGTGCTAGCTATGATGTGATATATGATCTTAATAGATCTTGATGTTCTAGCTCGAGTTATGATTATAGCTGGAGATGGTTCTTTTCTCCATGCTATTTGGATGCGATTAGGATTTAGGTTGAGATGGTTATTCCTCCATGCTATTTTGATGGACATAGTTTTGCTGGAGATGTTTTTCCTCCATGCCTTGTGTTATGAGCGTGATATGGCTAGATATGTGTTTTCTCTATGCCTTGTGATGTGAGTATGGCAAGAGATGTGTTTCCTCTATGCCTTTGTGATGTGATTATAGTCTGGCTAGAGATGATTTTTCCTCTATGCCTTGGATAGTATAGTGATCTTGTTGCTAGAGATGGTGATTCCTCCATGCATGTGTTTTGAGGTTATAAAATGATATAGGTTGTGACCTTTTTGAGCGGAGATGTGATACCTCCGATAGAGAGAGTTATACCTCGCCGTATGGGTCCGAGAGGATTTTGGATTTTGCAAGTTTCGGGACGAAACTTGTTTTTAGGTGGGTGAGATGTAAGATCCTTAGTCTTCTAGAGATCCCCCACCTGCGCCTCAGCTGAGACACAGGTGCTGAGCAGTGTTGAGCCAGGACCCAGCCGCCCCTGTGTGTCCCGTAGGCCGCCCATGCGGGTCCTATGGTCGGCCCTTGCGGTTTTGTGCGGCTGCAGCTGACTTTGTTGACTCTTGAACCATGCTTTACCCTTTCTTCCCCTATAAGTTTCTTCTTTTACCTCCTGATGAGGGTTCAATCTTCTTCCTAGCTCCATCTTCTCTCTTCCCCTTGAGTTTCTTGATCTTGTTGGAGAGTTTGTGTGAATTTTTTTGTGGATGATGATGGGAGGTGTTGATGTTGTTTTGTGAGAGCCAACTGAGCTTGTGTTAGTGATGATTCTTCCTCTGTTTAGGTTGCAGCTATGGTAAGCTCTTCCTCTTTCTTCTTTCCTCTTTCTTTCTTTTTTTCCGTCTTCTTCTCTAGCTTAGAATTCCACAACTTGAATCTTGTGTTGATCTTCCCGAGCTTATATTGATGTATATATCTATGTATATGTATGTATATGATTGTTGGATGGTGAAGAGTCGAAGAGATTCGAGTGAAGGATCGAAGAGAAGTCGAGGGTTTCATTCTGCACAGGAGCCGCCCCTGCGTCACCCTTGAGCCGCTCCTGTGCCACCAGTGTCGCCGCCCCTGCGTGGGAGTGCCGCCGCCCCTACGCCTCCTAGTGCTTTGCCCCTGCGTCCTTCTTGTCACGTAGGTGCATCTTGTTCAGGACCTACCTAGGGTGGTATGGATCCTTTCCCTTCCGAGTATGAGTGGTCTAGTAGCATGCTAGGCACTATAAGGATAGAATGAGGATGATCATGATATCGATATATGTCGGTTATGGCTTTGAGGATTTGTAGGTTGTGAGGTTTATAGGTTGATTATGATCATTATGGATCCCTTAGGTCAGGCCAGACCTATGTTTTATTGGGTAGCCCCCTTGTAGTGGCACTGATAACCTTTCCCTTTCATCTTGTAAGGAGTCTGAGAGGTTCTTTGTGGTCAGGCCAGACCTGGTATACGGGATGGGCACTTCACTACTCCCTTAGGGTACACGGGTTGTGCGCCGATACTACTAGATAATTAAAACGGTTATATGTTTGACAACATGATTATGTATTTATGATTCCATGATTTGTGCTTGTGCTTATGCATTATCTTATATATGAATGGTTAGCTAACGGTTTTATACCGTGTTGTATATGCTTTGCAGGATAGGAAGATTGTAGAGTGATCCGGCAGGGTGACTAGCCAAGGACTTCCGTACATAGGTGTTGCATGAGCTTTTGGGGATGTTTGTATATGTTGGATATGGTGTTGTTGTTTTACACTCGACTGTGGTTTTTTATACTCTTTTGTTATATAGTCACATCATTTTATGTATTTGTTTTATATTTGTCGGTGCCTTGTTGTAAAGTCCAATGAGCTTGTTGTCAGGCTAGGGTCAAGATCCACTGTGAGATCCAAGCCCAATAGCGCCCCGAGTCCCGTGGATTTGGGGTGTTACAGGAAGAGCTCTCATCTCACATGCACCCGCTACGGGCCCCGACGTCGGAATGAACATGTTGAGCTCTCTACCCGGCTTGATTGATTATCCACCACCACCACTCCACATGAGTGAACCGAGATACCAAAACCGACCTCTTACAATGTGAGTATTCTTTTTCACTTATTTATTTAACTTTCACAATGGGGACAATGTGACTTTTAGCGTATGGGGTGGGGTATTTACAATACTTTGCATGTTTTGTTTCATTTCGTTGCATTTTGGATAGTTTCATATTATTGTCACACATTTCTTTTCGTTTTTGCATTGTATATACATAGATCAAAAATACAAAAAAAATTGAGAAATTTTTTAAAAAAAATTGTGCTTATAGGATTGATATGAACCCTATGATGATTTTGTGTGTAAATCTGCTTTGGATGACCTTTGTCTGTTGAATGAATTTATGCATATGTGGACTTGAATACTTTACTTGTAATCTATATGTGAATTGTGATGTTGATTATTGTCTAGATTGAGAATTAATAAATCGCATGATTGGTTCTTACACATCATTTAGGAATGATTAAGGCATTCACTTCTCTCTTCTTCTCATCTAGATCATGTTTGTTTAAGCACCTCACTTCATTGAAAAATGTTGCCTCTTTTGACTCGTCCAGAAATTAGGAGCATGCTAGTGTGATTGAGTGTGTAAGGAACAAGTGTGAGGTGATGTTGGCGATGAAAGAATTGATATGTATGAAGTTGCTGAAATGTGTTGTGAAATTATAGAAAAAAATAGGTTTGGGGATGTTGGTTATAAAGATGAGTTACTCGGCACGATTCATATAATCGGGTGTTTGTGTCTTGCCAAAGTCGGATTAATCGATAGTCCTAACGAGTCTATGTATGTGCACCCGGTGTGAGGCACCTCGGTAAAATTCCCAAGGACATTAATTACCAAGGTTTTGGCTTTTGTGCACCAAGGCCATTTCTCAAGTGAAATAAAAATAAAGAAAATAAAGGAAAAGGAAAGAAAACAAGAAAGGAAAAAGGAGGAAAAAAATTACGACTTTGATGGATGTTGAGTTTAATGATGTTTGGGGTTAGCTCCTTTCTCGAATTAGCACCACCAATTCCCACCTTTGACACGTTTCTTGGCCTCTTCTTTCTTAAGTTCTTAAAACCTTTATGCACATGTGTTTTGACTTAGCGTTTAGATTTGATTTCCTCGTTATTTATCTAGACATTTTTGACTTGCTTTGCATGTATGATTCCGAGTAAAGTGTGATTGTCTTTTTCGTGTCTTTGTTCTATTTGATACAAAATTGCTCTATCCTTTGCCATGAAACATCACTACGAGGGTGATCTATGATTAGAAGCACATTTGCCAAAATATTTTGTTTTTCCGCTTTCATAATTCATGCCATCTTGTAGTTTAGGTTTGAACCTTGTTTGGGGACAAGCAAGAGGCAAGTATGGGGTATTTTGATGACATGACTAATGACCTTAGTTTAGGCACTCATTTAGGTAGATTTTCCCCTTGTTTATGCATGTAATGACATTAGTTCGCGACATTTACGCTTACTCAAGTCATAGTGTTAGAAAAGATGTCTACACGAGCTTTTGTCGGTTTTTCACGTAGCTTGGTAATCTTTTGAATGTTATCGATATATTCGAGGATCAAGCCTCGTGGTGGTTCAAATTCGAAGTTCGAAAGGAAATGAGCTTAGAGAAAAGAAGAAAACAAGAACCCCGAGTTGATGCAAGTTTTGCACAAATCATGTTTTTATTAGAAGAAAGCTCACTTAAGTCTCAGGAATCTCGGTCCTATGGAAATCTCGGCCGAGATTTTGGGTCGACATTCTTGTTATGGAAGCTTTGACACTTGTCATGAATTTTCAAAGATGACCCTTGCTTTTCTGTGGTAGAGTGTGTCTTTGGAGCTGCAGGCTGACTTTGGATGGAGGATTCCAGATTTTTGGGCAAGGGAGAAGAGAGAAAACACTCTCATTTTGGTGGAGAAAAGAAGATCTTAACAATTTTAGAGTGAGATTTGAGAGATTTTGAGTGGAGAATTATTGAAGGATATTGTAGATTCGTATCAAACTAGTTGTGGTGTTGTAATATTGAGTTCTTGAACATCAAATCTAGCTAAGTATCATATATTCTTACTCATTATTCTCTATGGATTGCATGTATGCCTCTTTGTTGATTGTTGAACTTGAAATGCATGTTGTAGGCTAAATTTTTTGTGATTCTAGGGTGATGGATTGATGGCTATGGCTTAGATGATGATAGTATGAAATTGCATGTTAATTTAGGATGATGTGGTTGCCCAAAACCCTTGCTCTTAGGAATCTCGGCCTATTCTTTATATAATCTCGGCCGAGATTTAGTATGATCCACCCGAGATTTTCCTCTGTTGTCCGTAATTGATAGACCCTTATGTTAGGGTGTTAGATTGTTTAAACCCTAGTTTTTATTGAGTTAAATTTAGCTTAGGCTTGCCTAATGTTTGCAAATTAAGTGAGGAATAAGACTTACCGGTAATTTCCCCTCTTAGGTATAGATGATAATGAACTCTAGGTAGTAGAGGTGTAAAAACCTCTATTGGATTGTGTGTGCTAGGATTGTTGTATAAGACGAAACTATTCCTAGACTTACTCGATAAGGATTAGTTTGAGACTTTGGTAGTGAGCCAGTTAGTGTTGAATTCTCAACCTTAGTTCCTTGAGACTTACCCAGTAATAGGAACCTTGGTGTGGGATTAGTGGAATAGGTGACCTACCCCGTAATTACTGCCATAGGAGAAACACATTTCCCTCTAGCAATCACATCCTTTTCCTAATGTTTAGAAAACTTGAGTCCAATGCCATAATCGGAAAACTTGAACCCTAGAATCCGCTTTTCTAACATTATTCACATCTCTTGCTTTTGTGTTGTTTGTTTGTTTAATACTTTGCAATTCTCGATCTTTGGTAGATCACCATCAAAACCAACCAAAAAGATCATGATTTTCATTTCTTTATTCCTTTCTCTTCTCTTAGTTTAGATTTTTCCTATTTGTGATCACTTGTATAATTTGATTCACCTTAGTCTTTGTGTTCGACCTTGGAGTATTTTCCTTGCTACGAAACGACACATATACTTTGGGTTCGCTAGGTGGGATTAGGGATTTATTTCAAGTTATAAATTTAAGACTTTTGTGTACCTCTTTTGGAGCAAACACTTTTCAAGCTAGAAACAATCAGTCCATGAAGGATACCATCCATGCCCATCAAGTGAAGCCATATGGGCACATTAGGGAAAATCAATGGGCCTTCTTTCTCTCCTTCCTTTGCCCGGTTACTGCTTCTAAGAATCGACAGCATGCTCCTTGTATCGTCGAAATTTGTTGTCCTCCTTCCTTCTTATCTCAGTTCCCTTCCTCCCTTTTACGTAAGCAACATTTACCTTCTCCCTTTCCTTCTCTTGACAACAATTAAGGAAGGAAATTCTTCCTCTTCGGGTTCGGATTTGAGAAACATCCATAGTTGTGCACACCTTCCTTAACAGCAATGGAAGAACTATGTTGTGCCTTCTAAAACATACAAGATCATCAGTCTTTCATGTACACGCAACCCCTCTTTACTCTCATCCTGAACCTAACCCTAATAACCATAGCCTCTTTTCCCTAGCATCTACTACATAACTACAACCCCAACCCCCTCTTCTTCTTCTTCTTCTTCTTCTTCTTCTTCTTCTGTGTGACGATAATCAAAGGCTACGTCCTTGTCGATGAGTAGCAGGGAGCAATCTTCATCTCCATCAGCAAACATCGAGTCACCATCGTCTATGCCCCTGAGCTCCTCCCTCCAACCGTAGCAGCATGAGAACGGGTCTTCTTCTTCTTCTTCTACCTTTGTACGTGGACGAGTAGTACCGCCTCCGCGTCGACCTAAGTCTTTCCTCCCTACTTGTCTATAATATATCGGGTAAGGATTACCTTCTCTTCGATCTTGTTGCGGAGCAACTAGTCTTACATCATAGAGACCTGTTATCGGCCCTTAACCCTTTCCTCTATGCACAGGAACAGCAACGGTTGGCAACCCTTCCTTCCCTCGTCACACACGTAGAACAACCTCCTTCCCCTTGCTTCCGGAGACCACAACGACAAGAGCCGGAGCATCTTCTCTCTTCCTTCCACGTCTGGGTAAGCAACCTTGTTGCCTAATTGTTGATACGTGCAAGGTGATGAAAGAGGTTTAAATCAAGATCTTCTATTTTGACAGTTGCAAGACTCGAACCTGAGACGTACTGTTGGTTCTTAACTCTGAAAAAAAAGAAGGGTGGTGAGACTTGAACTGTAAATCAATTGCAGATTCCTAATTCCATTCCACAAAAATCTAATGGAGTAGTCAACTTTAACCCTATATTTTGATGCCTTAGATTTATCTTTCACCGTTGAAATTTTGATATGTTAATATTCCTAGTTTAGAGTATTAAAATTTGAGAAAGATCCAATGGTCGGATTTGGAGTTATGACGTCTCAAAGTAGGGTAGTTATGTAGTTTTGTAAGAAGAGAGTATTTTTTGGCTAAGTATGAGAGTTTTTGTGCTTTCAAGACAACTTTGGGTTTTTGTGTTGATTTTAAGGTTTGATATCTTTAGATTTTTATTGTCCTATTTTAGATTTGACATAGTATATGTAGATATTTTTCTCGGATATTTGGGATTTAGTGAAAGCGTTTTAGTTTAGGTTAAAGTATCACCCTAGCTAGTTTTGGTATGAAGTTTGAAAGTTAGGAATCTTTCCAACTCGATAGATCTCTTCTTTTTAGAGTGAGACTTTGTGTCTTTGGGTTCTAGTGAAAGTATTTGAGGCTTTCTAGACTTTTTAGAGTTTTTCGGATCCAGGGGTAAAATGGTCTTTTTACACATATAAGACTAGTTGTGTTTTCTCTTCTCTTAGATGATTCTTGTCAACTTATAAGTTGGAAAATTCTAAGAATTTGGATATGATATTGATCCAAATTTCCTTTTATTATTAGGTATTTGAGATCTTACTCTTGCGGAATCGAGTATTAATGTTAACGAGATTTTTAAATCGATTCAGGTAAGTCATTTGGACTTAGATAGCTCTATGTATATTGGTGTGGACTATGATAGTGGTTCTTGAATTGTTTGTCTTATAATTACAACCTAAGTAGTACGACATCACTTTAGTTTTGACCCAAGTGAATGTATAACGAGCGGTAACATCACTGCCCAACTCTACCACGATACTAAGATGTTCATTGCGACTAGGTCATACGGTTACACGGTGAGGTGCATCGGATCCGTTCCTGTTGGTATATGGGGACAGAGGCGGGAGTCAGTAGACTCTCGTGCTACACCATAAGTTGGTTTAGAAGTGAATCACATAAATACAAGATAATAACCGATTTTCTATGAAAGCATGTTGAGTGTTTACTTTTCTACATTGACGTGTGTTTGTGTTATTTCGGTACCTTCTGATATATTAGAATCGTTAGTCAACGGTTTTTCCGTCATGTTGTTAGATACTTGTAGGTTAAGAATTTTGTAGATAAATCTGGAGTAAATGGTCAGCCGGATCCACGTATTCATATAGATTGGGAAGGGATGATTCTTCCAAGTTATGCATGCACATAAGATACTGTTATTGTTGTCAAATTAGGGTCGGGACCCATTGTGAGGTCTAATCCATAGCGCCTGAGTTTTGAAAATTTGGTTACACTCTCGTCGCCAAGGGCTCCCACAATTTCAAGCCCCATTATCCTACTTACAAACTGTAACACCCCAAATTCTGAGAACTCGGGGAGCTACTGGTTAGGACCTCACAATGGGTCCCGACCTTAGTTTGACAACAATTTCACTATGATCTTACAATAAGGCACAAAAGTATTTAAAATATTTGAAAACTTTAAACAATATATACATGAAGAATATGTATCAGCCTTACAAAGCAAAGGTACCAAAACGACATATATGAAGAACAGAAGACATTCCCGTCCCCACTAAATGAGTACGTGGACCCGGCTGACCATTCCCTCCGGATCTCTCTACAACTGTCTTAACTTGCAAGACATCTACAAGCGGTATAAAACCGTTAGCTAACATTCTATGCATAAGTATAAAGGTAAAAGCACAAACACACAATATACACAATCAACATGCAACACTCAATCCTTTTATTATCTTTAATTAGGTGATAGGTTATTACTAATGATACTTATTTTGTGACACGAGGGATTCCAAAACCTCGCCCATGTCCCCGTTTACCAACGCGGAATGGTACTAATGCATCTGACCGTCTACCTGATTGGGCTGGTCGCAGGGAACCTCCTAGACTCTCGCAAGAGCTAGGCAGATGATGTCACGACCCGTTATCATACACTTGGGTCAATTACGTAAATAATAAAGTCGGCCTAATCATGTTTCAATGTTTATCATAACTAACAAACACCACTCATACACATTACACTCATACAAGAAGCCAGCTAAGTAAGTCCGTGGACTTACCTGGATCAGATCTCGACTTTCTAATTCGCAAATCGATCTGTATAGTAGGAATTCAGTGGCCTGTCAAAGGAGGCAAGTGTGTCAGCACACTTTCTGGGTGATTAGAAGTCTAAGACTTCTAAGATAGTAGGTCTTAATAGAACGGAATTGATTACAATATTAATTTATGGTAAAATGACTATTTTACCCTTGGTCTCAAAACTTCCAAAAATTCCCTAATTCATGCCTAAACTCTTATTTGAGACTAAAGAGTCATATTCTAACTCTTAAAGATGAGTTTGGTTACAAACTGGCAATTTACCCATTTTCCTATTTTCGGAAAGATCGTGAAGGTCCAACTTCGGCTTCAAATATAAAATTCGAATAATCTTATAAAAATTCCGAGATAATTCCCTAGATCATCTATGATATCTCATCTACTCTTAGGAGCAAGAATTTCTTAAAACTGTTCAACCATCACTTCTACAAAAATTTCCAAAGTTGGTTACAACACTTAACAAACAACACATTGTCTTAACTTTGAAAAAAAATCATAACTCCTAAACCATTCGCTGGATTTATCCCAAATTTTGATTTGTTATACTATAAAATCTTATCTATACTATATCCAAAATTCAGCAGCAAAGAAGATCACAAGCCTATTCAAAACCATCCCACAAAACTGCATCACATGCTGTTTTTATCAACAAACAGCACACTTATAAAAACTGCATGAGGAGTCAACTTTGCAACATCATAACTCTTAAACCGTAACTCCGATTCTTTCCAAATTTTAGTATGATCTACTATGTACTACTGACTACAACATATCTAAAAATCAGTAGCAACGGAGGAGTATAACTTACTCAAATCGTGACCCGAAGTTGACTGCTTTTTCACTTCCGAAAACTCAAAAAACGCGTGACTCCTTACTGTTCAGCTACGAATGATCTTTATAGGTTTAGAAGGCATTACAGGCACTCATTAGGCATGGAATACGTGGACAGAACTGAAAGGGAGAGAGAGGTACAAGCCTTACTCGATTCCACGACTCGAATGCACTAGGTTGCGTTCCTGGAGAGATCAGCTAGGGTTAAGGAGGGAGTATGAGGCTGCTGCGCTGAAGGGAGATGTGCACAGATCACGTACAGGCTGAAGGCCCGCTGTTGCTGCTGCGTGCTGGCTCGACGGAAGCGAGGAGAGGGCTACGTGCTGGCTCGACAGAAGCGAGGAAAGGGCTGCGTGCTTGCTCGACAGAAGCGAGGAGAGGGTTGCGTGCTCTTCTGTACGTGAATCTGGACGCAAAGTGGGAGGGAGGTGAGAAGCTGAAACATCGTGATTCTAGGGAGCGTTTAAGGTAAGTGGATCTTCTCTCCAACAGCTCATATACAAACGCTGAACGGCTGCCTCACTGTTGGGCTGGCTTCGCCCTAGACTTCCGGACGGGCCAAAGCAACGGGCTGGACTTGTCAAGGAAATTGCTGGGCTGCGAGGACAGGAAGGCTGGGGCTGGCATGTATTAAGGGGTTGGGCTGCATTAAAACAAGAGAGAAAGATGGGCTGAAATAAGAGTCAAAATTATGTGGGTTGAGTTTGTCAAAAACTCGTCATGGCTTTGTCTGGCTCATGCATGACTTTGTCACAAAGTTGTCGGGCTTCGTCATGACCTCGTCTCAGCTCTGTCATGGTCTCGTCACAGCTTTGTCACATTCCCGGCTCAGCCTTGTCATGATCTCGTCTAAAGTCGTCGTTAAGGATTAATTATAAGAATTAGGGTTTGATATAATTCTATCATTTTATGTGAATTAAATTCTACATAAAATGATAAATAATTATAAGAATTAGGATTTGATATAATTCTATCATTTTATGTGAATTAAATTCTACATAAAATGATAAAATTTGTGAAGAAATAAATACTAGATAGAATGGGAACCGTCAACGGCTCGAAGTCCGAATTGATTCGGAATTAAACGGAATAAAAATTTCGGATATTACATCGGTACCCCCTTAAAATAAGTTTCGTCCCGAAACTTAGAACAAGGTACTTAATTAAATGACTTCCATAGATAAACTGGTATGTCCTAGTCTCACTAAATTTTTATTCGTTTCCTAAACTTCTCTAACCTTATCAACACGTAACGAAAAAAAACTTGTCGTTACACAAACAAGCAATAAACCCTATCTAGCCTCTATCAAAATCTCCCCCATCTTTAATTTCAATCTCGCTATTAGCAAACCGTTGTTCTTGAACTTTTTCTTATTCCGGGACCTTTTTTTGCTCTATTGTTTCTCCTACTTTGTAAGTGTTGCTAAAATTGATGATTTTGACTTGTTGAATCAAACCCTTGATGTGTCATCACGTCTTGATTCCACTTGTGTCTGTTGGGATTTTAGATGTGTAAAAGCGGAATTTCAGGATACAATTTCGTAAACATCTAAACAAGGATCGCATGTATAATAGATTAGATTAGGGATAAAAGGAATACATTTTGATTCGTGTTCAAAAACTCCTTCAAGGATATGTAGAGTCCCAAGTGTTACTCATCTAGTTGGTCGACCCGAGACTAAACAAGGATTGCTTTAACCTTCGATTGCTAGAACAAAGGATGAACCTTTTGAGAGAGAACGAAAGGGAAGAAGAACACCTTGGTTTACATGATACAGGATACACGACTCATCTATTTTTCCAAACGATGATTATCCTTATCAAATTAGGGTTGGGCCTTTTTAACTATTAAAAAGCCCAACCTAAAATATAAGATATATATTTTAGTAATTAATAAATAAATATCTCCTTATCCATGGATTTTTTCTAAAATAATAACAAAATAAAAATAAATTCTTACTTTAGGCATGGAGTAAAATTTATTTCGAGAATAGGAAGGAATTAGGGTCGGAGTAGACCCGCAGTTTGAAACTGCGGGTATAAATGAATAACCCACATTTTTAAACTGCAGGTTTCGTTTTTTTTTTTTTTTTAAAAAAAAAGGGAACCCGCAGTGTGAAACTGCGGGTTCTTCACAAATTTTTATTAGTGACAGAAACCCGCAGTTTGGAACTGCGGGTTCTTCACAAATAGTTTTTTAATTCGTGTCAAACAAAAAAAATGAAAGAGGTTCCCAATAGGACTCGAACTCTGATAATTGCATCAAAGACCAATGTCATAACCGCTAGACTATGGGAACTTTCACTAACAATTAATGGGATGCAATAAATATACTTTTGTTCAAAAACACTTCAATTTAATAAGCAAAAGAGATTTGTGAGTTTCAATATTTTTTAAATAATAACTATAATATATTTTGTACTCCTACAAAATATATTCTTTTCCACCATATATTCCTATATGGTTATTCTCTCATTAATTGATCCATTTCATCTGCTCGTTATGGTGTGACCTCGTAGGGTCCGATAATATTAGCAATACATTTTTCATATAAATGTACCTATCATGGTTAACTTCTAGCAAAACGTCATGACCCCTAATGACATCGGATTATATATATTACTATATTTAATGTACAATCTCATCATCAGTAATTGCACCTTGTATAAAGGACTCAATTTCTTAGTGTCCTCATGACTTTTGGTTATCATGCTCTAGAGTAATATTATCATTTTCAGCTCACACAAATTTGAGTAGAGTTAGAAACTAATTGAAATGCTTGGCTTTATCTATTTGTGAAATAAAGACTGTCTATGTGCATCTTGATGTTCATGTGTTTTTTTATATTAGCTATGTATGACCGGACAATTGAGTTGTAAGAGCAATATTTATAGCTTTGGTGTTATCCTACTTGAAACTTTGACAAGATGTAAGCTTGTACACCATACCCTACCTCGCGGATAGCAAATATGCAGCATTTTGAATTATTTTTAATATGTAGGTCTTATTTGATGTTCAATCTTGAATAGTTGATATACCATAATCAGGGTGATGAAGAATATTTAATCAAAATCGAGGGGTTAAAAAGGCCTCATCAGACTATCAAATGGGTGAAGGTGATGGGTATTATTCTAAATTTAAATGATTTTTAATCTCTTAGTCATCGAGATCATATTTATGATTATTATTATTTTCTTAATTTGTTTGGTTTTGGGTCTAATAAACTCTCCTAGCTTACTCACTTATTACAAGTATTGTTTTTGTTGGTGAAAAATGAAGAATTCGACTCTATACTTGAGTATTTGTTGCTTAATTATAGAAATTTTGAAGGTTGTCCATTACGCTGCAAAACATAAAAACGTTTTGTAACCACTCCACCGTTTGTTATCCGTTCCGCATAACCGACACGTGTGTTGCGCACACGCAAACTGGCCTCCTAGTGTGTCTATATATATATATATATATATATATATATATATATATATATATATATATATATATATATATATATATGGTGTGGTTCCCATGAGAACACCCCTAACGTGAGAACATGAGAACAATCGTACACCGTTGGATGTGAGTATTAAGGGTTGAGATTTAGAGTAAATATCAAAAATAATAATAACTACGAATAATAATAATTAGGAATCCAACAATAACTACGAATAATCCACTCAACCAACAATAACTACGAATAATACATTAAACGATATGACACATTCGTAACAAAACTGATGATAATTACGAATCTGTTCTCATGTTCTCACGTTAGGGGGTGTTCTCATAGGATCTATACTCTATATATATATATATATATATATATATATATATATATATATATATATATATATATATATATATATATATATATATATATATATATATATATATATATATATATATATATATATATATATATATATATATATGGTGTGGTTCCCATGAGAACACCCCTAACGTGAGAACATGAGAACAATCGTACACCGTTGGATGTGAGTATTAAGGGTTGAGATTTAGAGTAAATATCAAAAATAATAATAACTACGAATAATAATAATTAGGAATCCAACAATAACTACGAATAATCCACTCAACCAACAATAACTACGAATAATACATTAAACGATATGACACATTCGTAACAAAACTGATGATAATTACGAATCTGTTCTCATGTTCTCACGTTAGGGGGTGTTCTCATAGGATCTATACTCTATATATATATATATATATATATATATATATATATATATATATATATATATATATATATATATATATATATATATATATATATATATATATATATATATATATATATATATATATATATATATATATATATGGTGTGGTTCCCATGAGAACACCCCTAACGTGAGAACATGAGAACAATCGTACACCGTTGGATGTGAGTATTAAGGGTTGAGATTTAGAGTAAATATCAAAAATAATAATAACTACGAATAATAATAATTAGGAATCCAACAATAACTACGAATAATCCACTCAACCAACAATAACTACGAATAATACATTAAACGATATGACACATTCGTAACAAAACTGATGATAATTACGAATCTGTTCTCATGTTCTCACGTTAGGGGGTGTTCTCATAGGATCTATACTCTATATATATATATATATATATATATATATATATATATATATATATATATATATATATATATATATATATATATATATATATATGGAGTGTTGTTCGGGTAAGAAACATTATTTCGGTAGGGCCGTGCGGCTTAACGTAGAGCTGACACGTGTCCCAAATATATTTTTTTTAACGAGTGAAAGTAATAGTTCAAAACTTATTAAAGAATAGTTCATAACTTATAAAAGGAGAGTTAATGAATTATAATAGAATAGTTCATAGTGCTAAATTTATGAAAGAGTGAAAGTAATAGTTCAAAACTTATTAAGGGATAGTTCATAACATATAAAAGGATAGTTCATGAATTATAATAGAATAGTTCATAGTGCAAAATTTATAAAGGATAGTGCATAACTTATAAAATGATAGTTCATGAATTATAATTGAATAGTTCATAACATATAAACGATTAATTTATAAATAATTTGATATAATATATCAAAAAGTAATAGTTCATGAATTATATGGGAATAGTTCAAAGTTTATAAGAGAATAGTGCAGAAATTATAACATGGTAGTTCAAAAAAATTTTCATTCGTTTTGGGAAAAAAAAAATTCAATCGTTTCTGGAAAAAAAAAAATTTGGACACGTGTCAGCTCTACGTTCAGCCGCATGTGCCCTACCCGAAATTATAAACCGCACTTGAACATCTACCTATGTGTATATATATATATATAATTGTAAAATTATTGTTTAAGGCCTACGATCTTTCTTTCTTGGGAAGGATATGAGATAAGTTACGGATTTGTGGAGAGGTAATAAACTTTGAAAGAATTTCGCATACTAGGCTCTTTTTGGTTTTTGTTAAAGAAATTATACCCCATATATTTTTTAAAACAATTTGGTTTACTAGGCTTTTTTGAGTTTTACTTTTAGTAAATGTACCCCTTGAGAGAAAAGTGTTTAGAGTTTGAGAGTAAATACGAGAGGTTGGGGTATATTTACCTTATTAAAAAATTAAATGGCTTAGTTACTAAAGTAAAACTCAAAAAAGCGTATTAACCAAATTAGCCCATTTTTTTTTACCACTTTCATGTAATGGTTGGTAAAATTAATTAATCCTTCTATTTAAAAAAAGATGTTTGTTATTTGTTATTTGTTATTGGGCTAATTTGGAAACTAGGCTTTTTTGAAAATTAGTGGTACAAACTAGGCTTTTATTATTATTCAATTAAGAAAGTGTACCCCGTTTTATTTTTAACCGTTCAAAGTTCAAACCCTCACCCCATCTTCTCCTTCTCTCCTCTCTTTTTCTCATTCGTTCCACATTCCAGATCTACACTTATGGCAAGCGGATGGACCGCCTACTCTCCTCTTCTACGGTGAAAGTTCGGAAATAATGTTGCCGATGTTGTTGGTGGATAGGCCGGTGATTGAGTTGGACGGGGTCGGGGATCGGAGAGCAAGGAGAGGAGCGAATAACAATGGAGACCTGGTTTCGGTTCGGAAGCCCGTTGTTGCCTTCTAGCGGCTTCAGCCACCGAAGTTCGGTTCTGGTGGTGCTGCTGCTGATGCCGGACAAGAGCGTCACCAGTCGAAGAAGGAGGCCGATCGGTTAGGGTTTAAGGTGTGCTTGATGCCTCCCCTCCTTTTTCTTTAACTAAAACGTTACTTTGAAGATCTGAAATTCATCCTCGTTTTTATGCAAATGTGTTTTGTATTGTTTCCATCTTCCATTTCTCTCTTTGAATCATCAATTTTGTGGAATACTCTCGGTATTCAATTCAATTCTTCAAGTCTAAATTTAATACATTGCTGATGTACCTCCTTTTATGATAGGAAATAAATAACTTACTCTTGAAATCAAGCAACTAACGATAATCAGGGCTTGTGGGTTGCGGTTAGGGGTTGCAGTTGAGGAAAGTGGTGAATTAGGAAAAGTAACTAATACCTATTATTGATTAAAACTAAATCCTAAAACTAGAAATTAGTTAAAAAGAGTGCAGGAATGTATCACAATACTATTGAGTTTGTAAAATCTCGGTTCCAGTAATACCAATACTATTATTCTTAATTTGTTAAACTTTTCTCACCATACAACTATGGTTTGCAACTGGACATTCTTCGTCAAGATTTCAAATCTGGTCTGGAGGCTTTATTGAAGAATAATCCCATCAGAGCCATTTTTCTCGGTGTTCGAATTGGAGATCCGACTGCTGTATGAAATGCCTATAAAATTTGAATCTGGAAATATTAATTTGTTTTCTGTTTCCTTAATATAGGCATTGCTTGTGGGTTTTCAACTCGTGTTTCCTCACAAGTCCATTACCAAAGCTTCTTTCAATGAAAGTTGCAAAGATCATTTGTATTTGTGTTTCAGGTAGGTCAAGAGCAGTTTTCTCCTAGTTCCCCCCCGGATGGCCTCCTTTCATGAGAGTGAATCCCATATTGAATTGGTCATACAGGTAACTGAGTAGTTTCCAATTAGTCCATAATAAAATTTATGGATTGTACTTTTGTCGTTTGAGATTATGTACTGCAAATAATGATGTAAAAACTGGTAACTAAGGTTCTGTTATGAAGAAGTGAGGTTATACGTATATGTTTGTTGGAACTAATAAGTGTGATTGAGAATGATGTTTCTAACTTCCATTGCAGGGATGTTTGGGCCTTCCTTCTTAAATGCAAAGTTCCTTACTGCAGCCTTTATGACCAAGGGTTGGGATTCCTTACTGCAGCCTTCATAACAAAATTTCAGAATTTGAAGTGTACAGGCCTCATCAATTTGGCGGAATTTTGTTGCTTCAGGTTCTTATGATGTGTAGGCGGGGGGGTTGGGATTCCTTCTGGTTTCTTATGCTACGTAGGCGTTAGGCAGGTAAGAATGTGTACAGCTCATATGCTAATTTCTGGTATGAAATTCATACCAAAAACTTCTGAAATTTTGTGAATTTTCTGGTACGAGTTTTGGAATTTCTGGTACGAATTTCTGGTATGAAATTCATACCAAAAAACTCATACCAAACTTTTCTGGTATGTAAAATTCTTACTAGAAAATTTTGTTATGAGTTTTTTGGTATGAAAAATTTCTGGTATGTAGTTTTATGGTATGTAGTTTTATGGTATGTAATTTTATGGTATGAAAATCCGGTGTAACAAAATTCTGGTATGACAAAATGTAATTTTATGGTATGTAACTTTATGGTATGTAATTTTATGGTATGAAAATCTAGTGTAAAAAATTCTGGTATGATAAAATGTAATTTTATGGTATGTAATTTTATGGTATGAAACTTCTGGTATGAAATTTATGGTATGAAATTTCTGGTATTTAAATTATGGTATGAAAAATTATGGTATGAAATTTCTGGTATGAAATTTCTGGTACGAACTTTTCGTATGATAATTTCTGGTATGAAATTTTTGGTGTGAAATTTAAGGTATGAAATTTATGGTATGAAATTTCTGGTATGAAATTTCTGGTATAAAAATTCTGGTATGTGAAATTCTAGTATGAGAAATTCCGGTATGAGAAATTTAGTCCAGAAATTAAAAAAAAATAATAAATAAAAACAAGAAAAGTAATAAATAAAAAAACAAATTCGGTAATTAAAAATTAAAACTTATACTCATATAACAAATAACAAACATCATTTATTCCTTTCTTTCTAAATAGAAAGTTTAATAATTTTTACCTACTATTAAATGAAAGTGGTAAAAAATTTGGGGTACACTTTCTTAAACAAAAACTCAAAAAAGCCTAGTATGTCAAATTCTCCCTTTGTTATTTAAGTGTAAGTTTTAATTTTTTAAAACTGAATTTGTTTTTTTATTTTCTTTTATTAATTTTTATTTTCTATTTTTTATTTTCTTTATTTTTTTATTTTCTGAAATGAAGAATTTTTCACATACCGAAATTTTCACATACTGGAATTTTCACATACCGGAATTTCCAATAACGGAATTTCACATACCGGAAGTTATCATACCGGAAGTTATCATATCATACCGGATGTTATCATATCATACCGGAAGTTATCATATCATATCGGAAGTTATCATATCGGAAGTTATCATACCGGAATTTATTTTTTTATTTTCTTTAATTTTTTTTTGTCTTTTTTATTTTCTTTATTTATTTATTTTTTTTTGGAATGCATACCGGAGTTTCACATACCGGAAGTTATCATACCGGAAGTTATCATATCATACCGGAAGTTATCATACCCGAAGCTATACTAAACAAACTGATTTTATGTCATAGTCTAGAATTAAGAATTACATACCGGAAGTTATAAAAATGGTATGAGCAAAAACGTTGTAAGACCCGAGGTCTTTGGGACAGTGTCCCCATGCCAACCACGCTGGCGTGGAAACTTCCCAGGAGGTAACCCACCCTGAAATTTCTCTCGCACGAGCATGCTTAACTCTAGAGTTATTTGTCCTCACTCTACTACTAGAAAAGAAGAATTATTGTTGACATGGGTAGCAACCATCCTTATAAGTCAATCACAAATCCCCATTCAAATGATGCGGGATGCCAATTTTTACGGGATGTTACAATCTCCCCCACTTAAACTCCTAACGTTCACGTCAGGCCAATGACCGTCCACCAAGCCGAGTGACCGCCTACTATCGTAACTCGGGGTTAGCTCTGCTACCATCTCTAAGACCCGAGGTCTTTGGGGCGTTGTCCCCATGCCAACCATGTTGGCGCGGAAACTTCCCAAGAGGTCACCCATCCTGAAATTGCTCTCGCACGAGCACGCTTAACTCCAGAGTAATTTTTCCAAAGTTATTGAGAGAGGTAAGTCTTCGGACTTACTTAGCTTAATCCATGTATTAGATTCATTGAGTGTTTGGTGGTGTGTGTTTTATCGCTTTCGTTATAACATATGAACCGGTAATAGGACCACCGACTTTTATATTTATTATTTTCGGCCCAAGTGTATGATAACGGGATGTGACAACTTGCCTGACTCCCACGAGAGCTAGGAGGTTCTTGGAGACTATCCCGTGTTGGTAGACGGTCAGATGCATCAGTACCATTCCGTGCCGGTAAGTAGGGACCGAGGCGAGTTTCGGGGATTCTCGTGTCACAAACCTAAGTTGAATTAGAACGGGATACGACCTAATAAATAAAGATAATAAACCGGATTGTTTGTTGAGCATGTTTATGTGATGCTATGATATATGAGTGTGTATATGTGCCTTCATCATGTTTCTAATGCTTAGAATAGAGTTAATGGTTTTAATCTGTTTGTGTAGATGCCCTGCAGGTTAAGGACGCCACCGAGTGAGGTGGAGGAGTGGACAGTCGAGGGTCGCCGTACATTATAGGACGGGGGCGTTTTTGGGTTATTCTTGTTATGGTTGGATTTATGGATATATGGATTTTTTTGGTTTCGGAATTATGTTTTTGAGATTGTGTCGTTTTGAGGACTCGGCTGAGTTTCCTCTTTGTACTTTTACTTCCAGTTCCTCGCATACATTATAAATGATTGGAGTTTTTGCCTTTATTTGTGTCATGTTGGAAAGGTCCGGTGAAATTGTTGTCAAGCTAAGGGTCAGGACCCATCGTGAGGTCTCGCCCGTAGCATCCCGATATCTCGCGGATTTGTGGTTTTACAAAAGCAACATTCAGGTATCAATCTTGAAGCAACAAAAATGTCTCTAAAAATGGTATAACTTTCTTCGTTGCCCAGAGACGATCAAGACCACTGTCAACATCACCCTGAGCGAGCAAATGTTGTAAATTCACCACTGTAAACATCATTGGCATCCGGTATGAACTTCCGGTATAAAAAAGTATCGGTAAGAACTTCCGGTATGAAAATTTTCGTTATGAACATCCGATATGAACTTTCGGTATGAACTTCCGGTATAAAAAATTTTGGTATGAACTTCCGGTATGAAAAACTTCGTTATGAACTTCTGGTATAAAAAATTTCGGTGTGAACTTCCGGTATGAAAAACTTCGTTATGAACTTCAGGTTTGAACTTTTGGTATGAACTTCCGGTGTGAACTTCCGGTATGAACTTCCGGTATAAAAAATTTAGGTATGAACTTCCGGTATGAAAATTTTCGTTATGAACTTCCAGTATAAACTTTTAGTATGAACTTCCGGTATAAAAAAATTCGGTATGAACTTCCGTTATGAAAAAATTTGTTATGAACTTCCGGTATGAACTTCCGGTATGAACTTTCGGCATAAAAAATTTCGGTATAAACTTCCGGTATGAAAATTTTCGTTATGAACTTCCGGTATGAACTTTCGGTATGAACTTCCGGTATGAACTTTCGGTATGAACTTTCAGTATGAACTTTTGGTATGAAAAACTTTGTTATGAACTTCCGGTATGACCTTTCGGTATGAACTTCCGGTATAAAAAGTTTCGGTATGAACTTCCGGTATGAACTTCCGGTATAAAAACTTTCGGTATTAACTTCCGTTATGAACATCCGGTATGAACTTCCGGTATAAAAAATTTCGGTAAGAATTCCGGTATGAAAATTTTCGTTACGAACTTCCGGTATGTAAAATTTCCGGTATGTAAATGTCCGGTATATAAAATGTCCGGTATGTACACGTCCGGTATGGAAAAAGAAAATAAAAAGGGAAATAAAATAAAAAATAAATTTACTAATTAAAATCAAAATTTACATAACAAACATCAAATATTCTTTCTTTTTTAATAGAAGGGTTAATTAGTTTTATCTTACCATTAATTGAAAGTGGTAAAAAATACATGGGGTATATTTACTAAATAGAAAACTAGAAAAGGCCTAGTTTGTGTACAATAAAATAAAAAAGGCTACTTACCTAATTAGCCCATAAACTTTTCGACGAGGAATCATTGCTATAATACCACTTAATATGATAAACACTAGAAAGGATGACCCGGTCTTTCAACGGGATCGGCCTATCGTTGTTGATGCCACAACCTAAGGTGGCTCCATTCCACGTAGCTTCCTAGGCAAAACCTGTAGTAATTTGAGTTGAGAACTTTTCGGACATTTTTTTACCATCTTTCCATCAAATTATGACTTTCGCGTAAACTAAAAAGTCAATTACTGGAAAGAGGTCTGAAAGTTATAACGATCCATGATCCAAAAAGGTGTAGATCAAATACGATTTATTGTAGTTGAGACGGTAGCAACCAAACCTAGTTCATGTACTCTTCTATGAGTATACAATTGTTGAATCAAATTATACGTGATTGAATACCCTGTGATAATATCTCATAGAAAGATGAAGAAATTAGGAAATAGAGATACCCTTAGTTAAGATATAAGGAACTCGTAAGGGGATAGAGGAAACCACATTTGAATTGTTACTATGCATCCAATAGTTTGGTGATATGGTTAGAAGATTGACCGGTTAATTAAAGTAGGTGCCTTTAGGGTTGCATAGTTACAAGATTAATAATGTGTTATACATATATATTGGACGTTTTGGTGATTGCTAGTGTAACAATATGTGTTATATATAAAGTAGGTTCCCCATGCATACTGTCTCATGGAGCGTCTTTTGTCACTGATGACATGATTTATGACACTAGTTTAGGTATTCATTTAGATAGTATTTTCCCTTATTCATGCATGGTTTGACATTAGTTTGTGGCGTTTATGCTTAATCGATTCTTATTTCTAGAAAAGACGTCTACACAAGCTTTTTTCGGTTTTGTAGGCATTTTGGGGAGCTTTTGGACTTAATCGATACATTCGAGGGCCATTTTCTCGTGGTGGCACGCATCCGGACTCCCTAAGGAGCAAGCTAGAAGGAAAGAAGAATACAAAAGACCTTGTTGGTGCATGTCTTGCACCAACTCATGACTTGGTGATCCAAGAAGGGCTTTTTGATGAAAACCACAGCCTACTGGCAAAATCACGCCCGATGTTTTGGCCCGAGATTTCTGTCAGGACAACCATGATACTTGTCACGCGATTCCTTTGCCCGACCTTTGCTTTCCTTTGGTGGAGTACTTGAGTTGCTTTGTAAGTTGACAGCTTGGAGCCTCTCTCTCCTCTTGTTACTCTCTTCCAAGCCCCTTGTGGGTGTTCTTGGGAGCGGTAGATTAGAGCATTATCAATCTTTAGATCTAGAGTGAGTTTGAGTGGTTTTAAGTGAGATTCTTGTGTATCTTGTAAGTTGACACCTTGAAGCTACATTTGAAGCTTTCTAAGATTGTTGTAAACTTCTATTTCAGCTAAGTAACCTTCTTTCATTGTTCTTATTCTCATTTTCTTGCCATGGAATGCATGCATGCTTGTATAATGATGTTTGATCTTGAAATGAATGTTATTGGCTAAGTAGTTGTGATTCTAGGGTTGTGGAACTATGGTTATTGCTGTGATGATGATTGTATGGACTTGCACGTTAGCTTAGGATGAATTTGTGTTCGAAAATCTAACTCAGAATATAACCACGACTTGTTCTTCATGCCATCTAGGACGTGGTTTGCATGATCCACCCGTTGTTTTTGTTCTGTTGTTCATATGTTGACAAATATGGATGTTAGGATGTAGATGTGTTGAAATCCTATTGTTTGTTGAGCTTAATCTAGCATAGGGTGACCTTTGCTAGCAACCTATTTGAGGAATGAGACTTACCCGGTAATTTCCTCTCTTAGATACATAAGATGATGAACTCTAGGTAGTAGTGAGCCTCAACAGCCGCTATTGGATTGAGTGTGCTAGGATCGTTGCCTAAAACTTACCTTTTCCAAGACTTACCCGGTAAGGAGGGGTTTGACCCTTAGGTAGTGGCCGGTTTGTGTAGAATTCCCGTCCTTAGGTTCCTTGAGACTTACCCGGTAATAGGACCTTAGGTTCGAGACTAGTGGAGCATGAGACTTACCCGGTAATTGTTTCCATTAGAGAAACACCCAACTCCGAAAAACCGCGGCTCTCCTTTGATGTTCAGAAGCATGAGTCAAATGCCATATCCGGAATTCTTGATTTCTAGAATCCGCATTTCTTACCACTTATCACCTATCTTGTGTTCGTGTGTTGTTTGTTTTCTTATTTGCATATCTTGTGATCTTTATTTGATCACCACAAAACCAACCAAAAATATTGTGATTTTCATTTCTTTATTCCTTGTCTCATCTTAGCTTAGATTTGCACTATACATGATCATTAAATGATTTGATTTCACCTTAGTCCTTGTGTTCGACCTCGGAATACTTTCCTTCCTACATAACGATCCGTACATTGCAAGTTTCGCTAGGTAGTTTAGGATTTTAGTTCGAGTTATAAATTTAGAACTTTGTGTGGGCATGTTTTGGGCGAACAAGTTCTTGGCACTCTTGCCTTGGATTTGTGTCGTACATTTCTAGCATGACAGTCACCCGAAACGTTTGAGAGGTTTTAGCTTGTGTCGCATGGGTATCCTTAATCAGTCCGTTATTGCGAAATTTGGTTGGAGATTTCTTAAAAATGAGGACATCATGTGGGTTGTTGTTTTGCGCGATAAATACTATTGTAATACCCCTGTTTCTCATTCAACTCATTCTCACATAAGGACAATCATCCTTGCTGCTCTTCGATCGGTTGTGTTCCAAGCATGTCGGTGATCCTTAGGGATGGGGTTGACATCCGTTTTTGGGACGATCTTTGCCTTCTAGATCAACCATCACAAATTCTTGTTATTTCTATGGATCTTGGTCACCTTTCATCGGATGATTCGGTCCGAAGTTTTTGGTCTGCTTCATTTGGTTGGCGTCTATCTAATCTTCAATAGTGGTTGCCAAGCTATGTTCTTGCTTATTTAATCTCTCTTAAACCCACAAACGGTATTTACGGTTCGGTAGTGGATTCTGCTATCTTGTCCTTGCGTGATGAGTTAAGTTGGTCTCTTACTGTAGATGAATGTTATTTTATTTTTGTTGTATACAATTTATTGTCATAGGAGCATGCTCATCATGAGGGATGGTCAAAATTTCCACATTTTATGGAAGCTTTGCATCTCGGAGGGACCGCGAATGTTTATTTGGAAGTTACTTCATGGTGGTGTCCTTTTTGGATACGGAACAATTTTTTACCATCTTAGTTCGACTACTAACTACTGCACTTGTTTAGAGCCTACGGAGACATTGCTTCATTTGTTACATGATTGTCCTCCGGTTCGGTGTATGTGGAATCAACTTCGGACGGATAGGTATTATGAATCTTTTTATTTTACACCTTTTGCAGCATGGTTACGAGGTAATCTTTCTTCAACTCATTATTATTGGTCGCTCTCAGCCATGTGTGTAATATGAAAGAAAATAAGCTTTAAATTTATACCAGAAATGAAAGCTAAGCAAATATAGCGAACCCGCAATGTACGGATCAATCGCAACAAAAACAAATATTCTAGGGTCGATCACATGGACTATGGTGAAACCAAATAGTAAAAGTAAATCTAGATAGACAATTGAAAATATCAAATAACGGAAAATATGAAAAGCAATTATATGAATATATGTAATAATTGAGAAAGTGCAGATTCTAGAGATCAAGGTATCCATTTGTGGTTTTTTATTCTGAAAAATTTCCAATTGTGGTTAGAATCTGCACGTTAGAATCTCTCACAAATCTCAAAGAACAAAGAAGAACGGGATTGCATGTTTTGGGCGAACACGTAATATATGTAATAATTGAGAAAGTGCAGATTCTAACGTGGGAGAGATCACAGGGGAGACTTCACTATCCACTATCCCAAACTAAAGGTCCTATCACCGGGTAAGTCTCAAGGATCTAAGGAAAAAAACTATAATCTCAAACCAACCACTCAACCTTAGGGAATAGAACTAACCTTTACGGGGTAAGTCTTAGGTTAACTCACAAAGGCAAGAAGAAGACACACTCAAACCTAATAAAGGATAAACCTTTATTACCTAGAACTCATAATAGTTGGTAACCAAGAAAGGGAATCACCGGGTAAGTCTCTTCCCAAGCTAGGATGTAAGCTTGAAAGGCTCAACAAGACTAGGATTAGGGAAATCTATAACCTAGGCCTAAGGATATAATATGAACGGAACAACAAAAGAAACCACGGATGTACTTGCTAAAATCTCGGTTGAGATTCTTGAAGAACAGACTGAGATTCGTATATGCGAAGGTAAAAACAACTCTCAGGGTCCATCTAAACTTAAAGGCTCAATCTTTCATCATCTAAACCACAACCATCAACAAATCACCCTAGAATCACAAGGGTTTTAGCCAATAATGCACATATTCAAATCAAGATAGATATATGAAATCAAGAAAACCATAAACTCTATAAAACCAAAAAAAAGGTAAGAAATACTTAGCAATATGTCTTCAATAATCAAAACCGTAGCGTAAGTAATAACAAAGGTCCAATCTTGTGCTCAAAAGAAATGAAATGTTAAAACTAAGTATTCTCCAAGAATCTTCACAAGCTCTCTCAATCCTCAAATGTTGTTGATCAATCAATGTAATCTCAAAGAACTCTATGTGTTGTTGCATCGTCGTTCGTGATGTGTGTGGTCTCCTTGATCCAAGCTGCAACCATGATACCTTATATAAGGATCTAGGGATCGAAGTTTGCGTTTTGGGCCATTTTAACTAAATCTCGGGCTAACCCGTTAACAATCTCGGCTGAGATTTCCTTGAACGAACTGAGATTTGTATTCAATTGCGTGCTATTTCTTAGTCCTTAATTATATCTTCTTTTATGATATATTATCCCTCCTTTATGCTCCAGATACTTCCTATGTGATCCACCTTGATGCCTTATTCATGTATGTGTTCGCTCAAAAGTGTGCGTCACTAAGTCTTAAACTTAGAATAACTGAAATTAAGCAAACGAACCTGCAGTGTACGGATCGGTGCAGTAAAGCAAGAATTCCAGAGTATCGAACTCAGGGATTTGGGGGATAAATTCAGTTCACAAATTGTCAGGCAAATAACAAAAGCTTTTATAAAGATAATTGGGAAAACAAAAATTCTAAAGATTCGGGTATCCAATTGTGGCAATCGATTTAAGATGTTCTGAAGGTATAAGGACACAGCTAGGATTTCAAAGGCATAGATCTAAGGTAGGGTGTTGTACGGTGAAATTCCAAACCCATAAGTGTCACCCAAATGCTCTCTCAATAAATGATGTTGAGTCTTGTTATAAAGAGAATCGAAGGACAATATTAAACTCTCAAATACCCATGTCAAAACCCAAGGGAATCAAAGATAAGTCAAACAGGTTAAGGTTATGACACTCGTAACCTAAGTAGAGGGTGTTGAGTCTCGTTACTACATAGTAAAGGTAAGTCAAGGCTAGGTTAGGGCTAATCTTTAACTTTGGATTCAAGCAAAAACAAAGAACTTACGACAGAGGAAAACCACGGTCAATTCTTGAGGAACCACAGCCGTGGAACTCAAGAACATGCCGTGGAAAGGCTCGACGACGAGGTTTCTCACAACTCTCAGGGTTCAATCTCTTTTGGTTCAATTTATCATCATCTATGCCACAACTATCAACCCTTCACCTTAGAATCGTTTAACAGTTTTAGCCAACAATCATCATAATGAAATCCAAAATCAAATATAAAAGAGAGAAAAGGTAGAACCTTGAAATATCAATAACAAACACAAAACCAATGTTAATCAAACACAAAATCGTAACTTGCGTTCAATGAAAGTAGAATAGAGTAAGAATCTCTCACAAATCTCAAAGAACAAAGAAGAACGGGATGTCAATCCGCCTTCAAAGTGAAACACTAAGATCTTCCATCTTCGCAATATCAAAATTGCGTGCTTCTCCAAATCTTCCTTCCAAAATCTTCTCACAATAAGATCTTCTAAAGGTATCCAACCAAAGTGTAGCGCCGGATATTGGTGTCAGCCATCGCAGCTGTCCAAGTCTTCTTTTTGGAGATTTTGGCTCCCCCTCAATGTTGAAGGCTATAGAACATTTATAGGGATAAATCTAAAACCCTAAATATTTGAGCTGAAAAGAAATTGAGCCCGCTGGTATATGAGCCCACTCTGGTGCGCGGTATTAGAAAATACTTTGGCGCGTCAGACAGTATCAGAAATACTTTGGCGCGTCAGACGGTATCAGAAAATACTTTGACTCCTTCCTAGCTCCCTTTTATGCTCCTTTTTGTTCCACATCGCAGTTGTCCAAGTCTCCTTATTTCACAAAAATGAACAATTAAGGTTAAAAAATGAATAGTTAGTGTTGGAAAAAATGAACATTTATTGATAAAATATGAACAAAGACTCTTTTAAAAATGAACACATACTTATAAAAATATGAATACCAATTTTTATTTAAAAAAAGAAAATCTGGAAAAAGAAAAAAACGGTGATGTGACATGCCACATGTCACCACCCCGGCTCTCCTTATTCCTATCTATAAGGGTCCTCCTCACCGGAACCGGACCCCCTCTCTCTCTCTCTCTCTCTCTCTCTCTATATATATATATATATATATATATATATATATATAGATCCTGACTAATATGTAAACAACTCTTATCGTGTGAACGTGTAAACACCGAATATATGTAAGTATACCGCCAAATATATGTGACTATACCGCCGAATATATAGATTCAAGTCCGGCGAATCTTCTTCCATTAATAAAATGATTGTTTTTATCCTTTAATATCGCCTAATCTCAGTCATCTATTTAACGATCTAACGGATACAATTTGTTCTCATTGAACACTATAAGGGAAGAGCCAATATATATATATATAGAATCTGACTCTCATATAAACAACCCTTATAGTGTACAATGAGAACAAATCTAATCCATAAGATTAGAGTAATAGATGGTCAAGATTAACCATAATAAATAGGGGAAAAAATAAAAATAAAACAAATTAGAATGAGAGTGGGGAAATTGGTTGCGCGTGAAATATAAATTTCACCCAATTTGCTCCATCATTGTATATAAAAAGATTTGTTACCTTATATGGCCCTAGAATCTCTCATTCAAATCTTCCATCATCGCTCAATAACCGATTAATTGTGAAATGACTCCAATGGAGAGCAAGGGCGATTCAACGATGATTAGGGTTGCTGTCGTTTGTCCAATGAAGGCATCACTGTCGTCTCCAAACTAGATTTGGCCTCGCGCCGGTTTTCTTCGCAGATCCGGACTTGACCTCGTCATGGCTCTCCCTCGAATGCCTCATGTAACCTTCCAACATTCCTTCAATCTCGTGCAACGCGACTCAACCGTCTACGAGACCAATTTCATCTCGCTCACCAACAATTTCGCTCGAGACTATTCAAAAGCCTCGTTTTCCTTCATCCTCGTATTCTCGTGTCGATATTACATCATTACCATCAACAATCTTGTTGTACGACTCCAAATTTGTCATCATTGCAGACCAACCGGCATCCATGGTTATCCTCATCCTCAACAGTACAAGAGAAGCATATGTTATTGGATTTGTATTCAGTGTTTATTGAGTTTTTATTCGTTGATGTATGTTAATGTATTTTGCAATATGTGAAGGACATTGATTTGCTTAGATTAAGAATTAATATGTTTTTATGGTGCTTGAAACCTTCTTTGATCTGATGAACAAAATTTGTTATTCCATTGTCATATACATGAATTATTGTACTTTAGTTTTTATTCGACACTAAATATTGTAAATATTCGGTGGTTATATGTCTTTTATCCGGCGATTTGTGGTGGTTTGTCCATGTATGTGCAGCAAGTTATTGGAAACAATTGAATAACTAAATTTTGCAAAGAATATATTGTATCATATGTACGAATATATTCAGTAACACTAACGAATATTTAATAATACACTAACGAATATTTTAAGTAACATGGACGAATATCTCCGTATACGTATATGTTCGCGAATTGTCCGAAGATTGAAACATTGGTCTCTTCAGATTATGAGCGAATATTTTTCACTATATAAATAAATAATTTATGTACCACTAACTATTAATTTCAGTTATCAATAATCGACTAAAATTTGTTGGACATGAACGAATGATATCGGTATCATGATTGAACTCTTAATAGTATATGGACGAATATTTTCATGAACACAGACGAATACTTTTGTACAGTATTAACTAGAAGAATGGAGATGATAATTGAATTGATTTAGAAATGTTGTTGATATCAACTATGGTGAATGATGAATTGAGAAATTAAAAAAAGGGCAACATGAATTCACGTTGAAAACCAGATTTGGATGTAAATGTGGAGATTATGATAATAACAATTAGGGAGAGAATCTCTAACTACCATTTTTGACTATAATTACTATGGAGAGTGTAATGCACCCTCTTTAATTGGAGAGTGGAGTAAAATATTTCCTAAAATTTGGTTTAATTAAGACCATTAGATCAAAGTAATTCTATGGTTAATGTGTGTTCTCATTGAACACTATAAGGGTTGTTTACATGTGAGCCAAACTCTCTCTCTCTATATATATATATATAATACTTAATCCAAAATACGTACACACTATCCCAAAATAGTTGTACTCTTTTCAAAACCAAAATCCTTTTGAAAAGTCAGACCCCTTTCGGGTTCCGTTTATTTATCTACTCCACCTTTATTGCAGATTGCAAGTACCATTGTTGTCAACCTAAGGCTCTAATACCAACTTTGTAACACCTCAAATCCGCTGGACTCGGGGCGCTATTGGGCTAGGATCTCATAGTGGATCTTGACCCTAGCCTGACAACAAGTTCATTGGATCTTATAACAAGACACATATAGATTAAAACCAAATACATAAAACTATATTAAATATATACATCAAAAGGTTTACAAAACACAACCGAGTGCAAAACGGCAAAACCATACACAAATGTATACAAAAGACCTCGTAACCCTCGCACAACCTAGTGTATGGAAGCCCTCGGCTGATCACCCATCTGGATCACTCTGCAATCTTCTTATCCTGCAGAAAGTCTGCAACAAGGTATAAACCGTTAACTAACAGATCATATATAACAATGAAGCCGTAGCACATATGTCACATCATCATATCATATCATGCAATGTCACACAAACAACCCTTTATTATCTTTAATTAAGTTATACCATTACTAATTCATTTCCTTGTGACACGCGAAGTAAACTCCCAACGCCTATGCCCCCATTCCCCTCAAGTTCGGAATGGTGTCAATCATCACCACCTGGAGGTTTGGTCGCAGAGAACCTCCCTAGCCTCCCAATTCTAGGCTAGACAAGTCATCACCGCCCGTTATCATACACTTGGGCCAATAATATGCATGTAGGGTCATCCTAGTCCAGTTAGGTTATAAATGCAACACACATATGCACACACACAACCACAACACATACTCAAACCCATAACCGCTCGCTAAGTAAATCCACGGACTTACCTGTCTCAACGTCGATATAAACCACGTCACGGCTTCCCCTCAAGGAAACAATCATCGCCTGCATCAGCAAGGAACAAAAAAAAGTCCAACACGATCCAAGGTTAGGAGATTCCACCTCCTAACCCCATAACCATCCCCACACCATAACTCGAATCTAAACCTCGATATCTCAACATTACTCGCAATTTCTCAAATCTCAAGGTAGCATCTAATCAACAGTCCTCAATCTCAATTCTAATCATAGTTTAATTGATTAACCTTTATTTAATTAATTAAATTTTACTAGAATAACGTTTTGCCCGCAGGCAATTTCTAAACCCACCTGTCATCAAATTTCTTCAAACAAACAGTGAAAATAGGCGGGTTGAACCCCCTTCTCCAAACTTCTCGAAATTGGAATAATAAACCTTAAATATTGTAGGGATACTTATTCCACAACTGCCTCGAAAACCTGTATTCCTAAGCCGTCTTTCTTAACCATTGAGAAACGAAATAGCGACTCTTTTGACCGTTTTGCCTTTCCATGTTATTTCATATCTAGGACATGTCCGATGTCTTGATCATTTCTCTCAACTGCATTGTTATTAATTGAAGCTTCCAAATGCTCCAAATAACACCGGAGGGTAAAAATAATTACCCCGAGGAAAAAGTGAAAATTTCCCCATAAGTCCAAAATTACGCCAAGAACATAAGGGTGGGACTCATACTCATCACTTACGCAATCTTCGCGAGTTATATGTCAATTACTATCAATGACTAAGTTAATCAGCATTAATTAGAATTCGGAAATCCTAACTATTACAGCTTGCTAGTCTGGTGCTTCAGTGCCAAGACTTTTTTTTCAAAAGTGATTAGATTATCCAAACTCGACATGCCTACCGCGAGGCGAATAACACGGCTGATTATTTAGCGTCCTTTTCTTTCGAACGACCTATTGGTTTTTATGTATTGGTTTACCCTTCAAAGAGTGCAGTTGATCTTTTACTTCATAGCGTTAGGGGTTGGGCTATCCCCGTGTGCGAAATACTTAGCAATGTTTTAATTATTAAAAGTGCGATCATATGCGCGGAGACTAGACCTGTTCAAGTCCGGGCTCGGGCCGGACTCGGGCCGGGCATTTTCAAAAAAAGCCCGTTTTGGCGGACCCGGGCCGGGCTGAGCCCGGCTCACGGGCCTGCCATGGCTGCCGTACCCGCCCGCCGGGCGGGCCGGGCTGCCCGGCGGGTACCCTTTTTTTTTTTTTTAAACTATGACTTTATTTGCAGTGTGCCTGTAAAACTCAGTACTTCAGCAGTATATACCTGTATAATTTGCAGTGTGCCTGTAAAACTCGAAAAATATCATACAAACATAATCAAAAGATTCAACGAAAACACAAATTCACAATCAAAAACTCAAGAATCAAGATAGAGCAATAATACCTACCAAGTACCAAAGTATCAAGTAACAAATAACAACATATCCAACAAAGGCAACAAGGCAACAAGGCAACAAGTAACAACCAAAAGTCTCAACAATCAAGATAACAAAATACCAAGTAACAAGTAACAACATAGAACAATAATTATCCCAAACAACGTGTTCAATTCTTCATTCTCTATTTGAGATAATGCACGACTCCTCTTCGTCTTCACCCTCTTCAACCGGTACTCCAATTCGAAGGATTTTAGATGAACCTTGAAATGTTAAAAGCAAAGTCTTAAATAATGAACTTCAAATTGAAATATAACACTATTATAGTAGAAAATAAAATATAAAGAGATAAATTACCTTCAAGTAAACCCTTCACACGTAACCAATCTTCATAACATGCAAGTGCTTCAACAGTATCCGCCACAAGAGAGCTTCTAGTTGAAGTTATCATCTTCTTTCCTAAGCTAAAAGCCGATTCAGATGGAACACTTGAAATAGGGACGGATAGAATATCCCGGGCCAAATAAGAAAGGGCTGGAAAACTATCAACATTAGACTTCCAAAACTCAAGAATATCAAACTCCTTCCTAAAATTATAATTCTTTTCATCAAGATATTGCTCCAACTCTGGTTTATTACCAGTCTTCATTTTCTTGGACAAATGGTCAAACAAACTCTCATAAGGAGATGAAGCAAACCTCCTCCTAACACTCACATCAGAATCAAGCATCACATTCGGTGCCTCAGCCTCGCTATTTTCTGCACTATTTGTGTTCACTCCACGGTCTTTGTAGTCCTCTAATAGTTCCAACATTGTTTCTTTAACCTTATTCATCATCTCTTTAGCCTTTTCAGAACCAAACAACTTTTCATAACAAAAAAGAACCCCTTCTAGTTTCATACGAGGGTCCAAAACAGCAGCACAAGATAAAAGCAAATTGTAATCACCCCAATATTTTGCAAATTTCAATTGCATTTGAGCAACCATGTCAGACACAACACAATGAGGACCTTCCATAACAGATAGCAAATGCATATGAATACTCCACACTCCATGGAAATAAACATTGGCAGTAGGTGTCTTTGATGCAGAAAATTGATTTGTTACGTCATAAAAAACATGCAGAAACTGTTGAATCTCATCAACTTTGTCTCAATCCTCAACTGTCAAACGGTGTGCTTTCAAATCAGAATCTTTGGTAACAAAACTATTAATTGGATCTCGAAAGTATAGAAAACGATCAAGCATGGTGAAAGTAGAATTTCACCTAATAGGCATGTCCAAACGCAACTTCTTGGTAGGACTCAAACCAAAGTTAGTGCAAGCAATTTCATGAAACTTTTTCTTCTTCGGAATTGAATGCCTTAAATGAATAATAATCCTACGGATTTTCACAACTACTACATCTAACAGCTTCAAACCGGCTTGCACCACCAAGTTAATGATATAACAACAACACCGCATGTGAAAAAATTGTCCATTAAATAACAAAGAGTGTTTCCTAATGAGATGATTCCTTAGAGATCCAATCATAGTATCATTATATGATGCATTATCAAGTGTGATGGTAAAAACTTTATCCGCAATTTTCCATTCACCCAAACACAACAAAACCTCTTCTGCAAGTGAAACACCATCAAATGGGGGAGTTAAAGCTGAAAACTTAATCATACGCTTTTGTAATTTCCAATCACGATCAATCTAATGACTTGTCAAGCACATAAACTCTTCAGAACTGTTCTCACTTCTCCAATTATCAGTTGTAAAACTAATCCTACCAGGAGCATCTTGTAACTCAACACAAACCAGTTTTTTTGCTTCTATATAACGAGATATTGCATCTCTCTTAATTGTATGTCTATCAACAAGTTGAAAATCAGGTGCAACAGTTCTCATCAGATTTTTGAAACCAGGTTCCTCCACAATACTAAAAGAATGACCCCCTGCTACGACAAACTGACACAAAGCATCACAAATTTCATCAAAACCAGGAACATGACTTCTCAATGACACTTGATTCACATTAATAGCATTACTACTAGAACCAGCACCAGAAATGCAATAACTTTTAACATCACGGACACGACGAGTAGAGCATGAAGAAATATGTCGTTTAAGATGCGATGTACCACTATTTGGATGACCATTTAAAACTTTCTTATAGTGGTTGCAGGTAGCTGTAATTGAACCATTATCATTCACCGATCGGGTCATGTCAGCCCATACATTTGAAGTAAGCTTTTTTCCACTTGCATTGCATTGTGTTCTTGCACCTCCGCTTGAAACCTCAACATCATCATTAGCTGTCGAGTCAGGATCAGCCATCGTCTACAAATACAAATAACACAAAATCAGAAGACCATAACACTGCAGTCTGCAGTAGACACACTAGACGTTTGTAATTGCATAAACCTCAACATTGCAGTCTGCAGTAGACACACTAGATGATTACACGAGTAAACATGTCTTTATAAGATGTAAGAAAGGAGAAGAAACTTACCAGAAGAGTAGAAGACGGAGGTAGAGGAGGCTCCGGTGGACAAGACGAGTCGAGGAAGAGGACAGAGGCCGGTGGACAAGACGAGTCGAGTAAGAGGGCCAAAGGGGTCGAGTAAGAGGGCCAGAGGGGTCGAGGACAGAGGCCGGTGGACAGAGGCCGGTGGACAAGACGAGTTGAGTAAGAGGGGTCGCGAGGGGAGTGTGATGGTAAAAGAGAGGTCGCGACTCGCGAGGGACAGAGGGGTCGCGAGGGACAGAGGGGTCGCGACTCGCGAGGGAGTCTGGACGAGGGCCGGCACTCGGCACTGTCGGCAGCGCCACAACGGCCGGAAGAGAAGAGCCAGAGGGAAGAGAGACGAGGGTTGTCGCTTGTCGTCTTTGTCGAGTTGTCGGCTGGAACTGGAAAAGGAAAGGTTAAGAAATCAGAATTTAGAAGTTTTCGTATAACCCTAATTCCCTAAACCTAAAGTTCATAAATTAAAATTTTTTTTTTTGCCGGGCTCCGGGCCGGGCCTGGTACCTTATTCGTACCCGGCCCGCCGGGACGGGCGGGCCGGGCCTAGCGGCCCGGTCGGGCCTCTGTCGATGTTCATACCCGTCCGTTTTCGCAGGCGGGCCGGGCGGGCTGGCCCGGACTTGAACAGGTCTAGCGGAGACTAGTGACTATCCTTCTTACCAAAAAAGTATAATAATCGTCACAAAGTACACATTCTCCTTAAATACACTACATGTTCTCATGATAAAAATATTGTGCTGTATAAAGTCATATTGTCAGTGTGTCATATGAAGATTTATTAGTCATTGTGTACGTCATATGATGATTAACCCAATGGAATCCATTTTCTTATAAGGGCAAGGGAAGTTATATGACTCATTGCGTCGGAGACCACTAACTCTCCTTCTCACCAAAAAAATATATATGATGATGATTCATCAATTGTGTCGTATAACGTCATTTGGTCATCATGTCTTATGAAGATGTCTGATTATGATGGTTATGTGTGACAATTACACGTAAAATGTGCGTGAGAAGCAAACATAAATGATTGTGATGAGTTTTTCCTTAAACGTATTCAACTTATCCGGTTTTTCCATGAAACTCTAATACTGTCGATTGATGATATTCGGGACGCGTTATTATATGGTGATGAGCACGATGTAAGTACTATTAGTGGGTAACTGTTGTCATAAAAATGTGAAGTTACCTTTTAAGCCTAGTTGGTGTTCGTTCAATGTCATATGTGATTGCGTTTATGAATGTGAAGAAATATCTTTATTTCAGTAATCTATTACTCACCGGTTGAAGGAAATCAATTAATCTTCATTCCCTTCAATCATTTTATCTTCACCTTCGCACCCTTCAACTAGTCTACCGGACACCAAACGAGCTGAAAGATTTGCTTCATCCTCTCCTTCAACCCGCCTACCAAACAACCCTATATCTCTATATGTACACCCATATTCTTCTCTCATTCACATTTTATATAAAAGGGCATGTGATTTTTTTTTCTTTACTCACCGCATTTTTTGTTACAATATCTTTTGAAGTAAATACTATCTAATATGTCATATTGGCTCTTAAATTTGTATCATATTATATGGGTGTTGCTCAGGTAAGGTACATTAATCCGGTACGGACGTGCGGCCAAACGTACAGCCGACACGTGTCCCGAATTTTTTTTTTTTTTTTTCAGAAACGAGTGAAAGTAATAGTTCAAAACTTATTAAGGAATAGTTCATAACTTATAAAAGGATAGTTCATGAATTATAATAGAATAGTTCATAGTGCAAAATTTATAAAGGAGTGAATGTAATAGTTCAAAACTTATTATGGGATAGTTCATGAATTATAATAGAATAGTTCATGAATTATAATATAATAGTTCAAAGTGCAAAATTTATAAGGGAGTGAAAGTAATAGTTCAAAACTTATTATGGGATAGTTCATGAATTATAATAGAATAGTTCATGAATTATAATAGAATAGTTCAAAGTGCAAAATTTATAAAGGATAGTGCATAACTTATAAAATGATAGTTCATGAATTACAATTGAACAATTCATAACATATAAACGATTAATTTATAACTAATTTGATATAATATATTAAAAAGTAATAGTTCATGGATTATATGGGAATAGTTCAAAGTTTATAGGAGAATAGTGCATAAATTATAACATGGTAGTTCAAACAAGTTTTCATTCGTTTCTGAAAAAAAACATTCGTTTCGGAAAAAAAAACACGTGTCGGCCGTACGTTCGGCCGCACGGCCATACCGCATTAAATGAACCGTACCTGAACAAAAGCCCATATTATATTAGGTTTTTAAAATCCAAGTATTATAATATTTGTAACATGATTTTACTTTAAAAAGCTATAAATGTAGTTGACTGAAAAACACAGTTTTAAAAACAATGTTTACCATAAACCCAAAATTTATAGATATAATTATGGTATGTAATTGTACAAGATATAAACTATTAACTTATTTTTAATGTCGATCTTAAACGAAATCATATATTTTATTTAATCATCTTCTAATTACACTGAAGTGTGAAATTAGTGTTCAATTAATTTTGTATTTAGGGTTGAAATCAAATTCGAGTTACTTTGATTTCGCAATTGGAATACAAAAGCGAAATTAAATTAATTTCGCATTTGGGCTAGAAATTGAAATGAAATTGAAATTGATTTTAAATTACTTTCGTATTTGGGGCCCAAAACTGAAATTGAAAAAGTAAAAAATTTATTTATTTTAAACGACCTAATTAATTCCGCAGTACGAATTATAAATAAAATATGTACATTAAATATTTGTAGATATCTAATTTGGCTTAAAGTCTACAAATATTTAATTTTACAGTAAACTTAAATCAATTAATATTCTCACTTGTACAAATTAAAAAAAAACCTTTTGTCATAAAATATATATTCATGACAAATCATTTCAACGGATGATAAATTCGGCCATTAGAACCGAACACTTGTACTTTTGCAAACATAAAAGACAAATAAAATAAAAATAATAAGATAGAAAAGTAATATTATATGGTTGGTGAAGGCTCCTCAATGATATGAGTGGATATCTAGTACGAGGTTACGTTCTTCTAAAAGTTTAAACTGTTAGATGTGACGTTTTTCGCGTTCCACACATGCGGGAATTCTCCTCAGAATCTTACTTTAAATTAAAAAAAGTTGCCATCACGCAATGAATAGCCAAAAGAAAGATTGCGAATGGATGAAATAAACAAAGAAAAAACAACATATTGATGCCTTGGTGGTTGATCATAATCATCCGAATATTGTTTATAGACTATAAAAATGAGTAGTACAAGCTTGGCAACCTTCTTTTCCTCCTCTCTCGCTCTCACAACCAGTCCACCATCTCTTTCCCTTCCGGTGACTTGGAATTTTCCGGCATTGACTCCCGGCGTGTTAGATAAGCTGACGGCAGACCAGATCCGGCGAGCAAATCAATCAATTATTCTAATTCTTATCATTTTGTACAAGATAGGCAGGTAATTAAAAACCCATTTATAGTAATTTTCAATTCTCTAGTCCAAAAACCAACCAAGATCAAACGTATTCTGATTTTCTCTTTCAAGATCTCTGGTTTTGTATTTCATGGTTAAGGTTCTTCTCCCCGGCCCAAAAATCACCCCTATTTAATGCCTTACCTGTCTCACTTTCCTGTTATGATTCACTGTATAACACCACTTCATTCCCCAAATCCACAGAATCTGATAGCCTGTTTTGATTTTCTTTTTCAAGTATTAAAACTTACCAAATTAATCCAATTCAATTCTCTCATACCTGAGTTTTTTAACATTTTTTTCTTTCTTTTTATGCGTGCATTTGTGGTTGATTCCTCATATCTCATGGTTAAAGGGAGCTTGAATGCTTGAGGAATTGGTTTTATGCAGAGATAAATATGGGCAGATCTCCAGGTCTGCCAATCGATAGCATAGGAAACACATCAGGAACTTCAAATTGGCAAGGCTTCGTAGGTGATGGTGCAGTTTATTGCTCCAATCCAGTGGAATTGATGAATTACGACATAGGATTTCATGATTTCATTGGAATCGGTAGTCATGCGAGCTTACCTGGAATTGCTAGCAACTCTTCACTTCGTGGAAATGGAGGTTTGAATCAGTTGGATGAAATGTACTCACAATTTCATCCAGATGTGCCTCAGAATTTCATGGCAAACAAGTGTGCTGGAACAACAAATAATGGTGTTCGTTTCACAAATTTGAGTTCTCAAGGGAATCGCAGCAGCGACAATTTGTTGCAGTCTCTGATGAGATTGCCACCTATGGCTATCTGTAATGGCATTGAAAATGGAAGCTTATTTGCAAATGGTTATGTCACGCCGCATCTGTATGCTCAAGAAAGCAACTACCGAATGGAGCCCAATTTCGCTTGCTCAACACCCTTGGATCCGAACTACTACGTTGACTCCACCCACAGGCATAGCAGCAGCAACAATAGCAGCTTGTCCGAGACTTTGCAAGGTAACAAATTTTTATGTTGTGCTCCTAAACTGATTTCAGATCATGACTTTTACAATTCTAGTTTAATACATAATAATATGGTTGATTTGCTCATGTATTTGTACATATACTTGCTGAACAATCAGTATACCACAGTTGTAAGAGTTTATTGGTTGATCCATGATCTTTCATTTAGCATAACAAATGACTGTCAGCTATGAATTTCAAGATCACCAAAATCACATAAAAACAAACTGCAAAGTAGATTAAGGAATTTGAAGTGTGAATCATCCCTATTTATATCCTGTTGTCTCCAAGCTAATACAAGAAAATATACTGTGTAGATGGATTTCCTGTCCCTTATCAGCCTCGCTATATGTATGTTGATCCACCCTCGAACATCAGGAGCTCCTGCTTGTTGGCACCACCAACTCCACAACCAGCCAACAGAAGCTACCCGTATTCACAAACAATTAATCTCTCTAGAGACCCGAACGAAGTTGTACTGGATGAATTAGTGGCCTCAAGTGCATCTTACTTCTCCCAGTTTGCACCAGCAACTCCACGGCCGGCTAAGATAGCAGACAACTACCAATTACTTCCAGCACAAAATCTCTCCCTTGATCAAGTTCAGAACCAAGACAATGATGTTCGAAAAGATATTTTAGTGGCACCCACACAAAATGAATCCCTCGATCATGATTGCCAGGAAATCATACAGAATGTCCAGGAGACATCGTCTGCTGCCATCAGTGCATCCGTCAAAGAAAGGAACGGTTTGGAGAATCAAGAAAACGAGATCATAAACTTGAACAAAACGCCATCCGTGAAAACGCCCAGAAGACGGAAACACAGGCCAAAGGTTATAGTGGAAAACAAACGTCCCAGGACGCGAAAGCCCGCGGAAGCAAAACCAAAAGAAAAAGCTTCTGCTGACGGTATTCCAGTGCCAAAGAGGAAATATGTACGCAAGAATAAGAGCAATGCAATCAATGATGGAAATAAGACTAATGACTCTACCAGTGAGCCAGTATCAAATTCTTGCAGACGGTCCCTTAACTTTGATCGGCAAGACATCATAGACACAGCAAATCTAGTAGAGCAGCAAGAAACACAATATGAAACACAGGAGCATGTCTCTTACAATGTTATTGCTCAAGAAGCAGGTACAATCTCATCTCAAAGAAATGGTGATTGGAACGGACATGTTCAAGGAAACCGGGAAGAAGGAACTACCACAAGCCTTTATCCAAGAATGCATGAGATACAAAAAGATGTTTTTCAACACTCAAACCGACACTTGCGAGGGGCACACCTTGTAACGACTGAACAGCACATTAAAAAGTCACAAATGAGTACCAGTGATGAAGCCAAAAGAGCAGCTAACTTATACAGGACAACTTTAAATAGTTATGACTTACCTGCTCGTCAGCCTCTATTTCTTGGAGAAGATCAAACCCGTATTCAGGAAATTACCGCCCTAGAGAAATTAGAGAGGACTAGGCAGATGATTGTGCAGAAACAGCAGCAGAGAGTGTCAGAATGTATTCAGTCGAGGGGTTGCAAGAGATATTATGGTCTCACTCAAGAGCATGAGAATTCTATTCATTCAGCAAACTTAATAAGTTCTCAGGTCAATATCCTGCAAGACTTGCAGGAAAGAGTTATTGACCAATGTTACTCAGGCACTCCGAAGAGAAACAAAACTGACTACCCATGCCATACCAGCTCAAGCATCCAGTATTCTGCAAGATTAGCTGAGAAGAGTTCGGGACAAGTTCTAATAGGGCGCCCTGAGAACCATCTGATAGAGGTCAACAGTGAATTATTCAACTCACCTAGTAAGTTAAATGCCGATCCTGCATATCCATGTAATAAACAAACAGTTTCTTCTAAAGCAAGTTTAAGGCAAGAGCAACCGGCAGAAAAAGACAGAGCATCAGCTTTGGCTCACGTAATAAGCTCCCTGAGTGCACAGGCGTATCCTAATATGCAAAATCAGATGCTTGCAATTGAAGGCTTTACAAGGTCTCAGAGTCTAGTGACTGTACCCGCTAAAAGAGTTAAACATGCTATTGAGTCAGTAAAGAAGCAGAATCCTGCAGAAAATAACACAGGTATTTCATGTTTTCTATTCCCTAAATGAATTCCTGAGAAGGTGTCTTCTGCATACATTTTGTTCCTAAATGAACAAACTTCTTCTGCAAGCATTATAATCACCATAATATGCATTGGTTTCTTGACAATAAAATTTAAACATCTAGTGACTGTACGAGGAACTTACATAGACACATTAGCCTATGTGCAACTTATTCTCACTAGCATTCATATTGGACTTCAAATCAAAAAACTAATCCCCTTTACAATCCAGGCTCACGTGTGAAACAGAAACATCAGCAGATGGTTTCAGTGGATGACATTATAGATCAATTGAAATGTTTGAATCTGAACTCGGCAAATGATGAGCAGAAAGCACTTGTTCTTTACAAAAGTGATGGAACAATTATCCCATATGAGGGGTTTGATCCTCTGAAGAGGCGAAAACCCAGGCCTAAAGTTGATCTTGACCCGGAGACAAACAGACTATGGAAACTCTTGATGGGGAAGGAATTGACTGATGATGAAAAACAAACAGATGAACAGAAAACAAAATGGTGGGAAGAACAAAGGAGTGTGTTCCGTGGGCGAGCAGACTCATTTATAGCACGGATGCACCTTGTTCAAGGTAAAAATCATATACTGCATATGGATTTTTTTATATTTTTTTCTTAAGGCTTGACATCAGTATTATTTGGTGTTATCATGTTTTTCTTTCTTTTCAGTTCTTGTAAGAATGGAATGAGCTATTGAAACATGGATTACAGTTGCAACAGCTGAATAAAACAAGCACATAGTGTACGGCAAACGAAAAAAAGAAAATCCTAGAGATATTGACTAAGCAGCAAATATATCAAAATGGGCATTAACAATTTCTAAGATGTCAACTCAAACCTAATTCTGCATACTAGGAAGAAAAACAGCTTGACAAACTAGACATTTCTCAAGCTGTAAATATATGCCTTAAACCAGCTCAAACCAAAGTGACATGATGATCATTCTACTTAACTACTTAAGCACACAGCTTCATGTTAGTCAGTTACTGTACATACTCAGGCATAGTCTACTAAAGTGGACATTGTACTATCTTTTCAGTGTTTTTGCTCCTATGAATCTTTTCAGTGTCATTCCTCTTAACAATGAGCAAGATTGTTGAAAATGCATTCTGACAAAGAAAGCAAACAAATCTTTACAGGAGACAGACGCTTCTCACCATGGAAGGGTTCAGTTGTGGACTCGGTAATAGGAGTATTCCTTACTCAGAATGTTACAGACCACCTCTCAAGGTAAACATCGGAAGTTATAAGGTTCATAATCTATTGAACAGGGAATTAAGTCCCAAGACATGCAGTTAATAATCTGTTTTCCACCATGCAGCTCTGCTTTCATGTCTCTAGCAGCACGATTTCCCCTTCACTCATTAAGGACCGTAGCAAGCGGCAACCACAAACCAGAAGTGTTAGTTGAAGAACCAGAAATCTGCATAATACAAACAAATGAGGAAATACAAAAACTAGCATCGGTAGACCACATCCAGCAATCAGTTACAGAAAAATACTGGAGATTAGAAGAAATCATTCCATCACAAGATTCTGCTGAATATCCCATTGTTCACATGAATGGAGCAGTGCCATCACTCATTACATCTGATTCAACAGAAGATTCTCAAATAAATGGATTCCAAACCACTGGTGGATATAAGACATCTTTCATTACTGAAGAAACGGAAAATTTCATCAGGTTCCCAGACATCACAAGTCAAGAAATTAGAAGTTCATACTATAAGACAGCTATTGACAGACAATTGCAACTACAAACTGCAGACTCAAACAAGAAAACGAAACTAGATGGACTAAACTCCAATGGTATGAGAACAGTCTCTCACTCCTTTGATCTCAACAGTCCTCTGTTGCAAGATTCAACTATTTCATCCACCAACGTTCAATTTCCAACAGTTGGAGGCTTAGGAATGCGTGAAATAGATGGTTCTTATATGCTCGGAAACCATAACCATATGTATTTTCATCAAAGAGCTGCATCAGAAGATATGGTTGTACCAAGCAAATCAGACAAACAGCCTCTACATAGGCAGAGCAAGATGGTGGAAGATGCAAGTACATATAACCTCTCAGGACCTATATCTAGTCCTGGAAAGAGTATTTCAACAGCAGAGAAAGGAGTAATTGTTCAGAATAATGTTGAATCAAACTTGAAAAAACAAGATTGCTCCTCCATGGAGGCAACCAACAGGACCAAGACAAATGTGTCAAAAGTAAAAGATGGGAAGGCGAAGGGTGAGCATACGACATTTGACTGGGATTGTCTAAGGAGGCAAGTAAAATCAAATCGAAACTCGAGAGAAAGGAGCCAGGATACCATGGATTCCATGGACTATGAGACAATTCGGAATGCAGATGTCCATGAGATATCAGAAGCTATAAGAGAAAGAGGAATGAATAACATGTTGGCTGATCGGATGAAGGTAATCTTATAAAAAAATTCTGTTAGTGCTAAATCATGTTTCAATGTAATGTGCAACGTTTTCCTGTCTACAGCATATGAATAGTACTTGCATTGCACCTTATTCAGGATTTTCTTAACCGCGTGGTGAGAGACCACGGGAGCATTGACTTGGAATGGTTGAGAGAAGCTCCTCCTGACAAAGTGAAGTAAGTTTTATGAACCATTATGCTGCTAAAAAGTGTCACTAAACCACTCAGAAAGTGGGTTCCAGCTCTAAGAAAAGTATTACAAATCTTTGTACCCCTTTGTAACTTGATAAATTAAAGATTATGTGTGGATGCATTCTAATGTCCAGGGACTATCTTCTAAGCATACGAGGCTTAGGATTGAAAAGTGTGGAGTGCATACGTTTGTTAACACTTCATCAACACGCTTTCCCGGTATGTAGAGTCATCTGAATGTCAGTTATTATCTTCTAAGAGTAAGAGACTGAGGAAAAACATTTCAAATTGGGAACAGGTTGACACCAATGTGGGCAGGATTGCCGTGAGACTTGGATGGGTACCTTTGCAACCACTGCCAGAGTCACTCCAGCTTCATCTTCTAGAAATGTAAATATTAGAATTCCTTATAATCTAAATACAACTTTCTTTCCTTTACTAAATTCTTACGATATTTCTATGTAGGTACCCAGTATTGGAAACTATACAAAAATACCTCTGGCCTCGACTATGCAACCTAGATCAACGAACATTGTAACCACCCAACCTATATACGTATCTTTAATTTACTCATTTAGCCACATAATTCTTTTTGTTTACCTTTTTAAGTAACACTTCAATCTGCTACTTTTCGTAACAGGTATGAACTGCATTACCAGCTTATCACATTTGGAAAGGTAAGCAATGAGTTCTATTACAATAGCTGGGCACTAATCAGATGAGGCATTAAAAAAATTTCCCTTGCTTTGCATTTGATTGAGCTTTGCAATAATTTGATGCAGGTATTTTGCACAAAAAGCAAACCAAATTGCAATGCATGTCCAATGAGAGGAGAGTGCAGACATTTTGCAAGTGCATTCGCAAGGTAAGCATTCCAATATGTAAAACTAGAAAATATTTGTACGGAAAACTAATTGTTTCAGTTACTAGTAGTGAAAAGGCCTTTTTATTTAATACAGGGCTAGCATAACTTGAGAAATTTTTCTACAATACATAAAGCATCAACCTACTGAGTGTACTTAATATAGGATTGTACAAGTGATGGCTCTGACACAGAAGTTATTTTGCAGTTCACGGCTAGCGCTACCTGGACCAGAGGAGAAAAGCATAGTCCCTTCAGATATTCCATTTGAGGCCAGCAAGAGTCCAACAATAGTTGTTAGTCCAATGCCATTGCACACCTTACAGGATGTGCCACTGGGAGAAGCAGCATTAACACACAAGGCATGTGAACCTATTGTTGAAGAACCAACCACACCAGAACAAGACATCGCAGAGTTTTCAGAGACTGATATTGAGGATACTTTGTACGAGGAATCTGATGAAATTCCTACAATCAGGCTGGATGTTGAAGAGTTCACCCAAAATTTGCAGAATTTTATGCAAGAGAATTTGGAACTCCAGGAATTTGATATGTCAAAGGCTTTAGTTGCTTTGAACCCGAGAGCTGCATCCATCCCTACACCCAAGTTAAAGAATGTGAATCGGCTGAGAACTGAGCACCAAGTGTAAGTTAAACTTCTACAATGCTTGTTCTCATCCTCAATGACCAAGCTAAGCCAGAAACCAATTCTCTTCAACTCTTCCTCTGAGCTGGGGTGGTTTGTAACAAACAGCTATTACAGATTCTGTCAAACTGAAAATTTTACGAGCATTTGCGAAACTGACCATCCTTAACCCATTTTATTACAGGTACCAGCTTCCCGATTCACACCCTCTGCTGAAGGAGGTGAGTTATCCGACATTTTCACGTGTTTTGAAATGGAGCTAACTATGAGATGACATCATGTCTTTTTATTTTGCAGCTTGATAATCGAGAACCTGATGACCCAAGCCCATACCTTCTTGCCATATGGACTCCGGGTAAGTTTGTGGCCCCAACGTTGACATGTATTTTGGGAAATGATATTAGAAAGAATCGTACTTTTATAGAGGGCATCGTTCCTCAAACAGTTGTAAACATGAAAATGCAAATACAAATCCACATAAAGCAAATACATCTTTGACAGAATAATCCACAATCTAATTGCCCTCAGTCATAGTTCCTAGACTTAGACTCGTCAAAGCATGTATATAGTCAAATTGGCTGTGATGATACTAAAGATGTGATAGGTTAATTAGCTTTGCACATATTATTAACGCAATATATCAAATTACAGGTGAAACTGCATATTCAATACAGCCACCTGAAGGGACATGTAGCTTTCAAGAATCAGGAGGGTTGTGCAACGAGAGCACATGTTTTTCATGCAATAGCATAAGAGAATCAAACTCACAGACAGTCAGAGGAACAATTTTGGTTAGGAAACTACTTAAACAAATTCATAATATATAATATCCCCGTGATAATGATAGTTTATTATCTTACTTGCTAACATTACATTTACAGATACCTTGTAGAACAGCTATGAGAGGTAGTTTTCCGCTGAATGGAACATATTTCCAAGTTAACGAGGTATTATTCTCACTTTATCTGTATCTGTATTGTGTAATGAGTAAGTATATCAAGGTATTATTCTCACTTTAACGCAAAAATGTGTGTATCATCCAGGTTTTTGCAGATCATGAATCTAGTCTCAAGCCCATTGATGTTCCAAGGGCATGGATATGGAATCTACCAAGAAGGACAGTATACTTTGGAACCTCTGTAACAACAATATTTAAAGGTAGATAGTCTAAGCATTTGGCTTTAAACTTGAGTTGAACAAAAATATTAACAAAATGGAATCCACTCTTTCAGGCATGTCAACGGAGGATATTCAATATTGCTTCTGGAGAGGTATGGATTCCGGTTTTATTCACAAATCTTCGTTTACCTACATAACAATTGAGATCTGCAGTTAATCAACACAAATCTAATTTAGCTACAAATGAGAAGTATAAATATGAAAATGAAAAAGATTTAGCACCAGAAGACCACAAAAACTAGTTAAATGGCAAAATAAGGTACTGGGTGCCTAGAATACTTTTTTTGCAAAGTCTGTATACCTTGTAATTGCATATAAAGATTAAACATAGTATATAAGTTGAAGCTATAAATAAAAAATACCATGTTTTTTTTTGGGTGCAAAATCTGAACACGGCAAGTGATGATCTTTGAGTGCAGGTTTTGTTTGCGTGAGGGGTTTTGATCACAAGACAAGAATACCAAGACCACTTATGGCGAGACTGCATTTCCCAGCAAGCAAGCTGGTTAGGGGCAAGAAAGAGGAAAAAAATACAAAATAAATTAGGGCAGACATTACATTAGAAGAGACAGGAAGAAGACAATCAGACCGTAGAGCACATTCTGCCATCCTTGCGGAAAATAATTATAAAAACTGCAGCTGAACGAACGCAGTAAATTTTTGGAATTTATTTTTTCATTGTGAAATCCCAAATTGGTGGGCATATCTCTGTAAATGATGGTAACCCTCTGTCGGACTCCAGCCAGACTTTTGAAAAAAACGGGTTGGACTCGGTTTTCAATTGCTGGCTACAATATCTAGTTGGGATATTCTCTCTACTCAGGCTTGCTCCGTTTTGAACCGCTTCTCAATTTAATAAGCAATTTAGCCCAAAAATGCTTACTATGAAGTTGGCGCATACGCGATCCGTATGCATCCGGACGGGACACATACGCAACTCGTACGTGTAGACTCTAGCCGCACCCCAACAATATTGTTTGAAAACCACGTGATAAGGGTAGTCGTGATCAAACTTTATTGAAAATTGTAAAATAGATCCAAATTTCTTCCTTTTAAATTTCTCTCAGTTCATCATCTCTATTATCTTTTCTCTCAAATCTCTCAGATCTTCAATTTTAATTCTCTATCTCAAATCTTGATCAAATTCAACGTTATACGGTTCAAATCACATCTGCAACAAAAAATCTACATTTTTCAAAAAACAATCAAAAACAAGGCAAACTACACATTGAGATTTGTGTTTGACGGTTCAAATCAATCTACAATTTTCACATTTTCACATTGGGATCTAGTGAAGATAAAAGTTTACCGTGTTGGCAAATCGGGTCTCAAAAGCCGCTTAAGGAGATGGCAAGTCGGATGAACAACAGAAGTTGATCATTCGGACAAGAGATGTGGACAAGTTCACTCCTCCTATTGTTTTTACTTAGCACCATGACGCTTAGTTTTTTTGGCAAGTTATCTACAACAATCCTCTATTGTGCGGGTGCTAAGACTAAGAAAAGAATAAAATGAATCAATTCACTTGACCAACCCGAGCCTTCGGGCCTCTAGTTATTCTGGTTTTGCTAACATGCTTCACAATTTTTTGTGAAGTCAAAGGGTTGGGAACCTAGGCTTAAAGAGAAGCCTACACACATAGGCTATAGAAATAACCTCTAGACCTATATAATTTTTCGTTAATCCGTGCGGCCCACCCACCTGAGATGGGAGTATTTTGGACATAGCTCATGTCGGGATCATGATCATGAAAACTAGAAGTCAATGAGTGAAAATCTTGTTAAGGAGGAGAAAATGAAGATTGAGTGAAGGTTGAATTTGACGTGTTGGATTATATATTTTCAGCTCATAATTCCTCTTTTATGTTTATGAGTTGTTCTAATAATTAGGCTTTTAAGCTAGTTTTAAGCACATACACTTTAATTATTTTAGATTATTTTAGGTCCGATTAGCGAGGATCAAATTTAATTTTTTCAACACCTAAACACGTTTAAAAAAAACCATGTATTTCTTAGAACATTACCATTAATTTTCCATAATACGATTCGTTGGTTACTTCTTTATTCTATTGTGAAGAGGGAGCAAGTGAAGCCTCATTTGACCTTGTAGCTTGAATTGTTTTGTGTTGTGTCAACTTTGATTATTCAAGTTGCTCATCTTAGTCGTTGACAAGCCTCATTCTTTGCTTTAAGAACATTGTTTCTTTTATTTTTTTTCTAAGTTTGTAGCGGAAGGGTTCAAAAGCCTAATTATTCCAGTCTAAAAAGTTTATCTTAAAAGTAACAGAAACTGAAAGTCAGTAGCGTGGACCATGTCATAAAGTCAAATAAGACAACAAAAGATGAGGAACTCTAGAGTTCATGAAATTTTATTGTAAACTTATATATTATTCCAGTCTAAAAAAGTTTATCTTAAAAATATTTTGGTATAACTTTATAGATTATTTAAATATAAAAATATTTATATTAAAATGAGTGATAAGTGCGGGTGATGGATTGGGTGATGGATCCTGAGATACTCACACATATTTGACCCGCCCACCGCTCGTTACATCCGTCACTCGAGTTTCACCAGCATGTTAACGAATTTTCACCCATTTTTCCGAGATGGATTATTAGGAATCCATCAAATGCGGGTGAGACTACCATCCCTAACTTCAATTCAATCAACCGTCACAGCTCCAAGTTTTATCCTTACAAACTCAATTGAAAATCCAATGACCCTACTATCTATTGTTCTCTTCCCCTCAAACAATCTCGTTCCCTCAATTTCATACATGCATGATAGGGAGCAAGGAAGCAAGGAAAGCAATGAGAAAGACAAGCAAAAGGCCCAAGAAGAGGACCCTCGAGTTTATAAAAACTCGAGGTATAACTCGAGGTAAGAAGACATGGAAACCCCATCTAAGAACAACTCAACTTGCAAATGTCAACCTAAGTCGAGTTCACTTAGAAAACTTGACCAAAGAAGACACAAAACTCGACCAAGGAAGACAAAAAACTCAAGCAAGGAAGACATTCAACATAGGTCGAGCTAGTGAGCCAAAAACTCGATCTAAAAAGAAGAAGAAACTCGAGCAAAGAACACTTTTCAGGATAAGGTTGCACTTGCCTTGGGTGTAAATAGCAACTCGATCAAGAAAGCACAAAAACTCGAGCAATGTGTAATTTTCTAAGGCGGTGGAAAAACTCGAATGAGGAGCTATTCAACTCGACCTAAGGCAATCAGAAACTCGACTTTCCTATCAAGTGTGGACCCCTTTTCAACTAACTCACACTTGATGTGTGAGATTCTTTAGATCACTCTAGAATTGGGACCACGATCTTATCCTATAAATAGAGGGCTTGGCTGCTTGTATTTCATATCATCCAAGACACAAAACAATTCTCTAAAACTCTCTTGTAAGTTGACCGAATTGAAGAAGAAGTAGAAGTGTTCTTGAAGTTCTTCACAAATCTTTTCTCTAGATCCATTTGTAATCTTGTTTTGACCATAACTTTTGGATTGGTAAGTTCAAATCTTTCCATTATTTTTCCTATATACTTTATATTAAAATTATTTTTTCACCATGGTATCCAGTTCAGTTGGTTGTGTTATTGAATTTTCGGTCATGAGTAAGTAGTCACAATTCTAGGATTTGGGGTGAAAACTCCAAATCATGTTAGGATTGTCTTGATCTATGTTATGTTTGTAAAAAATATGGAGAATCAAATGCATGTTTAGTAATATATAGGATGTTTCAAATCTATTAAATGTTCATCCATGTTTGATCTTATTTTAAATGTTGGATGCTAGATTATTCATAATCTAGATTGTTCTCATAGTACATTGTATATTTTCAAGCATGAATAAGTATTTTTATGGATTAATCATCTTAGATGAGACTTATAAGTAATTATAAGGTGATTGTGTAGTGTTTGATACCTATGATGCTTTATTGATGCTAGTTAGGACCATAAGGATGGCTAAGCACATTTATCATGTGAATGTCCAACTATGATTATGTTGAGTTGTGTAAGCAAATAACAAGCACCATGTGATGCTTGCATAGTTCAATATAATCATAAGTTGTAGAGAAGCTTATCACTAATGAGTAAATAGAAAACACCATGTGATACTCATTAGTTGAAGCAAGCCAAATGCCTTAACAAAACATACCTATATTATGCTACATTAATACTTGTGACAACAACTCTCTATTTTATGAAGCACAACATGATCAAGTATGTACCTAGTTATGGTTTGGAGGAACATCCTCAGTTCCTAGTGTTTTCCCCAACTGATATTTGATGGTTATTACTTGTTAGTTCAAACCTCAAGCATCTTAATTGATCACTTGATCAACCCCTTATTCCTTTCAATTTACACACTCTTGCTTTACTAGTTGAAACGACCATGCACTTGTGGTACTAAGTGATTAGTAGTGGTAATCAATCCACCATACATCAATACCACAAACTCATAGAGTAAAAAAAATACAAATCCTCTTGACTTTTGGTCGCACAAATCCTCTCGTTTGTAATGTAAGGATGTACGTTGAATTTAGTGTATATAATTTTTAATGTACAAATCTAAATAAAATAAAAGCATGTGCATACAAACCTCCCGGCAACCTGCCTGATTTTAGTTGTGGGTTGGTATGAACACAATCGAGGCTAGGACATTTCGTGTAGAGTTTTTGTTTATAACCATGTCCGAGCTTGGATTTGTACAGATTTGGTGAGTTGCGGGTTGGTCTAATGAATTTCTGATTCGTATTATAGAAGGCAGACCTCGGTCAACTTGAAATTATTTGGTGGCGGATATAACTTTCAATGAATCTATTCTGTTTTATTCTTCTTTGTAAGGAATGCACATTAGTTACTATATAGTCATAGTAAAAGAATGGACACTTTGCAATCTTGAAAGATAATTAATGGAATTTACATATTTGGATACAAAGTATAAGTTATCATGATATCACTTATGCACATTCACTTTGATTTTGTTTACTCCCATTAATTTTAGTTGAATAAATCAAAGTCCACAAAAAAAATAGACATATAGACAATCACACCAACAAATTAAAAACAATGCAATCAAACTTCTATTTTAACTTTTTCGGTATGGTTTTCAAACAAATTATAATTTCATACAAGATATTATGAAGAATTAAGATTAGAAAACTTCAATCAAAGGTTCTCAAAGGTAGTTATGATTTTTGATATTGTAAAATTTATGAAGAAACCTTTAAGATATATGCCAAATCTTAAGTTTTGAGAAATAACATTGAATATTGTAAATTAATCTGTCAATTTTTTTAAAAAAATTGATGTAGAGGGAAAAAAAATACATAAATCAACATAGCGTTAGAAGAGGGGAAATGAGTGTATTGATAAGGAAGAAGGATAATAAACATAATCGGATCGTGAAAAGAAATTCATATGCGAAGAAACGAGGGAGAGAAACGTACCCGATCGATAATCAGATCCCACATTGATTTCAATTGTCAATTGTAGATGATGTGTCATGGCTTTATAAATCTTTGCGGGCTCTGCAAGCAACTGAGCGAGAACATAGAATAGGGAGATACTGTGGTGGAACCGAAGAATATGTCAAGCTTTTATGTACGAAGTTTATTCGTCAAATGCTTATATATGATTTCCGGATCGATTAGACGAATGAGTGAAGGATAAATTGGTGGGTTGGATGAACTCTCGCTTAAGAGTCACGGCCCAACCCATTCAATTTATACATGATTTATGTTTTATAAAATAGAATTGTCATTACACAAACGTATTACGCCATTTACATCCTGATTAGAATCCTCATCCAACTCACACCAAGAAGACACAACCAAGATGCAAAGAGAGCACACCTCCCGGATACTTTGGAATCTTGAAAAATATTTAATGAAATTTACATTTTTGGATACAAAGTATAAGTTATTATGATATCACCTTTGAAAAAAATGGGTTAATAAAGCCTTTTTTGTATCGTTGATACAAATTATGCTCCTTAATTGTTTTAACTAAAATTAAAGGTAAACAATGTTGGGTATTGGCTTTAAAATATAAAGCAAGAGGGGCCTATTTATCCCATTAGAAGCATGAAATCCCTGATTATGCTCATTTTTACAATAACAACCCACAAACCCATTTTACCCTACCACTTTTGCACATTCACTTTGATTTGGTTTCCTCCCTTCAATTTTAGTTGAATAAATCAAATTCTAGGAAAAGATAGACATATAGATGATCACACCAACAAACTAAAAACAATGCATTCTAACTTTTATTTTAACTTTTTTGTATGGTTTTCAAACGAATGATGAAGAATTAAGATTTGAAGATTTCAATCAAAAGTGCTCAAAGGTAGTTATGGTTTTTCACATTGTAAAATATATGAAGAAACCTGATATATGACAAATACATAGTTTTGAGAAATAACATTGAATACTGTAAATTAATCTATCGATTTTATAAAAACAATTGATGTCGAGAGAATAATAATCAACATAGTGTTAGAAGAGGGAAAGTAAGTGTGAATTGATAAGGATAATAAACATAATCGGAACATGAAAAGAAATTCATATACGAAGAAATGAGGGAGAAAGCATACCCAGTCGATAACCAGATCCAACATTGATTTCAATTGTCAATTGCATATGAGGTGTCCACACCTTATAAATCCGTGTGGGTTATGCAAGCAAATGAGCGAGAACAAAAAAATAGAGAGGTAATGTGAATCGAAAAATATGCCAAGATTTTCTCCACGAAGTTTATTCGTCACATTATTATGTACGTTTTTCGGATCGATTAGACGAATGGGTGAAGGCTAATATGGTGGGTCGGATCACCCTTCGGTCATGAGTCACGGCCCAACTCATTCAATTCATTCATTATTTATGTTTTGATAAACGAAATTGTTATTACCCAAACAAAATTACTCCATTTATGTCCTAATCAGAATCCGCATCCAACTCACACCAAGAAGACAACTCTAGGATGCGCCTCCTGAACATTTTACATTCTTGAAAGATAATTAATGGAATTTACATACTTGTACAAAATATAAGTTATCATGATATCTCTTTAGCACGTTCAATTTGATTTTGTTTCCTCCCATCAATTTTAGTAGAATAAATCAAAGTCAAGGAAAAGATAGATATATAGATGATCACACCAACAAAATAAAAACAATGTAATCAAAATTCTATTTTAACTTTTTTGTTATGGTATTCAAATAAATGATTATGTCGTACAAGATGTTATGAAAAATTAAGATTAGAAAACTTCAATTAAGGGTTCTCAAAGGTAGTTGTGGTTTCTGATATTGTAAAATTTATGATGAAACCATTAAGATATATCCCAAATCTTAAGTTTTGAGAACAACATCGAATACAAAAAATTAATCCGTCGATTATATATAAAAAAAATTAATACGGGGAAAAAACATAAACTGACACAGTGTTAGAAGAGGGAAAATAAGTGTATTGATAGAAAAGAAGGATAATAAACATAATTGTAAAATAAAATAAATTCATATACGAAGAAACCTAGGAGAGAAGCATACCCAAGCGATAATCAAATCCAAGGTTGATTTCAATTGTCAATTTCATTTGAGGTGTCCAGAATATATAAATTCGTATGGGTTCTACAAGAAAATGAGCGAGAAAAAAAAGGGAGGTAATGTGGCGGAATAAAAGAATATGACAAGATTTTCTCTATGAAATTTATTTGCCTAATTATTATATATGATTTCTGGATCAGTTAGACGAATGATTGAATGATAATATGGTGGGTTGGAAGAACTCTCGCTCATGGGTCACAACCCAACCTATTCAATTCATACATTATTTATGTTTTACTAAACGATATTGTTTTTACCCAAACAAATTACGTAGTTTACGTCCTGATCAGAATCCAGATTCAACTCACACTAAGAAGACACCTTCAAGATGCAATGAGAGTACACCTCGTGGGCACTTTGACTTCTTGAAAGATAACTAATGGAATTTACATATTTTGATACAAAGTATAAATTATTATGATATCACATTTTCACGTTCACTATGATTTTGTTCTCTTTCATCAATTTTGGTCGAATAAGTCGAACTTCAGGAAAAGATAGACATATAAATGATCACACCAACAAACTAAAACACATGTAATCAAACTTTTATTTTCAATTTTCAGTATGGTTGTTAAACAAATGATTATTTCGTACAACATATTATGAAGAATTAAGATTACAAAACTTTAATTAAAAGTTCTCAAAGATAGCTATGTAAAAACATGCACTCAAAATTTTATTTTTAATTTTCAGTATGGTTTTCAAACAAATAATTATTTCGTACAACATATTATGAAGAATTAAGATTACAAAACTTCAATTAAAAGTTTTCAAAGGTAGCTATGATTTTTGAGATTGTAAAATGTATGAAGAAACTTGTAAGATATATGACATATATTAATTTTGAAAAATAAAATTGAATAATGTAAATTAATTTGTCGATTTTATGAAGAAAACTTGATGTAGAGGGGAAAGCATAAATCATAGTGTTAGAAGGGGGAAAATAATAAACATAATCACAACATGAAAAGAAATTCATATACGAAGAAACGAGGGAGAGAAACATATCCGGCCGATAATTAGATCCAACATTGATTTCAATTGTCAATTGCATATGAGGTGCTCAAACTTTATAAATCCGTGTCGGTTTTACAAGCAAATGTCCGAGAACAAAGAATAGGGAGGTAGTGTGGCAAAATCGAAGAATGTGAAAAGATTTTCTCTATGAAGTTTATATGCCAAATTATTATGTATGATTTTCAAATCAGTTAGGCAAATGAGTGAAGGATAATATGATTGGTTAGATGAACTTTCGCTCATGAGACACGGCCAACCCATTCAATTAATAAATTATTTATGTTTTACGAAACAAAATTGTTAGTACCCAATCAAATTACGTCATTTAAGTCCTGATTAAAATCCGTATCCAACTCACACCAAGAAGACACCTCCAGGATGTAGTGTGAGCATACCCCATGAACGTAGTGGGAGTTACCCCCCCAATTTTTTTTTTTTATAGTTAAAATCCCTAAATCAAAGGTTTTTTCCGTCTATTGTCTTTTTCATTGTTCACGTTAAGACCTCCCACTTCTGTTGGAATTTCAAAACTCGAAATGCCATCAAATTTATTAGATCTAGTTTGAATAATAATTGTTGCAACCTCAACACTTTGATCGATCGGCTTTTTTTCTCTTTGTAATAATCACTTCTTCAGGTTTTTCTCTTTTACAATTCAGATGTATAATAAATCTAGATTTTGGATTTCTTTTGCTAAGAGGTGTAAAGTATATGAAGGAAGATGGGTTTATAATCTAAAAGAGAATCTCTTACATCATGTTGAAGATTGTCCTTTTATTGAAGAGAAGATGACTTGCCGGAAAAATGGCCGACCGGATTTTTACTATGAAGGTTGGAGTTGGGAATCCAACGAATACCTCATCCGACTGTAATATACCTACTTATTGGGATTTTAGAGGTCACAAAGTCACATGATATAAACTTATGTTAATTTCTTATAAGTAATAGAAATTGATCAATGAATGATGATTGTAAACGGGGTAGAACCGTAGGAGAAGACAAAAGGCAAGTTTGTATAATTCACAATCTCAATATTGGCCTCTTTGACTCTAAAACAAGGATTTAATGACCATATACTTTGATCATATTATAAATCAAAGTAGAACTTGTTTTTCATTTTTATATTACCTAGCTAAATACATTTGAAAAAGTACTACTTCCTAAACATATTTTCGTTCGTTTTTTATGACCAAAATGTTCTCGTTATACTACATAATAGTGTATCGAAATGTCATAATAAATGGTAAATAAAAGATCATCAAAATAACAGAACAAATTAAGATTAATTAATCAAACAAAAATTAAGTAGAAGAAGATGTTAGCATGAAACACAATAAACTGATCTAGGGTAAGTATTGAAGAGGGCTGAAATGTAAGTCTCAAATCTAACAAATAATTACAAGATCCGATTATAGCAAGGGGGTTAGGATCGAACTCAAGGAAGACGATATTTAATTTGTCGGATTAGTAAGGAAACAACAAAACAAATAAAATAAACCAATTATAGAAAGATAAACAAATAGCAAAAGCGAAATGTCAACCGATCAACCGATGTTATAGTTGTAACACCCCAAATCCGCGGGACTCTGGATACTACGGGTGAGACCTCACAGTGGGTCCTGCCCCTTAGCCTGACAACAATTTCACTGGACCTTTCCAACAAGGCACAAATAAAGGAAAAACTAAAACCGTTTATCGTGTATGAGAGAACGGAAAAGTAAAGATACAAGGTGGAAACTCAGCCGAGTCCTCAAAATGACACAAACCCTAATAAAGAAATCCAAAACCGTATAACATAAACCATAATCCAACAATACAACAAAACCCAAAAACGTCCCCATCCTATAATGTACAGTGACCCTCGGTTGTCCACTCCTCCACCTCACTCGGAGGCGTCCCTAACCTGCAGGGCATCTACACAAACGGTTTAAAACCGTTAGCCCATATTCGAAGCATTAGAAACAAGGTGAAGGCACATACACACTCATACATCACATATCACATAACATGCTTACACATACAAGTCCGGTTTATTATCTTCATATTATTAAGTCATATCCCGTTATAATTCAACTTCTTTTGTGACACGAGAATCTCCCAAAACTCGCATCGGTCCCCACTTACCGGTATAAAATGGTACCGATGCATCCGACCGTCTACCAGCACGGGCTAGTTGCCAAGAACCTCCTAGCTCTACGCAAGAGCTAGGCAAGTTGTCACCGCCCGTTATCATACACTTGAGCCAAAATACTATAAGGTCGGTACTCCTAATTCCGGTTTAATTGTTATAACAAAAGTAATGAAACACACACCACCAAACACGCAACGAATCTAATACATAGAATACGAGCTAAGTAAGTCCGGAGACTTACCTCATTACCGCACTCAACTCACAACACTCTTGCTTCCTTAGGGAGGAATCCCACAACCTTCTCACAACAGGATATACATATCAACACATGCTCACGCTCACGCTCAAGAAGTCTTAGACTTCACTCTAGTGATCTAAGCAAGATCTCCTAACTCTCAACCTAGGAACGCATCCTAGAAACCATGATACTCACCACACTCTTAGCACATGAAAGCAACTCTTAACAGATGGTACCTCACATGATCACCAACCACAACCTAGATGGGACAAACTAGCCTAGAAGGTCCAACATGCTCAACCAACTCAAAGCCATCAACTACATCGAGCCATAAGGGCTCCTAAGTTCTCAACCACTAGGTGGCATTCTCAAGATACTCTAGGCCATCCTATACATGCTACTAACAAGATACAACCTCAAATCTAAGGAAGGAACAAAGAGGAAGGGAGAGGAGAGCCTATAGTTGAAGAAAACGCAACCGCGGAGTCAAGTTGGCGCCCTTGCGTGGCCTTGTCACCGCCCCTGCAGTCTCTTGGCGCCGCTCCTGCGCCCTGGTGTCGCCCCCTACGGTGGCTCGAGCCTCCCCTGCGGTGGCTCTAGTCTGCCCCCGCGCTTATGATGATCCACCCCCGCGGTCAAGAAGCAGAACGTTTGTCTTTTTCGTTTCTTCGACTGTGTCTTTGCTCCAAATGCTTCCTTCTCTGGCTGGGCCTTCTCCAAACACCAACCACTGATCTTAGACTCCTCTCTGTGACCTAATCGAGCTAAGAACATGCACATGAAAAGGATTTAACAAGGTCTCTCTTCAAAAGCTTCCTCCATAGCCATGAACGAGAAGAGAAGAAGGGGAAAGAAACTTAGCAAGAAAGGAGAAGAGGGGAGGAAGAAAGCTTACAAAAACAGAACCAAAGCTCTCCAATGATGCAAGATAACTAGCCAAGAGCTTCCAAAGAGAAGTAAGAGGAAAGAGCACAAGAGGGAGAGTGAAGGAGAGAAAGTAACGTGAAAGAGAAGAGTGAAGAGAAAGTAAGTGAAAAGTGAGCTGCAAAAAGGGGTGGGGAGACCCAAGGGTAAGCTGTCCCATATGTCTCCTCACTCAAGAGACCGTGGGGTCGGAAAGAAAAATGGGAAAACGAAGGGTCGGTGCGTGATTTTTGGAATAAAATCCCTTTACTCAACATCCCGTGCCTACGGAAAAAATGAGCCGCTAATGCGGGAAGGTCGACAAAACGCTCCAAGGCCAGAATAGACTTCCGGATGTTACAACCCCAGTGGATCTGTCAGTTTTCCGCCTCTGCGCCTCGTCCAGCTGCCCCTGCGGTTTCTTCTACAATCTCCCTAGTCTTTGGTGAGCTACTTCCTTCCTTGCTTTCCTCGTTCTTTTTCTTGGTTTTTCTTGATGTTGTTACCCCTTGAGAGCACTGTAAGACTAAGGTCGAGCTCTTAGCATGTGAAGATCTCTTAGAGATCATTGAAACTAGAAGTTATAGACTTCTAGTGACCGTTTGGTTCCTGATTCATGATGCCTTGTGTGAACAGGCTTTCCTTGCTCCTGTCCTGAGGGAAAGTGAGTTATTCTCTGACCATTTGAGTTACCTTCGAGTGAGGTAAGTCCCCTGGACTTACTTCACTTCATTCCGTATATTGGTTTGAGTGTTTTGGCTTGTTTGCATTGTTTACCATTTATAACGGATAACCGGAATAGGAATCACCCTTTATAAATGTAATTGACCCAAGTGTATGCTAACCGGTAGGTGACCACTTGTTTAGTTCTTCAGGAGACTAGAATGTGCTCTTGCAACCCAGGCCTGTAGGTAACGGATAGTACTGACCTATTCCTGTTGGTAAACGGAAGCGGAGACGAGTTTCGGGAGATTCTCGTGTGACAAAAGAAGTTAAACTAGTAATGGATAACTTAATGAAATATAATAATCGGTTGACTGTGAGCATGCGATATGTTTATTTTACCTTATGTGTGTTTGTGCTTTACGTTCTTTCTGATATCTAGAGTGTTAGCTAACGGTTTATACCGATGTTGTAGATGCCTTGCAGGATATAGGAGTTACTGAGTGATCCAGATGGTGTGGTCAACCGCGGTTCCCGTACATTATATGATGGGATCGGGTTTATATTTCTGTTGTTGTTTTCCCTTTGTTTTGAACTCGGCTGCGAGTCTCGTATGCTCTACTTTGTTTAAACCTTTGGTTTAATATTGAGTTTTGGTTTTCATTTGTATGTGCCTTGTTGTAAGATCCGTTGTGTCATTGCTACTCTGAGGGTCGAGACCCATTGTGAGGTCCTAGCCTGTAACGCTTCGAGTTCCCAAAACTTGAGGTGTTACAATATGGTATTAGAGCTCTAGGTTGGCAACAATGGCACTCAAAATCTTCTAAAGGTCGGATTGATAAATAAACAGAACCCGCAAGTGGTCTACATTTTCAAAAGGTGGTTTTGTTATAAACTTTTCGGTATGGGATAGATGTACGGGCAACCACCACTACCTCCGCGGATCTTAGTAGTGCAGTTTTTTTATATGTTGAACTTTATGTGTTTTTTCTGGGTTTCTGCTTTTTAGCTGTAGCGTGGCCTTATATATAGTCTTATATATCAATATCTCTATCGTAGATGGCGTATACTAGAGCTACATCTGCTATGGGGCGAGGAAGGGGTCGACCACCTCTTCCACCTACCGTCCATTGACGAGGACGTGTAGGATGACCTCCACTAGCTATAGGTCGCGGCCAAGCCCTAGTTGTTGATCCGCCTATCGTTGAGGCATTCGTTGAAGAAGTTGCTGAGAGTGCTATTCCTGAGGCTAGGAACAGGACCACCGCTAGGTCTGGAGCACAACAAAGCTTCTGCATACCACGATTACGTGCAGAGAGTTGAGGAGGCTATCAAGACTGGAGGACCTGCACCAGCACCGCCAGTTCTCACGAGATCAACTGAGGGTTCGCAGAGAGTTACACATGTTGTTGCTGCACCTGCTAGAGTTGCTGAGGCTGCCAGAGTTCGAAATGAGGCGAGAGAGCCGAGGCCCGACTGTTGGCCAAAGGCTTTCAACTAGCTGAAGGTTCCTTATTTCATGGGAAAGACTAGATTAGAGGTAGAGTTGTGGCTAGGGCAGTTGAATTCTGCTATGGAGGCGATCGGTTGCCCAAATAGACATCGAGTCGACATAGCTCAAATGTTGTTGATGGATCAGGCTCATTCCTGGTGGAGGACTATGCACAATAAGGTCACTAGCTATGAGTAGATGAAGACGGTGATCAGGGATTGTTGTTGCCATGCAACTATGAGGAGAGATCGTCTTTAGGATTTCCTCGAGGCTGGATTCGAGTATTTGCCTATTCCTTAGATTTTCAGCAAGTTCTAGGAGGAGTTGTCTTTGCTGGGTCCGTCTACACCACCTGAGGACCAACATGTTTGCCTTTTATCTCGGAGGTTGAGAGAGTCTTCACACTCCTATCTTGCTAGTTTCCGTTGTGATTCCTTGACGGGCTATCAAGATAGAACATCTGCTTGTGAGAGAGACCGACCGGGTCAGAGGAGAGCTTCTTAGACAAGAGGTCCCGAGAAGAGACAAAGGACTGGACCAACCAGTACTGGAGTTGGAGCTTTTGGTCTTGCGCGCAGTCCGACGCCGGGACGCTCCGGTTTCCAATAGAGTTCCGACAAAGGACGGCAGTGTCATAGTTGCGGAGGTGCAGGATAATCCGAGCTGATTGCAAGAAGGCTGCAATGACTTGCTTTTCATGTGGCAAGCCCGAACATAGAGCTGCGTTTTGCCGTCAGAGCAAGGCGCTATCTTAGCAGGGATCTTCACCTGCTAGTGTTGCGGGAGGTGGACAAAGACTTCAGTATCAACAACAGTAACAAAGAGTTCCTGGTTTTACCGCTCCTCAGGGTTCCACTCTGGGTCAGGACAAAGGACAAGGAGGTGGTACTTCTGACACCAAGCTAGAGTTTATGAGATGAGGAGTGCAGTGGAGCCGACCGCTCCAACGACCACAAGTACCATTCATATTAATGGTTTTCCTGTCAGAGTTTTTTTCGATACCGGAGCTACGCATTCTTTTATATCTGATGCATGTGTAGATAGGTTGGCCTTAGTTACCGTAGAAGGTAGACCTTTCTTTATATGATTACCCAATGGGGTTAAGATTAGAGGTACGCGAGAGGTTTGCGATTGCCTTATTAGATTGTGAGGTCATTATTGGCCAGTTGACTTCTTCGTCATGTACTTAGTACTTGAAGAAGTTATTCTAGGTATGGATTAGATGGATCGACATCGAGTAGTTCTGGACATCGGCAAGAGGACAATGACGGCAACTACAGATGCAAGCCATATGGAGATCTTCCGAGGATGGGATCTCGGGAAGACCGGTATAGTCATCAGTGCAGTTCGAGCTGCGAGACTTATCAGTCACGGTTGCGAGGCTTTCTGGTGCTATGCCATGAAGGATAGTACGAGTCCATCATTGGAGGAAATTCCGGTAGCTTGCGAGTTTACCGACGTTTTTGGAGAGCCATCAGATTTAACTCGTTCAGTTATATTCCATCCTGGCCGAGATGTTCAATGACTGACCGAGATGTTCGTCGGTTAAGGTAAAGGCTCGAGCTTTCACGGTCCACTGGGATAAATGATCATTCTATCATCGTCTTTCCCACAACTTTCTATCAGTCACCCTAGAATCGCATAAAGAACTTAGCCAACAATCATCATGATAACAATAATCAAATTTATAAGAAAGGAATCAATATTCAAACAAGAAAACCTTGACACAAAGGTCTCAATAACTGAATAAATCAAACAAACAACCAACGTTCATCAATCACAAATCAGAAAAGACAACAAAATCAAAAGCCAAACAAAGAAGAACTTACAAACTCCTTCAAAACCAACTTCAACTTGATTCCTTCTGATAACATGATTTATAACGTAGTTTTAGGTGTTCATTTAGATAGAATTCTCGCTCATTCATGCATGATCTGACATTAGTTCAAGACGTTTTGCACCCAATTCACGTATTTTGTCGAGATAGACGTCTACACGGACTTGTGCGCGTTTTGTAGGTATTTCGGGAAGTTTAGGAGCTTAAACGGTGCGTTTGAGGATCGTTCATTTAGATGACACACTCCCGGACTCATTAGGACACAAGCCAAAGGCTAAGGAGGACTCATGGAACCTTGCCAACACAAGCCATGCACCAAACCACAGCTTAATGATCCAAGGCGAAGTTTCTGCATAGAATCACGGTTCTCTAACGAACCACGGCCGTGGAAACGACCGTGGATTTTGCCAGATTCTCGTGACAGCTGTGCCACGACTCTCATGGCCAGCTCATGCAAGATTTGTTATAAAAGTGGTCCTTCATGGGTTGTTTGAGGCAGCTGGGTAGTTTGGGAGCAGCTCATCCATTATCCATTTCTCTAACAAATATATTCTCAAAAAACAAGAAGTTTTTCTAGGAAGGAAAGTATCAAAGAGAAGAAGAAAAGTTCCATTAAAGAGGAGGAGAAGAACACACACCATAGCTTTCTTGTATTTCGGATTTCGTTTTCTAGAGATTGTATGAACCTTTGAACCTTCTTTTGGAGGGGTTGTAAGTGGCTCTACTCTAATCTTCAGCTTAGTTTTGAATTAAGTTCACTTGTTCATCTCTCTTCTTTCATTATCTTGCAATGGATGTTTTGATTTTATGTTTGTTTGTTTCGATTTCCATTATGAATGTTGTAGGCTAAATTGATGTGGTTCTAGGGTAAGGAAAGGATGGTTATGACTAGAGCTATGATAGGACGGACTTAGATTTACCTTTGGATGACTTTTGCTTATGAACGCATTTGCTGTTAGAAATCACGGGTAGTTCTTGAAGAACCACGGCCGTGGTTTAGGTAGAACAAACCGTGATTCTCCCTGGTTTGAAGGATCTTGCCTTAGATCCATAAAATGTTGAAACCCTAAGTTTTGGTTGAGTTTAACCTACCCTAGGGTAACCTAGTGTAGTTACTAAGTGTTAGGAGAGACTTACCCGGTAATCCTTGCCCTTAGAATCTAAAAATAGCAAACCTTAGGTAGTGGTGAGCCTAATAAGCCGCCATTGGATTAGATGTGCTAGGATAGTTGCTTAGGACTTCCCTTTCCAAGACTTACCCGGTAAGGATAGGTTAGATCCCTAATTAACAATCCGGTTTGTGTAGAATTCCTATCCTTAGGTTCTTAGAGACTTACCCGGTAATGAGACCTTAGGTGTGGACTAGTTGGACCATGAGACCTACCCGGTAATTGATCCCAAATTAGATACACTTAATCCCAACATATCATAGTTAATCCAAAGAACGAATAGATAACTTGAGTTCTATGCCATAACCGGAACTTCCGACCCCTAGAATCCGTTTTTTTTCTTTCCTTGATCATTATCTTGTTTGGTTTGTTCATTTGTGCTGATTTTTAGTTTAGTTTGATTGTTTACTTTGCATGAATTGTGATCTTTGATTGATCACCAAAAACTGACCAAAAACAATTGAGATTTTCATTTCTTTGTTTCCCCCCTTTTCTAACCTTAGACCTTCACTAAACTTAATCACAAAACCGAATCAATTTCACCTTAGTCTTTGTGTTCGACCTCGGAATACTATCCATGCTACAAACGTCCCGTACACTGCGGGTGCGCTAGAAGTTAGGATAAATATAACGAGTATAAATTTAAGGCTTATTGCGTGCACACTTTTTAGCGTAACAAGTTTTTGGCGCCGTTGTCGGGGACTAGGTCTAGATTGAGTCTATTTTGTGATTGTTTCTAGTGTAGATCTTTCTTGTTGCTTTTGATCTCTCTTTGGTTGGTGTCTTTGCTTTTCAGGACATCTATTACTCTTTAGGTGTATGCGAAGATCTCGTGGCAAGGATTTAGCTCCATTCGATCCCGAACCGGAGAAAACCCTTCGATCTAGATCCAAGAACATCCGAAAAGAGAAAGAGATGGCCGGTAGAAATCTTCAAGCTGAGTTGGATGAAGCCTTAGAGCAAATAAGGCTAAGAGATGAGCTCTTGGAGGAAGAAAGGAGACTTTCCAATGAGAGGCAAGAGGAAACTAGGAGGGAGATTGAAGAGATTAGGCAAGCCCTTGTTCAAGGAGAGCTTAATCGCCGACAACCTCCACCTCCTCCACCACAACCGCAGCCGGCGGCCAATGTTAGGGTTGTTCCCATTGCTATTGAGGAGCCACAAACCCTAGGGAGACGTATGGATCCGGCACAAAGAGCACACCGACCGGGTGTGAATCTAGGAGATCCCGCAACCCACAACTATGAGCTCCGCCCTCAAGTTCTACAAATGATCCGGCACAATGAATTTGGAGGGATGGAAGGAGAGTCTCCTCACCAACATTTGATGAACTACGAGATTTTAATGGAGACTCTTAGGCCGCCAAGATTGGAGAGCAACAACCATAAGCTTAGGGCTTTTTCCTTCTCTCTTAAGGATAAAGCCTTGGCTTGGTATCAATCTATTCCACAAGGGCGAGTTGGTACTTGGGAGGAGATGACAACCGAGTTCTTGACCAAGTTCTTCCCACCTTCCAAGACCACCGAATTAAGAGGGAAGATCAATGCCTTCGTGATGAGGGATAGAGAAAGTTTGTTCAAGTCTTGGGAGAGATTCAAAGACCTTCTCCTAGATTGTCCACACCATGGCATACCGAAAATTGAGCTATTGGAGATCTATTTCAAGGGACTTGATGAAGATAGCCAATTCAAGCTTCAATCTCTTTCCGGTGGGACATTTATGGAGAAACATGTAGATGATGCTTGGGAGTTTGTGGAGAAGCAAGCTCTAGTGATTGAGAAGTACTCTCATAGGAAGAGTGAAGGAAGAAAGGCGGGAGCATATGAGGTGAGCGAAGTCACCATGAGCAATTTCAAGCTTGACGCCATCAACAACGAGTTGAAGTCCTTGAGAGAGTTGTGTACTACAACCTTGAAGAGCCAAGAAACTCCTCAAGTGCTTCCACAAGCTAACTTGTCTTCCAAGGAGGAAGATGTGAATTATATGGGAAGGGGCAACTTCAACAATTACCAAGGCCCAAGAAATTTCAACAACAACCGGCAATTCAACAATTACCGGCCCAACCACAACCATCCCGGATTTTCTTACTCTAACCCGGATGGAGCCTTGAACCCTCCCACCTCCACAAGCACAACTCCACCACAAAGAGCTTCACAAGAACCTCCACCCGGTTTTTCTCAACCTTCAAAGGATAGGACCGAAGTCATGTTTGAGCAATTGCTAGGAAGGTTGAGTGGACTTGAGAGCACCGTGACTTCAATTTCTAAAGCTCAAAAGGTCTTGGAAGCACAAGTCTTTCAAAAGGCGGGTGAAGCACATAGAGATCCGGGAAAGCTTCCCGGAAGAACCGAAGACAACCCAAGAGGCCAAGTGTTGGCTATCACAACAAGGAGTGGGTTGAGTATGAAGGATCCTTTGCCCAAGGACCAAGCTAAAGGAAAGCAAGTAGTGGTAGAAGAGGGAAGAAAGCAAGAAGATGGAGGCAAGAGCAAGGATGTAGAGCCAACCTATGTGGCACCGCCTCCATACAAGCCACCACTACCGTTCCCACAATCAAGAGCAAGAGCTCGTTTGGACAATCACTTTGGTAAGTTCCTTGAACTAATGTCCAAGTTACATATTAACATTCCGTTCATGGATGCCATTTTAGGAATGCCGGCATATGGCAAGTTTTTTAAGGAAATACTCTCCAACAAAAGGAAGTTGGAGGAGTATGGGGAGATAAGAATGACCAAGAGGTCCTCGGAATTGATCCAAACTATGAAGGAAGAAATGCCTCCCAAGTTAAGGGATCCGGGCTCTTTTTGCGTCCCAATAGGAGAGCCAAAGCCGGTCAAGATGACCCTCTATATGGCGGACCGTTCTATCACTCATCCGGTTGGGATTTTAGAGGACATTCCGGTGCAGCTAGGAGGATTCTACGTGCCTATTGATTTTGTAGTGTTGGACATTCCGGCGGATTATCCGGTTCCTATCATCGTAGGAAGACCTTTCCTAGCCACTTCCGGATGTTTAGTGGATTGCAAGAACGGGACTCTCTCCTTCAACATCGGGGAAGAGAACATCAAGTTCAAGCTGTCCACAATGATGAAAGGGCCAACCCTTGATGAAGATATCTTCAACATAGTCGAGCATGAAGAATCTAGGGAAGTTGTGAGCTCGATCTTGATCAAGGACCCCTTGGAGAAGGTTCTTACCTTAAGCATGATGGAGGAAGGTATTGAAGAGGCCTGCAATGAAGAGATCAAGGCCTTGGAAGCCTTGGAAGAGGAGCCAAGAGTTGGATTTGAAAGCCACGAAGAGGTGGTGAACAGCTGCAAGTTCCACGGTCGAGATTTACAAACCACGGCCGTCAAACTTTCTGGACAACTCCGAGAAGCAAGCTTGGCAAGAACCACGGACGTGGAAGATGAGCAACCCGTGTTTCCAACCGTGGTTTTCCCTGAATCAGCTCTTGATGATGATCAAGCTTCTAGGAGCCTTGTAGGATCTTCATCTGCCTTGGAATCATCTCATCCAACTTTATTTGGATCATCTTCAACCGATAGAGGTCCTCCCTCACTTGAACTTAAACCCCTTCCCTCTCATTTAAAGTATGCATTTCTCGGTGATAATTCTACATATCCTGTGATTGTTAATGCATGCTTGAGTGATGATGAACTTGCTAAATTGCTACATGAACTAAGATTGCATAGGAAAGCCATTGGTTATACTATTGATGATTTGGTTGGCATTAAGCCATCTTTGTGCATGCATAAGATAATGATGGAAGATAACCACAAACCCTCTATTGAACATCAAAGGAGATTGAATCCTATAATGAAAGAGGTGGTCAAAAAGGAAATCATTAAGTTGCTAGATGCGGGAATTATCTACCCTATCTCGGATAGTAAGTGGGTTAGCCCCGTTCATGTAGTGCCTAAGAAGGGTGGGATGACGGTAGTAACTAACGAGAACAATGAACTAATACCGACTAGGACGGTTACGGGGTGGAGGATGTGCATTGATTATAGGAAATTGAACATGGCCTCTAGGAAAGATCACTTCCCCCTCCCCTTCATTGACCAAATGCTAGAAAGGTTAGCTCAACACTCTCATTTTTGCTATTTAGATGGGTATAGTGGATTCTTCCAAATCCCTATCCATCCCGATGACCAAGAGAAAACGACTTTTACATGTCCATGGGGTACCTTTGCATATAGGAGAATGCCATTTGGGTTGTGTAATGCACCCGCCACCTTCCAAAGGTGTATGATGACTATCTTTTCGGAATACATAGAAAATATCATGGAAGTGTTCATGGATGATTTCTCTGTTTATGGTTCTTCTTTCGATGATTGCTTGGCTAACTTGTCATTAGTGTTGCAAAGATGTGAGGAGACAAATCTTGTCTTAAATTGGGAAAAATGCCACTTCATGGTAAGTGAAGGGATTGTGTTAGGACACTTGGTGTCTAACCGTGGCATTGAGGTTGATAGGACTAAGATTGAAACGATAGAGAAGTTGCCACCACCTACCTCGGTGAAGGGGGTAAGGAGTTTCTTAGGGCATGCCGGTTTTTACCGGAGGTTTATTCAAGACTTCTCTAAAATTTCTAAGCCTCTCACTAACCTACTAATGAAAGATGTTGATTTTATCTTTTCCAAGGATTGTCTTGAAGCTTTTTGTAGGTTGAAGAACGCCTTGATCTCCGCACCTATCATGCAACCTCCGGATTGGAGTCTACCATTTGAGATCATGTGCGATGCAAGCGATGTGGCCGTTGAGGCCGTTTTAGGGCAAAGGAAAGAAGGGCGCACTCATGCTATTTACTATGCTAGCAAGACGCTAGATGATCCCAACTCAACTATGCTACCACCGAGAAGGAGTTGTTGGCGGTGGTGTATGCATTTGAGAAGTTCCGCTCATACCTTGTTGGAGCGAAGGTCATAGTTTATACGGATCATGCGGCGATCCGTTATCTACTTACAAAGAAGGATGCCAAACCAAGGTTGATTCGGTGGATCCTTCTTCTTCAAGAGTTTGATTTGGAGATACGAGATAAGAAGGGATCCGAGAACTCCGTGGCGGATCACCTTAGTAGACTCCCACCATTGGAGCTTGGGAAAGACAACATCCCGATAGATGATTCATTCCGGGATGAACAATTGCAAATGGTGGAGGAATGCTTGTTCCAAGTGGCTAGAGGAAGTGAGCCGTGGTACGCCGACATCGTGAACTACTTAGTGAGGATGTGCCTCCCGGGTTTACATATGCACAAAGGAAGAAGTTCTTCAACGATGTAAGGCATTACTATTGGAGTGAGCCACTTCTATTCAAGAGAGGCCCGGATGGGGTGCTTAGAAGATGCATACCGGAGGATGAAGTGGAGAGTGTGATCCGGCATTTCCACTCCTTACCATGCGGAGGCCATGCTAGCTCACACAAGACGTGTGCAAAGGTATTGCAATCCGGTTTTTATTGGCCTAACTTCTTTAGAGATGTGCAAGGTTTTATAGCGGCATGTGATGCTTGCCAAAGGACGGGCAACATCTCAAGGAGGAATGAAATGCCTTTGAATAACATCCAAGAAGTTGAGATTTTTGATGTGTGGGGTGTAGACTTCATGGGACCATTCCCTTCTTCATGTGGCAATCTCTACATCCTATTGGCGGTGGATTATGTGTCAAGATGGGTAGAGGCAATCGCCTCTCCTACGAATGATGCCAAGGTGGTAGTGCGATTCTTCAACCGAGTAATCTTCCCTAGGTTTGGAACACCAAGGGTAATCATTAGTGATGGAGGGAAGCACTTCACAAATAGGAACTTTGGAGCACTTTTGGCCAAGTATGGGGTGACTCATAAGGTGGCAACACCCTACCATCCCCAAACTAGTGGTCAAGTGGAGATCTCCAACCGAGAGATCAAGGCCATCCTCGAGAAGACGGTGTCTAGGACAAGGAAGGATTGGGCTATGAAGCTCAATGACGCACTATGGGCATATAAAACCGCCTTCAAAACACCAATTGGGACCACTCCCTACAAGTTGGTCTATGGCAAGTCTTGCCATCTTCCGGTGGAAATGGAGCATAGAGCTTATTGGGCCATTAAGTGGCTAAATTTTGACCTCAAGGAAGCGGGAGAAAAGAGGTTGCTTGATATAAACGCCCTTGAGGAGCTCCGGTTGGAAGCTTATGAGAATGCCCGAATCTACAAGGAGAGAACCAAAAGGTGGCATGACAAGAGGATCATTCCAAAGGAGTTGAGTGAAGGAGATCTTGTCCTTCTCTTCAACTCAAGGCTAAGGCTCTTTCCCGGAAAACTCAAATCAAGATGGACCGGGCCATATGTGGTGAAGAAGATCTTTCCCCACAGAGCTATTGAAATAGGAGGGGAGCATTGTGGAAATTTCAAAGTGAATGGGCATCGCTTGAAGAAGTATATTCCGGGAGCCCCGATAGACATGATTGCCCCACTTCACCTTGAATAGACGCTCCCGAGTTTGGTCAAGCTAATGACCTTAAAGAAGCGCTTGGTGGGAGGCAACCCATTGGTAACATTTTTCCCTTTTCATTTTTGCTTAGATTTTTCTGTTTTTGTGTGCTTTGTGTGTGTTTTGTCTACTTAGTGTGTGTGCTAGAGCATTAGTGGCATTGGAAGCCTTTCTTGGCAATGAAAATGATGATGATGAAACCCTCACCAATTATGGGTGGAGCGGACGCGGAACTTGGACGGCTAGCGGTGCCCAGCGCGGGTTCTGAAGCTTTGAAGGATGCTTAGAGCTCTCTACCATGGTTGAAAGGATCATCCAACATCAATTCACTTGAGAATTCCCAAATACCATAGCAAACAATTTTACATTGTGAGAACCTTCTTTCACTCTCTCTACTTCATTTACACATTGGGGACAATGTGTTTCTAAGTATGGGGTGGGGTTCGCATGATCCCTTGCATGATGAGCATCTAGGATAGGTTAATATTTGCACATGTCTTGCATTGTACATACTTAAAACGAAAATCCCATAAAAATCATAAAATTTAAAATTTTTTGTGCTTTCTAGGCTTGGATATGATCCTAATGATGAAACTTGCCTTGTGATTGGCTATGGATGGCCTTATGTGTTGAATTGATAAATGTATATGTGGACTTGAACTACTTCTCTTAAATTCTATAAATGACTTGTGATCATGATGATTGCCTAGAATGGATTGAGTATTGAAAGTCGAAATTACATGATAGTTCTTGCATACCATCTAGGACTGAATGAGGAATTTCATCTTTCTCTACTTCTCATCTTGATCATGATTGCTTGAGCACCTCAACTGATGTCAAATCGACCTCCTTTAAACCCATCCGGGAGTAGGAGCATGCTAGTGTGTTGAAATGTGTGAAAAGCAAGTGCGGGGTGAAGATATAATGAAAAGAATGTCGTGAATGAAATGCTGAAATTATTGTGGAAGTGTAGCCAAAATATAGGTTTGGGGGCGTTGGTTTAAATGACAACTAACTCGGTACACTTCACACAATCGGGTGTTGCTGCCTTGCCAAAGTCAAATGAACCAATAGCCCTAACGAGCTTTGGTATGTGTGCCTGGTGTGGATGCACCTCGAAAAAGAGAAAAAGCCCGAGGATGGCTAATCACCGAGGTTTCGGCTATTGTACACCAATGCCATTGTCTCAAAAATGAGTTAAAGAAAAAGAAAAGAAAGCAAGATAGGGAAAAATATACACTTGGGGGAAGTTGATCGAGGACAAGGATGTGGAGTTAGTTCCATTCCCGGATTAGCATCACATGTCCTAGAGAATTTCCCACCCAATTGCAATGTTTCTTGGCCTTTTATGTCACAAGCCCTTATGACCTACTTGCATGTTTGTAAGACTTAGTAATCTAGATTGGATAGACTCTTGATCTTCTTGACCTCTTCATCCTCACATTTCATGCATGCTTTTGAGTTAAGTACAATTGTCTTTCCATGCCTTTATTGTTTGATACATAATTGCTTATCCAATTGCCATTGATCATGACTATGAAGGTGATCCAATAGTAGAAGCACAAAACCTAAAAAGATTTTGCCATTTTTCTGCATACATAAATCATGTCATCTATTAGTCTATAGTTGGGAATTTGCTCGGGGACGAGCAAACCTTATGTATGGGGTATTTTGATAACACGATTTATAACGGTTTTAGGTGTTCATTTAGATAGAATTCTCGCTCATTCATGCATGATCTGGCATTAGTTCAAGACGTTTTGCACCCAATTCACGTATTTTGTCGAGATAGACGTCTACACGGACTTGTGCGCGTTTTGTAGGTATTTCGGGAAGTTTAGGAGCTTAAACGGTGCGTTTGAGGATCGTTCATTTAGATGACACACTCCCGGACTCATTAGGACACAAGCCAAAGCCTAAGGAGGACTCATGGAACCTTGCCAACACAAGCCATGCACCAAACCACAGCTTAATGATCCAAGGCGAAGTTTCTGCATAGAATCACGGTTCTCTAACGAACCACGGCCGTGGAAACGACCGTGGATTTTGCCAGATTCTCGTGACAGCTGTGCCAAGACTCTCATGGCCAGCTCATGCAAGATTTGTTATAAAAGTGGTCCTTCATGGGTTGTTTGAGGCAGCTGGGTAGTTTGGGAGTAGCTCATCCATTATCCATTTCTCTAACAAATATATTCTCAAAAAACAAGAAGTTTTTCTAGGAAGGAAAGTGTCAAAGAGAAGAAGAAGAGTTCCATTGAAGAGGAGGAGAAGAACACACACCATAGCTTTCTTGTATTTCGGATTTCGTTTTCTAGAGATTGTATGAACCTTTGAACCTTCTTTTGGAGGGGTTGTAAGTGGCTCTACTCTAATCTTCAGCTTAGTTTTGAATTAAGTTCACTTGTTCATCTCTCTTCTTTCATTATCTTGCAATGGATGTTTTGATTTTATGTTTGTTTGTTTCGATTTCCATTATGAATGTTGTAGGCTAAATTGATGTGGTTCTAGGGTAAGGAAAGGATGGTTATGGCTAGAGCTATGATAGGACGGACTTAGATTTACCTTTGGATGACTTTTGCTTATGAACGCATTTGCTATTAGAAATCACGGGTAGTTCTTGAAGAACCACGGCCGTGGTTTAGGTAGAACAAACTGTGATTCTCCCTGGTTCGAAGGATCTTGCGTTAGATCCATAAAATGTTGAAACCCTAAGTTTTGGTTGAGTTTAACCTACCCTAGGGTAACCTAGTGTAGTTACTAAGTGTTAGGAGAGACTTACCCGGTAATCCTTGCCCTTAGAATCTAAAAATAGCAAACCTTAGGTAGTGGTGAGCCTAATAAGCCGCCATTGGATTAGATGTGCTAGGATAGTTGCTTAGGACTTCCCTTTCCAAGACTTACCCGGTAAGGATAGGTTAGATCCCTAATTAACAATCCGGTTTGTGTAGAATTCCTATCCTTAGGTTCTTAGAGACTTACCCGGTAATGAGACCTTAGGTGTGGACTAGTTGGACCATGAGACCTACCCGGTAATTGATCCCAAATTAGATACACTTAATCCCAACATATCATAGTTAATCCAAAGAACGAATAGATAACTTGAGTTCTATGCCATAACCGGAACTTCCGACCCCTAGAATCCGTTTTTTTTCTTTCCTTGATCATTATCTTGTTTGGTTTGTTCATTTGTGCTGATTTTTAGTTTAGTTTGATTGTTTACTTTGCATGAATTGTGATCTTTGATTGATCACCAAAAACCGACCAAAAACAATTGAGATTTTCATTTCTTTGTTTCCCCCCTTTTCTAACCTTAGACCTTCACTAAACTTAATCACAAAACCGAATCAATTTCACCTTAGTCTTTGTGTTTGACCTCGGAATACTATCCATACTACAAACGTCCCGTACACTGCGGGTGCGCTAGAAGTTAGGATAAATATAACGAGTATAAATTTAAGGCTTATTGCGTGCACACTTTTTAGCGTAACACCTTCCTTCCTTGAACTTCAGCCTTCAAAACTTCCTTCAAACTTCCTTCAGGGAATGGGTGATCCGGAGATTATCCAAGGATGACTGAATTGCAGAAAATTAAACCCTTTATATAGGAGAATTATCTTCCAAAGATAAAATATCTTAAAAAGATAATTTTCTTAAAATATTTCTCCATATCTTCCAAAATATATCAGCCAAAAAGATATCTACCTTCCAGAAATCCAGCCAAAAATATGTGATATTCACTTTCAAAAAATAGAAGATCTCAGCCAAAAATAAAGATCTTATGTCCGGTCATCACTTCGCCTCAATCCAGACGCTCCTGAAGATCACCTCGGTCGAAGTGGTACTGTAGCTGAACGAGGTGAGTCTCAGCTAAGTGTAAATCTCTCTAATCTGGTCCAAAATCAATCTTCTATATTATATCCATGCTTCCTGAGATCTTCTTATAACTCCTCAATGCTCCAGAATGTAGCTCCAATGACTCCTTAGCTTCCTTAGCTCCATTTTGGTCAAAAACGTGCCATTTTCCCTACAATTACAACGAAACTAGGTGTAGACCTCGATTCCTGCAAAGGTAGACAAAACAACAATATAATCAAAGAATATACATCCATAGATGCAGATTTATGAATGGTGTCAACCATCAAATCCAACATAATTTTGATAAAAACAAAGTATTAAACATTCCAAAATTTCAAACAAAGAATTTCGCAACTTAAACATATCATAAAACCTTTCGAGCATATAAAGATTTCAAAACCAATCTGCAAACAGAATCATCATCGAGGTCATATCCAGAGAAGAAGCACAAAAACGTTTCGAAAAAGTTTCAGTTAAGAACCATCTCGGTCGAGGTGTTCTGGCGTCATCCGAGGTGTTCATTCTCAATCAACCATGAACGTCTCGGTCGAGGTCATAAAAATTTTTTTAAACCAGTTTTCGACGTTTTGCTCAAACAAAAACCTGTATGTATGCATGTAATGACACATAAGCACATAGAGTAGAATAGATCATAATATCCAAGAGTCATACAAGTCATACACACATAAGTCAAGTAAATACATCCAAATACCCCATACTTGGGACACATTGTCCCAATGGGTCAAATATAAGTCATGAGAATCATAAAACTCACCGAACCTAGCTGAATTGCATAAATTAAAGATAATCCATGAAGCTCTAATCCTCGTCAGCTGGCGGTACTAGATGTGGAATGTAGAGATGTTGGGACGGGTCGAATGGATAGCCCATCATTTGCTGAAACTGGATCTCCATCATCTAGCGCTGATAATGTTGGCTCTCCTCTATACGATGCATCCATCCATCAGTGTGTCGGCGCTCATCAGCAAAGCGCTAGGACATGTCTACTGTCATAGCCGCGTAGGAGTCAGTCAGCTGATCAATCAACTCATCAATCCGTCAATGAGCCTCGGGATCTCTACGGCGGAGGGATCTACGCTGAGGCGGCGGTGGAGGTGGTGCTGCTCTCTCATCCTCCGTCGACTCATCATCAAGATCGACAACGGGGACACTAGGGCCGCCGGTATCAGTACCGGTCTCCATGGCAGCTCCTCACTTATACCCCTCATCATCATCATTAGCTGCATCTCGAGCATCCTACATGTAAGGGAACCAAGCAGCAGACTAATACTGATGATCAAAAATAGAAAACTGGGATGACCACATAATCCCATGTTGAGCTGTCGTCTCCCATGGCATGGCAACGTAAGGTGTGCCAAGGCCACGAGGAACTAGAATGCATCTGGTGATCATCTCCTGCAGTCCCAACGGCTTCACAGCCACAACAAGTGTACATGCTGAAAGATCTAAACCCATAGAAGTGGCGATGAGCGTTACCAACCCACCACAACAGATATCTCCCTTCGACTTCCCCTTTATCTTGCGTAGGTCATCTGCCAGCATGGCAGCAAAATCCGGTACTCCCCTAGTCACCATACAGAACAAATTCAACAGCTCCTTCTGACGGACCTTTTGGGGCGTCTCAGTTGAAGAGTGAGAAACAGTTGCGTCTTTTATACCCCTCGCTGAATTTGATTACACCTCGGTCGAGATGGTCCCGAGTGGACCGAGGTGTCAGACCTAGTCGCCTCGGTTGGTCAAGAACATCTCGGTCGAGGTCCTGTGACTACACCTGAGATGTGTCTCAATCAAGCTCCGTCTTCTTAATTTCTCGAACTTCTGTCCTTCCAGTGTAGCTCCTTAGCTGTAATCCTTCCTTAGAAAGTATCTGATTCCTGTCTAGAGGATGCAAAAAACAAAATGAAGCAAACTATCCAAAACTAAGCTAGAAAAAGGGAAAAGAAAACAAAACCTTGGGTTGCCTCCCAAGAAGCGCTTGGTTTAAGGTCGCTAGCTAGACCGTACGTCATCCTCAAACGTGCTGGAAGGTGTCCTCACCCCATACTTCATCATGGGGTGAAACAAAGGATTCTATCCAATGTTCCAACAAATGCAAGTGCTCATCGGGAATTGAGTCATCAATGGGTAGGTCATCCTTCTCGAGCGAGGTGGGAGGTAGCCGGGTGAGGTGATCCGTAACAAAATTTTCGGATCCCTTCTAGTCGCGAATCTCTAGGTCAAAGTCTTGAAGCAAGAGAATCCAACGAATAAGGCGCAACTTTGCATCTTTATTAGCAAGCAAGTAACGAATAGCTGCATGGTCAGTGTAAACAATAACTTTCGCTCCCACTAAGTAAGAGCGAAACTTCTCAAAAGCATAGACAAATGCCAAAAGCTCTTTTTCGGTGGTGGCGTAGTTCAGTTGAGCTTCACCTAGCGTCTTGCTAGCATAGTAAATGGTGTTGGTCCGGCCATCCTTATTTTGTCCAAGTACCGCTCCTACGGCCACATCACTAGCATCACACATGATCTCAAAGGGAAAGGTCCAATCGGGAGGTTGAATGATGGGAGCGGTAATCAACGCTTCCTTTATCTTGTAAAAAGCATCAAGGCATTCCTGACAAAACTTAAAAATAACGTCCTTATTCAAGAGATTAGTGAGCGTTTAGAGATTTTAGAGAAATCCTTGATGAACCTCCTGTAAAAACCTGCATGCCCAAGAAAACTCCGCGCACCCTTAACAAAACAAGGGGGAGGAAGTTTCTCAATAGTCTCGATCGACCTCAATACCTCGGTTGGAAACGAGGTGTCCTAGAACAATTCCTTCGCTAACCATAAAGTGACACTTCTCCCAATTCAAAACAAGATTAGTGTCTTCACAACGTTGTAGTACTAGAGAAAGGTTAGTCAAACAATTATCAAAAGAGGAACCATAAACCGATAAGTCATCCATGAATACCTCCATGATCTCCTCTATATACACGGAAAAGATAGCCATCATACAACGCTGAAAAGTAGCTGGTGCGTTGCACAATCCGAATGTCATCCTCCGATAAGCGAATGTCCCCCATGGACAAGTGAAAGTGGTTTTCTCTTGATCATCCGGATGGATAGGAATCTGAAAGAAGCCACTAAATAGCAAAAATGGGAGTGTTGAGCTAACCGTTCAATCATCTGGTCGATGAAGGGAAGCGGGAAATGGTCCTTTCGAGTGGCCACGTTCAGCTTTCTACAATCAAAGTACATCCTCCAGCCCGTAACGGTCCTAGTTGGAATGAACTCATTGTTCTTATTCGTCACAACGGTCATCCTCCTTTCTTCGGAACTACATGCACCGGACTCACCCACTTGCTATCCGATATGGGAAATATGATACCTACATCCAACAACTTAAGAATCTCCTTCTTCACAACCTCTTTCATGATCGGAGTTAACCGTCTTTGATGTTCCCGTGAAGTCTTATGATCGTCTTCCTTTAGTATCTTATGCAAGCAAATAAAAGGCTTAATACCAACAAGATCATCAATAGTATAACCCAAAGCCTTTCTATGCTTCTTCTAAACATGTATCAGTTTAGACAATTCAATTTCAGAATGAGAGGCACTAACAATAACGGGATAAGTAGAATCCGGACCAAGGAAAGCATACCTCAAGTGACTCGGAAGTGGTTTAAGCTCCAGGACTGGGGGTGCTTTCTGAGGTGGATCTGTGCCTCCTCCTTCCAATGAAGTGGACTTAGATCGAAGAACTAGACTTTCAGAAGTCTCAATTGACATCATCTCGCTTGCTACCTCGGTCGAGGCCCGAGGTGGTTTACTGAAATGTTCTTCAGATAAGAACACCTCGCTTGGTCCAGAAAGTGCCTTCAAGCTTCGCACATCTGCATCACAAGAGACATCTATACCTTCCTCCATTAAACGAAAACTAAGAACTTTCTCAAGAAGATCTTTAATAAGGATAGAGCTCACCAATCCTCTAGATTGTTCTTCATCATAGATGTTGAAGATGCCATCCTCCAGCGGCTCTCCCTTCATTGCAGCTAGCAATGGAAACTCCACATGATCTCCACCAATGTTGATGTAATAACCGGTGTTATTTGGAGTAGTTGAGAGCTCTGATAAATAAAATTACAGTTGAGAGAAATGATCGGGACATCCAGCCCATTTATTTGTCATGTCACGACAGTTGCTTTCCGGTTTGCATCTCTGCAACACAAGCATCTGATACAAAGCATTGCATTCTTTAATAACAGTTGTGGCGTGAAAGAGTTCATCACTGGATCGACGGATCGGATATGTCCTAGATGTGAAATAATATAAAAAGACGTAACGGATAAAAGATTGGATTTCCCGTTTCTTAGCGGTTAAGAAAGGTGGCTTAGGAATGTCCATTTTACGAGATAGTTATGAATTAATTATCCCGATAATATTTCGGATTTTATATTTCAGTTTCATAAAGTTTGGAGACTAGAAAATATGACCGCGTTTAATTAAATGTTTCTAATAAACATTATATATATATATATATATATATATATATATATAAACTTACACTACAAGATTGGAAAGGTAGCGGACAGCCGACTCCTTCATTCATCTTCTACTACACTTACATATATATATATATATAATTTATTAATATATACTCATTATATTTATTATATATTATATACATATTGAAAGTTAAAGGCGGTTGTCCTCATCTTCAATCTCAAATGCAATTCAATTGCAAATTTCAGAGTATCGTTTGAACGAACCTTCGACCCATCTTAGATCTCTTATACATCCTCCACCTTTGATCCATTTTCAAATCCGTTTGTACCATCGAGTTCCTTATCTTGTTCTCTTTAACGTGACACCAATTTATTTCACGTTTGATAGCTTTTTGGTAAAGCTTCCGTTTACCGCTATCAGAACACTGACGACCACCGCAAGTCATCGGACGCGGAGTTTCTTACCGTGCTCTTACTCCCTACTTTGCCAGGAGTCAGTATCTTCTTCCGGATCGTATATCGGGTTAGTAACGAATAAGTTATGAATTTATTCGTTTTCCGTATTTCGGGTTAGTATAAATTGACCTTAAGTTGGTTAAAATGGATAATTGGAATTTCCATTATGCTCGTTACATTATTGTAGTAATTATGGATTTTTAGTTTGATGATGATATCATGAGTTGGATATATGCCCTAATGTGGCTCTAAGGTTTAGCATATTATTTGAGGTTATAGGATGTATATGATCCCTATGGATCCCTTTGGGTTTAGGTGTGACCCTTTGCTTGATAAGAGATGTGACATCTCTTTATGCCTTGTTTATAGGTTGTGTTGTTCCTCCAGTGTTGAGGTGATCGAGTTGTGGTTGAGCTTTGTACGAGGTTGAGGTAAGTCCGTAGGACTTACTTAGCTGCCATCCTTATATTGGGTGTTTGCATGAGTGGTGTGTGACTTATATGTCTGCTATGATAGCATGAGATGTCGTTTATACCGACCTATGTTTTATTGATTGCCCCGTATGCGTGGCTGTGATAACCTTTCCCTTTCATCCCGCCGTGGAGTGTGGGAGGTTCTTTGATGTCAGGTCAGACTGACTTTACAGGAAGGGCACAATCCACTCCCACAGGGTACACGGATTGTGTGACCGATACTTGTGCAGCTGGCTAGCAGGCTCAGAGGCGAGGATGTATCGGTCCTCGTGTCACATACCTTCATATATACTTATATATATACGATTTGAGTAAATGACCATTATATTGAGATGATAAAATGGGTAAATGTGTGAAAGCATGCTGATGTGTTTATCTTTCCTTACTTGTGATTGTGCTTATGTATTACTCTATATATGTGTATGGATAGCTAATGGTTTATTACCATGTTGTAGATTCCCCACAGGATAGGCATGCTGTTGGGTGGTCTATCAGAGTGGCAGGCCAAGGACGTCTCGTACATAGGGTGTTGTGGGCTTTTGGGTTTGTTACCTTTCCCTCCTGTGTGAGGATCATCTTTTGTTACCTCCTGTGTGAGGGTGTTGGTTTTATACTCGGCTATGTTGTCTTACATTCTGGATGTACAGTTTATACAGTTTTATGCATTTGTTTTTATATCTGTCAGTGTCATGTTGTAAGGTCCAGTGAACTTGTTGTCAGGCTAGGGTCAGGATCCATTGTGAGATCCTAGCCCAAAGTGACACTCTGAGTCCCGCGGATTCGGGGTGTTATAGATGAATTTCAACTTGGCGTTCTTACAATCCACGTTGCAACCCGAAGTTGCTAGAAATGGTCTCCCGAGAATGATAGGGATAGGATAATCTGCGGGAATGTCAAGCACAACAAAGTCTATAGGTATGTAGAAGTTACCTAACTTGATGGGAACGTCCTCCAAAATACCAACGGGACAAGAAATGGAGCGATCCGCCATGTATAACGTCATCTTCACCGGCTTGGGCTCTCCAAGTCCGACTTTCTCACATAACTCCAGCGGGATGATGCTCACGCTGGCTCCTAGATCACATAGTGCATCATAAGTGACATCCGAACTTGAATGGGAATGCAAAATGAACCGGGATCTCTCAATTTTGGTGGCATCTTCTCCTTCATGATTTGAATGAGCTCCAAAGATCTAGATATCATCCTTACTTCACCAATATCCTCCAGCTTCTTCTTCCTTGATAGAATCTCTTTCGGAAACTTTCCATAGGTGGTCATCCCTAGAATGGCATCAATGAAATGGATGTTAATATGTAGTTTATTCATAAAGTCTAGAAACTTACCAAAGTGCTTGTCTAGATGTGCCCACGCCCTTGACTGAGGGAATGGAAGTGGTGGTTTATAAGCAGGAGGTGGAACATAAAATTCAGATTTATGTTTCGCTTTCTGGGGCTCCATCTCGGTTGGCACCTCAACCGAGGTGTTCCTCATCTGATCTTGGTCCGAGGTGTTCCTCATCTGGTCGGGGCTCGACCAAGGTACTGAATCTGTAGTCTTCAATCCACTGCGTGTTGTAATTGCCATGATTTGTCCTTTAGGATTGCTTTCCGTCCTTGCTGGAAGCTTCCCTGGATCTCTTGGCGCTTCATTCGCCTTGTTGAAAAATTGTTGCTCTAAGGCTTTTTGAGCCTTCAAAAATGAATTCATAGACGTCTCCATAGCGTTGAGCTTGATCAAAATTGCTTCCAGCACAACATCTGGTTTCTTTGGTGGTTGGGACGAACTTGATACAGGCTTCTAGCTTCTCAATGGAGTAGATGAAGAAGAGGGGGCTTTATGAGCATTTTTAGCATGAGAATAAGGGTTACCGGAATTTTGTTGATTTGATCTTCAATTGTTGTTGTTGGAGTTTCTGTTGTTGTTATTGTTGTTGTTGTTGTTGTTGTTGTTGTTGTAATTGTTGTTCCGCGGCCCTTGATAGTTGTTTCTTCCTTGGTAGCCACCGTCTTGCTCCTTCGTTTGAGCTACTAAAAGCTCCTTCAATGCTTTCACTTCATTGCTAAGCGAGGTGAGTTGAGTTCCATATGATGATGTGTCTTGGAAGCTATCTCTCCTTTCTCCATCTTCAACCCTTTGATGGGAGTATTTCTTCATGTGCAAAGCTTGCTTTTCAATAAAATCCCAAGCTTCATCTATCGGCATATCCATGAAGGTGCCGGCGAAAAGTAGTTGGAGTTTGAATTGAGTATCTCCATCCAAACCCTTGAAGTATATTTTCAGCAACTCGATCTTTGGAATTCCATGATGTGGGCAATCCAAAAAAAGATCCTTGAATATCTCCCATGACTTGGACAAACTTTCTTTGTCCTTCATAATAAAAGCATTGATCTTGCCCCTCAATTCAGCGGTCTTAGAAGGGGGAAAGAACTTAGTAAGAAACTCCGTCGTCATTTCTTCCCAAGTGTTGATTTTTCCAGCCGGAAGAGATTGATACCAAGAAAGTCCCTTGTCTTTCAAAGAGAAGTAGAAAGGCCTCAACTTGTGGTTGTTGTTCTCCACTCTTGATGGTCTCAAAGTCTCCATCATAATCTCATAATTTTGCAAGTGCTGATGCGGAGAATCTCTCTCCAAACCTCCAAATTGATATTGTCGAATCATGGTTAGAACTTGAGGTCTAAGTTCATAATCATGCTCAGCTGGATCACCTAGGTTGACCTCTGGATGCTTGACTTGCTGATTGGGGTCCATCCTCTGACCTAGGGTTCGTGGAACTCTAGCAAAAAGAACATCTCGGACTGGCATCCGAGGTGCTAGGTGTATCTCGGCCGGGGCAACTAGGACTGGGTCTTTCCTCGGTCGAGGATCTGGGATTGGTCGTGGTGGAAACTGAGCCCTTAGAGCGGCCATATCAGCTTCGATTCCTTCAGTTCTTGCACGAGTCTCATCTCTCTCTCTCGCTGCAATTCTTCTTTACTGAGGCGTAGTTGTTCCAATGCCTCCTTCAATTCGGCTTCAAGATCGCGATTGTCTTGATCGGCCATCTTAGCTTCTTTTAATCTTCTCTTGTAGGTCTTTTCTGGTTCGGAATCGTAAGGAACGATTTTTTTTTCCAACATGAGTTCTTCGCATAAACCTAAGGAAAGATCCAGCGAAAACACTCAAGTAATCTGGTCAAAAGCAACAAGGGCAATAGCCCCGAAAGACAACCAAAACCGAACTTGGTCTTGACCAAGTCCCCATCAACGACGCCAAAAACTTATTTGCTCCAAAAGGTGTGTGCAAGCTTTAATATTTATACCAAGAATAACTGCAAATAGCGAACCCGTAGTGTACGAATCAATTATAATAAAAGCAAGAATCCCACGGTCGAACACAGGGACCATTGTGTTCCGACTCAAGATCTCAAAAGATAACATGGACAAAGCTGAGGTTTGCAAAGGGAAGGTGTTTCTAAAGTGGGAATAGATCACCGGGTTAGTCTCACTACTCGCTATCCCAAACCAAAGATCCTCTTACCGGGTAAGTCTCAAGTTACTAAGGACAGGAACTATAATCTCAAACCAACACACCACCCAAGGGGATAGAATCAACCTTTACCGGGTGAGTCTCAAGCTAACTCTCAAAGATAGGATGAAGGCACACTCAAACCCTAATAAAGGATAAACGCTTATTACCTACACTCATGATCTTGGGTAAACAAGAAAAGGAATCACCGGGTAAGTCTCATCCTAGGCTTGTGTTGAACCAGGAAAGGTGTAACAAGGATAGAATTTGGCAAACAGAAACCTTAAGTCTGATAAGGATCTGGAAAGGTCTCACCGCGTTCAGTTATAATTCATCCCGGCCGAGATATTCGATGATTGACCGAGCTGTTCTTCGGTTAAAGTAAAGGCTCGAGCTTTCAGGGTCCATTGGGATAAAGGATCATTCTATCCTCGTCTTTCCCACAACTTTCAGCCAATCACCCTAGAATTGCATAAAGAACTTAACCAACAATTATCATGATAACAATAATCAAATTTATAAGAAAGGAATCAATATTCAAACAAGAAAACCTTGACACAAAGGTCTCAATAACTGAATGAATCAAACAAACAATCAGCATTCCTCAATCACAAATTAGAAAAGACAGCAAAACCAAAAGCGAAACTAAGAAGATCTTACAAACTCCTTCAAAGCCAACTTCAACTTGATTCCTTCCTTCCTTGAACTTCAACCTTCAAAACTTCCTTCAAACTTTCTTCAAACTTCCTTCAGAGAATGGGTGATCCAGAGATTATCCAAAGATGACTGAATTGCAGAAAATCCAACCCTTTATATAGGAGAATTATCTTCCAAAGATAAAATATCTTAAAAGATAATTTCCTTAAAATATATCTCCATATCTTCCAAAATATATCAGCCAAAAAGATATCTTCCTTCTAGAAATCAAGCCGAAAATATGTGATATTAACTTTCCAAAAATAGAAGATCTCACCCAAAAATAAAGTTCTTATGTCCGGTCATCACTTCGCCTCGGTTCAGACGCTCCTGAAGATCACCTCGGTCGAGGTGGTATTGTAGCTGACCGAGGTGAGTCTTAGATGAGTGTAAATCTCTCTAATCTGGTCCAAAATCAATCTTCTAAATTATTGCCATTCTTCCTGAGATCTTCTTATAACTCCTCATTGCTCTAGAATGTAGCTCCAATGACTCCCTAGCTTCCTTAGCTCCATTTTGGCCAAAAACGTCCCATTTTCCCTACAATTACAACGAAACTAGGAGTAGACCTCGATTCCCGCAAAGATAGACAAAACAAGAATATAATCAAAGAATATACATCCATACATGATGATTTATGAAGATAAAATGTCTAAACCATTCCCAAAATATAGACTATAATACATGCAATCAATTACCGACCAGGAGGAGAGTTACACCAACTTCCTGTTCCTCAGTGGAAGTTGGAGGACATCTCGATGGACTTTGTAACCGGTTTGAGACCGAGCCGAGGTTTTGATGCTATCTGGGTTGTAATAGATCGACTGACGAAGACCCCACGTTTCATTCCTATCAAGGAAATGAGGTCGGTAGTCGATTGGCAGAGGAGTTCACAAGATAGATAGTGAGACTTCACGGAGTACCTAGGACTATAGTCTTTGATAGAGACGGACATCTCACTTCAAGGTTCTGCCAGCAAGTGCATGCTTCCCTAGGTACGAGTATACAATTCACGACTTCTTATCATCCTCAGACTGATGGTCATTCAGCACAGACCATCCAAACTCTAGAGGATATGTTGAGAGCCTGTGTGTTGGATGAGCCGAGTAGTGCTAGTGGTGTAGCACCTGAGCAAATACATGATGACATGACAAGAATAGCAGTGATCCGAGAACGGATGTTAGCAGCATAGAGTCGTCAAAAGTCTTATGCCGATAAGAGGCGCAGACCTCTAGAGTTCAGAGTTGGGGCTTCTGTTTGATTGAGAGTATCCCCAACACGAGGCGTCAAACGCTTCGGCGTCACGGGGAAGTTGAGTCCCAGATATGTCGGACCTTTCGAGATTCTTGAGCGAGTTGGAGAGGCAACATACAGACTTGCTTTGCCACCAAGGCTTGAGCGTGTTCACCCAGTCTTCCATGTGTCTCAGCTACGGGAGTACGTATCAGACCCGAGACACATCGTCATTCATTTGATCTAGTTATCGAGCCAGACCACACATTCGTAGAGCATCCAGCAGTTGTCTTAGAGAGTAGTACGAGATGCTTGCGTTCGAAGGACATACCGATGATGAAGATTTAGTGGTCGATGCGAGGGGTTGATGAGGTAACTTGGGAGACAAAGGATAGCATCCAGAGGAACTATCCGGTGTTTTATGCTGAGTTGGTTGTACCTATAGCGTAGACGTTCAAGTTTCAGTTTTCCTTGTTGAGTTGTGATGCTTTTGTGACGTTTTGAGTTATGTGCCCCGAGTGGGAATATATGAGCTGAGTTTTGTGTTTCAGCGTTGTTGTTGTGTTTTCTTATGGGTTGTTGCAAGTTTTGAGTTGAAACTTCTTTTTGGGGGATTTGATGTTATACCCAGTTTTTGGCTGTCACCGCCCCGCGGTGACAGCGGCTGCACCTGTAGTAAGGCAATGTTTGTCACCGCCCCTGCGACATGGCGATTCGCCCCTATGGATTCGCCACAGATCGCGCTCAATCTGTTTTTGTTCGTTTTTATCTTTCTTTCATAGATAGAATATCCAATCTTCTATCTTATGGGCCAGCCTTCCTATCTTATTCATAACCCTAAAACGTCTTTACTTCTTTCTCTCCACCCCCTTTCCTATATAATCCCACCTTCTTCCCATTTTTCCCGCTGCTTGCATATGTTTCTTCAACCTTGAGAGCTGTAGCCGTTGCCCTTGCTTCCAGTGATCTTGCTGAACATGTAAGTTCATCTCCCTTTGTTTCTTCCTCACGTTCACGTATTGTTGCATGCCTTTCCCTTCTGTATTGTTTCCTTCTATCGTTCTTCATTTTCTTCTTCTCCAAGAATCAAGTTTGAACCTTGATTCTTGTTGGTCTTTCCTATTGTTGATATGTTGATGTTCATAGGCTCCCTTGGTTGAGTCTTGACGTGTTTGGATCAAGGAATCGAGCCTTGGTACCTTAATTGAGAGTTAATGTCAAAAGGAAGCCCGATGCCACCTTTTGATCCTAAACCTCCCCCGCGCCTGCACATAGCCGCCCCAGCGGATCTGTCACGTTGCCGCCCCTGCGTCTCGTCCAGCCTCCCGTGCGGTTTCCTCTACAGTCTCCCCGTCTTTGGTGAGCTACTTCCTTCCTTTCTTTCCTCGTTCCTTTCCTTGGTTGTTGTTGATGTTGTTACCCCTTGAGAGCACTGTAAGACTAAGGTTGAGGCCTTAGCATGTGAAGATCTCTTAGATATCATTGAAACTAGAAGTTATAAACTTATATCGACCGTTTCGTTCCTGATTTGTGATGCCTTGCGTGAACAGGCTTTCCTTGCTCCTTTCCCTAGGGAAAGTGAGTTATTCCTTGACCATTTGAGTTACCTTCGAGTGAGGTAAGTCCCCTGGACTTATGACAAGGCTAAATTACTGAGGTTGTCGTCTTTTAGCTTTAATCAAAGTAGAAACCCGAACGTTACACTTAACCGATTGTGTACTGTAAGTAAGGGTCGAACCCAAAAGAGTTTTAGTCAAGTTTTTGTTGGATTCAATTATCGATTGGTAACTAGGGGGGGGGGGGTGGATTATACAATAAACAAGACAAAAGTGAATCAATAACAAACAAAGATGATGATAATATGGATGATTGAAATCTACACTAGGTTAGATCTTAGCATGCATACGACTTGGTTGGTTCTTTTTAGAAGTAATTCACCAATGTTCTCATCTTAATCTTATATATGTGTTAAGCCAACCGGCATTAACACAACTTAACTAGTTTATTGATCCGTAAACCTACAAGATCAAAGACACAAGCTAGCATTCAAGTAAAGATAAAGAGATACAAAGAAGATAAACAACCCGTTAATCTTTACTTTGTAGTTATGTTCCTTTCCCTTAGATAATTACAACCAGCTTTTACCTAGGGGTTTGCTACTAGATTAAGGACTCGAACCCGTAATCGATTAACCCTAGCCATTTACATGTAATTGTACATTTAAGGTGATCAAGCTAAGTGATAAGAGACATGCAAACATTAGTTAAAGAGCAAGGAAACATAACACAACTAGTGTATTACCCGCACTTTGTGCGGGTTCAGTTTTAATAAATATTTAATACTTATAAATTTATATGTATATTTTTGTAAAATTAAAATCCCAAAAATGAATTTATGATCATTATTATAATTTTTAATCCTCTTTTAAGTATTTATCTCTTCTAATTAATTATATTTTTAAATTGATTTGTTAAGATATGCTTCTTGGTAAAAACAAATTCGTAAAAACTTAAGAACTATTTTTAAAAATATTTATTTAAGAAATAAATTTTTATTTATATTAACATTTAGAAATCACTTTTTAAAATAATTTTTTAGGCTTCGAGAAATATGGTGTTGAAACGTGGCAATCGAGGCTTTTGCTTTAATAGATATAAGATTGAACTGACTTAGACTTCTATTATAAAGACTTACAACCAAATAGCAATACAACTTCAATCAACCCAATGTAGCAAGGAAGCTTAGAAACTCATTACAAATGGCACTTTGGAAATATAGAGCTTTTTGGGGAGAATGTGGATGATTCTAACAATTAGCCAAGGGCTCTATTTATACTAGGAAAAAAATAAAGGGGAGTAAATGGGCTATCTAAACAACCACCTTGAATGTCATAAAGGTGGCGCAAACAGCCGGAGTTATGTCCTTTGGCGCTAAACCGCGGGGGCGGGCTACACGGCCGTAGGTGTGGTTTAGGCCAAAACGTTCCAACTTCATTTTGGCCGCTCGGGCGGCATGGCAGGCCCGCAGGGGCGGGGTCTTTAATGCTCTTGAACGTCTAACTCTTCATCTTTGTGACGTTTTTGGTATCGATCCGCAGGGGCAACCTAGTGTCCCCGCAAGGTCGGTGACACAGTCTCTTCGGCTTCACAGGTCCGCTAGCAAGGGCGCAGGCATGGGCGCAGGGGCGCAGGGGCGCCGACTTCGCTTCTTCAGGTTGTGTCACCGCAAAGGCGTCCAGAGGCGGCCACAGGGGCGGTGACAATCATCTTCTGGACGCAGGAGAAGGCGCTGACTACGGCACTAGACAGGGGTCTTTAGGGGTGTCACCGTAGGAGTGGCTAGGTGGCGCCGCTGGAGCTGTGTCACTTGCTCTCGGGGCGCTGGTGAGGCGCAGGCTGTGTCACCGGAGTGTAGTGTCACCACACGGACGGTGACATTCCTCCGCTGGAGCGGTGTGGCACCAGAAGGTTTGTCTTCATTGATCTTCTTTACTCCCAAGTGTTGCTAAAACCTTTCTTTACTTCATTTGGACGTCTTCATCTGGATCAAGGTATTAGTAACACAATATGACTCAAAGACCTAAAAAGGACTCTAAGAACTAACTTAATTGATAGTGATTCCATCACCTATCAAACTCCCCCATACTTAAACTCTTTACTCGTCCCGAGTAAACAACACATCAAACAATGTCAGCACAACAAGCCTCAGGAAGTATGGTGCAATAGACAAGAGAGAAAACAAAAGAGAAAGGCTACCAAAGAAAGTGAGAAAAGAGAGAAATAAGAAATGGTGAGAAACTACCATCCTTATTGCTCCAAGAGTGACCTACCCAGACTCCTCCTTATGACTCCCCCTTCTTATGTCGCCAATGCCGGAAGGAGAACTTACACTCGGTATCGCTCATTTTGCCAAGTAGCCCTTTCCGGTTTTCACCTTGCCAGTCTTATTATTTTCATGATAATCTCACAAATTCCTCATATCCCCCAAGTCCAATTTTGCACCAACCTAGAGTTGGTCGGACTACTTTCTTTTTGCCTAAACTACCTTTTGGGTTTTCGGTTTATCCAAGGTTTTTCTTTCCTTTTTCTCTCTTTTTTTTACTGAATGAAAACATGAATTACAAACTAAACTTCTCAAACCAACAAATAAAACAACAATACATGCAATGATATGATCCCTCCCCCATACTTGAAGAACACTTTGCCCTCAAAGTGCCAAAATGAAGGCAAAATAAAATATGGAGAAGGGAAAGAGAGTGCTCACTAGTGGGATGGTCCGGCTGGACCATCCGAACCGTGCTCCGGTGGGTAGGGGAAGTGGTCGAAGAAGTGCTCCTGCCGCCGGTATATCTCATCGAGGCGAGTCTACTGAGCATCCATTGAGCAACAAAAAGGTCTCAAAGCCGCCATGCCAAGCCAACTACTGAGTCTCCATCCTCTGCTATTGAGCCTCCTACCAAGCGTCCTGACGCCGGTCAAAGTGCTCGGTCATCCTCCTATCAAAACCCGTCTGTCAAGTCTGATGATGCTCAAGCATCGACCTTTGGTAGTTGGTCTGCCACTACTGGTGCTAAGTGGTCAGGGCAGCCATCAGAGCGAGGAAACTAGCATGTGCAGGGTCATCCTCCTCCACCGCGGTGGGCATCTCCTCATCATCCGGAATCAGCATGTGATCCTCATATGGGACTTTGCTGGAGCTGGCCGCATGTCGCTCAACAATGGCAACATGTGATCGCCTCGGTACGTATGGGTCAGCGGCAATTTATAGGTCAAAGAGCTGATCTTTGATGGGAAGCGGCCCTGGGGCAAGTAAGTGACATGGCTCCCATCTACAAAGGAAAGTCAAAACAGATGCTCACCCTCCCTCTTCAACAACTTGCAATTTTGAAGAAGGCCTTGGTTGTAGGACGGGATCGCCATCCCATCCTCCAACTCGATCACATCCATGACCTGCGCAACAATCAAGGTGATGATGCCACCTCCAACAATATCCCGGGGCTCGTTCTTTCTAATCCGCTTCAAAGCGCCAAGGAAGAGGGAAATCCAATCTGGCACGTTGTCACACGCCGGAATGCAAGCATAGAGCCATGAAAGGTCCTTGAGAGCGACCTTGTCCTCCTCCTTTTGTCCACAAAAGACACACATGATTATCTTGGAGAGGAGCCTCAAGCAGGGGGAGTGAGCTTGTTGTTGTACTCACCCCGCATGAAAATCAGAACTGGTAGCAGCTCGCCAGAACTTCAACAAGTCTGGTGTAGGGGTTGTCTCCCACCATTTGTCAGATGGAGACTTAGTAACCCCAAAATCGTCTTGTAGATGAGCGAATTTCACTTTGTACTTCCTCTTGTTGTATTTTAATGTTAGTCCAATACAAATTTGATCCTCCTTCTCCATGTTAAACGTAGCCACATACTGTCTTGACAGCTCATAATACGTTGGGGCACTCTTTCCAAGGAAGTCCCCGTGCCCAACATGCTCGAGGAAGTGATGCATTCTCAACATCATTCCGAAGCTTTCCAACGTCGGAATATGCAAAAATCGAGTTGGAAAAACCGCTTGGTCTTGCACAATCTCACACCTCTCCTTTTCCCTCTCATTCATCTTATACTTCCTTGTAGTATCTATTCTAACAACACTTTGAAGCACTAGATACCATGGGGCCGGGTGGTAGACCCGCAGGGGTGGTGAGGCGCAAGGGCGGGTGGGAGAAGGCGCGGGGCGGACGAAGACCTGAGTGCAAACTTTGACAGATCGGTGGAAGTCTTCGGTGTTGGGGCTTCTTCTGGTGTCTGTTGGTAATGTCGGTGGTGGTTGGTGGTGGAGTAGGAGGGTGGTGAGTAGTGGTGATAGATTAGGGAATCCACGGGGACGGGGGGTTTGTCACCGCGGGGGCGGTGACAGAGTTTGTGATGGCGCTGGCCCAGCGCTGAGGGTGGGCTGGGAGCACAGTGTCACCGCGGGGGAGGTGTCACAAGGACACCAGGGCGGTTTTCTTGATAGAAGCTCCTCTTTTTATTTTCTCGGGTTTCCTTTCGAGCAGGGCCTTTGTTTTACGTCGTTGGCTATGCTTGGGCTTCCTCTAAGACAATCTCATTGATTATATCAATCGTCACTCCCTCATGGTATAATTTGAGCCTTTTTCCATTGAATTTGAAGATCTTGTGTGTTTGTGGATCGTAAAGATCCACCGCATCATGTGGATGGACTTCAGCTATGACGTAAGGGTCTGTCCATCTTGAGCGGAGCTTTCCTGCAAAAAGTTTTAAACATGATTGAAATAGAACGACTTTATTACCCGCTTGGAAGTCCTATCGGAGGATATTCCGGTCATGCCATGCCTTGGTTTTCTCCTTGTATGTTGTGGCATGGTCCTATGCATCGAGCCTCAGTTTCTCAAGCTCTTGTAATTGGATTTTTCGGAACTCACCGACTTCATTCACGTTCATGTTGAACTTCTTCACCGCCCACCAAACCTTGTGCTCTAGCTCAATTGGTAGGTGGCACGCTTTTCCAAACACATGTCGGAATGGTGACATCCCAATGGGGGTCTTGTACGCCGTGCAGTATGCCCATAAAGCATCGTTGAGCCTTAAACTCCAATCCTTCCTTTTGGGGGTAACTGTCTTTTTGAGGATCATCTTGATCTCTCTGTTTGACATTTCCGCTTGCCCATTGGTTTGTGGGTGGTATGCCGTGGAAACTCTTTCATGGACATGGTACTTCTTGAGGAGTGCGGTGATCCTCTTGTTGCCAAAATGTGTTCCCCTATCGCTTATCAATGCTTTAGGGATACCGAACCTTGCAAATATGTGATCCTTGAGAAAAGCTGTCAGAATCTTAGAATCATCAGTTTTTGTGGCCTTCGCTACCACCCATTTGGAAACATAGTCTACCGTAAGCAAAATATAGATATTCCCAAAGGAGCTAGGAAAAGGACACATAAAATCTATCCCCCAAACATTATAAATTTCACAGAAAATAAGAGATGATTGTGGCATTTCATTCATCCTAAAGATATTACCCATTCTTTGACACCTATCATAAACTTTACAAAATGCAAAAGCATCTCGAAAGATGTGTGGCCAAAAGAGACCCGCATCCAAGACTTTTCTAGTCGTTTTATTAGCACCAAAATGCCCCCACATGCTTTTGAATGATAGAAAGAGAGAACAAATTGTACCTCATTATCCGGAATGCAACGGCGAATTACCTGATCCCTACAATGTTTCCATAGGTAGGGATCGTCCCACACAATGTGTCTAGCCTCGGCTTTCAACTTTTCTTTCTGTGCTTTGGTGAAATCTGGAGGATACTCACCTCTAACAAGATAATTCACAAGGTCAGCAAACCAAGGTTTGAACGAATGTAGCTTATACAATACCTGTATAGTGTTATCCGCGGGGGCGGCCAGAGCAAGCCGCATGGGCGGTGACAAGGGAGGTGTAGGGGTGCCAACTTTTGGCACAGGGGCGGTTTCCTATGGCCGCGGGGGTGGTTACACAATAGAGGGTTGTGTAAAAGGTTTCGTTTGGGAAACTTCCTAGAATGGCCTTCTCCTTTGCTGGATCTTCCTCCACTTGCACCAACCGACTCAAGTGATCAGACACAAGGTTCTCCGCTCCTTTCTTGACCCGAATTTCTAAGTTGAACTCACTTAGAAGTAGAACCCAACTGATCAACCTTGGCTTGGCCTCCTTCTTGGTCATTAGGTAACGAAGCGCTGCATGGTTAGTAAAAACTATTACCTTTACACCAAGAAGATATTGCCTGAATTTCTCCAAGGAAAACACCACCTCTAATATCTCCTTTTCGGTGGTGGAGTAGTTAGTTTGAGCGCCATTCAATGTTATCGAGGCGTAGTGGATTATGTGTGATGCTCTTTCGTTCTTTTGTCCTGAGACAACTCCTACAACATAGTCTCTGGCGTCGCACATGATCTCAAAGGGCTTCTCCCAATTGGGATATCGGATGATTGGGGCACTTATGAGGCAATCCTTCAAAGTGTCAAATGCCTTCTTGCATTTCTCATCAACTATGAAAGTTACGTCTTTCTTCAAGAGCTCACAAAGCGCGCCGAAATTTTGGAGAAATCCTTTAAGAAGCGCCGGTAGAATCCTACATGACCTAAGAAAGAGTAAATTTCACGCACGTTAGTAGGATAAGGTAAAGTTTGAATTACGTCAATTTTAAACTTATCTACTTCCATTCCTTTTGATGAGATTACATAACCTAGCACAATACCTTGCTCTACCATAAATTGACACTTTTCTGAATTGAGAAATAGATTGGTTTCTACGCATTTTTGAAGAACAAGTTTCAAATGTCCTAAACATGCATCAAAACTATCTCCATGAACAGTAAAATCATCCATAAAAACCTCAATAAAGTTTTCAATATATTCCGGAAAGATACTTAGCATGCACCGTTGGAAGGTGCCGAGAGCATTACAAAGTCGAAATGGCATTCTACGGTATGAAAAGTGCCAAAAGGACAAGTAAAGGTAGTATTCTCTTGGTCCTCCGGAGCGATGGCTATTTGAAAATAGCCCGAGTATCCATATAGGAAGCAATAGTAGGGGTAACCTGCAAAACGCTCAAGCATCCGGTTTTGGTTTTGCTTGGAACCATCTCACCGTGTTGATTCTTAATCATGGTAATTCCCCCCTTTTTCTGAACAACTTGGGTTTGATTAACCCATTTTCTATCCGAGATCGGGAAGATCATATCCGCTTGGAGGAGCTTCAACACTTCCTTCTTGACCACATCCATCATAGGAGGGTTTAGTCTCTTTTTTGGTTGCCTTGATGGTTTTGCCTCGTCCACAAGGAGGATCCGATGCATACATGTAGAGTACTAATCCCTTTAATGTTCTCAATGGTATATCCAAGAGTATTCTTATGCTCCTTAAGGATGTTCATCAACTTCTCCTCTTGATGGGAAGAGAATTTGCTAGATACAATCACCGGCAAAGTGTCATTCTCTCCTAGGAAAGCGTACTTGAGATGTTGGGAAAGCTCTTTTGACTTGATCTTCGGAGCCTGCACAATAGAGGGAACAAGCTTTTCACTTGGAGTTAGCAAAGTGGGTCAATGGCCAAAGGTGAGATGGGGAGCCTCTTGTACCCATCCAATTGAGCTAGAACTTCATGCATGTTAGATGTCAAGGCATAATCCGAATTATGAATATCAATGTTGTTTTCATTTATGTTTTTTTACTAATCAATATTGGAAATGTCAAAAACATATTGTATAATTGGTTCAATTACATCAATAGCACAAAGAGAATGGTCATCGATGGGGTGTTTCATAGCATCATAAATGTTAAATTCAACCACTTCACCATCAAATTTCATTGTCAATTTCCCACTAACGTAATCAATCTTAGTTCTAGCCGTTTTTAAAAATGGTCTCTGTTCGCTCAAAAGTGTGCGTCACTAGTTCTAAAATTTATAAAACTGAAACAAAAGCAAGCGAACCCGCAATGTACGGATCAACGTAGTTAAGCAAGTATTCCACAATATCGAACTCAGGGATTTGGTGAGTCAAATTCAGTTTCGAATAATCGAGTAAGTAAAAGTATAAAAGCTTTGCAAATATTGGGGAAAACAGCAACCCTAAAGATCCAGGTATCCAATTGTCCCAATCGATTCAAGATATACTATAGATATAAGGACAGAGTCGAGATTGCAAAGGTATAACTAAAGTAAGGTAATGTACGTTGATGTTACAAAACCCTATATGTCTAACCCAAAGCCTCTTTCTATAAAGGTTGTTGAGGCTGCAATATAGAAAGGATCTAAGGACAAGAATTAGTCTCAAATACCCATGCTCAAACACAAGGAATCAAAGATAAACTAAAACGGTTAAGGTTGTGACACTCGAAACCGAAATAGAGGATGTTGAGTCTCACTACTACCTAGAAAAGGCAAGACAAGGCTAGGTTAAAGCAAATCTTTCACTTCGGATTAAAGCAAAAGCAAATCTTGAGATTCCACGGCCGTGGAACTCAAGAACAAATCGTGGTTTAGGGTGTCGACGAGTTTTCTCACACTCTCAAGGTCCAATCTGTTTATGATCGATCTATCATCATCTAAGCCACAACTATCAACCCTTCACCTTAGAATTGCTAAAGGGTTTTAGCCAACAATCATATTCATGATATCAAAAATCAAGTATAAAAGAGAAAAGGTAGAAAAAACTCCGAAAACTAAATAACTATCCAATATCAAAACTCGAATCCACAACAATGTATGTTTGATGAATGCAAAAAAGTAGGAATAGAAATCCTCACAAAGATCCAGAGAAACAACAAAGAACGGGATGTCAATCCGTCCTCCATTGTAAACCCTAAGATATCTCGAAAGTACACAATCTCCAAAATCACGTCTTTTTCCAAATCTCCAATCCTTTTCTTCAATCTCGAACCTCCAATTGCAAGCGTAGGTAAAATGAACCCTCAAGTAGCCGTCCTCAAAACTCCCTTCTCAAGCCTTCTTATACGGCGAAATACGGTTACGAGAAAAGCCCAATAATCGTCGCTGACGTGGCAAATGTGACACGTCACCTTCGTCATGGAAATCACGGTCTCATAACTTTCCACGGCCGTGGTTTAGACCGTGTAACTTTCTGTTGTGCTCCAATTCACTTGCCATGATCCAATGCCAAGTCCACAGCCGTAATTTAGGTTGTGGAAATCCAAATTCTTTGTGAAAGCCTTTATTTCATGATGTTCTTCACTCATGCTCCTTCCTTAGCTTTTCCAAAGCATCTCTTTGCCATCAAGCATGATCAAATACTCCTTTTTTTCCACATTTTCTCCAATCCAAGCCTTTATTCACCTATAAACAAAAAAGCTAGTGTAGATCTCTATATCGACAAAGTGGGTGAATGAGCTCACAAATGCTTCATACTCATATCTATGTACACATAAAAGAGGGAAAAACAACTAAAACAAGTGCCTAAAATATAGTCATATTTCATGCTAACAAAATACCCCATACTTGTCACTTGCTTGTCCCCAAGCAAGGTTTTCAAAAGCTTAGAACATAAGGTAGAATGAAATATGAATGCAAAACAAAACAAAACTATCTTTTTGGTAATGTTCTTCTAATCAATAGATCATCCTCAAATCTCGCTTCATTCATCCTTGAAAACGTTCATACAGATAAACCAAAATATGCAAAGTAAAGGAACATCATAAATTGCATAAACTTCAAGACAAACATCATAACCTTCAAGCATTGTCAAAATCAAGCATGTGAAACTTTAATTTAGATCACCAAGTCAAATAACACTCTTATGATCTCAAGGACTTTAAAGTAAGGCCAAGAATACGGAAAGGTGGGAAACTTGTAAAGGAATGTGGTGTATGAATCCGGGAAGAAGGAATAACACAAACTCTTTTCTTTTCACCATTAGAAATAACCACCAACTTAGATCTTTGCTCTAGACTTTTTGCACATAATTTTTCGACTTTACTTTTGGAGTTATGGACAAAGGTGCACAAAAACCGAAGCCTAGGAGATTGGCGATTCTCAATTTCGAGATGCCTCAAACCCTTGATGCACATACCATAATCCGTTAGGAATATCGCTCAATCCGACTTTGGCAAGACACAAACCCCCGGCTATGTGAATGGTGCCGAGTTACTCATCATCATGATTGACTTCCCCAAACCTATACTTTCCTACACTTTGAATTCAAACAATTGCTTTCATGGCCCTCCCACATCAAACATGCCAAAATCAACTCTTCTTAAATCTTGGATAGGTAAAGGAGGCAATTATTTTCATTGAGGGGCTAAATGATCAAAGAAAGAAGTAAGAAAATCGAGGTGCCTTAATCATCTCATAAAGAAGTATAAGAACTCATATTGTGATTTCAACCTTCATTTCTCAAAATCATTTAAATAAAATTATGAAACTTGCAAGAAAGGATAAATAACATACTCAATCTCTACAAATTCATAATTCAATTCAAGCATACAATTGTCATCAAAAATTCATTCCACGAGTAGATTTATCATAGAAATCATCTCAAATCTTAGAAGCACAAAAGTTTTCAAAATTTTCAAATTTTTATGGGTTTTTCAAAGCCTTTTTCATGCAATGCAATAATGAAACGTGACAATGAAAGATAACATGCAAGTGTTCATAGACATAAGCAAAGCAAAGTGAGTAGAGTTATTACAAACAATAGTCACACCCCACCCCATACTTGAAATACATATTGTCCTCAATGCTCAAAAGAAATAAAGAAAAGAAAAGAAACAAAGAAAACTCACTAATGGCGGTGAAGCGGCTCTAACTGGCGGGTCATCTCATCATAATCACTGGTAAGAGCTCCCATCCATGATGGCTGCTCTCCATACCAAGCGGGTGGAGTCTCCATCCACGTCGGCCTCTCACTCACACTAGCCCTACGTGAAGAACAAGAACCGGAAGGTCTAGAAGGGCGGGGAGATCTCCTAGGCGGCTCAGGAAAGTCGGCCGGCTGGTCCGGGAATGTACCAAAATCATGCTCAGCGCCTCCTACATCATGGTCATCTCCTCCTTCCATCTCCTCATCATCTCCTCATCATCATCCTCAGCTGGAACCTCATCCGGCACATATGGAGGAGCTACAAGTCTATTTGCATGCATGGGTACAAAGGTCTCCTTCCAATTGTGGCGGCCTAGCATGATGGAGTACTGGGGAAGCCATGGGATACCTCTACCACCTCTCTCCTCCCAAGGCATAGTGGTGGTAGGTGGAGCTCAGTGGCGGGGAAAGATGATCCCTCTAGTCATGAGCCCATTGAGACCCAAATGGCTCGCCGTTATCCTAGTACATGCGGAATAGTCAATCCCTAGCTGGTTGGCGATATGAGTCACCATACCCCCATAACCTATGTTCCCAACCTTTTTATACTTCAACTTACTAATGGTGGAGGCAAGTAGGGTGGCACAATCGGCGGATCTACCGGTAAGCATGCAATAGAGGAGGAAAAGCTCATCGGTCTTGATCTTTTGTGGTGTTTCAGTCCTAGGGAAAAGACATTCTGAAAGGACTCTATGGGCTATCTTCAAGGCTAAGTGGTAGATGAGCTTAGCCTTGGTGTCGGCCGGTTGCCAACGATCCTTACTAGCATAGATCAAAGCAATATCCTCCCAGAAATCTTTAGCATACACTCCCCCGGGAAACCTACCATTGAAACTCTCATGGAACCCAAAGAAGGTTCCAAACTAAATTATGGAGAACTTATAGTTTTGCTCCATTAGCCTAAAGGAGACCGTTCGGTTAACGTTGCTATGCTCAAAGGAAGTCACAAACTCCCTTGTTATCTCCTCATAAGCATCTTCCCTAATGGCGGAGAAGATGATCAATCTGGCTCTATCCAAGAGCCAAGTCAAATCATTCACCATATTGAGCTCCTCAAGCTCCTCTAGGACAAGGTATCTAGGTCCTATGATCGGTCTTTTTTCAATCCTTTCTAAGGCTCCTTGGTAATCCTCATGGATTCTAGGGATTCTAGGAGGTGGTGGTGATGGTGGTTCACTAGGAGGTTGTTGGGAGGAAGAGGAACTATCACCTTTTTGCTTCTTGTTCCTACTAGACTTCCTTCTAAACATTTTTTCTCAACAACAGAAAAACCACGGTCTGTTCTTGGTTTTCCACGGCCGTGGAAATGTACGGAACCGTGGTTTTGGTATGTCTCTCTCAAATCTCAGCAATTTCACACAAAAATCAACAATCACAACCCAAGACTAATTCCAAATCCAATTTCGTCCAGTTCTCCTAAAATCTTGCGAAGAAATTGAACCAAATTGACCAAGAAGAGAATAGAGAATAAAAACCTAGGTTTGGATTTGAAAAATCCAAATTCCTTCTCTAATGTGGATTGTTCACTCAGTTTATTTCTTGGATCTTATAGATGATTGAAAATGCTCCACTTTAGGTTGAAGAATCGATCGAATCGGACTCCGGACGAAAAATTACGGGATAAGGAAAGGTGGCGGCGATTTGGGCGTGGAAGGTAAGGTTGGCTGTGTTTTTGTGAAGGAAGGTGGTTTATATAGTGGTCATAGTTTCTTGGAAAACCACGGTCACTCGAGGCATTCCATGGCCGTGGAAATGTACGGACCCGTGGTTTTGGGCGTGGAAGTCCCTGTTGTGTGCCAAAAATCCAAGTTTTGTCAATTTCTTCCAAATTTTTCTTCCTTCCTTTGCCCATTCCTTATTCCTACATCCAAAAACATAACATACCGGGAGGTATCGAGGGGAAAACAAAAAAACAACTAAACTAAACTAATCTAAGAGAGAAAAAAAAAACGCAAATGCAATACCTTGGGTTGCTTCCCAAGAAGCGCTTGTTTTGGGTCTGTAGCTAGACCGTTCATGAGTTTATTCGAGGACAATCGGAGCGATTTCCTCAGCTGGGAGCTCCGGTGAATACTTCTTAAGTCGTTGACCATTCACCTTGAAACTTCCGCTCTTTTCACCCCATACTTCAACTGCGCCATGGGGAAAAATACGTTTAATCAAATAAGGTCCAGTCCAACGAGATTTAAGCTTATCCGGGAAGAGCCGAAGTCTCGAATATAAGAGGAGAACTTGATCTCCTTCTTTGAGGTCCTTTGGAATGATATGCTTATCATGTCAATGCTTCGCCCTTTCTTTGTAAATCTTTGCGTTCTCATAGGCGTTCAAGCGGAGTTCTTCAAGCTCGTTAAGGTCCAAGAGGCGCTTTTCGCCCGCTTCCTTCATGCCGAAGTTCAACCACTGCACAACCCAGTACGCCTTGTGTTCTAGTTCCACTGGGAGATGACAAGACTTCCCATGCACAAGGTTGTATGGTGTTGTACCTATAGGAGTCTTGTATGCAGTCCGTTTTAAAGACCTATCCTTCCTTGTCTTTGATACCGTCTTCTCAAGGATGCCCTTGATCTCTCTATTCGAAATTTCCACTTTCCCACTTGTTTGTGGGTGGTAGGATGTGGCGATCTTGTGAGTCACCCCATACTTAGCTAGTAGAGCTTCAAATCGTCGGGCAATGAAGTGTGAACCTCCATCACTAATGATGGTCCGTGGTGTCCCAAACCTTGGGAAAATAGTTCTATTAAAGAACTTGACAACAACCATGGCATCATTAGTGTGAGAGGCAATAGCTTCAACCCATCTCGAAACATAATCTATAGCTAGAAGTATGCATTGGTTTCCACAAGATGATGGGAAAGGTCCCATGAAGTCGACTCCCCAAACGTCGAAGATTTCCACCTCCTGAATGTTATTGAGAGGCATCTTGTTTCTCCTAGAGATATTTCCTGTTCTTTGGTAAGCATCGCAACAAGAAACAAAGATTTGCACATCCTTAAATAAAGTAGGCCAAAAGAATCCAGATTGCAATACCTTAGCGCTAGTTTTATTGGAACTAGCGTGTCCTCCACAAGGTAGTGAATGACAATGACGAGTGACGCTTTGCATTTCGTCTTCCAGCACACATCTCCTAATGATGCCGTCGGGACCTCTCTTGAAGAGTAGAGGTTCATTCCAAAAGTATTGCCGCACATCCCTAAAGAACTTCTTTCTTTGTGCATAGGATAATCCGGGAAGTATTTCCTGACAAACCAAGTAATTTACAAAATCAGCAAATCAAGGTTCGTTACCTCTAGAGATCTTGTCGATGCACTCTTCCATGATGTTTATGTGCTCATCCGGGAAAGAGTCATCAATGGGTAGATCGTCATCTTCAATGTGTGGTAGACGACTCAAATAATCCACAACAGAATTTTTCGAGCCTTTCGTATCGTGGATCGCTAGATCGAATTCTTGTAGGAGAAGAATCCATCTAATCAGCCTCGGTTTTGCATCCTTCTTGGCGAGTAAATACCAGATCGCTGAATGGTCCGTGTATGTAATCACCTTCGCTCCTACAAGATAAGAACGAAACTTTTCAAATGCATATACAATGGCTAAAAATTCTTTCTCCGTTGTGGCGTAGTTGAGCTGCGCTTCATCTAGCGTCTTGCTAGCATAATAGATGGCATGAGTCCGCCCTTCCTTCTTTTGCCCCAACACCGCTCCAACAGCTACGTCACTTGCATCACACATAACCTCGAACAGGAGATTCTAGTCCGGAGGTTGGATAATCGGGGCTGAGATGAGAGCTTCCCGGATCTTATAGAAAGCATCTAATTAATCCCGTGAAAAATCAAAAACTGCATCCTTCATCAATAGATTAGTTAGCGGTTTCGAAATCTTAGAAAAGCCTTTGATAAATCTTCTATAAAATCTCAGCTTGGACTTCTACAAACTTAGGCTGCGGGTCGGTGGTTGTCACGCCACTCCTAGTAGTGAAAGCCGTCACCCTTCCCTTCGGGTTGTCCTCCGTATTTCCGGGAAGCTTCCCATGATCTCTAGGAACTTCTCCGCCCTTGTTGAATACTTGCTTTTCTAAAGCTTTGTGTGCTTTATCAACCAAAGTTATGTAGCTCTCCAAACCTTGTAGCTTTCCTAAGATTGTCTCCGACATAGGATCGGGTTTCTCCTTCTCCTTATTATTTGATCCATTTGATGTTTGCCCCTGGCTTTTCAAAGGAGTAGAAGAAAATGGAGATGTTAGTGAATTTCCAGAATTTGGATAGGAATTACCGGAATTTTGTTTTTGGTTGGACCGCCAATTGCTGCTGGAATTTCTATTGTTGTTGTTATTCCAATTGTTGTTCCGGTTATTGTTCCTATTCCCTTGGTTGTTGTTGTTGTTTCCTAAGTAGCCAACATCTTGCTCCTTTGGCTTTTGAAGGCTAGCTCTAATGATTTTCTTCAACTCCTTGATTTCGGGGTTGAGGGAGAGTATTTGAGTTTGTGCAGCTTGTGTTAGCTTTGCTCCCGGATCTCCTTGATTCCGGCTATTAGGATCAACCTTTCGGTAGGAATACTTCTCTATCATTTGGGCTTGCTTCTCAATGAAGTCTCAAGCATCATCTTCTCTCATGTCCATAAATGTACCACAAGAAAGAGATTGAAGGTTGAATTGTGTTTCCACATCCAACCCCTTGTAGTAGATCTCCAATAATTTCAGCTTTGAAATGCCATGGTGTGGGCAATCCAATAAGAGATCTTGAAACCTTTCCCAAGATTGAAACAAACTTTCGTTAGGCTTCATAGAAAATGCATTAATCTTACCTCTCAACTCCGCCGTCTTGGATGGCGGAAAGAACTTGGTGAGGAACTCTGAAGATAGATCCTCCCATGTGTTAAGCCTTCCAACTGGAAGAGCTTGATATCAAGACAAAGTCTTGTCCTTCAAAGAGAAGAAGAACGGTTTGATCTTGTAGTTCTTGTTGGTAGCCCTCTTCGGCTTCAATGTCTCCATGAGAATCCAAAAATTCTGCAAATGTTGGTGTGGAGATTCAGCACTCGATCTACCAAATTGACTTTGGCGAACCATGGTGATAACTTGCGGGCTAAAACTGAGTTCCTAGATATCTTCAACTCCGAAATTCACACCTAGACGGCGCGGTTGCTGAATTGGATCATTCTTTGCCAAAGAGTCCGTGGTTCATCCCCTTCATGAGCAACTCTCACATCTCCAATGGGAATGCGAGGAACAACCGGTGGTCTACGGTTGTTTCGAACAGGATGGATCACCGGATTAATGTCCTCTAATGGTGGCATATCCTCATCCTCATCGTCGGATGATTCAACTCTAATGGACTTAGGTTTCTTGACCTTCTTCTTATTAGCATCATTCATCTCCAACTTCATGTATAGCATCATAGCGTTGAGCTCATCATATTGGAATTGATGACGCTGCAATTCTTCTATACGAGCATTCTCACTCAACTTAAGTTGAAGCTAAGCTTCATCCAACTCCGCGTGGATGTTTCTCTCGTTGTTTTCAGCCATCTTTTTCTCTTTCAACTTTCTTCTCAAAGTTTTCTCAAGTTTTGGTTCAAAAGGAACTAGATCTTTGGTAGATCTAGTCTTTCGCATATACCTAAAGAATCTGCAAAAATCACTCGAAAAGAGATACCAAATAACAATAGCAAAGCTTCCAAGCTCGACAACCGAAAACCGAAATTTGGTCTAAACCAAATCCCCGGCAACAGCGCCAAAAACTTGTTCGCTCAAAAGTGTGCGTCACTAGTTCTAAAATTTATAAAACTGAAACAAAAGCAAGAGAACCCGCAGTGTACGGATCGGCGTAGTTAAGCAAGTATTCCACAGTATTGAACTCAGGGATTTGGTGAGTCAAATTCAGTTTTGAATAATCGGGCAAGTAAAAGTATAGAAGCTTTACAAATATTGAGGAAAACAGCAACCCTAAAGATCCAGGTATCCAATTGTGGCAATCGATTGAAGATATACTATAGATATAAGGACAGGGTCGAGATTGCAAAGGTATAACTAAAGTAAAGTAATGTACGGTGAAGTTCCAAAACCCTATATGTCTAACCCAAAGACTCTTTCTATAAATCTTGTTGAGGCTGCAATATAGAAAGGATCTAAGGACAAGAATTACTCTCAAATACCCATGCCCAAACCCAAGGAATCAAAGATAAACTAAAACGGTTAAGGTTGTGACACTCGAAACCGAAATAGAGGATGTTGAGTCTCACTACTACCTAGAAAAGGCAAGCCAAGGCTAGGTTAAAGCAAATCTTTAACTTTGGATTAAAGCAAAAGAAAAGGTCGTAAAACAGAGAAAATCACGGCTAGATCTTGAGATTCCACGGCCGTGGAACTCAAGAACAGATCGTGGTTTAGGTTGTCGACGAGTTTTCTCACACTCTCAGGGTCCAATCTGTTTATGATCGATCTATCATTATCTAAGCCACAACTATCAACCCTTCACCTTAGAATTGCTAAAGGGTTTTAGCCAACAATCATATTCATGATATCAAAAATCAAGTTTAAAAGAGAAAAGGTATAAAACTCCGAAAACTCAATAACTATCCAATAACAAAACTCAAATCCATAACAATGTATGTTTGATGAATGCAAAAAAGTAGGAATAGAAATCCTCACAAAGATCCAGAGAAACAACAAAGAACGGGATGTCAATCCGTCCTCCAATGTAAACCCTAAGATATCTCGAAAGTACACAATCTCCAATCCTTCTCGAACCTCCAATTGCAGGCGTAGGTAAAATGAACCCTCAAGCAGCCGTCCTCGAAACTCCCTTTTCAAGCCTTCTTATAGGGCGAAATAGGGTTACAAGAAAAGCCCAATAATCGTCGCTGAAGTGGCAAATATGACATGTCACCTTCGTCATAGAAATCACGGTCTCATAACTTTCCACGGCCGTGGTTTAGACCGTGTAACTTTCTGTTGTGCTCCAATTCACTTTCCACGATCCAATGCCAAGTCCACGGCCGTAATTTAGGGCATGGAAATCCAAATTCTTTGTGAAAGCCTTTATTTCGTGATGTTCTTCACTCATGCTCCTTCCTTAGCTTCTCCAAAGCATCTCTTTGCCATCAAGCATGATCAAATACTCCTTTCTTTCCACGTTTTGCTCCAATCCAAGCCTTTATTCACCTATCAACAAAACAAAGCTAGTGTAGATCTCTATATCGACAAAGTGGGTGAATGAGCTCACAAATGCTTCAAACTCATATCTACGTACACATAAAAGAGGGAAAAACAACTAAAACAAGTGCCTAAAATATAGTCATATTTCATGCTAACAGTCTCCCCAAAAATAGGTGCAACATGTGAATCATGTTCCATATCCAACAGAAAGAAGTTAGCCGGAAAAATCAAATAATCAACCATAACTAGCATATCTTCAATTATTCCCTTAGGATAAACATTAGATTTATCCGCTAGTTGGACAACGATTCTAGTTTTAAGGAGTGGTCCAAGGCCAAGAGATTGATAAATGGAATATGGAAGTACATTGATTGAAGCACCTAAGTCAAGCATTGCTTTTTCAAAGCGAGTTTCACTAATGACACAAGGAATACTTACCATGCCCGGATCACTAAATTTCTTGGGCATCCGTCATTGAAAGACAGCTAAGACATGCTCACTCACTTGGACCTTTTGCTTTCCCTTCAGCTTCTGGTTCCTCTTGATCATGAACAACTCCTTCAAAAAGCGAGCATACTTAGGAATACTCTTCACAAGTTTTTAAAAGGGGGATGTTTACCTCGAATTTGGAGAAGGTCTCAAAGAGATCCTTGTCCTCTATCACCCTTCTTTCCTTGGGTGCTTTTGGAAAAGGGGCTGGTGGTTTCTCAGCATACAACGGTGGAAAATTTGGACGGACATAAGAGTCCTCTTCAACAAAACCTTATGTCGACTTTTCCGCAGGGGTGGCTCAGGGGCTGTCACCACAGGGGCGGTGATATTTGGCCGCAGGAGCGGCGATAGTGAAGAGGGGGACGCCACTGCAGGCGCAGGGGCGATTGTTGGGGTGGCTAGACCATCAAAAAGCAGCTCTTTTGATTCCAAAGCTGGTTTTGGCTGCACTTGACTCCCGCTTCTTAATGTTAGAGCACTAACATTATACTTAGGGTTAACAACGGTTTGAGAGGGTAGTTTTCCCGAGAATCGAGCTTCGATCCTTGAGATAGCTTCCACCATTTGTCCAACTTGTTTCTAGAGATTCTTGATGCTAGATTTTGTGGTTTGGACATGAGTAGCGAAATGCTTAGTTAAAACCTATAGCATATCCTCAGTATATTGGGACTTACGTTGGCGGAGTTGTTGTTGTTGTTGGTTTTGTTGATCCCTCCACGTGAAGTTTTGTTGATCACGCCAACCCGGCATGTAATTCTGAGCATAGGGGTCATTCCTTGGCGTTATTATTGTTATTGACCATACCTCACAACACTCACTTCAGTAGCTTCATCTTCAACTTGTGGACACAAGTCCGTCGGATGGAATGGATTGACACAAACTCCACAAGCTTTGAGTTGTTGTGGAGTTTCCATCAAAGTCAATCTTGTATCCATTTCCTTTAGCTCAGCAATCTCCGTGGATATCTCTGGACGGCTGGGGTGTATAGTATGTACCCCTCTTTTGGTAGAAGTCCTACCAAAATTCCTAGTTCCTTCCGCCACTTCCTGAATTTTATCCAAAGCAAGTTCGGGAGTAGAGTTAAGAATTGTACCTCCACAAGCGGCGTCTACGATCCTCCTTTATTGTCTAGCAAGCCATGTACAAGTACAAGACTAAATCTTGGGTAGAATACCATGAAAAGGACAACTGGATCTCAATCTTGCAAAGCGTCTGAAATACTCATAAAGAGTTTCGTCTGCTTCTTGCTCAATATTGCTTATCGCATTGTTCAAGCTATTTGCCTTCCTTGCGGGGAAGTACTTCTCCAAGAAGTCCTTGTGGAGGTTGTCCCGTGTGTCAATACTCCCGGACGGAAGATAGTAGTACCAATCATCCGCCTCATCCTTGAGGGTGAAGCCAAATTCCTGCATCTTGATTTGCTCCTTGGTGATGTTTGTCGGCTTCGTGCTCATGCAAACGGTGTGGAAATTTCCTAGATGCTTGAGCGGATCTTCCCCACTCAACCCATGGAAATATTGGAGCAAGTGTAACAAACCCGGTTTGAGCTCGAAGTTGACTCCTTCCCCAATTTCTTGTATGGTAACCACAAGTGGATGTTGAGTCAAGTCGGGCTGTGTTAGTTGACGGAGAGTTCGGTTCGCCATTGCTTCTCGAGTTCGTTGTTGCCTCCGCTGTCGGTTGTGCGTTCTCTCGATTTCTGAATCAAAAGGCGCAAAATCTAAGTTAGTAACACGGGTTTGAACCATGAAAATAGTTCAAACCAATAATCGATAATAAAAACAAAAATGAAACTTAAACTCCCCGGCAACGGCGCCAAATTTGACAAGGCTAAATTACTAAGGTTGTCGTCTTTTAGCTTTAATCAAAGTAAAAATCCGAATGTTACACTTAACCGATTGTATAGTGTAAGTAATGGTCGAACCCAAGAGAGTTCTAGTCAAGTTTTAGTAAGATTCAATTATCGATTGGTAACCAGGGGGTTTGGATTATAGTATAAACAAGAAAAAAGTGAATCAATAACAAACAAAGATGATGATAATCTGGATGATTAGAAAGCTACTCTAGGTTAGATCTTAGCATGCATACTACTTGGTTGGTTCTTTTTAGAAGTAATTCACCAATGTTCTCATCTTGATCTTATATATGTGTTAAGCCAACCAGCATTAACATAACTTAACTAGCTTATTGATCCGTAAACCTACAAGATCAAAGACACAAGTTAGCATTCAAGTAAACATAAAGAGATCCAAAGAAGATAAACAACCCGTTTATCTTTACTTTGTAGTTATGTTCCTTTCCCTTAGATAATTACAACCAGCTTTTACCTAGGGGTTTGCTACTAGATTAAGGACCCGAACCCGAAATCGATTAACCCTAGCCTTTTGCATGCAATTGTACACTTAAGGTGATTAAACTAAGTGATAAGAGACATGCAAACATAAGTTAAAGAGGAAGGAAACATAACACAATTGAACTGAATTAGACTTCTATTATAAATACTTACAACCAAATAGCAATGCAGCTTCAATCAACTCAATGTAGCAAGGAAGCTTAGAAACTCATTACAAATAGAACTTAGGAAATATAGAGATTTTTGGGGAAAATGTGGATGATTTTAGCAATTGGTCAAGGGCTCTATTTATACTAGAAAACACAATAAAGGGAAGTAAATGGGTTGTCTAAACAACCACCTTAAATGTCATAAAGGTGGCGCAAACAGCCGGAGTTAAGTCCTTTGGCGCTAAACCGCAGGGGCGGGCTACACGGCCGCAGGGGCGGTTTAGGCCAGAATGTTCCAACTTTGTCTTGGCCGCTGGGGTGGCATGGCAGGCCCGCAGAGGCGGGGTCTTTAAAGCTCTTGAACGTCCGACTCTTCAACTTCTTGATGTTTCTGGTGTCGATCCGCAGAGGCGGCCTAGTGTCACCGCAAGGGCGGTGACACAGTCTCTTCGGCTTCACATGTCTGTTGGCAAGGGTGCTGGCATGGGCGCCGGCTTCGCTTCTTCAGGCTGTGTCACCGCAGAGGCGGCTGTTCGCCCCTAAACGTGCGTGCAATCAAGCTTTAAATTTATAAAACTAGAATAGAAGCAAGCGAACCTGCAGTGTACGGATCGGCGTAGATTAGCAAGTATTCCAGAGTATCGAACACAGGGATTTGGGTGGGAACAAATTCAATTGCAGATTATCAAGCGAGTAAATATGAGAGGTTTTGCAAATATTGGGAAAACAACAATCCTAAAGATCCAAGTATCCAGCTGTGGCAATCGATTCAAGATTTACTATTGATATAAAGACAGAGTTGAGATATGCGAAGGTATGCTAATGTAAGGTAATCGTACGGTGAAGTTCCAAAAACCTTATATAACTCACCTACAAGACACTCTCTATACAGGTTGTTGAGGCTTCAATATAGAAAGGTTCTAAAGGTGAGAATTAATGTCAAATACCCAAACTTATAATCCAAGGATCAAGACTAACTTAACCGATTGAGGTTGTGACACTTACAATCGAGGTAGAGGTTGTTGAGGCTTCACTACCACCTAGAAAAGGCAAGCCTAAACTAAGTTAAAGCAAATCTTTAACTTTGGATTAAAGTAAAAGCAGGTTCGTAAACTTAAGGGAAATTACGGTTGGATCTTGAGATTCCACGGTCGTGGAACTCAAGAACAACCCGTAATTTAGGGTTCGTCGACGATTCTTTCAAACTCTCAGGATCTAATCTATTTACGATCTCTCTATCATCATCTAAGCCACAACTATCAACCCTTCACCTTAGAATTGTTAAGGGTTTTTAGCCAATAACAGTCATGTTGATATCAATTCAAGAATTAAAAGATTGAAAGATGAAAACTTCCGAAAACCTTCAATAAAATCCAAACTAATCTCAAAGTCACAATCAAGAACAAATATCGTCAAAAGATTCGGAATAGAACAAACAAACTCAATCTTAGGAAAGAAGGAAGAACGGGATGTCAATCCGTCTTCTAAATCAAACCTAAACAAGAAGAGTAGTCTTCTTGCAAGAAATCCTCCGAATCTTCCGTCAATCCCGGAAATCTGGAAGTCCCAACGATCCACCAAGTGCGAGATTAGGGCAAATCCAAGCACGAACGTCGATCCCAAGCGAATAGCGGCGATCTAAACGCGTGTAAGCGGTGGTGTCGTAAGTGTAAGCCTAAAGCGAGGTCGCAAAAGTGCGTCTAAGCGGGGATGACGGAATCTTGCTTCGTCCGTCTTTTTATAGGGCAAGATAAAATATCGGCCCGGCCCAATCTTCAAAAGATCGTGGCTTCAAAATGTGGCGAAAAAGATTGCCAAGATCACGGTCGTGGAAGGTTCTACGACCGTAATTTAGAGCGTGGAAAATGTCACGGTTTGAACCATGGATTCCACGACCGTAATAGTTACTCGAATGCATCACGCCTCTCTTTGCAAGGTTCCACGGCCGTGGAACTGAACGTGGTTTGTAATACGGCCGTATTTTAGAGCGTGGTTTAGGGCAAGAACGTGATTCTTCCCTAGCCTCGTGCATTCCTCAAGTTGAACTCCAATTTGCTCCTAAGAATGCCCTCAATCCATGGACATACTCAATCAACTCTTCTTTTGATTGCAAATAATTGCTCTCATGGCTCTCCCACATCAAACATGCCTTTTTCATTCACTTCTCCCAATTCCCGGATAGGTAAAGGAGGTTAATATTTCAATGAGGAGCTAAAATGATCAAAAGAAAGAAGAAAGAAAAATCGAATTGCTTTAATCATCTCAACAAGAAGTATAAGAACTCATAGTGTGATTTCAACTTCAATTTCTCAACATGATTTAGACAATATTTATCACATTATGAAACTTGCAAAAGAGGTATAATTCATTCATTCAAATTCTTTTCAATTCACTATTCTTTTAAGCATGCAATTATCATCAAACTCAATTCACAAGTAGTGATTATCATGGAAATCATCTCAATTTATTAGAAGCACAAAATTTTTCAAAACTTTTCAATTTTTATGGTTTTTTCAAGTTCTTTTTCATGCAATGCAATAATGAAACGTGCAACACATAATGAACATGCAATGATAGTCTCGAATAAAAGCAAACATAGTGAGTAGAGTTATTACAAACTTTTAGTACATCCCACCCCATACTTAGGACGAACATTGTCCCTAATGTTCAAAAGAAAGAAAGAAAAGAAAGAAAAGAAAAAGAAACTCACAAAGTGGCGGTGGAATGTCTAAAGCGAACGGTCATGCATCAAATCACTGCGGCGCTGGCGGAGGCGGGAATGGAGAGAAGCTGGAGTCATAAAACCGCCCAAACTGCTGGCGGTAGACATCCCTCATCATGTGGTCGAGGTCGTCTAAGCGTCCGTCTCTAGCATCGGCTCGGATCTCCAATGCTCCAACTCTCTCTGAAAGGCCAGTAGCCCAATCCGGCATCTGCTCGTACCATCCCGGAGCCTGACTATACCATGCTGGGGCGTCGGATGGTGCTGGTGCTGGTGCTGGTGCTGCTGGCTGCTCTGTGGACCAAGGAGGGGGAACGCCATACCATGTGGGAGGTGTGGTCATCCACGTAGGCCTCTCACTCACGCTAGCGCGGCGAGAAGACGAGCCTGAGGCTCTAGCTGGACGTGGAGAGCGTCTAGGTACATTTGGGGCTGCCTCCGGCTGATCCGGAAACGTGTCAAACTCCTGCTCGGCTCCTCCTCCACTCTCAAACTGATCTCCCATATCCTCCTCCTCGACAACCGGTGGTGGGACATAAGGGGGAGCTACTATCCTGTTCGCATGCATAGCAGCGAACGTCTCCTTCCAATTATGGCGTCCCGCCATAATGGAGTACTCCGGCAGCCACTCTATACCCCTGCCCGTCCTACTCTCCCAAGGCATGCCCGCATAAGGCAGACCTCTATGTGTGGGGAAAATGAGACCCCTAGTCATGAAAGCATGTAGCCCTAAAGGTACGGCCGGTATGCGGGTGCTAGCAGAAAAATCAACACCCAAGCTCCTAGCAATGTGGGTAACTATCCCACCATATCCGATGTTTCCCTTCTTCTTGTTCTTGAGCTTGCTCATAGTAGCAGCCAAGAGAGTAGCACAATCAGCACGGCGTCCATAAAGCATGGAGTAAAGCAAGAACAGCTCATCCGTCTTGATCTTTTGGGGCGTCTCCGTCCTAGGAAAGAGACACTCCGAAAGAACACGGTGAGCTATCTTCAAGGCTAGGTGGTACATCAACCTATCCTTGGTATCAGCGGGTTGCCAACGGTCCTCGTCGGCGTAAATCATCGCAATCTCCTTCCAAAAGTCCTTGGCGTAAACGCCACTCGGAAATCGACCATTAAAGGTCTCATGAAACCCGAAAATGGTCCCAAACTCACGGATTCTAAACTGATAATCTCTCTCCATAAGACGGAAAGAGACGGTCCTGTCTACATGGCTGTGCTCAAAAGATGTCACAACCTCCCGTGTAATCTCCTCATAAGCGTCTTCTCGGATAGCCGAGAAGACAACTAGTCCGGCTCTATCCAAGAGCCAAGTAAGGTCATCAACAATGTTGAGAGGAACTAGATCCTCCAACAACAAGTATCTAGGGCCAATCACAGCCCTCTTCTTGATCCTCTCGAGTGCATCGAGATGATCGTCGTGTATGGTCGGGACTCTAGGGTGAGGAGGTGAGGATGGAGGTGAAGGTGAGGATGAAGGTGTAGGTGAAGAGGGTGGTGGTGCCCTAGAGGATGAGGAGGAGGAGGGATTACCCTTCCTCTTCTTATTCTGACCATTCTTCTTCTCTTTTATCCTTCCCGAAACTCTTCTCACAAAATCCATTCTGCTCAAAATTACGGTCTGTTCTATAGGAACCACGGCCGTAATTCCCCCAAAGACCGTGATTCATCTCAGAAGTTCACGAATCTCAACAAATCAGCAATCAATCTCCACAACAGGCAGTCCTAGTCTAATTTCTTCCAACCTCAATCAGTTCTTCCTAAAAATCTCTAACAAAAACGAACCAAATTGGCAAGAATCAAGAAGAGAGAAAAAACCTATTTTTCGGATTGAAAAATCCGAATTGTGCGTTCGTTGGTGAATTTCCGCTCGATTCGTCGCTTGGATTTTGTTTGTGGTTGAATTTGCTTCAGTTTAGGAAGAAGAATCGTTGAAAACGATTAGGAAATGAGGATTTGGGAGAGGGTCGTGGATTTCGGCAATTAGGGCGTGGAAGAGGGGTTTTGGGATGATTTTTGTGAAGAACGTGGCTTATATAGTCACAGGCAAAATTTTTGAAAATCACGGTCTGTCGGGGTGTTCCACGGCCGTGGAAATGTACGGAACCGTGGTTTTGGTGATTTTTCAAAGGCTTTTGGAAATTACGGGTACTGTAGCTGTCACGACCGTAGTTTAGGCCGTGGAACCCTCTGTAAAGCTCCAAAGTCCCGATTTCGTCACTTTTCTTCGACATTATCCTTCCCTTTCCCTTTTCCATCGTTCCTACATCCAAAAACACGAACATACCGGAAGAAATCGAAGGCAAAAACAAAGCAAAAATGTCTATTCTAAGCTAAACTATGAATCGAAAATGAAAACAAGAATGCAATACCTTGGGTTGCCTCCCAAGAAGCGCTTTGTTTAAGGTCCGTAGCTAGACCAATCTCGTACTTATTCGAGTGCGGTGGGCGTGAACTCTTCAACTTGGAGTTCCGGCGTATACTTCTTGAGTCGTTGGCCGTTCACCTTAAAACTTCCGCTCGCTTCACCCCATACTTCAACTGCACCATGGGGGAAAATACGCTTAATTAGAAAAGGTCCCATCCAACGAGATTTAAGCTTACCTGGAAAGAGGCGAAGTCTTGAATTGAAGAGGAGAACTTGATCTCCTTCTTTGAAGTCCTTTGGAATGATATGCTTATCATGCCAACGCTTTGCTCTCTCCTTATAGATCTTAGCGTTTTCATAAGCGTTCAAGCGGAGTTCATCCAGCTCATTAAGGTCTAGGAGACGCTTCTCTCCCGCTTCCTTCATGCCGAAATTCAGCCACTTGATAGCCCAAAACGCCTTGTGCTCCAACTCTACCGGCAGGTGACAGACTTCCCATACACAAGGTTGTATGGTGTGGTTCCTATGGGAGTCTTGTATGCAGTCCGGTATGCCCACAATGCATCGTCAAGCTTCAAAGACCAATCCTTCCTAGTCCTTGAAACCGTCTTCTCTAAGATTCCTTTGATCTCCCTATTTGAGATCTCAACTTGTCCACTCGTTTGTGGATGGTAAGGGGTAGCGATCTTGTGAGTAACCCCATACTTAGCTAGAAGAGCTTCAAAGCGCCGGGCAATGAAGTGAGAACCTCCATCACTAATGATCGTCCTTGACGTCCCAAATCGCGGGAAAATGGTCTTGTTGAAGAACTTAACCACTACCATGGCATCATTGGTGGGAGAGGCAATTGCTTCCACCCATCTAGAAACGTAATCCACCGCCAATAGTATGTATTGGTTTCCACAAGAGGATGGGAATGGTCCCATGAAATCGACTCCCCAAACGTCGAAAATCTCCACCTCTTGGATGTTGTTGAGGGGCATCTCATTCCTCCTAGAAATATTGCCTGTTCTTTGACAAGCATCGCAGCAAGAGACAAAGGATTGCACATCTCTAAATAAAGTAGGCCAAAAGAATCCAGATTGCAATACCTTTGCGCTAGTCTTGTTCGAACTAGCGTGTCCTCCACAAGGTAGTGAATGACAATGGCGGATGACACTTTGCATCTCATCTTCCGGCACACATCGCCGAATGATGCCATCCGGACCTCTCTTAAAGAGGAGAGGCTCATTCCAATAGTATTCCCGGAAGTCCTTAAAGAACTTCTTCCTTTGTGCGTAGGATAGTCCGGGTGGTATCTCCTGGCAAACCAAATAGTTAACAAAATCAGCAAACCATGGTTCGTTACCTTTAGAGATCACGTTGATGCACTCCTCTATGATGTGTAGGTGTTCGTCCGGAAAGGAGTCATCAATGGGTAGATGGTCGTCCTCTAGATGTGTTAGGCGACTCAAATGATCCGCAACAGAATTTTCTGAACCTTTCTTGTCGCGGATCTCAAGATCGAATTCTTGTAGGAGAAGAATCCATCTAATTAGCCTTGGCTTCGCATCTTTCTCTGCAAGGAGGTACCGGATCGCAGCATGATCCGTGTAGACAATCACCTTTGCACCTACAAGATAAGAGCGAAACTTGTCAATAGCATAGACAATGGCTAAAAACTCTTTCTCGGTGGTGGCGTAGTTGAGCTGCGCTTCATCTAGCGTCTTGCTAGCATAGTATATGGCGTGGGTTCGCCCTTCTCTTCGTTGTCCAAGAACAGCTCCAATAGCTATCTCACTAGCATCGCGCATAACCTCAAAGGGAAGAGTCCAATCCGGAGGTTGGATAATGGGTGCTGAAATTAGAGCTTGCCGAATTGTGTTAAACGCATCCAAGCATTCCTGCGAAAACTCAAAAACTGCATCCTTCATCAATAGATTAGTGAGCGGTTTTGATATCTTAGAAAAATCCTTAATGAAACATCTATAGAATCCAGCATGTCCTAGGAAACTTCTTATCCCTTTCACCGAAGTTGGGGGAGGAAGTTTCTCTATGGTCTCTATCTTAGCTTTATTGATAGCATGAATTATAGTCTATATTTTGGGGTTTGTTTGGACGTTTTATCTTTCATAATCTGCATGTTTGTATGTACATTATGTGATTTTACTACCATTTCATCTACCTTTGCGAGAATCGAGGTCTACACCTAGTTTCGTTGTAATTGCAGGTAATATGGTACGTTTTGCATCAAAAAGGAGCAAAAGGATTCATGAGTCATTTGGAGCTACATCCAGGGAGCATAGCCATGGATTAAAGATTTACTTTGGAGCAGTTTTGAGAGATTTCACATTCAGTTGTGAGTCACCTCGGTTGACTAGAGATTCATCTCGACCGAGGTGATCCAGAGACGCCGACTCGACCGAGGCGAACACCTAGGACGCGGCGAGAATATTTTATTCTTGGAAGAGATCTTTTAAAATTGGAAAGTGATCTTATATTTTTGGGCTTGGCAGCTGGATGGAAGGAGATATGCAGAATATATATTTTACCTATATTTATGGGAGAATATCTTTCTAAGATTTATTATCTTTGGAGGGTTATTTTCCTATAAAAAGGGTTGGATTTTCACAAATTGAGGATCACGCTAGACCGTCGATCAAGGTTTACGCAGCAGCAGCAACATACTCCAATTTGGGAGAGAGTTGAAGAACCTTTTTGAAGGTTGAAGGAAGATTGAAGTCCATAGCTTTTATAGCTTTATTGAAGGGTTTTGTAAGATTGTCTTCAATTCCCTTACTTGTTGTCTTAACTTTTTGGATTGTTATCCAAGGAACGCTTTGTTGTGATATTTGATTCAGTTATTGAAGTTTTTTCATTAAATTCTTCTTTGTTCAAATATTCACCTTCTTCCCATATATTTAATACTTTCATTATGATGATGAGTGGCTAATTTCCTTGTGTGATTCTAGGGTGATTGGCTGAAGGTTGTGGGAAAAACGATGATAGAATAATCTTAGATTCCAGTAGGATCCTGAAAGTTCGAGTCTTTAACCTTAACCCTAAGCATCTCGTTCGGTTGATGAACATCTCGGCCGGGGTGGAATTCTTCTGACCGAGGTGTCTTGTCCGATCCTAAACTGAAAGTTAAGTGTTAGAGTTTGCTAAATCCTATCCTTATTACACCTTTCCTGGTTCAATGCAAGCTTAGGATGAGACTTACCCGATAATTCCTTAGTTTGTGTATTAACGATCATAAGTGTAGGTAATAAAGGTTTATCCTTTATTGGGGTTTGAGTGTGCTTCCATTCCATCTTTGTGAGTTAGCCTGAGACTTACCCGGTAAAGGTTGATTCTATTCCCTTAGATGGTGTGTTAGTTTGAGGTTATAGTTCTTTATCTTGATTCCTTGAGACTTACCCGGTAATAGGAGTTACGGTTTAGGATTAGTGTGTAGTGAGACTTACCCGGTGATCTACTCCACTTTAGTAACACCTTCCCCACGCAAAAATCTCAGCTTTGTCCGCTTATCTATAGATCTTGAGTTGGAACCACAACTAGATGCTTTAATCCCTAGAATTGCATGTTTGCTTTATTGACTTCTTATTCATCTTTGATTGTGTTAATCGCTCTTGTGGTTAGAATTGACGTAGCATACTGCTATTGACTTTGTTTCACCGAGTCCCTGTGATCGACCCCTGGAATTTTCTTGCTTTTACTACGATTGACCCGTACACTGCGGGTTCGCATCCTTGTTTTAAGCTTAAGTCTAGGGTTATAAATTTAAAGCTTGCACACACCGTTTGGAGCGAACAAGTTTTTGGCGCTGTTGCCGGGGACTTGGTCTAGACCGAGCCGGTACGGTTTGCTCTTGGGGCGCTTGCCCCGTTTCATCTAACCACTCTACTTGAGTGACGACTTTTGCAGGTTCTTTCTTAGGTATATGCGAAGAACCCGCGCTGGGAAGGAAATCGTTCCATACGATCCCGAACCAGAAAAGACATACAAGAGACGCTTGAGAGAAGCGAAGATGGCCCAACAAGACGATCGCGATCTTGCGGCCGAATTAAAGGAGACGCAAGAGCTGCTACGTCTCAGTAAGGAAGAACTAATGCAAGAGAAAGAGGAGAATCGCGCCAGGACTGCAGCAATCGAAGCTGAGATTGCAGTCATCCGAGACCAGATTCTACTTCGACCGAGGGAAGATCCTCCTGTTGATCCTCGACCGATGCAGAATCCAGTAGCTGACCCTCGACCGAGGCAGATTCCAGTACCCAACGCCCCGGCCGATGTACTTCCACCTCGGATGCCAGTCCGAGATGTTCTTCTTGCAGGAATCCCACAAACCCTAGGTCAAAGGATGGACCCTAATCAATAGCTGAGGCGTCCAGGGGTGAACCTAGGAGATCCAGCGGATCATGACTACGAACTTCGACCGCAAGTTCTATCCATGATTCGCCAATGTCAATTCGGAGGGCTAGAGAAAGAGTCGCCGCATCAACATCTTCAAAACTATGAGATCTTGATGGAAACCTTGCGACCTTCCAGAATTGAAAATAACAACTACAAGCTAAGACCTTTTTACTTTTCTTTAAAAGATAGAGCTCTTACTTGGTATCAATCTCTCCCTCCACGAAAAATCAGCACATGGGAGGAGATGACTACGGAATTCTTGACCAAATTCTTTCCCCCCTCAAAGACCGCTGAAATGAGAGGGAAGATCAATGCTTTCATCATGAAGGACAAGGAGAGCTTGTCCAAATCTTGGGAGCGGTTCAAGGATATCCTTTTGGATTGCCCACATCATGGGATTCCAAAGATCGAGTTGTTGGAGATCTACTTCAAAGGGCTGGACGGAAGCACCCAGTTCAACCTCCAACTACTCTCCGCCGGTACCTTCATGGACATGGCGATTGACGAGGCTTGGGACTTCATTGAGAAGCAAGCCTTGCACATGGAGAAATATACCCACCAAGGAGCTGAAGGTGGAGTCAAAAGAGTCAACTTTCAAGAGACTCAACCCAACAACAATCAACTCACGTCGTTGAAGAATGACGTGAAGCAATTGAAGGAGCTCTTGATGGCTCAAACTAAGAAGGAAGAGCAAGGGCAAAGGAACAACAACAACAATAACGGGTACCGTAACAACAACAACGGACCCCGAAACAACAACTACAACAACAACAATAGAGGATCCATTAGCAACAACTGGAGGGCGAATAACCAAAACCACGGTAACAACCATTCAAACTCCAACTCTAATGATTCCTCTAACCCTTTCCTCTCTTCTCCTTCTTCTTCTTCTACTCCATTGAAAAGCCAAGGGCAAGGATCAAGTTCGTCTAAACCGGAAAAGAAAGACGCAGTTCTGGAGGCAATCTTGATCAAGCTTAGCGCTATGGAGAATTCCATGACTTCATTTTCGAGGGCCCAAAAGTCCTTCGAACAACAACTTGCTAATAGGGCGAATGAAGCGCCAAGAGATCCAGGGAAGCTTCCAGCAAAGACGGAAACTAACCCTAAGGGCCAGTGCATGGCCATAACGACGAGGAGTGGACTCAAAACTGCAAATCCAGTACCTTGCTCGACGCAGACCACCTCGGTCCAGATCCAGTCGAAGAACACCTCGACCGAGATGCCAACCGAGGCGGAGCAACAGAAAGCAGGAGGAACGACAGAAACTTATGTTCCACCTCCTGCATATAAGCCACCACTTCCATTCCCTCAGTCCAGAGCAAGAGCACATCTAGACAAGCACTTCGGTAAGTTTCTTGACTTGATGAATAAGCTACATATTAATATTCCTTTCCTTGATGCTATTTTAGGTATGCCCGCCTATGGGAAGTTCTTAAAAGAAATCTTATCAAGGAAGAGGAAGCTGGAGGATGTTGGTGAAGTTAGGATGACATCTAAATCTTCGGAGCTTATCAAGATCATGAAGGAAAAGATGCCACCTAAGTTGAGAGATCCCGGCTCATTTTGCATCCCCATTCAAGTTGGGGATGTAACTTGCGAAGCCCTTTGCGATCTAGGAGCCAGCATGAGCATCATCCCGCTGGAGTTGTGCACTAAGATCGGTCTTGGAGAACCCAAGCCGGTCAAGATTCGACTTTACATGGCGGATCGCTCCATTACCCATCCCGTGGGCATTTTGGAAGACGTTCCGGTCAAGTTAGGTAACTTCTATCTACCTATAGATTTTGTCGTACTTGACATTCCCGCAGATTATCCTGTCCCTATTATTCTCGGGAGGCCATTTCTAGCAACTTCGGGTTGCAACGTGGATTGCAAGAACGCCAAGTTGAAATTCAACATTGGTGGCGATGAGGTGGAGTTTGCACTACTTGCAGCCATGAAAGGGGAGCAACTAACTGATGATATCTTCAACATCTACGATGAAGAAGAATCAAGAGAATTGGTGAGCTCTATCCTTATTAACGACCCACTCGAAAGAGTTATTAGCTTCAGTTTAATGGAGGAAGGTATAGATGCTTCTTGTGATGCAGATATACGGAGCTTGAAGGCACTGGAAGAGGATCCAGGAGCTAAAACTGAGAAGCTGATCCAGGAGACGAAGATCTACAGCCTCGGATCCAGTAGCAGTACCTCGACCGAGGCACTTTCTGGACAGAGCGAGGCGACTGAAGAACACATCGGTCAACGCCTAAATGCCTCGACCGAGGTCGACGGCGAGACGATGTCAATTGAGATTGCTGAGAATAACAATTTTCTTACTCCTTTCTCTGACATTCACCCACTGTTGGCGGACCATTCCCTCCACCAACTTTCTGATAATAAAGGTCCTTGGTATGCTGATATTGTGAATTATCTTGTTTCCCAGGAAATACCGCCCGGATTGACGTACTCTCAAAAGAAGAGATTCTTCAAGGAAGTACGACATTACTACTGGGATGAGCCGCTGCTATTCAAGCGCGGACCAGATGGGATGCTTCGAAGGTGCATTCCGGAAGATGAAGTTAATAGCGTCATAAGGCATTGTCATTCACTTCCTTGTGGAGGGCATGCTAGCACCGATAAAACATGCGCTAAGGTATTGCGTTCCGGTTTCTTTTGGCCTACATTATTTAAAGACGTGCAATCTTTTGTTGTCTCTTGTGATGCATGCCAAAGAACAGGGAACTTATCAAGGAGGAACGAGATGCCATTTAATAACATCCAGGAAGTGGAAATCTTTGATGTATGGGGGATTGACTTCATGGGACCTTTCCCATCCTCCGGAGGAAACCTCTACATTCTCCTTGCAGTTGATTACGTCTCTAGATGGGTTGAAGCCATTGCTTCTCCCACTAACGACGCCAAGGTGGTTGTGAAGTTCTTGAATAGAACTATCTTTCCACGATTTTGAACTCCACGCATCATCATTAGCGATGGAGGAACGCATTTCATCAACCGGAAGTTTAAAGCACTTCTATCAAAGTATGGGGTAACCCACAAGGTATCAACCGCTTATCACCCTCAAACTAGTGGACAGGTCGAGATCTCGAATAGAGAAATCAAGGCAATTTTGGAGAAGACCGTCTCTAGAACGAGGAAGGATTGGTCCATGAAATTGGACGATGCTCTTTGGGCGTACAACACAGCATTCAAGACTCCCATAGGTACCACCCCTTATAATTTGGTATATGGGAAGTCTTGCCATTTGCCCGTTGAGTTGGAGCACAAGGCGTATTGGGCTATCAAATGGTTGAACTTTGACATCAAGGAGGCAGGTGAGAAACGACTATTGGAGCTTAACGAGCTGGAAGAGCTGCGGTTGAACGCCTATGAGAATGCCAAAATCTACAAGGAAAGGACGAAGAGATGGCATGACAAGCGTATCGTTCCAAAGGAGCTTAACGAAGGAGACTTAGTTCTACTCTTCAACTCCCGCCTCCGTCTTTTTCCAGGTAAGTTGAAATCTAGATGGACCGGACCTTACGTTGTGAAACATGTTTTCCCTCATGGTGCAGTTGAGATATGGGGAGAAACTAGCGAAAGCTTCAAGGTCAACGGTCATAGACTTAAGAAGTACCAGCCGGAAACACCGGTTGAGGAGGTTGCACCGATATACCTCGTTTGAGACGCATCATGGTCCAGCCAGCGACCTTAAATCAAGCGCTTCTTGGGAGGCAACCCAAGGTATTGTTTTCTTTTCCCGTTTTCTAGTCTAGCTTAGATAGCTTCTGTTTTTGCTTTGCTCTGCTTTGTTTTTGGCGTTCTGGACAGACAACAGGGAATATCTAAGGAGGAGCACCACTGGAAGGACAGAAGTTCGAGATTCTGAAAAGACAGAAGCACCTCGGTCACTGTCAAAGCACCTCGACCGAGTTGATTCTTGAGCAACCGAGGCGACTAGGGTTTTTGCAGAACCGCCTCGGTCCATACCACCTCGGTCCAGTCGAGACCATCTCGACCGAGGTGACAGCAGATCCAGTAACAGTATAAAAGGGGGAAAATTACTTTTCACATTTTTTTACCTACCTCGACCGCGGCGACAGATCCACTTCGCTCACTCTCGAATCTTGCTCGTTTTCGACGTTTTCTGCTTCCAAACCGAGATTGAAGGATAGAGGAATCGATTGCAACAACGAATCTGCAAGAAATTCGAGTGAATCGGCCGGAACGAGGTAAAAACGATCAAAACCCTAAACTCATTCGTTTACTTCGATTTGGGCTTTGGTTGCCCTTGAATTTGTTGAGGAATAGCTTAAGTACCCCATAGGAAACAATTGTAGTGATTTTTGGGGGAAAAGAACTGAAATTCAGAGAGTTGGAATCGCGACTGTCTTCGCCTCGGTCCAGTCGATCTGCACCTCGGTCGAGGTGATTCTTGGAGTTTGTCAGTCGACCGAGGTAGTCTGACAGTGTTGTTTGAAGATGAGTTCTGACAGATTGTTAGCCCTTAGAGATAGATCCTCTCCTTCCCCTTCTTCTTCCTCATCCCGACCTTCTATCCCGGTGATCCACGAGAGACACCAGGTAGATTATGAGCGCATTGTCAGCCGTCCAGTGATCGCACCTAGATTTCTGGACGTTTCTGCTTTTGACTGTCTCCACGTTGATGGAGATCTTAGGAGGATGATCACCACCGTTGGGCTGGATCAGTTTACTGAGATCCGAGCCCCAGCCTACCTAGAGCCGATGCTTGAGTTTGTCAGTTCCTTCACTTACCTCCCCACAGAGAGGGTGGTGAAGTACCGGTTGATGAACCGGAACTACTTAGTACCTCTAGACCATTGGAGAGACATCTTTGGCTTCCCTACCCCCACCGCTGTAGATTTCCCGACCCGAGCTGTAGCTAGAGAGTTCTGGGGTCAGATCGCTTATGTTGTGGAGCATGTAGATAGGTGGCGCCCTGGTGATTCTAGGGAGAAGCTTATCTTCCATCTTGCTTTTCGCTTAGCTCACAGGATCTTCAGCGAGACGCTTCTGGCGCGTACTGAGACGCCCCAGAAGGTCCGACAGGGGGAGCTCTTTGCTTTGTACTGCATGGTCACAGGTGGATACCCTGACTTTGGATTGATGCTGGCAGAGGATCTGCACAGGATCAAGGCCAAGGGGAAGGGAGATATATGCTGCGGAGGGATAGTGACCCATATCGCTACTTATCAGGATATGGATCTGAGTAGGTGTACTATGGTGGCGGCTGCCAAGCCGCTCGGACTTCAGGAGATGATCACACGGAGGATTCTAGTTCTCCGTGGTTTAACTACACCTTACGTCGCTATGCCATGGGAGTTGACTGCACCTCAGGGCATCAGGTGGTCTGCACAGTTCTCTGTCTTTGATCCACATTTCTGGCAGACCGCTTGGGATCCATTGATTGAGGATTACAGAGAGGGAGCAGCTGCCCCTGCTGCAGCTGAGGAGGAGGAGGCTGAGGATGAGGACGACGATGATGACACAATAGATGAGAGAGGAGGTGGCGTCCCGATGGACACAGGGACAGATACAACTGGGACGAGCGCGCCACCTATTATAGATCTGGATGACGAGGAGGATACAGAGCCGGCACCAGCTGAGACTTCTCCAGTCAGACCTGCTAGACGCAGGAGGCATGGAGTGAGGGATAGAGCTGCTCACCGACGGATCGATGACCTGACGGATCAGGTTATCGACTCATATGCTGCACTTTCGCTGGATATCCGCGAGATGCAGGAGCGGCAGCATCATCAGCACATCATGGCTCAGCTGCAGTTCGAGCGGATCATGGGCCATCCTTACGATCCTACTCAGTATCCCTACATACCACCACCACCACCGGATCGAGACTACTGAGGAGCTGCAGGATTTTATTATTTTTTTTTTATGCAGTTTGGCTTTTATCCGGTGAGTTCTCTCTTGTTTAGACTTCTTATTATACCCACTAGGACAGTGTGTCTCAAGTATGGGGTATTTATTGTTATTTGACTACGTGACTACGTGATGTATTTGACACCTTTGATGTATTATATTTACCGGATATTTTCGTATTTATGCTTCATTGCCTTTATATGATTATCTGATATTACATGCATACCTACAGGTTATTTGATTGAGAAAAACGTCGAAACCGAAAAAAAAAATTAAAAATTTTTTTGACCTCGACCGGGGAGATTCTGGCCGAACGAGGTGTTTCACCTCGGTTGAACCAAGAACACCTCGACCGAGGTGCGTAACAGAAAGTTTTCAAAAACGATTTTGTGCTACTTATCTGGATATGATCTCAGTGAAGATCTTGTTTACTGACTGGTTTTAAATTCTTTATGTGTTTGAAAGGTTTTATAATATGTTTAAGTTGCTAAATGCTTTGTTTGTAATTATTAGCATGTTTAATACTTTGTTTTTATCCAAATTATGTTGAATTTGAAGGTTGACGCCACATTATGAGTTCTCTCACTTTCTTCTTGGAAAGACCAAGGCAATTCATTCTCTTCTTCTTCTTCTTCTTGATCATGCTTAGCCCCTCATATACATTTTGCCTCCCTTTACCTATCCGGGAATTTGGAAGCAAGCGAAGTGGTGAAAGCAAGTGAAGTTAAAGTTGAGAAGTGGCTGGAAGTGAAAGTGTAAGAAAGCAATAATAGGTTTGGGGAAGTCAATCATGATGATGAGTAACTCGGCACCATTCACATAGCCGGGTGTTTGTGTCTTGCCAAAGTCGGATTGAGCGATATTCCTAACGGGTCATGGTATGTGCATCAAGGGTTTGATGCATCTCGAGAAATTGATGATTGCAGATTTCCTAGGCTTCGGTTATTGTGCACCTCTGTCCATGCATCCCAAAAAGTAAAGCAAAAAAAAGGAAAAAGTGTGAGATAAGCAAAGCTTATTGGTGGAAGATGTTGCAAGTTGAAGTGAAAGTGAAGTTCATCCTTTTCCCGGATTCTAGCACCACATTACCTTACATACATCCCTACCCTACACGTTTCTTGACCTTTTCTTTTGGGAAGCCCTTGAGACCTTGAGTTTGTTGATTGACTTAGTGGTTTAAACTGGATTATACATGATTAATTTTGATAATTATGATTTATTATGCATTCTAGGATTTTATGCAAAGATGAACAACTTTCTTATATTTATAAAATGTTTTGATCATATTAAGTTTTTAATTCCAGGAAGTACTCTCTTAGAGTGATCTATGATAGTTGCACACCATAAAATGTTTTTGAAAGACTTTTTCATTGATTTTCTTGACTTATAATCCATTCTATCTTGTCTTCTATGTGCGGAACTTTCTTGGGGACAAGCAAGGGCTAAGTATGGGGTATTTTGATAGCATGAATTATAGTCTATATTTTGGGGTTTGTTTGGACGTTTTATCTTTCATAATCTGCATGTTTGTATGTACATTATGTGATTTTACTACCATTTCATCTACCTTTGCGAGAATCGAGGTCTACACCTAGTTTCGTTGTAATTGCAGGTAATATGGTACGTTTTGCATCAAAAAGGAGCAAAAGGAGTCATGAGTCATTTGGAGCTACATCCAGGGAGCATAGCCATGGATTAAAGATTTACTTTGGAGCAGTTTTGAGAGATTTCACATTCAGTTGTGAGTCACCTCGGTTGACCAGAGATTCATCTCGACCGAGGTGATCCAGAGACGCCGACTCGACCGAGGAGAACACCTAGGACGCGGCGAGAATATTTTATTCTTGGAAGAGATCTTTTAAAATTGGAAAGTGATCTTATATTTTTGGGCTTGGCTGCTGGATGGAAGGAGATATGCAGAATATATATTTTACCTATATTTATGGGAGAATATCTTTCTAAGATTTATTATCTTTGGAGGGTTGGATTTTCACAAATCGAGGATCACGCTAGACCGTCGATCAAGGTTTACGCAGCAGCAGCAGCATACTCCAATTTGGGAGAGAGTTGAAGAACCTTTTTGAAGGTTGAAGGAAGATTGAAGTCCATAGCTTTTATAGCTTTATTGAAGGGTTTTGTAAGATTGTCTTCAATTCCCTTACTTGTTGTCTTAACTTTTTGGATTGTTATCCAAGGAACGCTTTGTTGTGATATTTGATTCAGTTATTGAAGTTTTTTCATTAAATTCTTCTTTGTTCAAATATTCACCTTCTTCCCATATATTTAATACTTTCATTATGATGATGAGTGGCTAATTTCCTTGTGTGATTCTAGGGTGATTGGCTGAAGGTTGTGGGAAAAACGATGATAGAATAATCTTAGATTCCAGTAGGATCCTGAAAGTTCGAGTCTTTAACCTTAACCCTAAGCATCTCGTTCGGTTGATGAACATCTCGGCCGGGGTGGAATTCTTCTGACCGAGGTGTCTTATCCGATCCTAAACTGAAAGTTAAGTGTTAGAGTTTGCTAAATCCTATCCTTATTACACCTTTCCTAGTTCAATGCAAGCTTAGGATGAGACTTACCCGGTAATTCCTTAGTTTGTGTATTAACGATCATAAGTGTAGGTAATAAAGGTTTATCCTTTATTGGGGTTTGAGTGTGCTTCCATTCCATCTTTGTGAGTTAGCCTGAGACTTACCCGGTAAAGGTTGATTCTATTCCCTTAGATGGTGTGTTAGTTTGAGGTTATAGTTCTTTATCTTGATTCCTTGAGACTTACCCGGTAATAGGAGTTACGGTTTAGGATTAGTCTGTAGTGAGACTTACCCGGTGATCTACTCCACTTTAGTAACACCTTCCCCACGCAAAAATCTCAACTTTGTCCGCTTATCTATAGATCTTGAGTTGGAACCACAACTAGATGCTTTAATCCCTAGAATTGCATGTTTGCTTTATTGACTTCTTATTTATCTTTGATTGTGTTAATCGCTCTTGTGGTTAGAATTGACGTAGCATACCGCTATTGACTTTGTTTCACCGAGTCCCTGTGATCGACCCCTGGAATTTTCTTGCTTTTACTACAATTGACCCGTACACTGCGGGTTCGCATCCTTGTTTTAAGCTTAAGTCTAGGGTTATAAATTTAAAGCTTGCACACACCGTTTGGAGCGAACATTTATCTACTTCTATCCCTCTACTAGAGACTAAGTGACCTAATACAATTCCTTCCTTAACTATAAATTGACACTTCTCCCAATTAAGAACTAGGTTAGTGTCTTCACATCTTTTCAAAACAAGAGAAAGGTTAGAAAGGCAATCGTTAAAAGAGGAACCGTATACGGAGAAGTCGTCCATGAAGACTTCCATGATTTCCTCTATGTATTCGGAGAAGATGGCCATCATGCACCGTTGGAAGGTGGCTGGGGCGTTGCAAAGCCCGAACGGCATTCTCCTATAGGCGAACGTACCCCACGGGCATGTGAATGTGGTCTTCTCCTGATCGTCCGGATGTATCGGAATCTGAAAGAAACCACTATAGCCGTCAAGGTAGCAAAAATGTGAATGTTGTGCTAACCTTTCAAGCATTTGATCAATGAATGGAAATGGAAAATGATCCTTCCGCGTCGCGTTGTTGAGCTTCCGGTAGTCTATACACATCCGCCATCCTGTCACGGTTCGGGTAGGAATGAGTTCGTTGTTCTTGTTGGTGATGACCGTCATTCCTCCCTTCTTCGGAACTACTTGAACCGGACTCACCCACTTACTATCGGAAATAGGGTAGATGATACCTGCATCAAGAAGTTTAAGAATTTCCTTCTTGACAACCTCCTTCATGGTCGGATTTAACCGCCTTTGAGGTTGTCTTGAAGTTCTAAAATCCTCCTCCATTAGTATTTTATGCATGCATAGGGAGGGTTTAATTCCTACTAAGTCCTCTATAGTATAGCCTAAGGCTTTCCTATGTTTTCTAAGGACAGTCATGAGCTGTTCATGTTCATCTATGCTTAGTTCGGAACTAATGATAACCGGAAAGGTAGAATTTGGTCCTAGAAAAGCGTACCTTAGATGAGTAGGAAGTGGTTTTAGTTTCATCACTTTCGGAGCTTCCAACGATCCTTGAGGAGCATCCGATGTCTCCTTAGAAGTTTCTAAGGGTGTTGAGTGTGTTGGAGAAGAATCAGAAAAAGTTGAAGAAGTGTCTCGATCACCCCTTTCCACGGCCAAAATTACGGGTGCTTCATGTCCTCCACGGCCGTGGTTTAGGGCGTGGAAGGAAAATACGGTTGTCACATCTTCTCCACGACCGTATAACTCCCTGGAATGGGGGACGGTTTTGGTTGTGAAATCCACGGTCGTGGAATACAGGGTATGACCGTGGATTCTAACGTTCTCAGCCTCATCGTGGAGTTTCTCAAACTCCACTTCATGCATCTCTTCTTGTGCTTTTAAGGCTTCAATTGCCTCATTGCACTCTTCTACTTCCCCTACATTGGTTAGACTCATAGCGATAACTTTTTGTAAAGGATCGTTAAAGAGAATCGCACTTACCTCCTCCCTAGATAAACCTTCTTCATCTTGGATATCGTAAATATCCTCATCAAATATTGGCTCCTTCACTAGAGTGGAAAGAACGAACTCTACTTTCTCTTCTCCTATATCAAAAGCGAGTCTACCATTCTTGCAATCGACTATGCAGCCGGAAGTTGCAAGAAACGGTCTTCCGAGTATGATCGGGACCGGACTATCTGCAGGAATGTCAAGCACGACAAAATCAATGGGAACAAAAAATTTACCTAGCTTGATCGGGACGTCTTCTACAATACCGACGGGCGAGTGATGGATCGATCCGCCATGCATAACGTCATCTTTACCGGTTTAGGGTCGCCTAAACCGATCTTCCTGCACAATGCAAGTGGTATGATGCTCACACTTGCTCCTAAGTCACATAAAGCGTCATAAGTGACATCTCCCACTCCAATGGGAATGCAAAATAACCCCGGATCCTTCAATTTTGGGGGCATTTTCTCCTTCATGGTCTTGATGAGATCCGAAGAATCCGAACTCATCTTGACCTCACCGAAGTCTTCTAGCTTCCTCTTGTTAGAGAGGAGCTCCTTCAAGAACTTGCCATAAGCCGGCATACCTACAATAGCATCAATGAAGGGTATATTAATATGCAGCTTACTCATGAGTTCTATGAACTTACCGAATTGTTTATCTAGGCGCGCTCGCGCTCTAGATTGAGGGAATGGTAGGGGAGGTTTGTAAGCTGGAGGAGGAACATAGACATCTTCCTTCTCCTTCCCCTTCTCCTTGTCCTTCTCTACGGGGACTTCAACGAACGTAGGCTGCGGATCGGTTGTAGTCACTCCGCTCCTAGTTGTAATTGCCATTACCCTTCCCTTAGGGTTGTCCTCCGTCTTTTCTGGAAGTTTCCCTTGATTCCTAGGAACTTCCTCCGCATGGTTGAACATTTGGTTTTCTAAAACCATTTGAGCTTTATCAACCTTGGAAACTTGATCATCAACCTTGATGAGGCGGTTCTCCAACCCTTGAAGCTTTCCCAAAATCGTCTCCAACATGGGATCGGGCTTCTCCTTTCCCGAAGTGTTTCCTCCATTTGATATTTGCCCCTGGCTTCTCAAAGGAGTAGAGGAAGAGGAAGGTGGAGTTAGTGAATTAGAATTGGAAGGATAAGAGTTACCGGAATTTTGTTGATTGGAGCGCCAATTGTTGTTACTTGAACCCCTATTGTTGTTCCAATTGTTGTTCCGGCCGTTATTATTGTTGTTGTTGCCATTCCAATTGTTACTCCGGTTATTGTTCCGGTTGTTGTTGTTGTTGCGGTTTGTGTTATCACCGCCATTGTTGTTGCCCAAATAACCAACATCTTTCCCTTGTTGCTTTGGGAAGTTGGTCTTGATAGCCTCCTTCAATTCTTTGATCTCATTGTTGAGGGAGAAAATCTGATTTTGAGCTTCATGTGTGAGCTTTGCTCCTTGCTCCACACGATTTCCCTCCACTTTTCGGTGGGAATATTTCTCTATGACTTTTGCTTGCTTCTCAATGAAGTCCCAAGCGTCATCTTCTCTCATATCCATGAACGTTCCACATGAGAGGGATTGGAGGTTGAATTACGTTCCCGCATCCAGCCCCTTGTAGTAAATCTCCAACAAGGCAAGCTTGGATATGCCATGATGAGGGCAATCCAAGAGCAAATCCTGAAACCTTTCCCAAGATTGAAACAAACTTTCGTTAGGTCTCATGGAAAAAGAATTAATCTTACCTCTAAGTTCCGCCGTTTTGGAAGGCGGAAAGAATTTGGTGAGGAACTCCGCGGAAAGGTCTTCCCACGTATCTAGTTTCCCACTAGGAAGAGCTTGGTACCAAGACAACGCTTTCCCCTTCAAAGAGAAGAAGAAGGGCTTGAGCTTGTAGCTGTTGGTAGTAGCATTCTTCGGTCTCATCGTCTCCATCATACACTCAAAGTTTTGCAAGTGTTGGTGTGGAGATTCAGCGCTTGTCCCGCCAAATTGGTTTTGGCGAACAAGAGTAATAACTTGAGGGTTGAAACTAAACCCTTGTACATCTTCAGCATCAAAATTCACGCCTAAGCGGCGTGGTTGTTGCGTTGGATCCATCCGCTGGCCAAGAGTTCTTGGCTCATCGTCCACACGCTCGATCCTTGCGTTCCTGGGTGGAACACGGCGATTAGCAGCTCCTTGTGGATGAAAAGGATTTGCATTGATCGTGGGATCAATTTCTTCTAGCGGCGGCATGGAAGAGTCACAATCATCAGCGGATGAATGACTTCTTCTTCTTCTAGATCTTGATGCCCTTCTTGAGGATTTCTTGCTTCCTTTATTCTTAAGGTCGCTTAACTCTATCCTCATTTGGAACATCGTATCCTGTAGTTTGTTAACTTCAGATTGATGACGATCCATTTCATCCCGGCGGAGATTCTCGTTCCATTGGAGTTGAGCTTCCTTCTCCGCCAACTCCGCTTGAAGATCACGTTCGTGTTCTTCAGCCATCTTCTTTTCCTTGCGCTTTTGCCTTAAAGTTTTCTCTAGCTCTTGATCAAGAGGTAAGAGATCTTCGGTGTTCCTAGACCTGCGCATCCACTCAAAGTAATATCAAATAACGAGAGCAAGCTCCCAAGCTTGACAACTGGCTACCGAATTCGGCCGAAACCAAATCCCCGGCAACGGCGCCAAAAACTTGTTCGCCCCTAAACGTGTGTGCAATCAAACTTTAAATTTATAAAACTAGAATAGAAGCAAGCGAACCCGCGGTGTACGGATCGGCGTAGATTAGCAAGTATTCCAGAGTATCGAACACAGGGATTTGGGTGGGAACAAATTCAATTGCAGATTATCAAGCGAGTAAGTATGAGAGGTTTTGCAAATATTGGGAAAACAACAATCCTAAAGATCCAAGTATCCAGCTGTGGCAATCGATTCAAGATTTACTATTGATATAAAGACAGAGTTGAGATATGCGAAGGTATGCTAATGTAAGGTAATCGTACGGTGAAGTTCCAAAAACCTTATATAACTCACCTACAAGACACTCTCTATACAGGTTGTTGAGGCTTCAATATAGAAAGGTTCTAAAGGTGAGAATTAATGTCAAATACCCAAACTTATAATCCAAGGATCAAGACTAACTTAACCGATTGAGGTTGTGACACTCACAATCGAGGTAGAGGTTGTTGAGGCTTCACTACTGTTAGCATGAAATATTGTGATATTTTAGGCACGTTTTCTAAACGTATTTGATTCATATTGATAGTCTTTGATTGAACTTCGCTGCATATGTGAGCTAGTATTACCTATATTGTCGATATGAATGTCTACACTAGTTCTATGTTGATTATAGGTGATTTGGAGCTATTTCCGTACGGAATCGAGCAAAGGAGAGTTGATTTGATATGTCCATGGATTAAGGACATTCTTAGGAGCAAATTGGAGTTTTAGCTTGAGGAATGCACGAGGCTAGGGAAGAATCACGTTCTTGCCCTAAACCATGCTCTAAAATACGGCCGTACTACAAACCACGTTTAGTTCCACGGCCGTGGAACCTTGCAAGAGAAGCGTGATGCATTCCAGTAACTATTACGGCCGTGGAATATATGGTACAAACCGTGACCTAATCCACGCCCTAAATTACGGTCGTGGAAACTTCCACGACCGTGATCTTGGCGAATCTTTTCGCCACACTTTGAAGCCACGATCTTTTGAAGATTGGGAGATGTCACATATGACGCTTTATGTGACTTAGGAGCAAGTGTGAGCATCATACCACTTGCATTGTGTAGGAAGATCGGTTTAGGCGACCCTAAACCGGTGAAGATGACGTTGTACATGGCGGATCGATCCATCACTCGCCCCGTCGGTATTGTAGAAGACGTCCCTGTCAAGCTAGGTAAATTCTTTGTTCCCATTGATTTTGTCGTGCTTGACATTCCTGCAGATAGTCCGGTCCCGATCATACTCGGAAGACCGTTTCTTGCAACTTCCGGCTGCATGGTCGATTGCAAGAATGGTAGACTCGCTTTTGATATTGGAGAAGAGAAAGTGGAATTCGTTCTTTCCACTCTAGTGAAGGAGCCGATCTTCGACGAGGATATTTATGATATCCAAGATGAAGAAGGTTTATCTAGGGAAGAGGTAAGTGCGATTCTCTTTAACGATCCTTTACAAAAAGTCATTACCATGAGTCTAACTGATGTAGGGGAAGAAGGAGAGTGCAAAGAGGAAATTGAAGCCTTAGAAGCACAAGAAGAGATGCATGAAGTGGAGTTTGAGAAACTCCACGATGAGGCTGAGAATGTTAGAATCCACGGTCATACCCTGTATTCCACGACCGTGGATTTCACAACCAAAATCGACCTCCATTCCAGTGGATTACACGGCCGTGGAACATATGGAGAGCCCGTAATTCTGACCGTGGAAGAGGGTGATCGGCATACTTCTTCAACTTCTTTTGATTCTTCTCCAACTCACTCAACACCCTTAGAAACTTCTAAGGAAACGTTGGATGCTCCTTAAGGATCATTGGAAGCTCCGAAAGTGATGGAACTCAAACCACTTCCTACTCATCTAAGGTATGCTTTTCTTGGATCTAATTCTACCTTTCCGGTTATTGTTAGCTCCGAACTAAGCATAGATGAACATGAGCAGCTCATGATTGTCCTTAGGAAACATAGAAAAGCCATAGGCTATACTATTGAGGACTTAGTAGGAATTAAACCCTCCTTATGCATGCATAAGATACTAATGGAGGAGGACTTTAGAACTTCAAGACAACCTCAAAGGCGGTTGAATCCGACCATGAAGGAGGTTGTCAAGAAGGAAATTCTTAAACTTCTTGATGCAGGTATCATCTATCCTATCTCCGATAGTAAGTGGGTGAGCCCGGTTCAAGTAGTTCCGAAAAAGGGAGGAATGACGGTCATCACCAACAAGAACAACGAACTCATTCCTTCCCGAACCGTGACTGGATGGCGGATGTGCATAGACTACCGCAAGCGCAACAACGCAACACGGAAGGATCACTTTCCATTGCCATTCATCGATCAAATGCTTGAAAGGTTAGCACAACATTCACATTTTTGCTACCTTGACGGTTATAGTGGTTTCTTTCAGATTCCGGTACATCCGGATGATCAAGAGAAGACCACATTCACGTGCCCTTGGGGTACGTTCGCCTATAGGAGAATGTCGTTCGGGCTTTGCAACGCCCCAGCCACCTTCGAACGGTGTATGATGGCCATCTTCTCCGAATACGTAGAGGAAATCATGGAAGTCTTCATGGACGACTTCTCCGTATACGGTTCCTCTTTTAACGATTGCCTTTCTAACCTTTCTCTTGTTTTACAAAGGTGTGAAGACACTAACCTAGTTCTTAATTGGGAGAAGTGTCAATTCATGGTTAAGGAAGGAATCGTATTAGGTCACTTAGTCTCTAGTAGAGGGATAGAGGTAGACAAGGCTAAGATAGAGACCATAGAGAAACTTCCTCCCCCAATTTCAGTGAAAGGGATAAGAAGATTCCTAGGACATGCTGGATTTTATAGACGTTTCATTAAGGACTTTTCTAAGATATCAAAACCTCTCACTAATCTATTGATGAAGGATGCGGTTTTTGAGTTTTTGCAGGAATGTTTGGATGCGTTTAACACCATTCGGCAAGCTCTAATTTCAGCACCTATTATCCAACCTCCGGATTGGACTCTCCCCTTTGAGATTATGTGCGACGCTAGTGACGTAGCAATTGGAGCTGTTCTTGGACAACGAAAGGAAGGGCGAACCCATGCCATATACTATGCTAGCAAGACGCTAGACGAAGCGCAGCTCAACTACGCCACCACCGAGAAAGAATTTCTAGCCATTGTCTACGCTATTGACAAGTTTCGCTCTTATCTTGTAGGTGCAAAGGTGATTGTCTACACGGATCATGCTGCGATCCGGTACCTCCTTGCGAAGAAAGACGCGAAGCCAAGGCTAATTAGATGGATTCTTCTCCTACAAGAATTCGATCTTGAAATCCGCGACAAGAAAGGTTCAGAAAATTCTGTTGCGGATCATTTGAGTCGTCTAACACATCTAGGGGACGACCATCTACCCATCGATGACTCCTTTCCGGACGAACACTTACACATCATAGAGGAGTGCATCAACGTGATCTCCAAAGTTAACGAACCGTGGTTTGCTGATTTTGTTAACTATTTGGTTTGCCAGGAGATACCGCCCGGACTATCCTACGCACAAAGGAAGAAGTTCTTTAAGGACGTCCGGGAATACTATTGGAACGAGCCTCTCCTTTTTAAGAGAGGTCCGGATGGCATCATTCGGCGATGTGTGCCGGAAGATGAGATGCAAAGCGTCATCCGTCATTGTCATTCACTACCTTGTGGAGGACACGCTAGTTCGAACAAGACTAGCGCAAAGGTATTGCAATCTGGATTCTATTGGCCTACTTTGTTTAGAGATGTGCAATCCTTTGTTTCTTGCTACGATGCTTGTCAAAGAACAGGCAATATCTCTAGAAGGAACGAGATGCCCCTCAACAACATCCAGGAGGTGGAGATTTTCGACGTTTGGGGAGTCGATTTCATGGGACCATTCCCATCTTCTTGTGGAAATCAATACATACTATTGGCGGTAGATTACGTTTCTAGATGGGTGAAAGCAATTGCCTCTCCCACAAATGATGCCATGGTGGTGGTTAAGTTCTTCAACAAGACCATCTTTCCGTGATTTGGGACACCAAGGACGATCATTAGTAATGGAGGTTCTCACTTCATAGCCCGTCGCTTTGAAGCTCTTCTAGCTAAGTATCGGGTTACTCACAAGATCGCTACCCCTTATCATCCACAAACTAGTGGACAAGTTGAGATCTCAAATAGGGAGATCAAGGGAATTCTAGAAAAGACGGTTTCAAGGACTAGGAAGGATTGGTCCTTGAAGCTTGATGATGCATTATGGGCGTACCGGACTGCGTACAAGACTCCCATAGGAACCACACCATACAACCTTGTGTATGGGAAGTCTTGTCACTTGCCGGTGGAGTTGGAGCACAAAGCGTTTTGGGCTATCAAGTGGCTGAATTTCGGCATGAAGGAAGCGGGAGAGAAGCGTCTCCTAGACATCAATAAGCTGGATGAACTTCGCTTGAACGCCTATGAAAACGCCAAGATCTACAAGGAAAGAGCAAATCGTTGGCATGATAAGCATATCATTCCAAAGGACTTCAAAGAAGGAGATCAAGTTCTCCTCTTCAATTCAAGACTTCGCCTCTTTCCAGGTAAGCTTAAATCCCGTTGGACCGGACCTTTTCTAATTAAGCGTATTTTCCCCCATGGTGCAGTTGAAGTATGGGGTGAAGCTAGCGGAAGTTTTAAGGTGAACAGCCAACGACTCAAGAAGTATACGCCGGAACTCCAAGCTGAGGAGTTTGCGCCTACCGCACTCGAATAAGTGCGAGATTGGTCTAGCTACGGACCTTAAACAAAGCGCTTCTTGGGAGGCAACCCAAGGTATTGCATTTTCGTTTTTGTTTTCGATTCATAGTTTAGCTTAGAATAAACGTTTTTGCTTTGTTTTTGCCTCGATTTCTTCCGGTATGTTCGTGTTTTTGGTTGTAGGATCAATGGAAAAGAAAAAAAGGAGGATGATGTCACAGAGGAGTGACAAAATTTGGACTTTGAAGCTTTACAAAAGGTTCCACGGTCTAAATTACGGTCGTCATAGCTACAGTGGCCGTAATTCTCAAAAGCCTTTGAAAAATCACCAAAACCACGGTTCCGTACACTTCCACGGCCGTGGAACACCCCGACAGACCGTGATTTCCAAAATTTTTCCTGCAACTATATAAGCCACGTTCTTCACAAACTCATCCCAAAAATCCCTCTTTCCACGACCTAATTGCCGAAAATCCACGACCCCTCTCAAATCTTTGTTTTCTAATCGTTTTCGACGATTCTTCTTCCCAAACTGCAGCAAATTCAACCACAAACAAGATCCAAGCGACGAATCGAACGGAAATTCACCAACAAACGCGCATTTCGGATTTTTCAATCCGAAAAAGAGGTTTATTCTTTCTTCTTGATTCTCGCCAATTTGGTTCGTTTTTGCTATAGATTTTTAAGAAGAACTGATAAAGACTGGAAGGAATTAGACTAGGGCTGCTTGTTGTGGTGATTGATTGCTGATTTGCTGAGATTCGTGAAATTCTGAGACGAACCACGGCCTCTGGGTAAACCACGGCCGTAATTCTTGAAGAACAGACCGTAATTTTTGTGCAGAATAGATTTTGTAAGGAGAGTGTCGGGAAGGATAAAAGAGAAGAAGGGTGAGCAGAATAAGAAAAGGAAAGGCAACCCCTCCACCTCCTCATCCTCTAGGGCACCACCACCCTCATCTCCTTAACCTCCATCCTCACCTTCACCTCCATCCTCACCTCCTCACCCTAGATGTACCTAGACGCTCTCCACGTCCAGCTAGAGCCTTAGGCTCGTCATCTCGCCGCGCTAGCGTGAGTGAGAGGCCCACGTGGATGACCACACCTCCCACATGGTATGGCATTCCCCCTCCTTGGTCCACGGAGCAGCCAACAGCACCACCACCAGCACCAGCACCATCCGACGCCCCAGCATGGTACAGTCACGCCCCGGGATGGTACGAGCAGATGCCGGATTGGGCTACCGGACTTTCAGAGAGAGTTGGAGCGTTGGAGATCCGGGCCGACGCTAGAGACGGACGCCTCGACGACCTCGACCACATGATGAGGGACGTCTACCGCCAGCAGTTTGGGCGGCCCTACGACTCCAGCTTCTCCCCATTCCCGCCTTCGCCGGCGCCGCAGTGATTCGATGCATGACCGTTTGTTTTAGACATTCCCGCCACCACTTTGTGAGTTTCTTTTTCTTTTCTTTCTTTTCTTTCTTTCTTCTGAACATTAGGGACAATGTTCGTCCTAAGTATGGGGTGGGATGTACTAAAAAGTTTGTAATGACTCTACTTACTATGTTCGCTTTCATTTGAGACTATCGTTGCATGTTCATTATGTGTTGCACGTTTCCTTATTGCATTGCATGAAAAATAACTTGAAAAACCCATAAAAATTGAAAAATTTTGAAAATTTTGTGCTTCTAATGAATTGAGATGATTTCCATGATAATCACTACTTGTGAATTGAGTTTGATGACAATTGCATGCTTAAAAGAATAGTGAATCGGAAAGAATTTGAATGAATGAATTTTACCTCTTTTGCAAGTTTTATAATGTGAAAATGTTACCTAAATCATGCTAGGAAATTGAAGTTGAAATCACATTATAAGTTCCTATACTTCTTATTGAAATGATTAAGGCAATTCGATACTTTCTTTCTTCTTTCCTTTTGATCACTTTAGCTCTTCATTAAATATTAGCCTCCTTTACCTATCCGGGAATTTGGAGAAGTGAATGAAAAAGGCATGTTTGATGTGGGAGGGCCATGAGAGCGATTATTTGCAATCAAATGAATAGAAAGAAATTGTAGGTTTGGGGAAGTCAATCATGACGATGAGTAACTCGGCACCATTCACATAGCCGGGTGTTTGTGTCTTGCCAAAGTCGGATTGAGCGATATTCCTAGCGGATTATGGTATGTGCGCTAAGGGTTTGAGGCATCTCTTGAAAAATTGAGAAACGCCGATCTCCTAGGCTTCGGTTTTTGTGCACCTCTGTCCATAACTCCAAAAGTAAAGTCGAAAAAATGAAAAGAAGAGAGCGAAGCTCTAAGTTGAAGTGTTGCGGAAACCGCATAAGAAGAAGAAGGTAGTTGTCCACTTTCCCGGATTTATGCACCACTTTCCCTTAAAGTTTTCCCTTCCCTTCCGTATTCTAGACCTTTTCTTTGAAAGTCCTTAAGATCAAAAGAATGTTATATGACTTGGTGATCTAAATTGAAGTTTCTTGTGATTGATTTTGATAATGTTTGAAGGTTATAATGCTTGTTTAGAAGTTAAATTGGTTCATGAATTTTCTTTGCTTTTTACTCTTTGAGTGGGTGTGTGAAAGTTTGATAAACGATTGAAGCAAGTTTGAGAATGATCTATTCTTTAGAAGTCACATTCACCCAAAAAGAAGGTACACATATTTCATCCTAACTCTTGTTTAAAGCTTTTTGAAAGACCTTGCTTAGGGACAAGCAAGTGTTAAGTATGGGGTTATTTGTTAGCATGAAATATTGTGATATTTTTGGCACGTTTTCTAAACGTATTTGATTCATATTGATAGTCTTTGATTGAACTTCACTGCATATGTGAGCTAGTATTACCTATATTGTCGATATGGATGTCTACACTAGTTCTATGTTGATTATAGGTGATTTGGAGCTATTTCCGAACGGAATCGAGCAAAGGAGAGTTGATTTGATATGTCCATGGATTAAGGACATTCTTAGGAGCAAATTGGAGTTTTAGCTTGAGGAATGCACGAGGCTAGGGAAGAATCACGTTCTTGCCCTAAACCACGCTCTAAAATACGGCCGTACTACAAACCACGTTTAGTTCCACGGCCGTGAAACCTTGCAAGAGAAGCGTGATGCATTCCAGTAACTATTACGGCTGTGGAATATATGGTACAAGCCGTGACCTAATCCACGCCCTAAATTACGGTCGTGGAAACTTCCACTACCGTGATCTTGGCGAATCTTTTCGCCACACTTTGAAGCCACGATCTTTTGAAGATTGGGCCGGGCCGATATTTTATCTTGCCCTATACAAAGACGGACGAAGCAAGATTCCGTCATCGACGCTTAGGATCGTTTACGCCCGCTACCTCATCTTACACCGTCACTTGGAAGTATTGATCATCTCATTGGAGATCGAAGTTCGCATCGGGGAATTGCCCTAATCTCGCACTTTTGGTGGAGATTGCTGTTGAGATCTCCGGATTGGCGGAAGATCGAAGCTTTTTGGAAGATTTTGCAAGAAGATCTCTCTTCTTGTTTAGGTTTGATTTGGAAAACGGATTGACATCCCGTTTCCCTTTCTTTCCTAAAGCTGTGATTGTTTACTTTATTGTGAATCTTTTGACAACACTCGTTCTTGATTGTGACTTTGAGATTGGTTTGAAGATTATTGAAAGTTCTTGAAAGTTTTCATCTTTTTATCTTTTAATTCTTGAATTGATATCAACATGACTGTTACTGGCTAAAAACCCTTAACAATTCTAAGGTGAAGGGTTGATAGTTGTGGCTTAGATGATGATAGATCGATCGCAAACAGATTAGACCCTGAGAGTTAGAGAGAATCGCCGACAAACCATAAATTACGGCCTGTTCTTGAGTCCACGGCCGTGGAACCTCAAGAACTAACCGTAATTTCCCTTAAGTCCACGAGCCTGCTTTTCCTTTAATTCAAAGTTAAAGATTTGCTTTAGCTTAGTTTAGACTTGTCTTTTCTAGGTGGTAGTGAAGCCTCAACAACCTCTACCTCGATTGTGAGTGTCACAACCTCAATCGGTTAAGTTAGTCTTGATCCTTGGGTTACAAGTTTGGGTATTTGACACTTATTCTCATCTTTAGAATCTTTCTATATTGAGCCTCAACAACCTGTATAGAGAGTGCCTTGTAGGTGAGTTACATAAGGTTTTTGGAACTTCACCGTACGATTACCTTACATTAGCATACCTTTGCATATCTCAACTCTGTCTTTATATCATTAAGTATATCTTGAATCGATTGCCACAGCAGGATACTTGGATCTTTAGGATTGTTGTTTTCCCAATATTTGCAAAACTCTCATATTTACTCGCTTGATAATCTGCAATCAAATTTGTTCCCACCCAAATCCATGTGTTCGATATTCTGGAATTCTTGCTTAGCTACGTCGATCCGTACACTGCGGGTTCGCTGCTTGATTCTAGTTTTATAAATTTAAAGCTTAATTGCACACACCTTTAGGGGCGAACAACTACCACCTATAAAAGGCAAGCCTAAACTAAGTTAAAGCAAATCTTTAACTTTGGATTAAAGTAAAAGCAGGTTCGTAAACTTAAGGGAAATTACGGTTGGATCTTGAGATTCCACGGTCGTGGAACTCAAGAACAACCCGTAATTTAGGGTTCGTCGACGATTCTTTCAAACTCTCAGGATCTAATCTATTTACGATCTCTCTATCATCATCTAAGCCACAACTATCAACCCTTCACCTTAGAATTGTTAAGGGTTTTTAGCCAATAACAGTCATGTTGATATCAATTCAAGAATTAAAAGATTGAAAGATGAAAACTTCCGAAAACCTTCAATAAAATCCAAACTAATCTCAAAGTCACAATCAAGAACAAATATCGTCAAAAGATTCAGAATAGAACAAACAAACTCAATCTTAGGAAAGAAGGAAGAACGGGATGTCAATCCGTCTTCTAAATAAAACCTAAACAAGAAGAGTAGTCTTCTTGCAAGAAATCCTCCGAATCTTCCGTCAATCCCGGAAATCTGGAAGTCCCAACGATAATCTCCACCAAGTGCGAGATTAGGGCAAATCCAAGCACGAACGTCGATCCCAAGCGAATAGCGGCGATCTAAACGCGTGTAAGCGGTGGTGTCGTAAGTGTAAGCCTAAAGCGAGGTTGCAAAAGTGCGTCTAAGCGGGGATGACGGAATCTTGCTTCGTCCGTCTTTTTATAGGGCAAGATAAAATATCGGCCCGGCCCAATCTCCAAAAGATCGTGGCTTCAAAATGTGGCGAAAAAGATCGCCAAGATCACGGTCGTGGAAGGTTCCACGACCGTAATTTAGAGCGTGGAAAATGTCACGGTTTGAACCATGGATTCCACGACCGTAATAGTTACTGGAATGCATCACGCCTCTCTTTGCAAGGTTCCACGGCCGTGGAACTGAACGTGGTTTGTAATACGGCCGTATTTTAGAGCGTGGTTTAGGGCAAGAACGTGATTCTTCCCTAGCCTCGTGCATTCCTCAAGTTGAACTCCAATTTGCTCCTAAGAATGCCCTCAATCCATGGACATACTCAATCAACTCTTATTTGCTCGATTTCGTTCGGAAATGGCTCCCAATCACCTATAATCAACATAGAACTAGTGTAGACATCCATATCGATAATATAGGCAAACTAGCTCACTTATGCAATGATGCTCAATCAAAGACTATCGATATGAATCAAATACGCTTAGAAAACGTGCCTAAAGTACCACAATATTTCATGCTAACAGCGGCCGCAAGGGCGGTGACACTCATTTTCTAGGCGTATGCAAAGGCGTTGATTGCGGCACTAGACAGGGGTTTTCAGGGGTGTCACCACAAGGGAGGCTAGGTGGCGCCGCGGGGGTGGTGACACCTTGCTCTCGGGGCGCTGGCAAGGCGCAGGCTGCGTCACCAAAGTGTAGTGTCACTATAGGGGTAGTGACATTGCTCCGTGGGGGCAGTGTGGCACCAAAAGGTTTATCTTCGTTGATCTTCTTCACTCCCAAGTGTTGCTAAAACCTTTATTTACTTTATTTGGACTTCTTCATCTAGATCAAGGTATTAGTAACACAATATGACTCAAAGACATAAAAATGATTCTAAAAACTACCTAAATTGATAGTGATTTCATCACCTATCAACTTACTTAGCTTCATTCCGTATAATGGTTTGAGTGTTTTGGCTTATTTGCATTTTTTATCATTTATAACGGATAACCGGAATAGGAATCATCCTTTATAATCGTAATTGGTCCAAGTGTATGATAACCAGGCGGTGACCACTTGTCTAGTTCTTCAAGAGACTAGAATGTGTTCTTACAACCCAGGCCTGCATGTAACAGATAGTACTAATCTATTCCTATTGGTAAACGGAAGCGGGGGTGAATTTCGGGAGATTCTCGCGTGACAAAAGAAGTTGAACTAGTAATGAATAACTTAATGAAAGAGAATAACCGGTTGAGTGTGAGCATGCTATATGTTTATTTTAACTTATGTGTATTTGTGCCTTACGTTATTTCTGATATCTAGAGTGTTAGCTAATGGTTTATACCGATGTTGTAGATGCCTTGCAAGATGTAGGTGCTGCTGAGTGATACGGACGGTGTGGTCAGCCGGGGTTCCCGTACATTATAGGACGGGATCGGGTTAATATTTATGTTGTTGTTTTCCCTTTGTTTTGAACTCGGATGCGAGTCTTTTATGCTTCCATTTGTTTAAACCTTTGGTTTTATATTGAGTTTTGGTTTTCATTTGTCTGTACCTTGTTGTAAAATCCGTTGGGTCATTTCTACTCTGAGGGTCGGGAGCCATTGTGAGGTTCTAGCCCGTAACACTTTGAGTTCCCAGAACTTGGGGTGTTACAATGCCGCCCCCGTGCCGTTTCCAGCCTCCCCCGCGGTTTTGTCTACAGTAGCCCCATCTTTGGTGAGTTGCTTTCCTTCCTTGCTTTCCTCGTTCCTCCCCTCGCTTGCGTTGTGTTGTTCACCCTTCTTGATTTGTAAGACTAAGGTTTGAGACCTTAGCTTGTGGAGATATCTTAGAGATCATGGAGACTAGAAGTCATAGACTTCTAGCAATCATTTTGGTTCCTAATTCATTATGCCTTGTTTGAGCATGCATTCCTTCCTTTCCTTCGGGAAACTGAGTTGCTCGGTGACCCTTGCGTTACCTTTGAGCTACCTTCGAGTGAGGTAAGTCCCTTGAACTTACTTAGTTGCGTTCCATATATTAGTTTGATTGTTTTGGCTTGCTTGTGTTGTTATTTATTGTGATAATGAATAACCGGAATAAGATTGCCCTTTTTATACCTTAATTGGCCCAAGTGTATTATAACCGGGCAGTGACCGCTTGTCCAGTTCAAAATGGAGAAACTGGAAGGTGCTCTTGCAATCAATCCAACAGGTGACCAAAGGATGCATACGTTGTATTCCTGTTGGTAAAAAAAGAATAGAGTCGAGATCATAGTGATTCTCGTGTGACAACATAAGTTAAATTATTAAAAGGGAACAACTTAAATGAAAGATAATAACCGGATGAGTGCGAGCATGCTTTATGTTTACTTTACCTTATGTGTGTTGTGCCTCTACTGTCTTTTTGATATCTAGAATGTTAGTTGATGGTTTATACCGATGTTGTAGATGCCTTGCAGGATATAGGTGCTGCTAAGTGATCCGGATGGTGTGGTCAACCGGGGTCCCCGTACATTATAGGACAGGATCGTGTTTATATTTATGTTGTTGTCTTTCCCTTTGTTTTGAACTCGGTTGCGAGTCTTTTACGTTTTCCTTTGTTATAACCTTTGGTTTTATATAAGTTTTGGTTTTCATTTATTTGTGACTTGTTGTAAGATTTGATGTTGTCGTTGCTACTCTGAGGGTTTGGACCTATTGTGAGGTCCTAGCCCGTAACGGTTCGAGTTCCCAGAACTTGGGATGTTACAAAAACAGATTAAATATAGTAACACATACATTGCAAAAATGTCAAAACTTTATTAATCAAAGATGGTAAAGGAGTCAGTTAGCCACGCAAGGCTCAATCGATCAGTCAACTATAGTGTCATGCGTCCAAAACAAAGTTCTCGAATGAAATCATAATGAAAAACCTTAAGGTTGAAAGACTTATTTATAAGGAGGATATCTAACCTAATCCTTCTAGAGTTTGCTAAAATATGTCAAATATATTAAATTATATCTTCTAAGAAGATAAAATTTGTCCGTAATTAATAACTACAAAGCAAAGACTTTCAAATTGATGGGATAAAAGATAGCCCAAAGTAAAAGGGGATAAGGAAATCGAAGATAGACGTCGAAGAACATCAATTTGGGCGTAGTTGATCAGTCTAGTGTGGCTTAGTCGATTGAACTACCTAGAACAACTTCGGGAAATGCTTCATCTTTACTAGTGATAATGTGCCGGATGAACAAGGCTCATTCGGTCGGCTAAGTGGTTACTAGTGACACGGAACGAGTTCTGGAAGGTTCAAGAAGTACGAAGAACACCTTGGCATTGTCTTGACAAGACCAAAATATTGTAGATATCTCTAGAATTCTCTAAGCTTTTCAAGTCTTGTAGAGAATGTTCCGGATTTGTATGAAAAGCTAGAGTCTTCTTCCAACAAGAAGGATCCGAAACCCTCTCAGATTGTGTAATTCCGGATCCTTCCGAGCTAAGGAGGTAGCCAAGGCTATAAATAGGGAGGTCATTCCTCATTTGCAAGCTATTCAAGCAAAGCTCACTTGTAAAAATTTTCTCAAAGCAATCAAATATCTCTTGTCCACAAAAGCTCTAAGTTTCTTATCCATCACTAGCAAGCGTTTCCGTAACAAGTCCCTTGAGTTAAGGCTTTACTTATTCATTTAACAAGGCCAACGACTAAGAGCCGCACGGCTTCGATTTTGAGAATACTCAGCCCATGTCAAGTCATAACAAAGCCAATTTCGTTCCAAGGAGAAGCGATTGTTGATGTAGGTGTGTCTGCGATCGTTGACCCCAATACCCAAGGTAGGAAGGGCAAGAAGGCTCCCAAGGACCCGTCAAGGGAACTATCGAAGGACATGATGGGGAATTTTGAAGCTCGCATGGAGAAGATGGAGCTTAAGTAAGGCGAGATGGTAGACGCTATCGAGGACGTCAAGGAGGATATAAACGCCCTCATGAACGGGTTACAAGGTGCCGTGAATGAAGCTCAAGGACTTTTGTGCAAGCGGGATGACATGTTTGAGGCAATGGTAACGTAAATACACGAGGAGATCGAGGCGTTCAAGAGAGAGCTCGTAGCATGTAAGACAACCGTAGGGGCAGACATGTTGTAAACCACTCCCGTGCAGAAGATGGAAGCACCAAAGCCCAAGGAGTTCAAAGGAAGTCAGTCAACGTCGAGAAATTTCTATGTGGCATGGACAAATATTTCCGTGTGGTGGGAATCACGGACGAGGAATGCAAAGTAAGCATCGCATCCCTAAATAGTGATGCTACTTTGCTCTGGTGGAGGCGTAGGACATGTGAAAGGACCGGAGGGGCCCAAATCACTACTTGGGCCGAGTTTAAGACTGAACTAAAAAAGCAGTTGTACCCTACCTACGCCAATGACGAAGCTCGAGCTTCACTTCGTCGACTCACACAACGTGGCACCGTTATTGAGTACGTTAAAGAGTTCTTTGAGGTCATGATGTAGTTCTCCAACATGGGTGTGTAAGAGACCCTTTTCACTTTCATGGAGGAATTAAAGCCTTGGGATAAATAAGAAGTACAATGCCGGAACATTCAGACTCTAACGAGGCAATGACGGTGGCCAACTCATTGATCGAGTTCAAAATCCAAGATTGACTAGGTTCTTCCCGAGACAAGGGTAAAAGTGGGGAAGACTAAGGCAGGGTTTGGTCACAACAGAGAAAGAGTGATTGAAGAGTCCTCAAAAGACTCGTCCAAGCACAAGGAGCGCTACAACAAGTGGGAGAAGAGCAAGCAATCCACGGAAAGGAAGCCAATACGGTGCTACCTTTGTGACAGTGAACATCGAATGGGAGATTTTCCCAATAGGAGCAAGCTCAACGCTATCATGGCACACAAGGACCCTCCTGAGGAAGAGAGGTTGAACCTCGGGGATATGATACTTAGTTTGGTCAAGACTAAGCGGTTCACCAACCAGAAAGGACGGGTGTTTGCAGATTCCATGGTGGGTGGAAAAATCTAAGCGTGTTGGTCGACACTAGGGCATCTAATGTCTTCAAGTCTGAAGGGACGGCCAAGAAGTTCGGGATATAGGTCACCGAGAACAATGTATGAATCAAGACGGTGAACTCAAAGGAGGGCCCGACCATGGGGTAGCATGATAGCATGTATTATAGTCTATATTTTAGGATTGGTTTGGACATTTTATCTTCATAAATCTACATGTATGGATGTATATTCTTTGATCATTATGTTGTTTTGTCTACCTTTTCGAGAATCGAGGTCTACACCTAGTTTCGTTGTAATTGTAGGGAAACTGACACGTTTTGAAATGAAATGGAGCTAAAGAAGCTAAGGAGTCATTGGAGCTACATTATGGAGCATTGAGGAGCTACAAGAAACGCTCAAGAATCAGGGAAATGAGATGGAAGATTGATTTTGGACCAGATCATAGAGATTGATGCTTAACTGAGATTCACCTCGGTTGGCTACAGTACCACCTCGACCGAGGTGATCTTCAGGACAAGCTGGACCGAGGCGAATATTATAACGGCTATGAGATCTTTATTTTTGGGTGAGATCTTCTATTTTTGGAAAGTGAATCCTATATTTTAGGATAGATTTCTCGAAGGAAGCATATCTTTTTGGCTCATTTATTTCGAAGATTGGAAGATATTCTAAGGAAGGAAATTGCCTTTAAAGATATTTTATCTTAGGAAGCTCCTATATAAAGAGGTGTATTTTCTGGAATTAAATTATCTCGGAATCAGGGAGATCTTGGAGCTACAATTCTCCAAAGTTGAAGGAATTTGGGAGGAAGTTTGGAAGGTTGAAGATCAATGAAGGAAGGAAGCTAGTTTGAAGGAAGGCTTTGAAGGAAGTTGTAAGATTTTTTTAGTTTGGATTGGTTTTGTTGTCTTTCTAATTGTGATTAAGGAACGTGATTTAATTGTTTGTTTGATTGTTTGATTGAGTTATTGAGACCTTTGTGTTAAGGTTTTCTTGTTTGAATATTGATTCTTTTCTTATATATTTGATTATTGTTATCATGATATTGTTGGCTAAGTTCTTTATGCGATTCTAGGGTGATTGGCTAAGGTTGTGGGAAACACGATAAAAGAATAAGCCTTTACCACAGTGGACCCTGAAAGCTCGAGCCTTTACCTTAACCGACGAACACCTCGGTCAGTTGTGGAACATCTCGACCGACATGGTACTTGAACTGAGCGAGGCGAGCCATTTTCTGATCCTTATCTAAGTTGACGTTTCCGTTTGCCAAATCCTATCCTCATTATACCTTTCCTAATTAAACACAAGCGTAGGATGAGACTTACCCGGTGATTCCTTTGTTTGTATGCCCAAGATCATGAGTGTAGGTAATAAAGGTTTATCCTTTATTGGGGTTTGAGTGTGCCTTCATCCCATCTTTGAGAGTTAGCCTGAGACTTACCCGGTAAAGGTTGATTCTATCCCCTTGGGTGGTGATGACATGATTTATGACGTTAGTTTAGGCATTAATTTAGATAGTTTTTCTCGTTATTCATGCATGGTTTGACATTAGTTCGTGACGTTTACGCTTATATCATCCACATTGTCGAAATAGACGTCTACATGAGCTTTTGTCGGTTTTGCTGGTATTTTGGGGACCTCTTGGACTTAATCGATACATTCGAGGATCATTCCTCGTGATGGCACACTTCCGGACTCTTTAATGAGCAAGCTAAGAGCAAAGAAGAACACAAAAGACCTTGTTGGTGCATGCCTTGCACCAATTCATGACTTGGTGATCCAAGGAGGGTTTCTTGTGTAGAACCACGACCCAGAGGGCCTTTCCACGCCCGTAGTTTTGCCCGTGGTTTCTGTCTGGACAGCTTTGACACTTGTCACACGATTTCTTTGCCCGACCTTTGCTTTTCTTGGTTGAGTGTGGACTTGGGAAAGCCTGCAGGCTGGCTAGAGGACTCTCTCTCATCATCCATTGTGGGGGGAGAAAGACTTGGAAAAAGAAGAAAAAACTCTCATTTTGGAGAGAAGAACATCATCAAATACTAGATCTAGAGTGAGACTTTTAGTGGGTTTTAGTGATTTTTGTGGAGAATCATTTGAAAGTGTTGTAAGGAACTATTTGAAGCTGCATTTGAATGGTTGTAAGTCTTGTTTAAACTCATATTCAGCTAAGTTTACTTGTTTCTTTTCTCTCTTATTTCACTTTCTTGCTAAGGAAACCATGTATGCTTGCATGATGAGTTTGGATCTTGAGATGCATGTTATTGGCTAAGTAATTGTGATTCTAGGGTGATGGACAGAAGGTTATGGCTTGGATAATGATAGAATAGACTTGAATGTACCATTTGATGACTTGCTTGCACGAAACCTAACCCCCGATCTAAAGCACGGCTTGTTCCTCATAAACCACGGCCGTGGATGTGTATTATCAGCCTGTGGCTTTGCCTTGTTATGCTTATATTGATGAATCTGAATGTTAGGATGTTAGATTGTTGAAATCCTAGTGTGTGTTAAGCCTTATCTAGTCTAGGGTGACCTAATGCTAGCAAACTAAGTGAGGGAAGAGACTTACCCGGTAATTCCCGATCTTAGATACCAAAGATGATGAACTCTAGGTAGTAGTGAGCCTAACAAGCCGCTATTGCACTGAGTGTGCTAGGATTGTTGCTTAGGACTTGCCTTCCTGAGACTTACCCGGTAAGGAGAGGTTTGACCCCTAGATAGCAATCCGGTTCGTGTAAAATTCCCAACCTTAGGTTCCTAGAGACATACCGGGTAATAGGACCTTAGGTGCGGGATTAGTGGACCATGAGATGTACCCGGTGATTGATCCCATTAGAGAAACACCCTTTTCCAACATACCACAGCTTGTCCAAGGTTGATTAGAAGTTTGAGTCCAATGCCATAACTGGAAGTCCCAATCCCTAAAATCCGTTTTTCTTAATTTGATCTCACATCTTGTGTTTGTGTTCCTTGTTTGAGTTGTTTGTTTGATTTATAATCTTGCATGATTCGTGATCTTTGCTTGATCACCACAAAAAACCCAACCAAAACTATCATTATTTTCATTTTTTTATTTTTTTTCTCTTTTCTTAGACTAGATTTGCACTATTCATGATCACTTGTTTGATTTGATTTCACCTTAGTCTTCGTGTTCGACCTCGAAATACTATCCTTGCTACAAAATGACCCATACACTGTGGGTTGGCTAGGAGTTAGGAGAATATATCGAGTTATAAATTGTAAGGCTTTTCCGTGGTACATTTCTAGCGTAACAAGTTTTTGGCGCCGTTGTCGGGGACTAGGTCTAGATTGAATCATTGTGTGTGATTGTCTATAGTGTAGGTCTTTCTAACTGCTTTTGATCTTGTTTGGTTTGTATCTTTTATTTTTCAGGAAATCTCTTATTCTTTAGGTGCATGCGAAGATCTTGTGGCAAGGATTTAGCTCCATTCGATCCCGAACCGGAGAAAACCCTTATGACTAGATCCAAGGGCACTAAGAAGAAGAAGGAGATTGCCGGAAGAGATCTTCAAGCTGAGTTGAATTATGTCTTAGAGCAAATTAGGCTAAGGGATGAAGCCTTGGACAATGAGAGGAGACTTGCAAATGAGAGGCAAGAAGCAACTTGGAGGGAAATTGAAGAGATTAGGCAAGCTCTTGTGCAAAGGGAGCTTAATCTTCGTCAACCACCTCCACCACCACCACTGCAACCGGCGGTACATGTACGGAATGAGCCTATCATTATTGAGGAGCCACAAAATCTAGGGCAACGTATGGATCCAGCCCAAAGAGTGCACCGTCCGGGTGCAAACTTAGGAGATCCCGCAGCCCATGACTACAAGCTCCACCTTCAAGTGCTACAAATGATCTGGCATAATCAATTTGGAGGGATGGAAGGAGAGTCTCCTCATCAACACTTGATGAATTACGAAATCTTCATGGAGACTCTAAGGCCACCTAGATTGGAGAGCAACAACCACAAGCTTAGGGCTTTTTCCTTCTCACTTAAGGATAAAGCCTTGGCTTGGTACCAATCCATTCCACTAGGACGTGTGGGTACTTGAGAGGAGATGACAACCGAATTTCTTACAAAGTTCTTCCTACCTTTCAAGACAACTGAGCTAAGAGGGAAGATTAATGCCTTCGTGATGAAGGATAAGGAGAGCCTATTCAAATCTTGGGAGAGGTTCAAAGACCTCCTCCTAGATTGTCCACACCATGGGATACCGAAGATAGAGCTATTGGAGATTTATTTCAAGGGGTTTGATGAGGATTGTCAATTCAAGCTCCAATCACTTTCCGGAGGAACATTCATGGAGAAGAATGTGGATGAGGCTTGGGATATTGTAGAAAAGCAAGCCTTGGTGATAGATAAGTACTCCCATAGGAAGAGTGATGGGAGGAAACCGGGAGCATATGAAGTGAGTGAAGTCACCATGAGCAACTACAAACTTGATGTAATCAACAATGAGCTTAAGTCCTTGAGGGAGTTGTGTAACACAACCTTAAAGAGTCAAGCAAGTCCTCAAGTGCAAGTGCAAGCCAACTTGGCACCCAAAGAGGAGGATGTTAACTACATGGGAAGGGGCAATTTCAACAACTACCAAGTCCCTAGGAACTTCATCAACAACAGCCGGCAATACAATAATTACCTGCCTAACCACAACCATCCCGGGTTCTCCTATTCTAACCCGGATGGTGCCTTAAACCCTCCCGCTTCTACAAGCTCATCCCCAACACCTAAGGCTTCACAAGAGCCTTCACTCGGTTTTGCTCAACCTCCAAAGGATAGAACCGAAATGATGTTTGAACAATTACTAGGGAGGTTGAGTGGGCTTGAGAGCACGGTGACTTCCATTTCCAAGGCTCAAAAGGTGCTAGAAGCACAAGTGTTCCAAAAGGTGGGTGAGGCACAAAGGGATCCGGGAAAGCTTCCCGGAAGGACCGAGGAAAATCCAAGAGGCCAAGTGTTGGCCATTACCACAACGAGTGGACTGAGCATGAAATATCCCTCACCAAGGGAGAATGACAAGGGGAAGCAAGTAGTGGTGGAAGAAGAATCATTGCAAGAAGAAGGAGGCAAGAGCAAGGATGATGAGCCAACATATGTGGCACCTCCTCCATACAAGCCACCACTACCATTTCCACAATCACGAGGAAGAGCTTATTTGGATAAACATTTCGGTAAATTCCTTAAACTCATGTCTAAATTACATATTAACATTCCGTTCATGGATGCAATTCTAGGTATGTCAGCCTATGGAATGTTTTTGAAGGAGATACTCTCCAACAAGAGGAAGTTGGAGGAGTATGGAGAAGTGAGGATGACAAAAAGGTCTTCCGAGTTGATTCAAACTATGAGGGAGAAAATGCCTCCTAAGCTGCGGGATCCGGGGTCTTTTAGTGTGCCAATTGGAGTTGGAGAAGTGCAATATGAGGCCCTATGTGACCTTGGAGCAAGTGTAAGCATTATCCCGCTTGCACTTTGCAATAAGGTTGGGCTAGGATAGCCGAAGCCGATCAAGATGACCCTCTACATGGCAGACCGATCAATTACTCACCCCGTAGGGATCCTAAAGGACATACCGGTTTAGCTTGGAAAGTTCTGCCAATCGATTTCGTTATTTTGGACATCCCGGCGGACTACCCGGTTCCTATCATTTTAGGGAGGTCATTCTTAGCCACATCCGGATGCTTAGTGGATTGCAAAAATGGGATCCTCTCCTTCAACATAGGAGAAAAAAATATCAAGTTCAAACTGCCCACAATGATGAAGGGGCCAACCCTTAGTGAAGATGTTTTCAACATTGTCGAGGAAGAAGTGTCTAGGGAAGTTGTGAGCTCAATCCTAATCAAGGATCCATTAGAGAAGGTTCATAGCATGAGTATCATGAAGGAAGGAGTTGAGGAAGATTACAATGAAGAAATTCAAGCTTTGAATGCATTAGAAAAGGAGACAAGTGTTGAATTTGAAGTGCATGAAGGAGGGTTGAGGAGCTGTAAGAACCACGGCCTGGGGCCCATTTCCACTCCCGTGGTTTCATTAAATGGACCCATGGAATACCATGTCGTAGATAATTGTGCTAATTTTTCCAAAATCACGCCCGTGGTTATGCAAGAGGCCGTGGGATCACCCGTGGTTTCTCCAGAAAGTCCCTTAGTTGTTGATCAAGCTTCAAGGAGTCTTGGAGAGTCTTCAATGGCTTTGGATTCATCTAATGGGGAGCTATATGGATCACATCCAACCGATAAAGGTCCTCCTAAACTTGATATCAAACCTCTCCCTTCGCATTTAAAGTATGCTTTCCTTGGTTTCAATTCTACTTATCCCGTGATTGTGAATGCATCTTTGAATGATGATGAGCTTGATAGATTGTTGAATGAATTGAAATTGCATAGGAGAGCTATTGGTTACATCATTGATGACTTAGTTGGCATTAAACCATCCATGTGCATGCATAAAATCTGATGGAAGACAACCATAAACCTCTATTGAACCTCAAAGAAGATTGAATCCTATTATGAAAGAGGTAGTCAAGAAAGAAATCTTAAAGTTGCTAGATGCGGGAATCATTTTCCCGATTTCGGATAGTAAATGGGTTAGTCCCGTACATGTTGAATGAATTGAAATTGCATAGGAGAGCTATTGGTTACATCATTGATGACTTAGTTGGCATTAAACCATCCATGTGCATGCATAAAATCTGATGGAAGACAACCACAAACCTCTATTGAACCTCAAAGAAGATTGAACCCTATTATGAAAGAGGTAGTCAAGAAAGAAATCTTAAAGTTGCTAGATGCGGGAATCATTTTCCCGATTTCGGATAGTAAATGGGTTAGTCCCGTACATGTTGTTCCTAAGAAGGGTGGTATGACCGTAGTACCTAATGAGAATAGTGAACTAATCCCAACCAGGACGGTTACGGGGTGGAGAATGTGTATTGACTATAGGAAGCTTAATGTTGCCTTTAGAAAAGATCACTCCCTCTTCCCTTTATTGACCAAATGCTAGAAAGATTAGCTCAACATTCACATTTTTGTTACCTTGATGGTTATAGCGGGTTCTTTCAAATCCCAATTCACCCGGATGACCAAGAGAAAACAACATTTACTTATCCTTAGGGAACATTTGCATATAGAAGGATGCCATTTGGGTTGTGTAATGCACCCGCCTGCTTTCAAAGGTGTATGATGACTATTTTTTATGAATATATTGAGAACATTATGGAAGTGTTTATGGATGATTTCTCGGTGTATGGCTCTTCTTTTGATAATTATTTGGTTAATCTATCTTTGGTGTTGAAGAGATGTGAGGAAACTAATCTTGTATTGAATTGGGAGAAATGCCACTTCATGGTGAGTGAAGGCATAGTGTTGGGACACTTGGTTTTCTACTGAGGCATTGAGTTTGATAGAGCAAAGATAGAAACGATAGAGAAGTTGCCACCACCTACCTTGGTGAAAGGGGTAAGGAGTTTCTTAGGGCATGCCGGTTTTTACCGGAGGTTTATAAAAGATTTCTCTGAAATTTCTAAGCCTCTCACTAACCCACTAATGAAAGATGTTGAGTTTGTTTTCTCCAAGGATTGTCTTGAAGCGTTTTGTAGGTTGAAGGATGCTTTGATCTCTGCCCCTATCATGCAACCTCTGGATTGGAGCTTACCATTTGAAGTAATGTGTGATGCGAGTAATGTGGCTGTTGGGGCTGTTTTAGGACAAAAGAAAGATGGGCTTACACAGCCATCTACTACGCTAGCAAGATGCTAGATGACGCCCAACTCAACTATGCCACAACCGAGAAAGAGTTACTAGAGGTAGTGTATGCCTTTAAGAAGTTCCGCTCATATCTTGTTGGAGCAAAGGTTATTGTGTACACGGATCATGCTGCGATCCGTTATCTCCTCACAAAGAAGGATGCCAAGCCTCGCTTCATTCGGTGGATCCTTCTCCTCCAAGAATTCGACTTGGAGATTCGGGACAAGAAAGGTTCTGAAAATTCAGTAGCGGACCATCTTAGTAGGCTACCACCATGGGAGATTGAGAGAGATGACATCCGGATTGATGACTTATTCCGGAATGAGCAATTTCAAGTGATGGACGAGTGCTTACTTCAAGTGTCTAGAGGGAGTGAGCCATGGTATGCGAATATAGTGAATTATCTTGTGTGTGAAGAGGTGTCACCCGGTTTATCATATGCCCAAAGGAATAAGTTTTTCAAAGATATGAGGTATTATTATTGGAGTGAACCTCTCTTGTTCAAGAGAGGACCGGATGGAGTCTTTAGGAGGTGCATTCCAGATGATGAGATGGAGAGTGTGATCCGTCATTGCCACTCCTTGCCATGTGGAGGCCACGCTAGCTCACACAAAACGTATGCAAAGGTATTGCAATCTGGTTTTTATTGGCCTAACTTGTTTAAGAATGTGCATAATTTTGTAGTAGCTTGTGACGCTTGCCAAAGGGCGGAAAACATCTCAAGAAGGAACGAGATACCCTTGAACAATATCCAAGAGGTTAAGGTCTTTTATGTTTGGGGTGTGTACTTCATGGGGTCATTCCCCTCTTCATGTGGCAACCTCTACATTCTATTGGCGGTGGATTATGTGTCAAGGTTGGTGGAAGCAATCGCCTCTCCCACGAATGATGTCAAAGTAGTGGTGTGGTTCTTCAACCGAGTCATTTTCCCTAGGTTTGGAACACCAAGAGTGATCATAAGTGATGGAGGGAAGCATTTCACCAGTACGAACTTTGGGACACTTTTGGCTAAGTATGGGGTGACTCATAAGGTGGCCACACCTTACCATCCAAAACTAGTGGCCAAGTGGATATTTCCAACCGGGAGATAAAAGGAATACTTGAGAAGACGGTTTCTAGGACAAGAAAAGATTGGGCTATGAAGCTCGATGATGCCTTATGGGCTTATAGAACCGCCTTCAAGACACCAATTGGTACCACTCCCTACAAGCTAGTTTATGGCAAGTCTTGCCACCTTCCGGTGAAGATGGAGCATAGGGCATATTGGGCTATAAGGTGGCTGAATTTTGACCTCAAGGAAGCCAAAGAGAAGAGGTTGCTAGACATGAATGCTCTTGCGGAAATCGGTTAGATGATTATGAAAATCCCGGATTTACAAAGAAATGACCAAGCGTTGGCATGACAAACGTCTCATCCCAAAGGAGTTGAGTGAAGGTGACTTAGTCCTTCTCTTCAATTCAAGGTTTGGCTCTTCCCCGGAAAGCTCAAGTCAAGATGGACGGGTCCTTATGTGGTGAGGAAGGTCTTTCCCCATGGAGCGGTTGAGATAGGTGGGGAGAATTGTGGAGATTTCAAGGTGAATGGGCACCGTTTGAAGAAGTACATCCTGGAAGCTCCGGTGGATATGATTGCCCCACTTCACCTTGAGTGAAACGCTCCCGGTTTTGGTCAAAAGTGGGTGGAGCGGACGTGGGACTTGGACGTCTTGCGGTGCTTAGCGCGGGTCCCGACGCCATAATGAACATCAAGAGCTCTCTACCATCTTTGATTGATCATCCACCATCACTCCACATGAGTGAACCAAAATACCGAAAACACCACCATTTTTACATTGTGAGGACTCTCTTTCACTTCTTCATTTAATTTTCACATTGAGGACAATGTGATTTTAAGTATGGAGTGGGGTTTTCACAATCTTTTGCATGATTGCATCTAGGATAGTTTCATTCTATTGTCACATGTTTCATTAGTTTTTGCATTGTACATATTTATCTCAAAAATTCAAAAAAAATCAGAAAATTTTAAAAAAATTTTTGTGCTTCTTAGTTTGGATATGACCCTTATGATGAGCTTGTTTTGTGAATTGGCTATGGATGGCCTTTGTGTGTTGAATGAATTTATGCATTGTGGACTTGAATACTTCTCTTGATTTTCATGTATGAATTGTGATGAAGATTGTTGTCTAGGTTGGATTGACAATTGATTATCGAAATCGCATGCTAGTTCTTACACATCATCTAGGAATGATTAAGGCATTCATTTCTCTCTTCTTCTCATCTCGATCATCTTGCTTGTAGCACCTCACTTGATATGAAATTTGGCCTCTTTTGACCCATCCGGGAATAGGAGCATTATAGTGTGTTGTGTGTGAAAAGCAATTGTGGGGTGAAGTTGTTGGTGAATGAATGTTATGAATGGAGTGCTAAATTTGTTGTGAAAATGTAGAAATAATATAGGTTTGGGGACGTTGGTTTTGATAACGAGTAACTCGGCACCATTCACATAATCGGGTGTTTGTGTCTTGCCAAATTCGGATTAACCGATAGTCCTAACGAGCCTTGGTATGTGTGCCCGGTGTGAGGCACCTCGGAAAAATCCCGAGGTCCGCTAATTACCAAGGTTTCGGCTTTTGTAGACCAATGTCATTGTCTCAAAAATAAAAGAAAGAAAAAAGAAGAAAAAGAAAAGAAAGAAAAGAAAAAGATGGAGAAAAATCTACACTTATGGTGATTGTTGAACAAAATGAAGTTGTGGAGTTAGTTCCTTTCCCGGATTAGCATCACATAACGTAATAAATTTCCCACCTTTAACAACGTTTCTTGGCCTCTTCTTTCCTAAGTCCTTAAGATCTCTATGCACATGTGTTTTGACTTATGTGATTTTGATTTGATATCTTCATGATCATCTAGACATTCTCGATTTACTTTGCATATATGATTTCAAGCTAAGTGTGATTGTCTTTCCATGCATTTATTCTCTTGATACACATTTCCTCATCCTTTTCCATGAACATCACTATGAAGGTGATCTATGACTAGAAGCACAATTGCAAAAATATTTTCCGTTTTTCCACATTCATAACTCATGCCATCTTATAGCTTAGGTTTGAACCTTGCTTGGGGACAAGCAAGTGGCAAGTATAGGGTATTTTGATTACATGATTTATGACATTAGTTTAGGCATTCATTTAGATAATTTTTCCCGTTATTCATGCATGGTTTGACATTAGTTCGTGACGTTTACGCCTAATTCATCCACATTCTCGAAATAGACGTCTACACGAGCTTTTGTCGGTTTTGTAGGTATTTTGGGGACCTCTTGGACTTAATCGATACATTCGAGGATCATTCCTCCTGATGGCACACTTCCGGACTCTTTAAGAGCAAGCTAGGAGCAAAGAAGAACACGAAAGACCTTGTTGGTGCATGCCTTGCACCAATTCATTACTTGGTGATCCAAGGAGGGTTTCTGGTGCAGAACCAGGGCCAGAGGGCCTTTCCACGCCCATGGTTTTGCCCAAGATTTCTGTCCGTACAGCTTTGACACTTGTCACACGATTTCTTTGCCCGACCTTTGCTTTTCTTGGTTGAGTGTGGACTTGGGAAAGCCTGCATGCTGACTAGAGGACTCTCTCTCATCATCCATTGTGGGGGGAGAAAGACTTGGAAGAAGAATAAAACACTCTCATTTTGGAGAGAAGAACATCATCAAACACTAGATCTAGAGTGAGACTTTTAGTGGTTTTTAGTGATTTTTGTGGAGAATCATTTGGAAGTGTTGTAAGGAACTATTTGAAGTTGCATTTGAATGGTTGTAAGTCTTGTTTAAACACATATTGATCTAAGTTTACTTGTTTCTTTACACTCTTATTTCACTTTCTTGCTATGGAAACCATGTATGCTTGCATGATGTGTTTGGATCTTGAGATACATGTTATTGGCTAAGTAATTGTGATTCTAGGGTGATGGACAGAAGGTTATGGCTTGGATAATGATAGAATACACTTGAATGTACCTTTTGATGACTTGCTTGCTCGAAACCTAACCCCCAATCTAAACCACAACTTGTTCTTCACAAACCACGGCCGTTGATGTGTATGCTCAGTCGTGGTTTTGCCCTGTTGTGCTTATATTGATGAATTTGAATATTAGGATGATAGATTGTTGAAATCCTAGTGTTTTTTAAGCCTTATCTAGCCTAGGGTTACCTAATGCTAGCAAACTAAGTGAGGGAAGAGACTTACCCAGTAATTCGCGATCTTAGATACCAAAGGTGATGAACTCTAGGTAGTAGTGAGCCTCACAAGCCGCTATTGGATTGAGTGTGCTAGGATTGTTGCTTAGGACTTGCCTTCCCGAGACTTACCCGGTAAGGAGAGATTTGACCCCTAGATAGCAATCCGGTTCGTGTAGAATTCGCAACCTTAGGTTCCTACAGACTTACCCGGTAATAGGACCTTAGGTGCGGGATTAGTGGACCATGAGACCTACCCGGTGATTGATCCCATTAGAAAAACACCCTTTCCCAACATATCGCACCTTGTCCAAGGTTGATTAGAAGCTTGAGTCCAATGCCATAACCGGAAGTCCCAATCCCTAGAATCCGCTTTTCTTAATTTGATCTCACATCTTGTGTTTGTGTTGCTTGTTTGAGTTGTTTGTTTGATTTATAATCTTGCACGATTCGTGATCTTTGCTTGATCACCATAAAAAACCCAACCAAGAATATTATGATTTTCATTTCTTTATTTCTTTCTCTTTTCTTAGACTAGATTTGCACTCTCCATGATCACTTGTTTGATTTGATTTCACCTTACGTGTTCGACCTCGGAATACTATACTTGCTACAAAACGACCCATACACTATGGGTTTGCTAGGAGTTAGGAGAATATATCGAGTTATAAAATGTAAGGCTTTTGCGTGGTACATTTCTAGCGTAACAGGTGGTGTGTTGGTTTTAGTTTATAGTTCCTTTCCTTAGTACCTTGAGACTTACCCGATGAGAGGATCTTTGGTTTGGGATAGTGACTAGTGAGACTTACCCGGTGATCTATTCCCACCTTAGAAACAGCTTCCCTTTGCAAACATCAGCTTTTGTCCACGCTATCTTTTGAGATCTTGAGTCGGAACCACAAATGGATGCTTTAATCTCTAGAATCCGCATTCTCTTTACCTAGTTATTACATCATCTTTGATATCTTTTCTTTGTTGCTTGTTTTTAATTGACAACCTGAATTACTGATCTTTGTTTCACCATAGTCCATGTGTTCGACCCATAAATTCTTTCTTTTATTACAATCGATTCGTACACTGCGGGTCACTTATTTGCAATTATTCTTGATATAAATATTAAAGCTTGCACACACACCTTTTGGAGCAAACATGGCACGAGAAGTAGACATGATGCTGCAAGAATTGTCTGGGAAGACCACGATCGAGGTAATCCCACTCGACGACTATGACTTGGTTATTGGCTTAGTCTTCTTCAATCGTATAAATGATCTAAGCATGCCATTTTTCAACTGCGTATGTATCATGGACCCCTATAAACTTTGCATCGTGCCGGTCTATCAATAAAAGGGGCAAAACGCCAAGATATTCTTGGCATTCAAACTCTCAAATGGGAAAAAACGCAAGGAGCCAACGTTCCTAGCAACACTTAAGTTAGAAAACGAACCCAAGGTAGAAGATCCAACACTCCCAGAAGTAAGCCATGTCTTGGACGAATTCAAATACGTCATGCCACCGGAGTTACCTAAGAGGTTGTTACCAAAGAGAGAAGTCAATCACAGATCGAACTTATGTCCGATGCTCGGCCGCCCACCCGAGCACCAAATTGCATTTCTCGGCCGGTGCTAGAGGATTTGCGGAGACAACTTAAAGAGATGCTAGAAGCCGGTTACATCCGACCTTCAAAGGCCTCATACGGAGCACCCATGTTATTCCAAATAAAGCATGACGGAAGCCTTAGACTATGCATCGACTACCGGGCGCTCAACAAGCTCGCTATAAAGAACAAGGACCTGATCTTGCTCATTGCAGATATTTTTGATAGGGCATGGTGGTTTACCATGCTGGACTTGAGGTCAGGCTACTACCAAGTAAGGATCGCGGAGGGCGATGAGGAGAAGACCGCGTGCATCATGAGATATGGGTCGTATGAGTTCTTAGTCATGCCGTTTGGCTTGAAAAACGCACCAGCAACATTCTGCATACTCATGAACAAGGTACTTCATCTCTTGATCATTTTGTTGTAGTATACTTGGACGACATTGTCATTTATAGCAATAGCCTGGAGGAGCATAAGGAACATCTATGAAAAGTCTTCTAAGTACTATGGGAACGTGAGTTGTGCGTCAAGAGGAAAAAAATGTGTTTTCGCTCAAAGGGAAGTGCCGTTCCTAGGGCATATTGTGGGCAAGGGACGGATTCCCATGGACCGGCCAAGGTAAAAGCAATTGTCGATTGAGAGCCGCCAACAAAGGTAACATAGCTTCGCTCATTCTTGGGACTAACAAACTATTGTCGGCGCTTTATCCATGACTACTACCACATTACGATGCCTCTCACAAACATGCTCAAGAAGGGGTCATCTTGGGTTTGGAGTACGAAGAGTCAAGAAGCGTTCAACAAGCTGAAGAAGGCCATGACCGAGGAGCTCGTACTCGCCCTACCCAACCCGACTATGTCATTGGGGAAGTATTGATGCAAGAGGGGCATCCGGTGGATGATGAGAGTCGAAATTTAAATGACACCGAGTGGCATTACACCGTCCAAGAGAAGGAGGTGACCGTCATCGTTCATTACCTAATGACTTGGCGGAAAAATCTCCTAGGGTCAAAATTCGTGGTGAAGACAAACAACGATGCCACAAATTACTCCCTCACCCAAAAAAAGCTTACGCCCAAACAAGCGAGATGGCAAGACTTCCTCGCAGAGTTTGATTACGAGTTGGAGTACAAATAGGTAAAGCTAATGTGTTGGCCGACACACTAAGTCGTAAATCCGAGCTACCCGTAATAGGTCGACCACAAGGGGCATGGAAGACAAGATCAAGATTGGACTAGAGCATGATCTGACAACCCAAAACCTGAAAGAGTTCATCAAAGAAGGAAAGATGGGGAGGTTTTGGGTCGAAGGTGACTTAATCTACACCAAGGGGAAACAGTTATATGTGCCCCATTACGGGGGACTAAGGAAGGATGGTCATGCACGAATGCCACGACTCCAAGTGGGCGGGCCACCCAGGAGTACACCGCACCATATCCCTCATAGGGGAGTGTTACTATTGGCCACAAATGCAGGACAACATGGAGACCTATGCCCAGACTTGTTTTTTGTGCCAGAAAGACAAGGTCAAGCAAAGACAGCCGGAAGGACTACTAGCTTGAGCCTTTGCCAATAGCGGATCATCCTTAGCAAAGCGTCATCATGAACTTCATCATCCGATTCACTAAAGAAGAAGGCTATGGGAGCATCATGGTTGTCATGGATAGATTCACAAAGTATGCCACCTTCATACCCGCGACAAAGGAATGCCCGGCCGAAAAGGCGGTCAAGTTGATCATGAAGAACGTGGTTAAGTACCAGGGCTTACCACAATCGATCATCAGTGACAGAGACGGACGGTTTACAAGCAAGTTTTGGACGGAGTTATTCAAGATGCTAAGGTCCGACTTTAAGTTCACCACCCCTTTCCACCCCCAGACAGACAGACAGACCGAGAGGGCGAATTTTTTTTTGAAGTATACATGTGGTACTATATATGTGAGCGCATTACAGAAGGATTGACCCAAACTCCTCAACGTTGCACAATTCTCCTAAAACCTACAACGGAGCGAGTCGATGGACAAGAGTCTGTTCGATATAGTCATGGGATTTCATCCATGCACACCGAGCACTATCGTCACAGGCTACAAGAGACCGGCACCCGCGGCGTACAAGTTTGCAAAAGGTTGGCAAGAAGAGTTGGACTTGACACAAGCATGCTTTGTCAAGGCCAACAAGCGGACAAAGAAGTGGTGGACCAACACCGGAGGGACATGCAATATGAAGTTGGAGACTTATTCATGCTCAAGCTTCATTTCATCATGCAGCATACGGGATTACATAAGTCCTTAGTCCGGCGGTACGAGGGACCTTTCAGAGTTCTAAAGATGATTGGCTGGACCGATTACAAGCTAGAGATTCCACCCAAGTTCAAGATACATCTGGCCTTCCATGTGAGAATGCTCAAGACGTAACATCATGACAAGGAAGACCTAAAGTTGGGACAAGCACAACGGGCACCGATGGGCATCAAGACGTTGTTTGACAAGAAAGTCAAAGAGATTGCGTCAAACCGCTTACAACGGGAAAGATAGTGACGGCCGAGATTAGAGTACTTGGTCCGTTGGAGAGGTTTGCCCGAGACACAAAGATGTCTTGAGAACCAGATAAATCTCTATGACAATTCAGGGACAAGATCGAGGCATATGAGGCAAGCGCAACAAGGATGACGTGAGATTCAGTGAGGGAGAATGACATGGACCGAGTTCTGGAAGGTTCAAGAAGCATGTAGAACACCCTGACATTGTCTTGACAAGACCGGAATATTCTAGATCTCTCGGAAATTCTCTAAGTTTGTCAAGGCTTGTAGAGAATGTTCCGGATTTGTATAGAAAGGTAGAGTTTCTTCCAACAAGAAGGATCCAAATCCCTCTAGGATTGTGTAATTCCGGATCCTTTCTAGCTAAGGAGGTGACCAAGGGAATAAATAGGAGGTCAACCCCCTAATTTGCAAAACCATCCAAGCAAAGCTCACTTGTAGAGTTCTCTCAAAGCAATTAAAGTTCTCTTCTCCAAAAGAGCTCTAAGTTTCTTAGTCACCGCTAGCAAGCGTATCCGCAACAATCCCTCGAGTTAAGGCTTGACTTAGTCATTTGACAAGGCCAACGAATAAGAGCCGCACGGTTGTGAGTTCGAGAATACTCGTCACGTATCACTAATAGTACACAATTCCATAATGATTATTTATTTTCACTCTCGGATCTTAGACATTTGTATTTTGACCTTGACTTTTTTACCGCACAAAAATCTATAGTGTGTATGAGGTGATTCCGTCGGAAATATGGTCTTTTAAGCTCCATAAATGCCTAGGAAGTTTGTGATACAAAGCTTGACATACTTTTAATTTTATTGAAAGTTGAAGGTCGGAAATATATGTAGAAAAGATGGGTAGTTTAAGAAATTTTGAAAATTGGAGAAAGCTTGAAATTAACTATTGAAAATATTTGTATTTTTTTTTGAAGTTGAGCTCGTTTATAAAGATGTTATTAAATAGGATAAACCACATTTATAATAGTTTGCAATTATGGCCGAATTCGAAATTTTTTTTTGACGGACAATCAAATGACAAAATTGGATAGGATTACCTAAAAAGTGAATATAAAGTTTTTGTAATTCATATGAAATGTGGGGTAAAAAAAATAAAACTACCGAGAAAAATGGGTCTTTAAACGGGTTGACGGGTCGGGTTATAACGAGTTCGGGTTGGAATTGGGTCGGGTAAAAAGTAGGCTTGGTTTTTAAACGGGTTGTTTCGGGTCGGGTCGGTTTGGGTCGGGTACCAATTGTTCGGGTTTAAACGGGTTATCGGGTAGCATCGGTTCTTTTCGTGGTGCCAAACGGGGTTGGTGGGTCGAGTTCGGGTTGGGTCAAACGGCTCTGCGGGTCGAGTTCGGGTCAGGTCAATCGGGGTCGGGTTGGAATCGAGTCGGGTATAAATAGGTTTGTTTTTGTTAGCGGTTTGTTTTGGATCGGGTCAATTTGGGTCGGGTACTAGTTGTTCGGGTTGGAACGGGTTATCGGGTAGACTTGGTTCTTGGGCCATAACAAATCGTTTTAGTTGGTTCTTGGGTCACTTCGGGCCGGATTATTTTTATTTTTTAATGTTTCGAGAGGTGTCAATTAAGGCGGGTCAAGTTCGGTTGGCTCAAAGATGATATGATTTCCTAACATCTTTATTCAGGTCGGTTTTGGATGGTGCAATTTTTCGAGTTAAATCCAAATTACCTAGTTTAATGAATATTTTGGTCTAATAAAATATGGAATCCGCAAATGATTTTAGTTGATCTGATAATTATTCGTCAATATGATTAGTATGGGCGGCAAAACCAATTTTATCCGCCAATCCGGTCTGAAAAATTCGTTGACTCGATCCAAAAAACCCCGATATTTTAGTATCCGTTTTGATCCGGTTAGAATCAGATATGGGAGATCTTCCTGGATCACCGGATCGAATACGGGTCAAGGTTTTAGACATCCGAATATCCACGAATATCCGAATAATCATGGATATTCGAATAATCATGGATATCCGCATATCCGGATACTCACGGATCAGTGGCTCACCGGATATCCATGGATAATCAAGTATCCAAATATTTGTGGATCATCGGATTCATCGCCTCACCATATCGTCTTAGGCATCCGAGTACCCGTTTTGTTTTATGAAGAATAAATCAACATTATATGTACTAATATTTATATTTTAAAAAATATATGTATTTAATGGGAAAATATTTGAGTTAGCCAAAACAATGAATTAATAATGTTAATTTGTTACAACTTAATAACTTATGCACACTTGGTTACTTTATAAGTTCATAATAATCTTTTACTATAAGTGGGTTTGATTTTAAAATATTAATTCTTATAAATATGATTATAATTTGGTCTTAATAATAATCTTGTTATAGAAGTTGGTCTCATTTAAATGAACGAATGTCTATAATAATCTTTAATTATAAGTTAGTCTCGTACTCTCGTTTTCAGATATAGTTATAAAATGTAAAGATATATATATATATATATCTATTGTTTTAAAACCTTATTTTTATTTTCTTATTATAACGTACTTTAAATTTTTTGTTTTCATCTATATAATTACCATTTTTACTTTGATTTGTTTTGTGCCTTTTAATTGTTTTTTCATTACATTTTGTGACAAAAAAGGAGCAAATATATATCCGGATCAAACGAATATTCAGATCAATCGGATATCGGATCCGGCTAAATCATTTTTGCATATTCAAATCAAGAGGATATCCGGATCAATCGGGTTAAACAAAAGTCATTCGGATCATCCGAATATCCGTGGATAATAATCCGATCCAACCAAATCATTTCACATACTATATTTTGGATTCCAGATCAACCGGACATCCGGATAATTATCCGATCCAATCATGGCAAAATGCCGGATATCCAACCAAATACGGATCGGAATGGATATCCGAATTTAAAACCGGGAGATATTTAACACGAGTGATCCTTACAATTATCTCGATAATTATGGCTAGTGAAAAAAGATAATTTATGAAAATATAAGAAATTTACTGGTACTAAAAAGGAAAGAGAATATTGAAAAACAAAACACATTTATTAGTATTTTGATATAAGCCATTTATCTTCTTCCTTTGTTAATCACTAACATTTATAGATGTTTTTATATTAATATTTTTTAATTAATCTAATTTAATATTCATTAAAATGTCTTTATTATTATTATTATTATTATTATTATTATTATTATTATTATTATTATTATTATTATTATTATTATGGCATTCAAAATTATCTTCTACTTCATTTAGCTAATTGTTGGCCAAGGGTTAATATTAACAAAAAAATATTTCATTACATTATTTTTATCTTAAAAAATTAAAGTAATCTATGTTTAATCAATTAAGGAAAGTAATCTATTAAAAACAAAATATAATATTAGGGTGTGAGAACAGATGTAACTAATATTGAATGGATTAAAAAGTACTAAATTTATCTTTCTTATTCTCTAACCTTAATTTACCGGGAGATCTCAATATTTACAATTATATTTCTTATTTTATAACCTTAATTTGCAATTTGCTGAAAGATCTTGACATTTAAATTTTATGAATATAAAAAAGTAATGCTATTAATTAAATAGGATATACAATAATAAACACATTTATTTAGTATTTTTAAATCCATTTTAATATTGGTTACAATTGTTCTCTATTTTATTTTTTAAAGATTATTTTGATTAAATAAACATAAATTACTTTGATTTATTAAGATAAAAATAATGTATTGAATATATTCTTTGATAATATTAACCTTTGATCGACAATTATCTAAATGGAGCAAAATGATATTTTAAATGTCATTAAAATAATAATACAAAAAGTTTAATTATTACACATTTAGGTTAAATAAAATATCGGTACAAAACATCCATAAATGTTAGTGACTAGCAAAGGAGGAGACAATACTTATAAGGAAATATTAGAATTTTATTTTTATCAATATTAGCTTTCCTTTTAGTACTATTAAATTTCTTATATTTTCATAAATTATATTTCTTATTCACTAGCCATAATTATCAAGATGATCTCAATTATTACTGGCCATAATTATCAAGATGATCTCAACCTTTATGTAACACCCCGAATCCGCGGGACTCGGGATGCTACGGGTTGGGACCTCACAATGAGTCCCGACCCTTAGCCTGACAACAATTTCACCGGATCTTGCATCAAGGAACAAATAAAGGCCAAAACCAAAATACTTTTTACGCAATGAAAAGAAAAACCCAAAAGAATACAACAAAGGACTTCAGCCGAAAATACAACCCCAAATACTAAACGCCAACAACATACAATAAACACAATACTCAAACTCGACTCCATCCCAAAACTCAAACCTAAAATGTACGGAACCCCGGCTGCCCACTCTTCCGGATCTCTCGGCCGCAATCCTAACCTGCAATGCAATCTACAACAGTCGGTATAAAACCGTTAGCTCATATTCGAAGCATTAGAATCAATGGGAAAGGCACAAACACAAGTAAATCATCATAAACATAACATTCTCAAAGCACACAATTCCGGTTTATTATCTTTTTATTATTAAGTCATATACCGTTCTAATTCAACTTAGTTTTGTGACACGAGACCACCGTGGTCCCGCCTCGGTCCCTACTTACCGGCATAGAACGGTGCGGATGCCTCCGACCGTCTAACCAGCACGGGCTAGTCGCCAAGAACCTCCTAGACTCTCGCAAGAGCTAGGCAGATGATGTCACCGCCCGTTATCATACACTTGGGCCAAAATAATATATAAAGGTCGGTAATCCTATTTCCGGTTTAGTTGTTATAACATAAACAATAAACACACACCACCAAACACACATCAACGCTAATATAAGGAATACAAGCTAAGTAAGTCCGGAGACTTACCTCATCCCATAGATAATCCCGCTATATTCCGCTCTCAGCTTCCCACAGGAAGACACTCAACGCCTGTCAAAAGGCACACGATCAACAACTCTCTCATATGATAGAAGTCCTTAGACTTCTAGTCCCAATGATCTCGCAAGATCATAAACCATAACCTTGCTAGGATAACACCTCCTAGTCTTCACAATCTCACAAGGTCATACAACCCCAACCTCAACCCTAAAGATTCTCACAAAATCAAACCATATACTCGAATCCTTATAACAACCTCACTAGATCGCAATACCACCTCAAGCTTAGAATCAACACCAAACAATCAAACAATATCAAACCCTCAAAACTCACATAAGGTTCAAACCACTACTTGGTATTCCTCTAAGTTGTTCTAGATCCAACCTAGCATGATACTAATACTAAACATAACTAAATCGAGGAAGGAGGTACTCACACGATGTCAAAAAGGAAGAAGACGGTCGATGGATGTCGAACTTGGACACGTTAGGCCATTATCGGGATCGTTTCCGAACCTAACACCAAAATTAAACAAGTTTAGCTTTAAAGGCTAAACTTGGGCATTATATATAATATATATAAGCTATAAGAATAAGCCCGAAATGGAAATCTGAGTTTAAATCGACAAATACATCTTTAGGACAAATGTGAGCAATTTTATAAACTTGGGTCATATTCCGTAATTAAAACCATGGTAATAAACCGCAAATAGATCTTTGTCATAAACCGAGATTAACCAACAAGGCATAAATGATTTGTGACCCCATTATAATATTTGGGTCTATTTTTGTAAATAATTTATGCATGAGTGTATGTTGCTCACATTCAAAAACTTGGCTTTAAAACTGCAATAAACAAATTTGGGGCACAAACTGTAAATACCAAAGATGAGAACAATTTATAATTATACCAAAAGTGAGGGTTCCGATTGTAATTAAAAGGAAGGGTTTCTTTTTCACCATTTGAAGGAGCCGCTCGCTAAAGAAGAGGGAAAACAGGGGCGGCGTCCTCGTGGCCTCCGGCTAGGGCGAAGCGAAGGTGGCGCGAGAAGATGGCACACGAACTCCTCCGACGGGGCGAATTCAGGGCAAGGCGGTCCGATGGGATTTCCGGATTCGACAGGGCAGCAGGGGGAGGGAAATACGCAGGGGCGCAGCCCTGGCTTCGGCGGCTTCCTCCAGGGGTACGGTGCGTCAAGGGCGGCAGAAGACGCTTCGCCGGCCCCTTCCCGAGGTTTCCCAGGCAGCGGCGTAGCTCGTGTTGGCTGGGAGCTTCGAACAGCATCCAAGCTTGCTCCCTTCTGCATCTAGTGTGAAAAGGGTAACAGGACTAAGTAGGGTTAGGCTCTTCACCTTGGATCTGTGAAGAAGCGAGAGAGGATGAGAAGAGTGGAGATTGAACCTTGAGGTTAGCAATTAGATTGACCACCCTCCTCTATCTCCTGATGGCCTGCCATCGACCTCTACCATAAGTGATACAGCCTTCTGAAGCTTTATGCATCAGCATTTGAGATTGAAAAACAAAGGAGGCTACGGGTTCAAGGTACGGGTTTACCGGTGCTTGCAAGAGGAGGGTTGAAGGCTGGAGTCAGAGGCTCCAGGTTGCATATCCAGGTGAGGTCGAGGAGTGGCTGCAGAAGACGCCTAGTGTCGATGAAGGAAGACAGAAGAGAAGGGTGAAGAAGAAGCTGTTGATTTGCCTGGAAATCAGAGGAGGAAGATCGGGTGTAGAGGAGGGCGAGGTCGAAGGGTCGGTTGCAGCTATAACTCGGGAGCGAGGAGTCGGAAGGCTAGGGGTCGGTTGCAGCTTCCGGAAGCGAGGAGTTGGTCTGCATAGTTGCTCACCAGCCAGGACTGAGGAGAGGGGGAAAAGAAAAGTAAAAAAAATGAACCAATAAAATATACTCGATCGAAATAATCGGAACGGAAATTCTAGATCGGAAAACTTTTCCGAAATTTAAATGAACGAAAAAAAAAATATATGTTGATTGAATATCAAAGTAACTCGCAAAATATACTTTGAAATACCAAAACCATTTCCGTTTAAATTATTTATGAGATATGATAATTAAAACACGGTGATAATACATTGATGTATTTCTGTGTAATCGTAGAATTCAATTTTCGATGTCAAATATACTCGTCAAAAATATATTTAAGGTATAAAGATATAGATAATATCCGGAAAGATAATTAACGCAAACGCGCCCAAAAATCGGGGTGTTACATCGGGTACCCCTAAAAACAAGTTTCGTCCCGAAACTTGCTATGCGTCGAACTTCTCGGTCTCCAAGGCCGAGGTATGAACTCTCAAACTAAGAAGGCTTAAACCTTCTAATCTATACACACAATCTACTCAAACTGCCACCACAAGATATATCAGGTCATATAGCACAATCTCGCACGGGATACAAACTACACATAACATCACACATGCACATAAATCAACCAAAGGGAAGAACTAGATATAACCCGTCGATTCTATCGATGCCACTAGCTCAGCGTACACTCAATCAAAGATACTATCCTACGTCTTCTAGTTAGCCTCATCGGTCCCTCGTTTGCCCCTAGATCACCATGATGGACCACAAGTCTCAAGTCATGTATGTACTCTCTCAATTGATACAAATGAAACTTCGGGTGAAGACCCTCTACTCTCGGCGGTCACGCCAACCGCTAACCCACTTTCTAAACTTGTGCCAAGATCTCAAAAAGATCCGATATATCGGAACTCTACTTCCATACATCACTCCCATTATGGTTCTTCTTTGCTTGTCTCTATCAAAGAAGATCGAACTTCCAAATTACACCTTTAGTTTTGGTTCTTGTCAAACCAAACTTTGATGTTACATTTCCTCAATTCTTGTGGCAATTCCAAGTAACGAACGAAGTACTTTACTGCACCCCGCTTCTACTAACGAGGCACATATGTTGTTACTCTTACATCTTTCCTCAATACTCAATCAAGACCTTGTCTTGAAGAATCTCTTGTACGCTTCAAACCCATCATACTTCGAGGCAATTTCAAAACAGTTGTACCAACGGATCTCTTCTTAACTCTCAACAACTTCATTGTCAATTCTTCGTCCCATTCAGTACTTCATTGTCATCCGGAGTAGGTTACCATAGTTGGTGCTATACAACTTCTCTCTTCACAGATTTGGTAATGTTCAACACATCTAAGAAAACTTGTAACTTCTTTCATATCTTTCGGGGTTTGTCATCCCGAGACAACTTGTCATACGAATCCTCTCTTTTTCAAGAGTATACCCAAACTATCTTATCCGGGGCATCAATAAGCCCATATGAAATCACTATAACTCATAGTGACTGTGGTTTGTCCGGAATGCCGTATTCGCAATATCCCAGTCTCGGATTCTCAATTGGTGCCAATCTGACCTTAAATCATTCTCATAAGAGACTACCGACCCTTGTAACCGATCGAGTAGATCATCCATTTGTTGTAAACAATACTTGTCCTTCACCATTATTATGTTCGACTCACGGTAACCGATGTTCAAATGGAGAGAATTGTCTCTCTTTTCGCAAACTGGTGTTCTTCATAACAAATTCAAATCAAGAGTTCAAGATAACATTTAAAGTTCTTCGTAGCATTTCACTAATTCTTATGAATTCCTTTCAATAAGTTCTTGCAATTGCTCCTTCACTTGCTTCCACAACTCATGTCTCTTCACAAGTTCCATTTCATGAGGCACCTTAGATATCGGAATTGAGCCAAGCTTGACCTTAGTGGAAAATTCCACGTTCTGATGTATTGGAATCCGTGATATCTCGATTTTTTTTGTCCTTCCTTATTTCGTCTCATAACATAAGACCGACACAACCTTGTCTTAACACTTGACAGGTAGTCATGGTATTAATGATCTCCCCCGATATGTTAGGGCGACGCCTCTCAAACACGTGTATTGCTCCATCTTTAGCTACAATGTTGACCGCCCTCTTTCAACTATTTGTCTTTTCTTGAATTGGAAAGGTTTGCTTGCGTCTTCTGACTCTTGTGTTCTTATATAAGTATTCTTTTAACTTAATCTCATTTTCCCTCTTATGACATGATTGTAAAAATCTTCTAAGATTTCTCACTTATGTGCAACCATAAGGGTCCAATCGGTAGGACTTAACCGCGTTTCAAAACAATTGACCTTATCTTTTCCACTTTCCTCGACATCCCAACATATGGGAGGAGCTCTTCGTATTCTACATAAGCTTTCATCACAGACATCCTTTCTTCAAGTAGAAATTAAACTTCACGTTCCTTTTGTAAAGTCAACCCGACGGTAGAGGTTCTAACCTCAATCTTCCATATACTTTTTGTACATCTCTTGTCGACATCAAACTTCAAAAACTCCGATCTTCTCTTACTCTTGTTGGTCACCTTATGCATTTCTCGGTATTCCATGAACAACTTCACAATTGTACCGGTATGCCCCGTGGAAAAATGCTAGAAGAAACTCCCCATCCAAAACCACTAAAGTATTAAACTCATTACATCTTCAAGTACTAACATCATAACTCTAACCATATAGTGTTGCCCTATTCTAGGTCCTCCCTTTCACACCATAGCCACCTTGACTCTTATGTGTGAGTCTGAAACATCTAACTCAGCTTTTATTCGCAAAAACATAACCTCCATTTCATTAGAACGAACATACTATGCATCCCCTTTACGCACAACAACATAAGAAGCCTCACTTTCCTCTTGGTTCTTCTAGTTTCCTTCGCCTCAATCGTACTTTAAAAGTTTGATCCATGTCATTCCCCATATGTCAATCCCATGACCTAAGAAAATCGCACAGGAACATTACAATCACTCCCCGGGAGGTCTGATACATTCAATCGCTTTGATCACATGCAATGTTACTTGATTAAGATAATTGTACTTAGTCGACATACTTCCTCACTACTTACCATTGACTTGGATCCACCGCGAATACTTTTAAGCTCTGGTTGTCGATCCTCTACATGCCCATAATCTTGTTTACGCATCCCCTCTACACTCACCCATAGACAACTCGCACCTGTGCGTTCTTAGTTGTCACCGTTTAACTTGTATTTGACCTTCTCCGAAGTCAATGACTTATTATTCTACTACACTTCTCATGTTACCTTCTCATGAAGGCTACCCTCCTCGGGGTACTTTACCTTAAACTCCGTTAGTTCTTTCCTAATTCCATGCTTCTTCTTTATAAGGTAACTATATCTTCTGGGCCTTGTTGTATCATATAACTCCCTTTCATAGACTTAATCATTCTTCTTTGATGTCTTTCAAGAGCATCTTCCCAAATATTATAACCTTAGCTAGCATCCACTCGCGTTTCTCTTGGTTGGTATCTTAAATCTCTTGACCAAAGCTCTTCGTTTTGTCTTTCATCTTCTTGGGGTCATCACTATACACACTTCCTCCTTCTTGGCATTTCTTAGTCATATCATAATGCAAATTGGTCAACTCCACGTGAATCTCCACCATGCTCTTCTTCTCATAACTCTAGTATTGTTGGAACTTTACTTTTTGGTACCTCCTAAGCTTAATTACGACATCTTAAATCTTTAACAAATGGTTCGATCACTCTTCTCGTCTTAACTCCAATGCTTAGGAGCGTCTAAAGAAACTTCACATCTTAATGGAATACCACTTCTACCCTTGCTTGTAGGTACTTCTCTTCCTCTAGATATGCGTCTTTGGTTTATCGTCACGTCACTTGGAAGAATCTTAATTACGTTGTCTCGAATTTGCTTCATTGATGTTCATCCTTGCTTCCTTGGAACCACTCCCATAGCTTCATCTCGTTTCCTTTCTTGTATAGCTTCAATCTCGGTTTTGCTTAAGTTGACTCAAAGTTCCCTTCTATTCTCTCCTCTTTCTTGTATTGTTTCCATCTCGCTTCCCTTTAGTTGTCTCGAGTTTTCCTTTCACTTGTTCGTCCTTCGTTTATGTCATCTCTAATCCTCCTCTTCGACCTTCTCTTAAAGGAGTACGAGAACTCCAAGGTATTCGCCCGAACGTAGCGCTCAACTCGATACTTGAGCATATTCATCCTCGTATGTACACTATCCAATGTCAAACAACGTCGTCCAAGCGCGATGATATCATACAATCATCTTTTCTATTAGGTCTCATATCTCCATATGCTACTACTATAAATGATAGGAATACGTATACATAACTATATAAGTCCTAAGTCCATATTACTACTAATATCACGCATTCAGCATTCCAATACAACAATACAAGGTCAAAAACATATAATCGTTCACATATACAACCATACACATAAATCATGTCCATCATGCAACTACAATCCACATACAATAATAGTCCAAAAACATCTAAGTCCACAATACATATCTACATATATACATATATATACATATATATATATATACTAAAAATCCAATAAACTATGTTGCCGAGATCCGCGGAAGGAGTGGTGGTCCGTACATTCTACCCCGACTCATGCATGTGATTTTGAAAACGAAAACTCAGAACCCGCGGGGTTCTGTTTATTCCTTATTCGGCCTTTAGAAAATTGCGAGTGCCATTGTTGTCAACCTAGGGCTCTGATACCACTTTTGTAACACCCCAAATCCGCGGGACTCGGGATGCTACGGGTTGGGACCTCACAATGGGTCCCGACCCTTAGCCTGACAACAATTTCACCGGATCTTGCAACAAGGCACAAATAAAGGCCAAAACCAAAATACTATTATGCAATGAAAAGAAAAACCCAAAAGAATACAACAAAGGACTTCAGCCGAAAATACAACCCCAAATACTAAACGCCAACAACATACAATAAACACAATACTCAAGCTCGACTCCATCCCAAAACTCAAACCTAAAATGTACGGAACCCCGGCTGCCCACTCTTCCGGATCTCTCGGCCGTAATCCTAACCTGCAATGCAATCTACAACAGTCGGTATAAAACCGTTAGCTCATATTCGAAGCATTAGAATCAATGGGAAAGGCACAAACACAAGTAAATCATCATAAACACAACATTCTCAAAGCACACAATTCCGGTTTATTATCTTTTTATTATTAAGTCATATACCGTTCTAATTCAACTTAGTTTTGTGACACGAGACCACCGTGGTCCCGCCTCGGTCCCTACTTACCGGCATGGAACGGTGCGGATGCCTCCGACCGTCTAACAAGCACGGGCTAGTCGCCAAGAACCTCCTAGACTCTCGCAAGAGCTAGGCAGATGATGTCACCGCCCGTTATCATACACTTGGGCCAAAATAATATATAAAGGTCGGTAATCCTATTTCCGGTTTAGTTGTTATAACATAAACAATAAACACACACCACCAAACACACATCAACGCTAATACAAGGAATACGAGCTAAGTAAGTCCGCAGACTTACCTCATCCCATAGATAATCCCGCTATATTCCGCTCTCAGCTTCCCACAGGAAGACACTCAACGCCTGTCAAAAGGCACACGATCAACAACTCTCTCATATGATAGAAGTCCTTAGACTTCTAGTCCTAATGATCTCGCAAGATCATAAACCATAACCTTGCTAGGATAACAACCTCCTAGTCCTCACAATCTCACAAGGTCATACAACCCCAAACTCAACCCTAAAGATTCTCACAAAATCAAACCATATACTCGAATCCTTATAACAACCTCACTAGATCGCAATACCACCTCAAGCTTAGAATCAACACCAAACAATCAAACAATATCAAACCCTCAAAACTCACCTAAGGTTCAAACCACTACTTGGTATTCCTCTAAGTTGTTCTAGATCCAACCTAGCATGATACTAATACTAAACATAACTAAATCGAGGAAGGAGGTACTCACACGATGTCAAAAAGGAAGAAGACGGTCGATGGACGTCGAACTTGGACACGTTAGGCCATTATCGGGATCGTTTCCGAACCTAACACCAAAATTAAACAAGTTTAGCTTTAAAGGCTAAATTTGGGGATTATATATAATATATATAAGATATAAGAATAATCCCGAAATGGAAATCTGAGTTTAAATCGACAAATACATCTTTAGGACAAATGTGAGCAATTTCATAAACTTGGGTCATATTCCGTAATTAAAACCATGGTAATAAACCGAAAATAGATCTTTGTCATAAACCGAGATTAACCAACAAGGCATAAATGATTTGTGACCCCATTATAATATTTGGGTCCATTTTTGTAAATAATTTATGCATGAGGGTATGTTACTCACATTCAAAAACCTGGGTTTAAAACTACAATAAACAAATTTGGGGCACAAACTGTAAATACCAAAGATGAGAACAATTTATAATTATACCAAAAGTGAGGGTTCCGATTGTAATTAAAAGGAAGGGTTTCTTTTTCACCATTTGAAGGAGCCGCTCGCTGGAGAAGAGGGAAAACAGGGGCGGCGTCCTCGTGGCCTCCGGCTAGGGCGAAGCGAAGGTGGCGCGAGAAGATGGCACACAAACTCCTCCGACGGGGCGAATTCAGGGCAAGGCGGTCCGATGGGCTTTCCTGATTCGACAGGGCAGCAGGGGGAGGGAAATACGCAGGGACGCAGCCCTGGCTTCGGCGGCTTCCTCCAGGGGTACGGTGTAATATCCGGAAAATTTTATTTCCGATGAGTCCGAATCAAAGCGATCTCTTTCGATCGGTTGACTTCCTAATCCTACTTAAGGTTTACTAAAACAAATTCTATCATTTTATGTACGCTTTTAGTCACAAAAAATGATGAATTTTCAAAACCCTAGTTTATAACATGACTTGTCTTTGACAAGGTCATGACATCCTAGTGACGAGATCAAGACGAGCCCAAGACGAGTTATGACGAGACCATGACAAATTTTTGACAAGGTCATGCATGGGCCTGACTGGGTCATGACGAGTTTTGACAAGTTTTGACAACTCAGCCCACCTTACTTTAACCACTTCAGCCCACCTTAAATTCTTTGTTTCAGCCCATTTTCTTGGTTGGGTTTTATCCAGATTTTGCTTCCCAACTGTGTGCTACCCGGATCTGAGTAGTCAGGCGGCCCAACTGAGGATGGCCCAACGAACCCCTCCCTTATGTGCTTGCAAGTAACGTACAGAAGCTGGTGTGAACGTAGAGGAGTTACAAGCTGTTAAGATCCCGCAAATCATCAGCCATTACTCCCTCGATCTACGCTTTCCTTCTCAGCAGATCCTCTCAACAATTCCTTCCTAGCAAAGAGCGTCCAGATACATCGGACTTCCTCCTGCACAAAGACATCGACATACAGATCTTCAAGCTTCCCCTTCGTGTGACGTACAAACGTGGCAGGTCAATCACAACCTCACCTTGCATTCCGTAGAGGCTCCCTCGATCAAGCACTCCAACGCAGCTGCAACCACGCAGGCACAAAATTCGTCCTTCGTCTCCCTCCACTTCTAATTGACGACAAGAACCATCTGCAGCGAAGAGCACCGGATCTGCAACTGCTGCTTTTTCCCTGGACCAGCGCCTCATCAAGATCCACTCGGTAATCTGTACACCTTTCTGTTCATGCCGTCCTTCCTCCCTTGAGTCCCCTCCTTCTGACCTGTTGCACAATCTTACAGGAGGCGGTTTCATCTTTCTTCTATGTTGATTTGTCGTGCAACTCTTTTGAGCTATTCATTCTTCCATCCAGTATTAGCAAGCTTCAGAGCCTTAGTACTTGGTGAGGATTCCTTTTCTTAAGTTAAATTTCTGTAGAGGTAGAGACTTGATGTTTGATCCGGTTAGGATTGGTGGTCAAGTGTAGGACATGGACTTAAGACCTTGGACTAATAAGTAGTTAGAGTAGAAGAGTTTATCAAAAAAAAATAGCAGAAACAATCTACTGCAAATAAATGGTTTTTTTTTTCAGTTTTGAGAAGTGAGAAACTGTCAGTATCGCAAACCAATGTTAGAGAGTTTGAGCAAAGATCCACCGTTGAAATTTTGATATGTCGTAGATGGATACATATAGTTTAACGTGTTAAAATTTGGGAGGAAGTTAACGGTCGGATTAGATTTTATGAGGTCCCGAAGTAGAGCACTTGAGCTGTTTTTGAAGCAGGAAAATATTTGACTAAGTTTGGAATTTTAGCTTCTAGTCTAACCTTAGATTTTATATAGGAGTTTTGGTTGAGTTATTGAGAGATCTTTGTCCTATGTTTAGTATACATATTTTAGAGGATCTAGAGAGCGATTCCGGAATTCTTATCCTTTAACCTAAGTCTTGGATTCTAACTCAAATCGGACCTTAATGACCGTTTAATGAAAAATCTAGAATTTTGTATATCTCCTGTATTTCTGTACTAAACTTTTCTGTAAGCACTAGAGTATGGAAATAGGCTCCAAAAGAGAGTTGGAAATAAGTATAGGAAAATCTTCAGATTTTCGGAACCAGGGGTAAAATAGTCTTTTCACATTTCGAGAGACTTTTTCGTAATTGCTCTTCATGAGAATATACAACTCAGAAGTTTATAACTTCTAAGGGTTTATGGATGTGTTTTTGATCCCCATGTCTTATTTGACAGACGTTTGAGTTACCACGAGTACGGACCGAGTTGAGACTTGTTAGAGTGTGATTTGACTCAGGTAAGTCCTTGCGACTTACTTAGTCAGTTTCTGGATATTAGTTGGGTGATAATGGTGGTGTGTGTGCAATGTGTGTGATAATAATGATAACAACTTGTTAGGACGACCGTTGTTATTATGTGTTAAGGCCCAAGTGTATGTATAACGGGCCGTGACATCACTGCCCAGCTCTGCCAGGAGACTGGGAGGTTCTCTATACCCAGACCATACAAGTACACGGTGAGATGCATCGGATCCACTCCTGATGGGTACACGGGGGCGGAGGCGAGGTTTGGGAATCCCTCGTGTCACAAAATAAGTATCATTAGAGTGAATAACTTAAATGAAGATAATAAATGGATTGTTTGAAAGCATGATGAGTGTTTATTATTTTATGTGTGTGTGTGCTATTATTATTCTCCTAATGTTTAGATAACTAGCTAATGGTTGTTTTGTTGCGTTTTTAGATTTACCGCAGGTTAGAACAGCAGCTGAGTGATCCGGAAGTAGTGGTCAACCGGGTCTCTGTACTCTTTAGAGTGGGGTTTGGGTTGTTGCTTTGTTGTCTTTCCCTTTTGTTAAGACAGTTAGTCTTTTCCGTTGTTTAAGTACGATAGGCTGTTAGACTTTGTTGCATTCATTCTTTTTCAAATACATTTTTATGAATTTCGGTTTTTCTTATTTGTGTCTTGTTGCAAGATCCTAGTAATATTGTTGTCAAACTGAGGTCGGGGCCCATTGTGAGGTCCTAACCAGTAATATCCCGGGTTCCGAGAATTCGGGGTGTTACAACATGGTATCAGAGCTCTAGGTTGGCAACAATGACACTTGAAATCTTTTGAAAGACCGAATAAGTACTTGAGCAGAACCCGAAAAGGGATCTGAGTTTTAAAAAGAAATTTTGGTTTTCAAATGCATGCATAGTCTGGTTGGGAATAGAAAAGTACGGCTGACCACCACTACTACCGCGGATCTCAGTATGCTTAGTATGGACTTTAAGGTTACTTTAGTTGGACTTATTAGCTTGATTATAATGATAGGTGATGTAGATAAACAGATGCCAAAGATTTGTAGAATGTATATTATATTATGCCTTAATGGAGATAATTGTATGAGATTCTCATTCAGTTGACACACCTAAGTTTTGAAGGATGTCAACGTGAGGATTAGTATGCACATCTTATGTGCATTAGGGTAGATGAACGGCGGACAACTCATTCGAGTTTGTGGAGTAACGTCGAGACGGAAAAGTGAAGCCTAAAAGACAACACCAACTACGATAACAAGAAGGGAATCCCGAGTCAACACAATAAGATCAAATGAAGAATATACATGAGAGTAGTTCCAACAACGCGTTGGATGACCGGCAAGTATACAAATTGGGAGAGACAACCCATAAGTTCTTTCAAGATGGTGAAATGCAACGTTGAAAATAAAAGGGATGCCTTCAGAAAAACACATAGGCATGAAGGTCAAGGTAAAATATAGTAGCGATCCAGACAAGAGGCATTGAATCTAAGCTTACTGACGGATCAGAAGGTGAGAGTTTGAGGCTAGAAGCATAGCGGAATATGATCACTCTTGACAAGTTACTTGCCACCACAATTAAGATGGGAAACCGAGACAACCATGAGCGTAAGAGTCAAGATAAGATACATTGTCCATTCCGATACGAAGAATTTAAGAGCCTAAAAATGAAAGCTTACAGGTTGCTAGAAAGTGGAAGGTAGATTTCACAAACATGAAGGTGAAGTGACTTTCTAGAAGACACGAGAGTCCAAAGAAGAGGGTTTTGACCTAGATATGAAGGACTAAAGGAGCACAAAGATGTAAATTACAGTTGAGCTTAACAACGCTAACGAAGAGAGAAAAGTAAGTGAGAACAATCTGGATAGACTTAAGAGCCGAACATGACCTCTCACTCTACACGGAACTCGGTTACCGACACCAACGATTCATACAAGAGAAACCGCAAGTGGAGGGAAATTTAGATCCAAGGATTTACAAAGACGCGTCTACAAACTATCGGGAAAGAATTGATAAACCGTTATCGTTGGCATATGAGTAACATATCTGCACCCGGGCAAAGTGATCTAATAGAGGGGAAGAAAGGAATAGATCGTGGAAGGAGCTAAAGGTGTATATACGGATAACCTTGAATGAATAATTTTTCACCCAATATATCCTCATCGAAGTAAATATAAGAAAAGCAAGTCTATGATCGTGTAGAAGATCAACTACATACTATCTAGTAACAACTGAGGAGGTACATATACGGGGGACTAAGGATGACGAGTCGGTAGATAATAACAGTGGATTTATAAGAGAAACCATTGATATATAGAGGATCTCTGCAAGAGATCAATAGTGACAATGGTGAAGTTAAATCGATACAAGTACTAATACCCTTAATAGTAACATAGAACGAGATCAAACCAATAACGTTAAGCTAAGAAGCTAAGGAGAAGATTGGACGGCCGGAAATGACCCCTTAGGTCATTAAAGAGATAAAGGAAATGGTTGTGAGCAGTTTCCTACCTACGGGCTAAAAAGTTGTAGGAATCATGGTTCTTAACATTCCACACAAATAGGAATGATGGTTCTCGATTCCCCGAGAGTTACAAAGAGAGCTTTTGTGACTAAAGATGTAACACGGAATAACTAGAGTTAAAGAGGAGACACAAACATAGAGATTTTGACTTAGTGCTTTGGTGGATCGTCTTGCCGAGTTGGGAGGTAGTTGTAGGTAGAGTATACATTTTGGGTTGAATAGACATGAGGAAGAGTAATAATGAGTGACCGAAGGTGATTATACGGATCGGATCTCACGCCAGTAAGATAGGTATCAAGAAGTGTTTATATAGGAGTTAAGGAGAAATGGTTCCAATGCAAATTCAATTTAATCGTGATAATTCAGTAAAATGTAGATAGATGAGTAGTTGTGCAACCGCGTAAACTCAAAAGGGTGTAACTATCATACGGGGTATGAAGAACTAGAGAAGATAAAGTGGCAGGAGTATATGACTACCTAGTATGATGTAAGGCGAAGATCGAGTCATTATCTTCTTGGCAACCTCCTAAGAATGTTAAGGAGGTTCGCAGCTTTCTAGGTTTAGCAGGTTACTACCGCCGGTTTGTGGAAGGGTTCTCTTTGATTGCCCGACCACTTACTTGTCTTCTGAGGAAGACCACTCAGTTTGTCTGGTCGTGTCAGTAGAGTTTTGAGGAGCTGAAGAGGAGATTGACGTCCGCTCCGATTTTGGCACAGCCTGAGGGTACTGATGACTTTGTGGTATACAGTGATGCATCCAAGCTGGGCTTGGAGTGTGTTTTGATGCAGAGGGGTAAGGTCATAGCCTATGCATCTCGACAGTTGAAGACGTATGAGGAGAACTACCCCACACATGATCTAGAGTTGGTTGCAGTAGTCCATGCTCTTAAGAGCTGGCATCACTATCTCTATGGGGCGACATGTCAGATCTTCACAGACCATAAGAGTCTGAAGTACATATTCACTCAGAGAGAGTTGAATAACCGCTAGAGGCGGTGGTTAGAGTTGATCAAGGACTTCGACCTTAAGATCCTTTACCACCCCGGAAAGGAGAATGTGGTAGCTGATACTTTGAGCCGGAAGACGCCTAGAGAGAGGGCGATAGCCCGGTTGATAGTACAGCCACAGTTGCAGAGGGACTTGGCTTGGTTGGAGATAGAGATTCAGTTTCCCGATACTGATAGTCAGTTGGCTACCTTGAAGTTACTTTTTGATCTGTTGGATGAGATCCGACCGAAGCAGGAGACTTGCCCGACTTTGATCAGGATCCGAGACAAGATGTCTCGAGATGAGGCCCCACAGTTAACTATTGGTGCTGATGGATTGATGAGACGTCAGGATCGCGTTTGTATGCCGTCAAATAATGAGTTGAGACAGAGGATACTAGGTGAGACTCATGCTATCCCATACTTAGTACATCCTGGAGCGAGTAAGATGTACAAGGAGGTGAGACAGTATTTCTGGTAGGGTGGTTTGAAGCCAGATGTGACTCGGTATGTAGCTCAGTGTGCGACCTGCCAGCAGGTCAAGATTGAGCATCGTAGGTCCGGAGGAGAGCTCCACCCACTTCCAGTACCACAGTGGAAGTGGGAGGATATATCGATGGATTTTGGCACAGGTTTGATACCCAGCAGAGGATGTGACGCTATTTGGGTAGTGGTAGACCGCCTGACGAAGACAGCACATTTCATTCCGATTAAGGAAACGTGGCCGGTGAGCCGTCTAGATGAGGAGTTTACCAGACACATTGTGAGACTCCATGGGGTACCGAGGACTATCGTCTCTGATAGAGATGGACGTTTTACCTCGAGATTTCGACAACAGTTACATACTGCTTTGGGACGAGTCTCCAATTTACCACTGCCTATTACCCACAAACAGACGGTCAGTCTGAGAGGACCGTTCAGACCTTAGAGGACATGTTGCGGGCGTGTGTACTAGATTGGGGACATGTATGGCCAGATCATCTCTCACTGGTAGAGTTTTCATATAATAACAGCTGGCACGTGTCTATTGGGATGACTTCTTATGAGGCCTTGTACGGGCGAAGATGTCGCACGCCATTATGCTGGGATGAGCCTAACAGACCTGATGGAGTAGCTCCAGATCAGATACAAGATGACATCGCTCAAATTGCCCTGGTCCGGGAGCGGATGTTAGCAGCTTAGAGTCATTAGAAGTCCTACGCCGACAAGAGGCGCCGACCCTTGGAGTTTAGGGTAAGTGCTCAGGTATGGTTGAGAGTGTCACCTACGAGAGAAGTCAGGCGTTTCGGCATTAAGGGGAAGCTGAGTCCCCGATATGTCGGACCTTTTGAGATCTTGGAGAGAGTTGGAGAGGTGGCCTACAGACTAGCATTACCGCCGAGACTAGAGGGTGTCCATCCAGTCTTTCATGTATCTCAGTTGAGAGAGTACATCCCGGATCCGAGACACGTCATCATCCACGAGGATCTGATAGTTGAGCCTGACCATACATTTATAGAGTACCCAGTAGCTGTCTTGGAGCGCAGTACTAGACGTCTGCGGTCCAAGGAGATACCTATGTTGAGGATCCAGTGGTCTAGGAGAGGAGCTGATGAGGCCACTTGGGAGACTGAGGAGAGTATTAGACGTAGTTATTCTGAGTTCTTTGTGGGGCTAGCCGCTACCTCTGTACCGACGGGTTAGTACTTAGACGTTATTTGTACGACTTCTATGATTATATGTTAGAATGAGTGATTATGCTATATGTGATGTCTGAATAAGATGATTGAGTAGTTTACGTGCTAGAAAACAAGGTTAAAGTTTTGTGAGACACGGTATACAAGTTTATGTTGAAAGTTGTTTGGGTAGATACCTTATTCTAAGTTTCGGGACGAAACTTATTTTAAGGGGGTACTGATGTAATATCCGGAAAATTTTATTTCCGATGAGTCCGAATCAAAGCGATCTCTTTCGATCGGTTGACTTCCTAATCCTACTTAAGGTTTACTAAAACAAATTCTATCATTTTATGTACGCTTTTAGTCACATAAAATGATGAATTTTCAAAACCCTAGTTTATAACATGACTTGTCTTTGACAAGGTCATGACATCCTAGTGACGAGATCAAGACGAGCCCAAGACGAGTTATGACGAGACCATGACAAATTTTTGACAAGGTCATGCATGGGCCTGACTGGGTCATGACGAGTTTTGACAAGTTTTGACAACTCAGCCCACCTTACTTTAACCACTTCAGCCCACCTTAAATTCTTTCTTTCAGCCCATTTTCTTGGTTGGGTTTTATCCAGATTTTGCTTCCCAACTGTGTGCTACCCGGATCTGAGTAGTCAGGCGGCCCAACTGAGGATGGCCCAACGAACCCCTCCCTTATGTGCTTGCAAGTAACGTACAGAAGCTGGTGTGAACGTAGAGGAGTTACAAGCTGTTAAGATCCCGCAAATCATCAGCCATTACTCCCTCGATCTACGCTTTCCTTCTCAGCAGATCCTCTCAACAATTCCTTCCTAGCAAAGAGCGTCCAGATACATCGGACTTCCTCCTGCACAAAGACATCGACATACAGATCTTCAAGCTTCCCCTTCGTGTGACGTACAAACGTGGCAGGTCAATCACAACCTCACCTTGCATTCCGTAGAGGCTCCCTCGATCAAGCACTCCAACGCAGCTGCAACCACGCAGGCACAAAATTCGTCCTTCGTCTCCCTCCACTTCTAATTGACGACAAGAACCATCTGCAGCGAAGAGCACCGGATCTGCAACTGCTGCTTTTTCCCTGGACCAGCGCCTCATCAAGATCCACTCGGTAATCTGTACACCTTTCTGTTCATGCCGTCCTTCCTCCCTTGAGTCCCCTCCTTCTGACCTGTTGCACAATCTTACAGGAGGCGGTTTCATCTTTCTTCTATGTTGATTTGTCGTGCAACTCTTTTGAGCTATTCATTCTTCCATCCAGT